>OZ004713.1:34164750-34909222 GCA_963924515.1 Vespertilio murinus | reverse complement strand
CAAACTGAACAGACCCTGTTTCGTGAGCTTTGAAATGTGCCACATAGGTCAAGCCACAGAGAGAGTTGAGCTAATTATTCAGTGAGGCGTTCCAGGCAAGGAAATGCGTTGGACCTACTACTGAAGCAGTCAGATAGAAACGCCCCTTCTTCTGCAACGAAAGGCAACACTATTCATTAAGTGCTGCGCCCCATCCTCCCCCCTCCCCGAATCTGGATGCTGCAAAAATTTCTGTCTTGTTCATTGGGACAATGGTTGGGATGATGATGTAGTCAATGGAGGTGGGGAGAAGTGTTTGAAATAAAAAAAATTAAAAAAGATGTTTCATGTGGTGGATCAGAAGCTGACCAATAAAATATTGCAACATTGCCGAAACCGGTTTGGCTCAGTGGATAGAGCGTCGGCCTGCGGACTGAAAGGTTCCAGGTTTGATTCCGGTCAAGGGCATGTACCTTGATTGCGGGCACATCCCCAGTGGAGGTGTGGCAAGAGGCAGCTGATCGATGATTCTCTCTCATTGATGTTTCTAACTCTATCCCTCTCTCTTCCTCTCTGTAAAAAAAAAATCAACAAAATATATTTTTAAAAATATATTGCAACATTTATATCAATCAACCCTATGGTTAGGGTTGTAACCATACATAATTATATCTCATTTTCATTTGTTTTTAAAGAGATCAAGAGATTTCTCTTTCAGCTAAAAACAGAACAGGACATTTCATTGATAATAGAAGTGGGGGAGGGTAAAAAGGATGGTAATGAAGTTGCTTTGTAGTAGGCAATCAGGATATAGACTTGGTCATGAGAGCTAAGTACAGAACTGACCCTCATTCAGGAACACATACTATCTAAAGATTATTGTCTAAGACAACCAGTGCTATGTACCCCCCTAACTTTTAAAAATAAATAAGCACCATTAAGGGCCCTAAACCTCAATATGTGTGCCAAAATTAACACCTATGTGGAGAGAGAAAAAGCATCCTCTTCCTAGTCTGTCCATTTAGGGCTCTCCCCAATGGAGCCCCAAACTCCTTTTTTTAATCCTACTGACCACACTTCTCCCACAGGGAACCATCTCAGCAAACTGGATCAGTTGATAAATACTCCTAGTCCTGAACTTTCAAATGATATTGTACAGGTGCTGCATTAAAAAAAAAAATTGACTTCAGAGAGGAAGGGAGAGGAAGAGAGAGATAGAAACATCAATGATGAGAGAGAATCATTGATTGGCTGCCTCCTGGGGATCAAGCCGGCAACCCAGGCATGTGCCTGACCAGGAGTCAAACTGTGACCTCCTGGTTCATCGGTGATCAACCACTGAGCCATGCCAGGCAAGCCAGATGCTGCATTTGGATTTGTTAATATGATGTTTGAGCCCATGTGACATCTTTACTCTCAGTAACTCAGCATTTTTCTAATCTAATTTTATAAACTAAGCTATAATTGTTGTTATTAAAGTTCTGCGGATCAGCCTGACTTTAAAAGGAAATCAATAGATCAGATATTTATACACATTATGAAGTGATCACCACAGTAAGTCTAGTACATACTTGGCATTACACATAATGATTACAATATTAGAGGCCTAGTGCACAAAATTTGTGCACTGTGGGGGGATGTCCCTCAGCCCGGCCTGCACCCTCTCGCATTCTGGGACCCCTCGCTCCTTACTGCTGCCTGCTTGCTGCTTGGCTCACTGCTCCTTAGTGCTGCTACGGAAGCAGGAGATGCTCCCGCCACCGCTGCTGCACTCTCCAGGCATGAGTTCGGCTTCTGGCTGAGCAGTGCTCCCCCTGTGGGAGTGCACTGACCGCCAGGAGGCAGCTCCTGCATTGAGCGTCTGCCCCCTGGTGGTCAGTGTGCATCATAGCAACCGGTCGTTCTGCTCGTTCCACTGTAATGGTCGCTTAGGCTTTTATTATGTAGACTATGACTGTATTTTCTATGCTGTACTTGACATCTCCGTGACATTCTTGTGACTGGCAGTTTGTACTTCTTCATTCCTTTCACATTTTTTGCCCATCTCCCAGCCCTTTCCCATCTACCGTGTTTCCCCGAAAATAAGACATCCTCCGAAAATAAGACCTACTTCATGGAAATATAATACATCCCCTGAAAATAAGACCTAGCGCATCTTTGGGAGCAAAAATTAATACAAGATACTGTCTTTTTTTCGGGGAAACAGGGTAGTCACCTTCAATTTTTCTCTATCTATGAGGTTTTTTTTTTGCTTGTCCACTCAGATTGTTTTGCGTTTTTTTTTTCTGATTCCACAGATGTACAAGTGAAATCATATGGTATTTGTTTTTTTTCTGTTTTATTTATTTCACTGAGCATAATACCCTCTAGGTCCGTCCATGTTGTTACAAACAGAATGATTTTACTCTTTTTTTAATGGCTGAGTAATATTCCATTGTATATATGTACCACATAATCTGTATGCATTCATCTATTACCATTAAGGTTGCATTCATCTATTACCACCTAGGTTGCTTCCATATCTGGCTATTGTAAATAACTCTGCAATGAACACAGGAGCACATACATCTTTTCAAACCAGTGCTTTCCATTTCTTGGGCTAAATACCCAGAAGTTGGACTGTTGGGTCATATGGTAGTTTTATTTTTAATTTTTTTTTGAGGAATTTCCATACTGAACCAATGGCCGATAACTTTTTATTTTGAATGAGTGAGACATTTGATGCACGAGCCCCTCCATGCACGTTCCACTGGTCCTTACCCTGCGCCCTTTTCTCCTTTCGCTCAGAACAGTATATATCAAGTGGAAGAATGCTTCCAGACACAGGAAAATATTGAACCCTCTCTACTTTGTAACAAGAAAGGTCACCCTTTGCAAAGCGTGTATTCTTTCTGCTATGGCAGTGGTTCTCAACCTTTGTTTCTTTTTCACGTAATCTGAAATGCTTGAAACATCCCAGGGTATTTTTTCCTTATCTTTGCCAGCTTCCTTCCTTCTTTCCTCCTTCCCTTCCTTCCCTCCATCCTTCCTTCCTTCCTTCCTTCCTTCCTTCCTTCCTTCCTTCCTTCATTCCTCCCTCCCTCCCTCCCTCCCTCCTTTCCTCCCTCCCTCTCTCCCTCCCTCCCTCCCTCCTTTCCTTCCTTCCTTTTTGCTTTCTTTTTAACTATACATCCAGGTTATTCACTCTGGCCAACTTGTTTGTGATCTAATTTGAGCCATTTTATTCCTCTGGGCCTCTTAAAATTAGGCATTTATTTATCCAACCAGCTCCGTTGTCCAGAACATAGAAAACTGTTACCAACCTGGGAGTTGGCTCTGGTTGGGCCTCTTCAGCATCACAGGTGCTAAGGGTTCATCTTGTGGGCGGGGAAAGGGTTTCTTGGGACGCTGAAGACAGCCCAGTCACCCGAAGGCGGGCCTGGGCTCCCCGTGGAGTGCCTTTAAGAGAGCGGGGCAAAGGACGTTCCTCACAGTTTGGAAATGTGTCCTGTGGATGTCAGACTCAAGCGGATGAAAGCAAAGCCTTCCTCCCTTGTCCTGCGAATCCTGCCAATCTGCAGGACTGAGGAAATGAGAGAAGGAAGCGATACAGTTGATGGGCATGTCTCTTGGTTTCAGGCAGCGTGGGGACTGGAGTCCCGAGTTCTGGTCTTGAGGGCCAGGCTTACCACTGATGAGCTGGGGGAAGCTGACATCTCTGTGCTTTGCTTTTTTCCGTTACGTGGGGGAGCACACTTGACCTGATGGAGATTGTGTTCGTTCACTCACTTGCTCACTCAATTGCTCCCTCCCTTCCTCCCTCCCTTCCTCACTCATTGTTCAAATATCTTTTGAGATCTGCTTATTTTTAAAAAAAATATATTTTATTGATATTTTACAGAGAGGAAGGGAGAGAGATAGAGAGCCAGACACGTTGATGAGAGAGAAACATCGACCAGCTGCCCCCTGCACACCCCCTACCGGGAATGTGCCCACAACCAAGGTACATGCCCCTGACCGGAATCGAACCTGGGACCCTTCAGTCCGCAGACCAACGCTCTACCACTGAGCCAAACCGGTTTCGGCGAGAGCTGCTTATTATGGTCTCATTGAGGATAGCAAAATGGACAAGGCTCTCACGTTCCTATAACCAGTGGGGGAGACACACAGAAAACAGAACCGATGAGATGGCGTAGGACTATGACGCAGTCTTGGAAGCACCCCGGGCGTAACAGCAGGTGAAAGCCGTTTGCAGGCAGAGAGCACGCGGGCCCTATGGACCTGCCCGTGGTCACCATTCTTGCTCCGTTGCCTGCTTTAGAAGGTCCCTCTCCCCCTTTGCTCCCGATTCATTGGAGAAGCCAGGGAGAGGGCCTTGCTTCGGTTCTGGGACCATTCGTTTCTTTTTGTGGCTCACCCCGGAACTTCCCCGTCTGTATCCTGCCCCCTGTCTCTCCCACCCTCTCGGCCTGGGGATGCATTGCATGTACTCTGGGGTCTTCTTAGGGGTGATGGGCTGTGGCCATGACAACTGCCTCCTGGACGTAACAGTCGGTTCCACGGAAGGTTTTTCGTTGGCTTTTCAGTCAATTCTGCTTTCTCTTCACATGCCAGAGCAGCTCTAACTCCCCTACTCCTCACCGCGAAGCTGGGGAAAGCCTGGACTGTCAAGGAAGTCAGGCCTGCACGGGTTTCCTTCGTGTGAAAGAAACAAAAAACCAAGAGCCAACACAGAGGGGTCTCCTCGCCGGGATGATGGAGGGTGTTGCCTGGGTGTTGCTCTTTGCGCCTCACCATTGTCTCCAGACCTCCTGGGGGACTTCCCAGGGGGCTCCGGGGGCCACGTCTCCCTTTGTGTTGGGTAAAAAGTCTTCTTTGTCAAGTTTCGCTGCTCTTTGGATCCCGGTGCTAGATTCAGAGGCCGGGTTTATAAGGTCAGGGGAATCAAAGACGGCCAGTGACTCACACACTTTCATGTGTCTCGGCCTTGTTTCTGGAGCTACGTGTAACCACTTTCCTGGAGCCAGTGCAGGTTGAGGGAAGGAGCTCAGCAAACAGGGAAGGGGGGTGGGGGGTGGCCTGCCTGAGCCTGAGCCGAGCCCTGGCCTGTGATGTGGTCGGGCCGCTGGGCACCCAACTTGGCAGGCCCCGCCGGCCCCGCAGACAAGCCAGGGCACACCGCAGGCGCCTGGGCGCGCTGCTGGTCCCTGCGGGGTGGGGCTGGCTGGCTGCCTTGGGGGTGGTGCTCCGGGAGGTGGAGGCAGCCGGGGAGGGAGAAGCAGCAGCTGCGTCCGCACCTTCGGTGAAGATGCGCTGGGCTCCGGGACTTCACGCGCACCTTCCCCGCTGGCCAGGACGGTCTTGCTTTGGTGTTCAAAGACCTTTTGGACCCAGTTATGTCCACTTCTGTCATCCTCCTCCCCTAACCTTCAAGCTGTAGGTCATGGCCCGTTCGTGGAGCATGAAATCAACTTGGTGGATTGCAAACAACGTAGAGGAAGGAGGGAAGACACACTGAATGGACATCCGTCATTTAGGCCAGTGGTTGGCAGACTCAATCAACGGAGCCAAATATCAACAGTACAACGACTGAGATTTCTCTGGAGAGCCACATATATAGGTAAAAAATTCTAGTTTAGCACTTCTTAGTTGGGATTCAGGAATCTGTATTTTAACAACTCCACCAGGTGATTCTCATCATGAGAGAAGTTTGGGAAACACTGGCTTACAGGATTCCACTCGGCATTACCTGATGGGTTCTGTAATAGTTTCTGCCAGTCACAGATGTCAACAATGATCACCTACAGCAGGCTGGAAGGAGGCCAGACTCGGATCCTGGAGTCCTGGGATGACAGCGTGTTAGCTTCATCCTCAGTAGTGTGTGGATCCGGAGACTGCCCCCGCGTCTGTGCTGCATGCCCCATGGGCGGAGGGTGCCTGTCCCCCTCAGGGGCAGCCCCCCATGTGTGGCCAGTCTGCTGACTAGCCCAGAGCCCAGGGTTGTGCTTTTTGGATTGCCTCTGTTTCCCTGTTCTCCAGTGCCTGTCCCTGACCTCTCTCTCCACAACTTCACTGCCCTCCCTAGACTCTGACTTACACATCCGCTCGCCCCAGAGAGCTCTGGCCCCCTAAACCAGGAGGCCCGGGTGCCCTGCCTCCTCTGGAATTGAACTCGGGGGCAGCAACACTGGGCTCCATCTTCTGGAGTCTGTTCTGTTCCTTGAGATGCGGCCACCTGGAATGCTGGGCTCTCTCTGGAGCGGAAGAGGAGGAAAGAGCAGGCTGACCTGTCCTGGTCAATTCCTCCGGTCTGCCTTTTCCTTTCCAGGAGAAGCCTCCAGCGTGCGTTGTGGTCAGGACAGTCTCGGGTCTGTAAAGCAGGGCCTAATTCTGGGCCACGAAGGGCTGTACAGGTGGGGTTCCCTGTGAGGCCCACCTTGACCGCGGCCTCTTCTCTTACCCAGCATCACTCAGCTTCCCAAGGAGCAGTGGGCAGGTGACTGAGGCTTTGATGGGGGGTGGAGGGGGGGCAAGTAGTGCTCAGTTGTCACCTCAGAATCAGCATCCCCTGAAAAAGCTAGACAGGCAGAATCTTGGGCCTCAACCCAGACCTCTTGAATCAAAACCTTAATTTTTAATACGAAGCCCAGGTGATTCCAATTCCTATAGGACTTTGAGGAGCACATTTCTAAAGCACAAGTTTGTTATGTACAGATGCTAAGGAGAGTCATGTCTATGAAACACCTACTACCGTGTTTCCCCGAAAATAAGACATCCTCTGAAAATAAGACCTACTTCATGGAAACATAAGACATCCCCTGAAATTAAGATCTAGCGCATCTTTGGGAGCAAAAATTAATATAAGACACTGTCTTATTTTTTGGGGGAAACAGGGTACGTGCCTACACTTTTTTCATTACCAGGCCACAGTGCCTGAGGATCCTTTCTTTGCTTCTAGTTCATTCGTTCAACTCTTACTTTTGAGAGCCCTATATACTGGGTACTGGGCCAGACATTGGAAATACAAGTGTACAAGACACGGGCCCTGCCGAAACCGGTTTGGCTCAGTGGTAGAGCGTCGGTCTGCGGACTGAAAGGTCCCGGGTTCGATTCCAGTCAAGGGCATGTACATTGGTTGCAGGCACATCCCCAATAGGGGGTGTGCAAGAGGCAGCTGGTCGATGTTTCTCTCTCATCATCGACGTTTCTAGCTCTCTATCTCTCTCCCTTCCTCTCTGTAAAATATCAATAAAATATATTAAAAAAAAAAAAAAGACACGGGCCCTGATCACCATGATAGGTGGCTGCAAGAGCAACCCAGTGCCTTGCCCACAATGAGTGCTCAATGAGTGGCACCAGAGTGGCTTGATCGCAGGAGACTGGGGTGGGACCCGCATCCACATAGCCTGGTGGGGTGGCCCTTGCTACATGGACCCCAGGTTGAAGGTGGGTAAATTAGGATGTAAAAGAGCATCATTATTACTGATGTTGAACAGGAAGAAGTACTACGTGGCAACCCAGAAACATGGCCATTGGAACTGCAGCTGATGTAAACATGAAACAGGAACCAAACGAGCTGTCTTCTTTGGCCAGCATGCTCAGAAAGTTGGCATTTTGTTTGTTTGTTTGTTCACCTAAGTCCAGGGGTCTGAAAACTATGGCCCATGAGCCAAGTCTGGCCCACTGCTTGTTTTTGTAAATAGTTTTATTGGGAAACAGCCAGACTCGTTTGTTTACATATTATTTTATGGCTGCAATAATATATTTTATTGATTTTTTTACAGAGAGGAAGAGAGAGGGATAGAGAGTTAGAAACATCGATGAGAGAGAATCATCAGTCAGCTGCCTCTTGCACACCCCCGACTGGGGATGTGCCTGCAACCAAGGTACATGCCCTTGACCGAAATTGAACCAGGGACCCTTCAGTCTGCAGGTCGATGCTCTATCCACTGAGCCAAACCGGCTTTGGCTCAAAGTAATTTTTATTTTTTATTTTATTTTTATTTTTAAAAATATATTTTATTGATATTTTACAGAGAGGAAGGGAGAGAGATAGAGAGCTAGAAACGTCGATGAGAGAGAAACATCCACCAGCTGCCTCTTGCACACCCCCTACCAGGGATGTGCCCGCAACCAAGGTACATGCCCTTGACCGGAATCAAACCCGGGACCTTCCATTCCGCAGACCGACGCTCTACCACTGAGCCAAACCGGTTTCGGCTCAAAGTAATTTTTAATTACAAAAGCTATACATAAATATTTTAGAAAACAAAAGATAAATTTAAACTACCATCATTATACTACCCAGAAATTTCTTACTGTTCCTATTTTGGTGCAATTCTCCAGTCTTTCATTTGAATGGGTTACTATTTTGGTGTACATACAATCTTCCAGTCTTTTGAATATATATACTAGTATAAGTGCATGTGTGAGTATGTACATACACACCCACACACATACATACACATTCAGCATATTCATTATCTTTTGGGAATTATTCTTTTAAATTTAATAATGTATTGTAAACACTTTTCTGCATTCTTAAATAGTCATCTACCCAACATTTTAAATTCCTGCATGGTATTGCATCCTATGGAGATATATACGTTTACCAATTCCCCATTATTGGACATTTACATTGTTTTCAGTTTATCGCTCCTTTAAAGAAAGCTATGGGACCATTCTTGTAAACACATCTTTGCAGATACCCATTATGACTTGTATAGGCTACGTTTGTGTAAGCAGAATTGCAGGACTAAATGAATGAGCCCTATGCTTCTGATTCCAATTCTACTCCAGTGTGTGAGTTCCCCGACCCCCTACCCCATTAGGCAATTCTCAGATACCAGCTGTGTGTCCTGCAATTCAACTCAATTCTGACACCATCTACCTAGAGATAGCGTCCTATCCCATAGGTTAAGGCAGCCGTGGGCAAACTAAGGCCCGCCGGCCGGATCCAGCCCGTTCAGCTGTTCTATCTGGCCCCCTGGAGCCGAAAGAGCTGAGGGTTCTCTTGCTCTCTCCTCTGCTCCAAGATGAGAGTGCTGGTTGATTTTGTTCTGGCCCTCCGGTCCAGTTTAAGAACTCATTGTGGCCCTCGAATCAAAAAGTTTGCCCACCCCTGGGTTAAGGGCTCAGGCCCACCAGTCCGCCCCCCACTTCAGGTGCCAATCACACGTCCAGGCTGTTCCCGGTGCTTCCGGCAGCCTGGCTGTACACCAGGGGTCCCCACAACCCTCTCCCCCGGGGGTTACTTCGCTGCAGTGGCTCACAGATCTCAGAGGAACACTGTACTTACTAGATTATCAGTTTATTATAAAAAGAGGTAACTCAGGAACAGCCGGATGGAAGAGAGACCAGCCCGAGAAGCTGAAGGAGCTTCCAAGTGCTCCCAGCACCTCCACACGCCCACCAGCCAGGAAGCCCTCCAAACCCCATCCCTCGGTTTTAACGGAGGCTTCGCTACAGTCACAATCGGTTAAACCTGTGGCCCTCGGGTGAGCGAATTCAATCTCCCGCTCCAGCCTCCCTCCCCCGTCCTGGAGGGCGGGACTGAAAGTTCTGCCTTCCAATCACAAGGCTCATTGCCCTGGCAACCAGCTGCTATCCTTAGGTGACCTAGGGGCTTTCCAGAAGTCGCTCATTAACATAACAAAAGACACCTTTCCCAGTCATTTCACTCAGGAAATTCCAAGAGTTTTAGGAGCTCTGTGCCTGAACTCGTGAAAACCTTGAATACTTTTTTACTCAAATCACACCATCTCATGAGCTTTCAAGTTGTTTTTCGGTGACTTGTGGGCCAGGGGGTGCCAATGTAAGTCCTCAGCAGTGGTGTCGGAGGTGGCCTGCTCTCCAGAACCTTAAACTAGGTATTATCGAAAGGAACCACAGCAGTACCTTTGCCACTTTCACTTTTGGTTTTGTGTTTTCTTACCAGACAGTCCTCTTCTTCTTCAATGTCTCACTGTAACGCCGAGCAGTTGTCTTCACCCCACGTTTCAAGACCATTTAAGCCCTTAGCTGCTGATGCTTGGCAAAGCCAGCCATCGGCATGGACATCAGCCACGTCTGGAGGTTGACTTCTGGGTGCACACGCCCTGTCCTCCTGCCTCCCTCAGGCCCCCCGGTGAAGTGGTGGGTCTGTCGGGGTCACGTAACGTGGCACGGCACTAGATCTCACACGACAGAAAAGCAAAAGCTTTATCGTGAGGATGGGTGGCCTTCTCCTCCTTCCGTCCTCGGCCAACATTCTTTAAAGAGTAGCATAAACTTTCTGCCTCCACTCCCAATCCCACGAGATTCCGCTGCAACGGAAAAGTGGGTCAGGAATTCCTAACTGCCTGATCCGGGACCTCCTGTGGGCGGCAGCGAGGGCTGCACCAGGTGTTCGGCCCACAGGGACTTGGGTTCAGCAACCTGGGTAACTAGAGTTCGAGCAAAGAAAGAATTCAGAGCCAAGACTCAAACTATTAAAAAAAAAAAAGTTTATTTAGGAAGTCACAGAGGCAGAAGAAGGGAGCAGGAGAAGAAATGAGGCCCGGAGACAAGGTACAGAGGCAAAAGAAGGGCCCTTGGATGCACCTGGAGGAAGGTGGGGGGAAGGTGAAAGGCATGGGCCTGCTCCAGTCCTTCGTCCTAAGGGCTTTCAAGCGAGGGGATTTTAAGGGAGGTCCGAGGGGAGGCTCTCAATAGAATATGCATCAGCTTTCCAGCCGTGACCTCTCAGGATCATGATCCCCACTGACCGCCAGCACCAGGGCCGCTGCCATCAGTCAGGGCAGCTGGCCCTGAGGTCAGCCTCGATGTTGCGTGTCTGGTTTTGCTGCTTTTCTGGTCCTGGGGCTGAAACACAGATGAGGTCTAGATGTGTTTGATGCAGGTCAGAACCTCACTGTCCTGGGGACTGAATGCTCCGGGCTATTTTCCAGGCCACTTGTTCCTTCCCCTCCTAACAGGGTCTAACCTGCACGACTGGCGACACGCCAGGGGAGGAAAGGGCAGGGGAGAACTCGAACTGCATGACCCGGGACACGGAAGGTCAGGAGGCCTAAACCGCATGGCCAGTGATACGATAGGGATGAGAGGTTAGGTTACCCTGGGGGCGAGGGCCTTGCTGTCCCAGTTGCTAGGACCTGGGGGTTTCCACCCTGGTGACCTTCTGTATTGGCCCGTGGTCCTTGCTCTGCTCATGTCTATTTTAACTGCCTACCACACTTCCCTTTTTGGCTTTTAAATATATATATATATTGATTTCAGAGAGGAAGGGAGAGGGAGAGATAGAAACATGAATGATGAGCCGAAACCGGTTTGGCTCAGTGGATAGAGCGTCGGCCTGCGGACTGAAAGGTCCCAGGTTCGATTCCGGTCAAGGGCATGTACCTTGGTTGTGGACACATCCTCGGTGGGGGGTGTGCAAGAGGCGGCTGGTCGATGTTTCTCTCTCATCGATGTTTCTAACTCTCTATCCCTCTCTCTTCTTCTCTGTAAGAAATCAATAAAATATATTTTTAAAAAGCTGCTACCAAATTAAAAAAACAACAAAAAACCATGAATGATGAGAGTGAATCACTGACTGGCTGCCTCCTGCACACCCCTCCTGGGGATCTAGCCCGTAACCCTGACATGTGCCCTCGACCGGCATCCAACCCAGAGCCCTTCAGCCTGCAGGCCGATGCTCTCTCCACCGAACCACACCAGCTAGGGGTCCTCTCTTTGGCTTTTGATATTTGACTCTCCTTCCTGGAAGGTGTCTTGTCCGCAGCATTTAGTTGTTGGTATTCAGTTTCCTTTCCTAGCTCTTCTTCCTTCAATTCCCTTTCAGTGCGTGCATCAGTATTCCTCCAGGTACATCCGGTTACAGTTCACGTCTCATGCCGTATGCCTGCAACTCACTGAAGCTTTGCTCTGCAGACCATTCGCCCCGGCTCCTCCGGCCTCCAAACCAGCTCAACTCGGAAACCTCAGAGGCATGTCTTTTTCTGCTTTCCGTCTCACCCGTCCACATCCAGCGTGCCCTCAGACGCCGCGGGTGTCTGTGCCCCCGCGAGGGCCATCGGAAGCGAAACGCAGCCCTCCTCACCCCCGGCTTATGTGAACGAGGCTGTTTTCTCTCCCATTTCCCGCTTCCGGAGCCTCTCGGCAGAGTCTACCTTTCTGCGGATCTCCTAACAGTGCAACGCGCCTGAGCCCTCTGTTCGAGAAAATAATCTCTCGGTGATTTCTCGTGGATGGCAGAGGCCTTCCTAACCCGGCCACCGCCTCCGGCTCCTGGCTCACATCCTGCACTTCGTCCTGCCCCCAGCCGGCCCTCCTTCCCTGCAGGTCTCCGCTCACCGGTGCCCTCTGCCACGAGGCCCTGACCCAGCCCCTCTGCCCCCCAGGACCCTGCCTCTCCTTTCCCAGTGTTACTCACGTCCCGCTCTCCGGGGCTGGCGCCCGGTCCTGTCGCTGGGAAAGCAGCCGTCACCTTGCTACTCCGTCAGCCCCATGCCTGCCCTTCCCCGGCCCGTCGAGGAGGTGGTTGCGGACAGGAGCCTGCCGGACTCACCTGTCTCTCCGGGGCTCAGCACCGGGCCGGGCCGGGGGAGTCACTCCATGACTGGGCGGTCCTCCAGTGACATTGCCACGGTTGCTCACCAACTAATATTTATTTATTTTTTATAATATATTTTATTGATTTCTTATAGAGAGGAAGAGAGAGGGATAGAGAGATAGAAACACGATGAGAGAGAATAATCGATCAGCCGCCTCCCGTACACCTCCCACTGGGGACGTGCTCACAACCAAGGTACGTGCCCTTGACCAGAATCGAACCCGGGACCTTTAAGTCCCCAGGCCGACGCTCTATCCATTGAGCCAAAACAGTCTCAGCTCACCAACTAATATTTAAAAAAAAAACAAAAAAAACCCCAGATGTTAGGCTCCTAGGGTTCTTAGCTTTATGGGTGTACAGTCAAGATGATATTGTGCCCTGACCCATTTGCCTCAGTGGATAGAGTGTCGGCCTGCGGACTGAAGGATCCCCGGTTCGATTCCGGTCAAGGGCACATACCCAGTGGGAGGTGTGCAGAAGGCAGCTGGTCGATGTTTCTTTCTCATCGTTGTTTCTAGCTCTCTATTCCTCTCCCTTCCTCTCTGTAAAAAAAAAAAAAATCAATAAAATATATATTTATAAAAACGATGACATTGTATCAGCAGTCAATTTCCATATTGACCTAAGTTTCTGTTCATCACACACACACACACACACACACACACATACACACACACACACACCACCACCACCACCACCACCCCCACCACCGTTTTCTGTAGCTTCACGACACATTCAGAAAGAGTGCGCCTCTGAACGCGGCGTGCCCCTTCTCCTCTCCACACAGGAAGCCAGAGGCCGAGGAAAAGGCAGGCAATCCCAGTTAGCAAACAGAGCGAGCCCATATTTTTAGCAACCCTTTCACCACGGCCTTCAGACGTCTGTCCCTTCCTACCAATTTAGAGGGAGGCGTTTGCTCTGGGGCTGTGCCTGGAGCAAGCAGACGGCCCCCCGAGAGCGTGAGTGGTCACGCCCGCCTGGCAGCTGGGGGGCTCGCTGGGGAGGGGACTTGGCCTTTCTGAGCCTCGGTGTCCCCATCGGTGGGTGTGAACCAGGCCCCTGAACTACAGGGTGCTGTGAAGGCTGCAGGATGAGATGCCTCCGGGCACCGCTGGGGCCACTCAACAAAAGGCAGCTGCTGAGCTGAAACCCTTTTGGCTCAGTGGATAGAGCGTTGGCCTGCGGACCGAAAGGTCCCAGGTTCGATTCCTGTCAAAGGCATGTACCTCGGTTGTGGGCACATCCCCAGTAGGGGGCGTACAAGATGCAACTGGTCGATGTTTCTATCCCTCTCCCTTCCTCGCTGTAAAAAAATCAATAAAAAATATATATATTTTAAAATGTAGCTGCTGCCAAAACCGGTTTGGCTCAGTGGTAGAGCGTCGGCCTGCGGACTGAAAGGTCCCGGGTTCGATTCCGGTCAAGGGCATGTACCTTGGTTGCGGACACATCCCCAGTGGGGGGTGTGCAAGAGGCAGCTGATCGATGATTCTCTCTCATCGACGTTTCTAGCTCTCTATCTCTCTCCCTTCCTCTCTGTAAAAAATCAATTTAAAAATAAATAAATAAAATAAAAAAGTAATTCTATGTTGTGAGTTACTTTGTTCATAAAAAAATAAAAAAATAAAAATAAAAATGCAGCTGCTGAGAGGTGCTGCCCATCGCGGGCACAGAAGGGAGGGAGCCGGGAGGTTCCTGTGTGGCAGGCTCAGCCTTGTCTAGATAATACTGCTGCCCCGACCCCCACCCCCAAGAGCCGGCTAACTCGCAGGTGCCCCGAGTTGGGCAGGTGTGAGGTGCTCAGTCACGTGCAGGGAATGCCCTCTCGCCTTAACATGCAGTGACCGGGGAAGAGGTTTTTAAGGGCCCAGGGGTGGTGTTCGGGAGCTCCTGAACCCCTGAGCCCGGACAGCGAGTTTTGTGTAAGAGGACATTTGTCTGAGGAAAGAGGCCTTGGATCTATCAGGTTCTCCGGGGGGGGGTCTGGGGCCTTACAACGGTGAAGACCGCGGGCCTGGAGCCCGGCAGGCTGCGGGCCTTTGGAGGTGCACGGCTCCCATCTGCAGCGCAGGGGTGCCGGGGGCAGAAGCCAGTCCTAGCGCAGATGCTCCGGCCCCGGGGCGGAGAAACCGGAGATCCTGAAGGCGCTGCCCTCGTCACAGGCCCGCACTGCCCGCGGGAGGCCGTGGCAGGCTCCGAAGGACGCTCCGGGGGGCGTGCGCCTGCCGGCATCGGGTGGCAGAGGTTTGCACCAGCTGCTGGGGTGGGAGGTGCCGCCTGCAACCCAGGAACTTCCTAGGAGGGAGCTCTCCAGCGACCCTGAAGTAACTGAAAGGCGAGCCTCGGCCTTACTAAGCGGGGGCTCTCACCGGCACCCATTCCTCCAAGCGGGGGGCTCGGGCGGCTCACTAGCTCCTGCAGCAGGTGTGAGCGGGGGGCCAAGGTGACCTACCTGTCCAGGAGGAACAGCCTCGGGAGTGAGGTCAGGCTCGGAGGTGGAGGTGTGGCTGGGGCGACTTTCCTCCTGTCTCCTGGGTGGGGACATTCAGGACACAGACACACGGCCCCCCATTCTCCTCGGAGACTGGAGGGGAGGGTCTGCCAACTGCAATTGGGCCTGTGTTCAGTCTGTCCGACTTGCATTTCACCCGAGGATATTTCTTCCATTGATTTAAAAAAAATATATTGTTATTGATATTTTTACAGAGAGGAAGGGAGAGAGATAGAGAGCTAGAAACATCGATGAGAGAGAATCATCAACCAGCTGCCTCTTGCACGCCCCCCACCGGGGATGTGCCCGCAACCAAGGTACATGCCCTTGACCGGAATCGAACCCGGGACCTTTCAGTCCGCAGACCGACGCTCTACCACTGAGCCAAACCGGTTTCGGTTCTTCCATTGATTTTTAGGGAGAGCGGGAGTGAGAGGGCAAGGCAGAGAGATGCATGGGTGTGAGAGAAGCACATCGGTCGGTTGCCTCCTGCACGAGCCCTGAGCAGGGCCAGGTCAAGGTGCACGCCCTTGGCTGGAATGGAAACTGGGGCCCTTGGGTCTGCAGGCCGGCGCTCTCTCCGCCGAGCCGAACTGGCTGGGGCCCATTTCGTTCTAACACACTCGGGGGGGTGAGTGGGATGGGGGCTGCCCGGGGTTACCCCTGGGCCGGACAAGGCTCCTGAGGGACATGGGTTTGCTCAGAAGCAGCCGCTCCCGGGACAGGCTCTGGCTGCTCCCGGTTCTTAGGGCACCTCGGCCCCGAGTGACTCAGCCTCCCCGGCGAGCGCACAGCAGTCCCCGGCGTTCCTGAGAAGGAGGGGAAGAGGATGCCGTGCGCTCGCAGCTCGGGCTCGTCTCCCCCCTGCACATCACCCTCAGGATTTTACAGTGAGGCCTGGATTTGCCGCGGACGGGCGTCTGTCTCCAAGCCCACCAAATGCTCCCCGAGGCAGCCTCCTCACAGACTGCCGTCGCCAAACCCACTTGCTCTGACTCAGCGTCTGCTTGGCAAAATGTCTAGAGAGAGACAAAAAGGCGGGGAGACGTGAGCCGGGCCCAGATGCCTCCCCGTGACTAACAGAAGGTCCGCCCCGAGTGGGGAGCGGAGCGGCCTGCCGGCGTGTCACAGGTGGGTGGGTTTCTCGCAGCTCTTATTGAAGGCTCTGCCCTATTGTGCTGGGATGAATGGTAACTGGTGAATAAGCATTGCATTAGAGGCGCTGGGCCGGGCTGACTCACCGCCGGTCACTGGGACAGGGTCTGAGGGTGCCTGCGCGTCACGCGGGACTCAGGCAGAGGAGGAAGACAGGGGATGCTTGGCAGGGGAACCTGCCCGTGGCTTTCCTGATGTCATTCCCACAGACCATGGGGCCACTGGTTTCTCTCTCCACTCCTTCCCCCCATCCCTTTAGAACAGTGGTCGGCAAACTCATTAGTCAACAGAGCCAAATATCAGCAGTGCAACGATTGAAAATTCTTTTGAGAGCCAAATTTTTAAAAATTATTATTATTTAAAAAATATTTTATTGATTTTTTTACAGAGAGCTAGAAATGTCGATGAGAGAGAAACATCGACCAGCTGCCTCCTGCACACCCCCTACTGGGGATATGCCCGCAACCAATGTACATGCCCTTGACCAGAATCGAACCTGGGACCTTTCAGTCCGCAGGCCGACGCCCTACCACTGAGCCAAACTGGTTTCAGCTTTAAAATTATTAAAAAAAAATATATTTTATTGATTTTTTTTACAGAGAGGATGGGAGAGAGATAGAGAGCTAGAAACATCGATGAGAAAGAAACAGCGATCAGCTGCCTCCTGCACACCCCCCCCCCCCCCACTGGGGACGTGCCTGCAACCAAGGTACATGCCCTTGACCGGAATCGAACCCGGGACCTTTCAGTCCGAAGGCCAACGCTCTATCCACTGAGCCACACCGGTTTCGGCGAGAGCCAAATTTTTAAAACGTAAACTTCTTCTAACACCACTTCTTCAAAACAGACTCGCCCAGGCCGTGGCATTTTGTGGAAGAGCCACACTCAAGGGGCCAAAGAGCCGCATGTGGCTCACGGGCCGCGGTTTGCCGACCACTGCTTTAGAAGAAGAATAGGGTTGAAGCACTCACTGGCTTATCCAATGGATCTCGGTGGCAACGCTTGAAACTCAGAGTTTGGGGCTTTGAGACGGACCACACAGCCTGCGTGGGATCTCCAGCAGAAGAACCCTTGCAGCAGGAGGTGTGGTGGGGGACACGCAGACACGTGGTGTCAGGGCCGGATCTGGGCGTGGCCTCAAACTCCCAGCCTCTCCAGTCGCAGTGTTGGGGCTGGGGAGGAGCAGGCGAGCGTTCCCGGTGACACGGGCCACTCGGCTGAGCCCCGTGGGTTTGCCAGGCGGGAGCCACCTGGGGGTCAAGCTCTTGTCCAGTGTTGCTGGGAGGACCGCGGCCGTCTCTGCTCATGGGCAAGTTGATTTGAATCCACAGATGAGAGTATATTGATCAACATTCGTGAGAAACAGAGAATCAGGTTCTGAGGCGACAGATTTCATGAAGCACGATTTCCATAGAAACAGGGTAGAGAAACCCCAGAACACGGGGCCCCCCGGAAAAGGACGGGGGCAGTGTGATGACCTAAATGCTATACTCCAGTGGTTCCCCCCGTGATACCCATCGGGGGCCACATGGCTCCTGGGGACACGTCCGGGTTGTCACGGAGAGAGGAGGTCCCGTTGGGTTCTACTGCGTGGAGGTCCGAGACGCTGCTGGAGATGCCACCGCACGCGGTCAGCCCCGGCGGAGAGCCGTCTGGTCCACGATGCCAGCAGGGCCTCTCCCGAGAGACCGCGTCGGCACGCACACGTCCTCTCCCTCCTGCAGGTGTCACAATCACCAAGCCTCATCTGTGTGGCAGACACAGTGATGGGCTGAGTGGGAGGCTAGAGGATGAGTAAGCCCAATTAGGCGGAAAGGACAGGATCACCGAGTCTCTCCTCCCCTAGACAGAAAGCTCTCCTGGAGACAGAATTAGTGATGGCGCCTGTCGTGGCCTTTGTGCAAAAAAATAAATAAAATAAATAAGAGCCTCCATCCCTTTGGGAGAGGGGCGGGAGAGGCACACCCCCCCGGCGGGCCCTCCTGTGCTGTGATTTGCTTCTGGTGCTCTGAGTCCCGGAGGCTTCCTGCCTCCTCATCCGTGCAGCCTCCCGCTCCGAGGGGGGCAGGCTTGCTTCGGTAACCGAGGTGGACTCCGATGAGACCGACTGAGGGTCTGGAATTCATTCCCTTGCTCAACAGCGATTATTCATGCTTGACTGCAGATTTCTGCGGAAAAGCCCCCACATCCGGCCTCAGGAAGCCCTGGTTTCGGGGTGGGGGCGGGGATGGGGGTGGGGGGTGGGAGGAGAAGAGTTCTTATGTGAAGGTGTCTTGGCAAAGGAGCTTTGGAGAAGGAGGAAAATCATCCGGGTCGCTCACAATCCCATCATCCCAACCCCCCTGGAGCCACAGGAGCTCCGAGGATAGGAAGGTTTGTCCCACAAAAGGGATTTAGGCTCGAGGGAAGAGGGAGAAGGGAGAAGGCATGAACTGTCCTCGGACCTGCCTCAACCCCACCCCATCCCATCCAGGCCCACGTCCCCACTTCCGCTCCATGGGACCAAGAATGCTAGGGCCATGCCTTTTGCCAGATGACCATATAGCACTCTGTCTCTTTTTAAAAATATATATATATTTTATTGATTTTTTTTACAGAGAGGAAGAGAGAGGGATAGAGAGTTAGAAACATCGATGAGAGAGAATCATGGATTAGCTGCCTCTTGCACATCCCCCACTGGAATCGAACCTAGGACCTTTCAATCCGCAGGCCGACGCTCTACCCACTGAGCCAAGCCGGTCTCGGCAGCACCCCGTCTCTTCACCGTCACACAGTTAGCCTTCACCGTCTGTGTGGAGGAGCCCGGGGCGGAGGGTGCTGCGGAGCTGCTGTCAAATATGTACGGTTTCACACGTGCATGTTCTAGGATTTGTTAAATGCACGGAGGCCGCCATGTCCGAACAACGGGGGTTGGCTGAGGGGCTGCATTCAGAGTGAATTGCCATGCCCCTGCTACTCCCGCCTCGAACCACAGCCAGGTCTGAGCCTGTCTCCTCGCTGGCTTCCAATCCCTTCTCCATTTCTGCCTCTCCAATAGGGAGCCAGGTCTTGTCAATTCTTCCTTCATAATCTCACGGATGTTTCCTTTCTTCCCCCTGTGTCTTCCGAGTCTGCCCGCTGCCACTCCATCTCCCGAAGCTGCCCCCTGGCCAGGCTCTGAGGTGCTTTTCCAGATCATCTGGCACACGGCCGTCAAGTAAATCTTCCTCGTGGTCCATACAGTTCCTTGGCTTAAAAATATTTAGGACTTGGTCCAGTATCCTTAATCTGGTATTCAAAACGCCTCAGTGTGGCATGAACAACCATCTCTTGAGTACTAATTTCCATGCACCAATATTTTAAAAATAACTTTAAAAACAAGTTATGAGTTTCCTATTAAAATACCAATCCTATATAATAAAAGAGTAATATGCAAATCAACCAAACAGTAGAATGACTGGAAGGCCTGCCCCCAAATAGCCCCCATCAGGAGGGCTGGCTGGACCCCACCAGTGCATGAATTTGTGCACTGGGACTCTAGTTAATTCATAATTGCCAAGTAGAATTAATTATTATGTTATCACACCCTTCAGAATAAAACTGTTCAATAATCATATATCTACATGCAATGGTATTATGGACTGCAATGAGTAGAAAGCTTTTTTCCCCCCATTTCCCTCAGATTTCATGTTTTTAAAGGACAGGTATCCATCTCTTATTCACTTTAAGGAAGTTGCCAAAAACAATCCTAGTGCTCTATAGAAATCCAGGAACTGCCTGCCAGTTGAGCGGCACCAGGCCTGTAATATTTTGCTCTCACTTTGCCTGGGTGAGGAGGTGTGTGGGGCTGGGAGAAGCACCTCCAAACTGGGCCGGCGGCTCCCCCTGGTGGAGAGCGGCGAGAACACAGGCGGGAAGAAGTTGCTCTCTGTGCCGAGGAATACTGTTTTAAAGACACAGCCCCAGGAAACAAGGTCTGTGGAATATTTATGGTTTTAAACGGAATATTGTTTTGTTTTTGCCTATTGAGAATAATTAAAATATCAAAGTTTAGCCGATGGGTTCATTGTTTACCTACAGCAGTGTTTCCCAAAGTGTGGTACGCGTACCCCCAGGGGTACGGGAAGAGTTTGGTGGGATATGCACTGCACTGTGCTTAGCTGCGCCTAATTCTACGTTCTCATGAGTCAAGTCAAGACAGTCTTGTGAGGCGTGAGATGGTCTGGTGTGCAAATAAATGTTCTTTATAATATACCTTTTATTTGTATCTTATTAGGAATAATTTTATTTTTGTTTATTATTATTTTGTGTATGTACCAAAAAAAAATAAAAAATAAATATATTTTGATTGTTATTAAAATACATCCCTTTTTTTTGACGAGGCAGCGTTATGAAAATTATAGAAGGGTACACATATGTCAAACGTTTGGGAAACACTGGCCTACAGTTTTCCACCAGAGCAGTTTACAAGGAACTAATTGGTTTGGGTATCACACTTGCGTCCCCCCACCCCCACCCCAACACACACACACACACACACACACACACACACACGGCACCCTCGCCCTGTTACCCCCAGCCCTGTGTTCCACCTGATAGTGAAAAGAGGAGCTGGGTCATCCAAAGGAGACCCTGGCCAAGGTGTCTGCTCAGGATGGTGTGTGTGTGTGTGTGTGTGTGTGTTTATATGTGTGTGTGTGTGTTTATATGTGTGTGTGTGGGGAGGGGGGTGGGTTCTGGTTCAGCTCTTTCCACTGATGGTTAACCAGCCGTCTGGCCCGTGTCCTGTCAGCCTGGCTCTCGGTCACTCTCCAGTCCACACACCGGCCTTTCCTGCCTTCCCTTCCTCCAACCAGACCCGGGGTGTGGAGGACAGGGACCAGGGTCAGGGGTCACTCCCCCAGAAAGGGGTGTGGACAGAATGGGCAACGATGGCCATGTCCGACTCAGCTTGTCGTGTGTGAAAGGCACCCAGCTTTCGGCAGGGTCAGCCTCTGGGCCCGCACCCCGTGGAAACCCTGAGTTTCCATGGCCGGGAGACGGTGAAAGACCTGACGGGGAGAAAGGGGAGAAGTCCCCACTAGGGGGCGCCTCACTGCTTGGCTAAATCTGGCCTGGCTTCCTAGTCTTACCTCCGGGGCCATTCGCTCCAGGTGGCCCTCCTTGGGATCCCCGAGGCAGGTGAGGTGATTCTCCCAAAGCCCAGCACCCACTGACACCCCGACTCTTGCCCTGACCACCCTGCAAGTTTACTCGGCTGTCACCACCGCTGGGCTCCCTGTCTCGGCAGCAGCTAGTTGTGTTTTACTTCCCTCGTACCCTGGGGCCTAGGACCCCGCCTCCTGCTCTGTGAGGGGTGTCAGGGAAGGCTTCCCATCCATAACAATTAAAAGCGTAATATGCTAATTAGACTGGACAGCTGAACCACCTTCCCGACATCCTTCTGGATGTTCTTCTGGACGAAGCAGATGCTGTGGGGGCCGAGGCAGATGCTGTTAGGGGCGATGAGGCAGGCAGGCAGGTGAGTGGTTAGGAGCCAGTGGTCCTGGATTGCGAGAGGGATGTCCGACTGCCCGTTTAGGCCCAATCCATCCCTCCAGGGGTCCCAGACTGCAAGAGGGTGCAGACCCGGCTGAGGGACCCAGTCCCCCCCCCCCACATGAATTTTGTGCACTGGGCCTCTAGTATAATGTAACTTCCGAGCTGTGTTTTCAAGAATGCGTAGGGATTGTCCAGGGAGATGGGACATTATTTGTTTATTTGCTATTTTTTAATGAAAATATTACATGTGAGTGGTAAGAAACTAAAATCTTACAGCAAGTGTATATAATGAAGAGTGAAATTCTGAGTTTCTTACAGCTCATACCACTGGTTCTTGTCTCTAAAAAGTAACAATTATGATTAATTTCTTACGTATCTTCCAGAAAACAAATATTCATACCTATGGAATTCTCTCTCTCTCTCTCTCTCTCTCTCTCTCTCTCTCTTAAAGATGAGAGAGGCTTGGCTGAGTTTAGATACTGATGGGAAAGACCACGTAGAGAAAAGGTGAGACAGATGGAATACCGATGAGAGAGAGCTGGAGGCCTGGACCACCCCAGGGGGCGGAGATGGAATCCCGGGGCAGGGGAGGAAGTCTTGGCTGGCCTGGCAGGATTGCAAGTCTTTTTGCTGGGAGCAGATGGAGGGGCAGAGACAGGGCTGGGGGAAGGGAGGAAAGAAGAGAGGTCAAAGGGCAGGAGGCCCGGGTTAGCGGGGACAGAGGCGACACGGGTGTGGGTGCAGTGGTGAGGGTGGGCGGCTGACGTACAGGTGAGCGTCCTGGGGGCCGAGGCACTCGAAGCCTGGGGTTTCAAATTCTGATTGTGTCCGTGCGCAACTTTATACGCAAAATAAAATTATAAATTCACTTTTCTCAAGTATTTATATTGGATTGGAAAAACACTGAGGATATTTTATTTTATTTATAAAAAATATATTTTATTGATATTTTACAGAGAGGAAGGGAGAGAGAGATAGAGAGCTAGAAACATCAATGAGAGAGAAACATTGACCAGCTGCCTCTTGCACACCCCCCGCCGGGGATGTGCCCGCAACCAAGGTACATGCCCTTGACCGGAATCGAACCTGGGACCCTTCAGTCCCCAGACCAACGCTCTACCACTGAGCCAAACCGGCTTCGGCCACTGAGGGTATTTTATGTGAGGAAAAAAACAACTGGTCTCAGAACAATATGGTTCCTTTTTTTCAGAGGAGGCACACACATATAGGGAGAAAAAGTCTTGCACCATATTAAAATGTTTTTATTGATTTCAGAGAGAGGAACATCAATCGGCTACCGCCCTAATAGGGATCGAGTGAGCCCGCAACCCTGAGGGGGAATCACACTAGCGATTTCTCCAACCTCTCTGCGTGGATGGCACCCAACCAACTGAGCCAACAGGCGAGGCTCGATGGATATAGTCTAAGCGTTACTTTGGTAGTGGAGTATTTAAAAAACATTTTTTTTCTTTAAAAAAATTTTAAAATATATTTTATTGATATTTTACAGAGTGGAAGGGAGAGAGATAGCTAGAAATGTCGATGAGAGAGAAACATCGACCAGCTGCCTCTTGCACACCCCCCACCGGGGATGTGCCCGCAACCAAGGTGCATGCCCTTGACCGGAATCAAACCTGGGACCTTTCAGTCTGCAGACCGACACTCTACCACTGAGCCAAACCGGTTTTGGCTCTTTAAAATTTTTAATTCTCACCTGAAGATATTTTTTCCATTGATTTTCAGAGAGTGGAAGGGAAGGGAGAGGGAGAGAGAGTGGGAGAGAGACACACACACATTGACTGGTGGCCTCCTGCAGGAGCCACACTGGGCTGGAATCAGCCTGCCACCCAGGCACCTGCCCTTCGCGGGGAATCAAACCTGAGACCCTGGGGTGCCTGGGCCGAAGCTCCAACCACTGAGCACACCCACCACGGCGGCAGTGGAGTTTTTGGTAATTTTGAGCAATTTTTTGTACTGTACTTTCCAAGCTATTTTCAATGAACGTGTGTGGCTTGTATTGTTTAAAAAAAAAAAAAAAAAAGGATGAAAATGTCATTTCCTAACATACACGAACAACATTACCCTGGTCTCTTTCTCTCAGGATGTTGCCCCCCACCCCCCATTTTTTTTTTTAGCTCTGGTGTCCCAGTTCAGGAAACAGGGTTAAATCACCGAATGAATATTTATTTTTTATTTTTAAAAAAATATTTTATTGATATTTTACAGAGAGGAAGGGAGAGAGATAGAGAGCCAGAAACGTCAATGAGAGAGAAACATCTACCAGCTGCCTCCTGCACACCCCCCACCGGGGATGTGCCCGCAACCAAGGTACATGCCCTTGACCGGAATCAAACCCGGGACCTTTCAGTCTGCAGACCGACGCCCTACCACTGAGTCAAACTGGTTTCGCCCTACCACTGAGTTTAAAATATTAAAATATTCAGAGTAGTGTGTACACTACTTAGAGAACTTTGAATTAGAACCGAGTATGGCCTTTGAAAGGAGATGAAAACAACAACTGTCCATTGCTATCACCTGAGGGAGCCATGGATGGCTGGGAAAACAGTTCTTTTGCAAGTATCGAACGAACTGGGTCGGTTCTGACTTCTCGGTGTTGTTGTGCCCCCTCAAAATTGGCTCCATGGAAGCCCTAGCCCCCAGGACTCAGAAACATGGCTGTATTTGGACCTGGGGCCTTTAAAGAGATAAGTAAGTTAAAGAGGGCTTGGGATGAGCCCTAATCCAACACGGCTGTCCTTGTAAGAAGAGATTAGAACACAGACAACACAGACAAAGAGCACAGTGAGGGCACAGTGGCTGACCGTCTACAAGGCCAGGAGAGAGGCTTCAGAAGAAGTCAGCGGACACCTTTGTTAGGTTTGAAAGGAAACAGGAAACAGAACAACAGGGGTTTAAAGAGAGTTTATTCCCCGGTAATGGCGGGAGCCATCATCGAGGTAAAGATCACAATTAGGGGAGAGGGGACAGGAGATCGGAACCCAACCGGGCCAATGGAGATCACCTCCAAAGAACGCACGTGGCCTATCTGGAGTTCCTTTTAAAGGGAGGGGGTTGGGCCCAGGTGAAACAGGAAGGGATGGGCCCCAAGGGCACCTTGGCCCGTGTTAATTGGTGGCTCACTGTCTTGGAGATGTCTCCTTGGCAGGTGTCAGTCATGTTGTTAGCTCCACCCACCAGTTTGGGAGGGGGGGAGCCCTAAGGGGTCATGTGTCAAACTCCGCCCACCGGTTTGGGAGGGGGAGAACCTTTCAACCTTGACCTTGGACTTGCAGCTTCCAGAATTGAGGAAATAAATTTCTGTTGTCTCGGCCACCCAGACGGTAGCTGTGTAGCTGTTTGCTGTGGCAGCCCTAGCAAACTGCTATGCTTCAGTTTTGCGCGACTTGTTTCATTCAACCCAAGGAGAAACTGAGGACTGTGGGTGGGCTTTTCGGTGGGTCCAAAATCTGACAAAAGAAAAGCCTGTTGATTTATGGGGGAATTTAGTCGTTGACAGCTTGAGTCTGGTTTGTCTTCAAACCTTTGGGGACGGCGACATCTAGTGGTCATTTGTTTTATACTCCCTTCTCAGAGGTTCTCAATCCCCGGGCACATTCTATTCGCCTGAGATTTAAAAAATCCTGGATTCTTATCATTTGCAGCAACCTGGATGGAATTGGAGAACATCATGCTGAGTGAAATAAGCCAGTCAACGAAAGAGGAACACCACATGTCCTCACTCATTTATGGATAATAAAGAACATTATAAACTGATGAACCAAAAGATAGATATAGAGACAGTAAAGCAACAAGCAGATTGTCAAATGACAGTGGGGAGGGGAGGGAGATCTGGGGGTGATAAGAGATCAACGGAAGGACTGATATACTTGCATATAAGGACAACCAATGGACACAAAACTCTGGGGAGGGAGGGCACGTATGGGAGGGGGGGCAATGGTAAAATATGTACACAGATAATAATTTTATAAAAAAACAATTAATTAATTAAAAAATAAAAAATAAAAAAATCCTGTACTCTGCACTCTGTTCTATGCGTCCAACAGAGCAGAATCTCAGAGGGAAGGCGGAGGAGGGTGGATGGTGGTGGGATAACAACCAAAGACCTTGTATGCATATATGCATGACCCATGGGCACAGACAAGAGGGTATAGAAGGCCTAGGGCAGGGGCAGGGGCAGGGGCAGGCTGAAGGGGATCCATGGGGGTGGGAGACGGGGGGCTAGGGGGAAGGGGACATATGTAATACAATAAAGACATTAAAAAATCCTCATGCCCACGCATTCTGGCAGAACATCAGGGAATGGGATCTAGGTATTATTACTTTTTAAATCTTTCTACATTAGTCCAAAATGCAGCCACGGTTGGGCAAGAAGGCAGACGTCGGGTTACTGTGGTTTAAAACATGTTCCCAAATTCAGTACTCCCTTCAGGAGATGATGCTCAGTTTCCCTGTGCTGGAGTGTGGCCTGGACCTGGTGACTCGCTGCTAATGAATATAGAGTTTGGTGGCAGTAAAAGAGTGGGACCGCCACGACCAGGCCACGAGAGGGTGGCTCCCCCTCCTCTCTGGAATCCGGCTCGCTCTGGGGAAGCCCCACCGTGTGGTGAGATGTTCAAGCAGCCCCGCCCTTGGGCTGCCTGGGAAGCGCAGGGAGCCCAGTTGGCATTTCGGAGAAACAACGGATACTTTAAAAAAAAATTTTATTGATATTTTACAGAGAGGAAGGGAGAGAGATAGTCAGAAACGTTGATGAGAGAGAAACATCGACCAACCGCCTCTTGCACACCCCTACCGGGGATGTGCCCGCAACCAGTGTACATGCCCTTGGCCGGAATCGAACCCGGGACCTTTCAGTCCGTAGACCGACGCTCTACCACTGAGCCAAACTGGTTTTGGCATTTTTAAAAAAATATACCAAATATTATTCAATAAAGTAGACCCCCCAATGCTAAGCTGGCCTCCTTATTTTGGAGTTGAGGCTGTGTTTGGGAATTTACAGCGATTTAGGATTGTCTCTGGCCTATGAGTAGGCAAACACACACACACACAAAAAAACCAACCCAAACAAAACAAAACAAACAAACAAACAACAACAACAAAAAAACTGGTGGCATTTTCATGTAAAGTTTAAAGGGATGGTGGGGAACAACGAATGAAGCTGTTCTGATCACTGTGACCCAGGCATCTTGTTGTTTAATGTGCTGGTTGAATTAAGGACCAATTTGAGCCTCGGCCCAGCTGGATCATCTGAGCCCTTTCTGAAAATGCTCCGTACGTGGTCTGGGTCTTAATTAAGTCCTTTTTCGTTAATTTCAAATAACAGCACCCTCCTTAAATCAGCTTAAGCAGAAGAAATGTACTCTAAGTAAACATGGGTGGCTATAATAGTGGGCATTCAATATTTTAAAAAATAAATGAAGGAGTTGATTCAGGGGTAGATGTATATATAATATGAACTCAAGCCAGTCTGGGCAGAGTTTCTCCTGATTACAGAAGTTGGGACAGGAGAGGAGACAGAATTTCAGTGAGCCCAGTTTGCTCAGTGGTTGGGGAAAAAGAAACTTGGTTTTTCTGGTCAGTGTATGTGGTTGTGAGGTTCCGAGCTTCCGTAGCCACTTTGATAACTTGAATAAAGCCAGACTTGGGATGATACTGACAAAGGGAGAGGCAAGTGATGAAAGAAATGCAGAGAAAGAGTCAGAGCCCTGATCAAACCACTCCTGAAGCCCTCACTACTTTTAAATTTTAGGGTACGCTTTTGCTTTTTAACTGGGGGGCGATTTTGCTCATGCAATGACAGTTGGCCAATATCTGGGGGCATTTCTGCTTATCACACTGGGTGGGTGCTACTGACATCTAGTGGGCAGAGGCCAGGGACACTGCTAGACACCCGACAGCAACAACAACAACAACAACAACAACAACAACAACAAATCATTGGCCTCTATTATATATATATTAGAGGCCCAGTGCACGAAATTCATGCACAGGGGTGTGGGTCCCTCAGCCCAGCCTGAACCCTCTCAAATCTGGGACCCCTCGAGGGATGTCCGACTGCCCATTTAGGCCCAATCCCAGATCAGACATCCTTTTCACAATCCAGGACTGCTGGCTCCCAATTGCTCACCTGCCAGCCTTCCTGATTGCCCCTAACCGCTTCTGCCTGCCAGTCTGATCACCCCCTAACCATTCCCCTGCCAGCCTGATTGATACCTAACTGCTCCACTGCCATCTTGATTGCCCCTAACTGCCCTCCCCTGCAGGCCTGGTCACCCCTAACTGCCCTCCTCTGCAGGCCTGGTCCCCCCTCAATTGCTCTCCCCTGCAGGCCTGGGTCTACCCCAACTGCCCTTCCCTGTAGGCCCGGTCACCTCCAACTTCCCTCTTCTGCCAGTCTACTCACCCCTAACTGCCCTCCCCTGCAGGCTCAATTGCCCCCAACTGCCCTTCCCTGCTGGCCATCTTGTGGTGCCCATCTTGTGTCCACATGGGGACAGCCATCTTTGACTACATGGGGGAGCAGCCATCTTGTGTGTTGGAGTGATGGTCAATTTTCATATTACTCTTTTATTAAATAGGATATATACTGCTGACATTAAGAAACTGACTAGAGATTTCATTAGATTCTTTTTTTTTTTGGCAAGAATGGTGTGTAGGTGGTGCTTCCCATGACATCACACCAGGTGTGTTCTCTCTGAACCTTTGTACCCGCTATTGCTCCCACTCCAGTGCCCACTCCCTCTCATTGCCTGGGCAGTGCCCCAGCCCCAGGTCCAGAGAACTGCTGCCCCTTGCGGTCCTTCCACACCCAGGACTCCTCTCACGGTGGCATTGGGCTGGCTGGTGTGCTTGCCCCCTGCCGGGCGAGAAGCGTCAGGAAGGCGAGGACTCCGTCTGCCTTCCCTCACACACGCAGTTCCCTGGACGTGGGAGTTCTCGGCCCATCGGCATCAGAGAACAAATGAACGGCGCCGGTCAGGCCCGTGAGCCGCCCGGAGGCAGTGTGTCTCTCCCTGGGACAGGAGCTTAGAACTTGTGCAAATATGCCTCTCCCTTCCTCTCTGTAAAGAATCAATAATATATATATATATATATATATATATATATATATATATATATATATATGTATATATATATATAATATTTTATTATATTATTTATTTATTATATATATGTGTATATATATATTTTATTGATTTTTTACAGAGAAGAAGAGAGAGGGATAGAGAGTTAGAAACATCAATGAGAGAGAAACATCCACCAGCTGCCTCTTGCACACCCCCCACTGGGGATGTGCCCGCAACCAAGGTACATGCCCTTGACCGGGATCAAACCTGGGACCCTTCAGTCTGCAGACCGACGCTCTACCACTGAGCCAAACCGGTTTCGGCTATTTTTTAAAAAATCGTAAGAATAGCCTGGCCGGCTTGGCTCAGTGGTTGAGCATCAACCCATGAACCAGGAGGTCACAGTTCAATTCCTGGTCGGGGCACATCCCAGGTTGTGGGCTCCATCCCCAGTGTGGGGTGTGCAGGAGGCAGTCGATCAATGATTCTCTCTCCTCATTGATGTTTCTCTCTCTCTCTCCCTCTCCCTGAAATAAATAAAAAAGAATCAAATAAAAAAGTTATTGGAAGAGAAAGTGTTTGGTGTAGGAATGATGAGAACACAGAGAACAGGGGAAGAGAGGGAAAGAAACACTAACCGTAAAAATGTGCCCCTCAAGAGACATTCCAGGGTCAGCCTGAGTTTCGCAGCGAGAAGAGCCAGAGAGGAGGGAGTGAAGATAGGGGTGGGGGTGATGGGGGGCTGAGGCAGGGGAGGGGGATCCCAGAGAAGGGTGCACATTCTCTCTGGCCAATGCCACCGGCAGCCGGGTGCCGATCCGACCCGACTGCTCCAGAGCCCGGAGCTGCATGAGATACAGGTCAGGACGTCTCCACGACTGGGGATTTAGCCCACAGCCTGGGCATAGTGCTGAATGGGAATCGAACCGGTGACCTTTCCGTGCACGGGGCAGTGCTCAACCAACTGAGCCACCTGGGCCAGGCCTGGTACAGCGTTTTGGGTAAAAAAATAACAACGGATACTGCAGTTACTGTGAGCCGGCCCAGTACACAGTGTTCTATGCAGATGGTCTCACTTCACCCTCTGATAACTCTAGGAGGAGGCACCCCTATTACCCGCGTTTTAGATTAGAGAGCAGGGTCAGAGAGGCTGAGTTTACCCAGGTGACCCAGAGAAGAGAGAGGCAGACCCAGGATCCCAGCCCAGGCTGTCTGACTCTAGTCCCACTCCTTGGTCTTCTCTGTCATCAGTGCACATTGGTGACTGAGGCTGGTGTGGTTGAGCGACTCTCTGCTGCTCCCTCCGTTAGCCTTCTGTGGTGTCCGCTGAGTGTTAAGCCAGCCGACAACCCCAGAGCCATGTGCTTCTCAGCCCACGTCCAGGGAAACAGGTGTAGAGGCTTCCCCCAGCGTTCGAAGTCACTATTTGGTTGGCTCAGCCCAGGCAGCCCGAGGATGTATGAACTGTGACCAGGGGAAGGCCATGGGTCAATGGGCTCAATTTAAGATAGGACCCACCTTTATCAGAGATAGGTTTGGACTTGGTCAGACTCCTGGCCCACAGGCGGTGAAGACCACGGTGTGCTCCCTGAACCAGGTCACACCCAGGAGTAAGAAAGTAAGAGCTACACCTCAGCTATCCTTCCTTCCTTCCTTCCTTCCTTCCTTTCTTCCTTCCTTCCTTCCTTCCTTCCTTCCTTCCTTCCTTCCTTCCTTCCTTCCTTCCTTCCTTCCTTCCTTCCTTCCTTCCTTTCTTCCTCTCTCCCTCCCTCCCTCCCTCCTTCCCTCCCTTCCTTCCTTTCTCTCTCTCTCTCTCTCTCTCTCTCTCTCTCTCTCTCTCTCTCTCTCTCTCTCTTGCAGTATTATCTTTAATTAAGTACGAAGACTTTTCCAATCATGTCATCTAGAGCTCACTTCACCCACTGCTCTGTTTGGCCGCCAGTCTCTTGTCTCTCTCTTCAGCAATTACACCTCAGCTATTCTGCCCAGAATTATCAACCAGATGAGTCACTCTTCCTCCCCTGAGATGGAATGAGTGAAAGGGGATGGAGAGAGAGCAGGATTGTTTATTGACAATCTTTCCTCAAGGAAACTTGTGGTACAGAAGAGGTATTCTCTCCTAACAGATACATAGCATCTCCCTGTTTTTTCTATCTACCCATCCATCCATCTATCCACTCACCTACTCATCCAACCATCTATCCATCTGTCTGTCTATCTTCCTCACAAAAGTGACTCATACTGTATATCCTGTTTGTACCTCCGTTATTCATCTAACAACATGCCATGAGAATTACTGTTTCAATAAATACATCATACCCATATTTGTCTGAGTAGCTAAATGGTATTTCATTATTTAATGTATTAAGTAATTTTCCCTATTTTTAATATTTAGGTACTCTCCATTTTTTCACCATTATAAATGTCATCCATATCTTTGCCCACATTCCTGATAATTTCCTTAGAATATATTCACAGAAGTGAGATTATTAGTGTTAAAGTGATTATTGCATCAAATAAATAAGTATATATATTTTTAAATAAATGAATATCTTAAGGTTTTCATGTGTTTCCCAAATTTCTTTGCACCAACACTGCGTTCACTTACATTTTTACCAGTAGTATGTAAGAAAGTCTCTGGTCATTTTTAAAGTCTTATCTGGTGGAAAAAACTTACTGTTTTAATTTGTACTTCCTGGTTAATAAAGTTGAATATTCCTTATATATTCATATAGTTATCATTCATTTTCCTGATTTTGTCCCCTTTACTTACTTTTATGGTGGTGTGACTTTTTAAAATTGAGTAAAAGAGGTCTATGTGTATTAAAGGCATCAATCTATTGCTTGTCAAATATTCGATTTTCCCCACTTGTGGTGTATATTTTAATTTTATGTAATATCTTTAACGTACAAAATTAAAAAAAATCTTGTATGTGGTCAGGCTTATCAGTTCTGTCCTTCATGGTTTCTTATCTTTGATACTGTGGCTGCAGGGCCCACAGTTTTTTAAGAAGAGGATATCAGATCTCTACGAAGCTCTAACTATGGGGCAATACGCTTTTTCTAAATATTTTGTACCTTTGACTACCAAATAATTTCTCCTTCAGAGCTTTTACATTTTTATTCACCTTTGGCTGTGTGAAAGAATCCTGAAATCCATAAGTTAGCACTGACTATAAAAGCACCCTTTGCACAATTTTCCCTTTCACTTCTCTGTATCCTTTTAAAAATATATATATATTTTATTGATATTTTACAGAGAGGAAGAGAGAGAGATAGAGAGCTAGAAACGTCAATGAGAGAGAAACATCGACCAGCTGCCTCTTGCACACCCCCTACCGGGGATGTGCCCGCAACCAAGGTACATGCCCTTGACCGGAATCGAACCCGGGACCTTTCAGTCCACAGACCGATGCTCTACCACTGAGCCAAACCGGTTTCGGCACTTCTCTGTATCCTTGATTTGAAGTTGATCATCAACTGAGGATGTGATAAAGAGTTTAAATGTTCATTCTCCAATGAGATATTGACTCAAACATTCTATACTCAGGCAGTTTATAAATTAACTAGAAGCATGGTTCATGAAATTCATATACGGTGTATGTGTGTGTGTGTGTGTGTGTGTGTGTTCCTCAGCCCAGCCTGCACCCTCTCCAATCTGGGATCCATCGACGTATGTCTGACTGCCCGTTTAGGCCTGATCCCACTGGGACTACTGGCTCCCAATTGCTTGCCTGCCTGCCTGACTGCCCCTAACTGATTCTGCGGCCATCCTGATCATCCCCTAATCACTGGCCTGATTTCTCCTAACTGCCCTCCCCTGCTGGCCTGGTCACCCCTAATTGTCCTCCCCTGCAGGCCTGATCACCCCCAACTGCCCTCCCCTGCTGGCCATCTTGTGGCAGCCATCTTGTGTCCACATGGGGGGCAGCCATCTTTGATCAAATGGGGGTGGCCATCTTGTGTGTTGGAGTGATGGTCAATTTGCATATCACCTCTTTATTATATAGGATTTGTTCAACTACATCAAGACGCCATGATATCTGCTCAGGGAAGAATTATGTGGCCAGATCCCAAGCTAGAAATGGCCAGGACTATCATAAAGCTGTTTTCTCATTTTCCTCACAGTTACCAGCATAAACCACACAGAGATCAGGGGGAACCGGGCTGTGGAAAGAGGGCAGTGGACACTTGGTTGAGGCTGATGGTTTCAGAAATCTGTCACTATTAACTCTGGGGGTCCTGCACATTAGTTACTACATTGTCACTGAGGCCTTCAAACTGGGTCCTATGAAATATCCTTGGGATTCTGTCAGCGGTCTTTACGTGTCTATTATGCGTTCAGGTTTCAGAGGTGGCTACTGTTTCCAGGATATCCTTCGTCGTGCCTCTGTCCTCCACACGAAATCCCAGAGATGCTGCCAGGCTTACGTCCTGGTGTACTTGAAGCCCTGGAAGTTCCCAAGGCAGGGGTGTGGTTCCCAAAGGGGTCAGGAATGCTATGCTTCTTTTGGGGGAGTCCTCCCATTAGTGGGCTCCGAAAGCTACTGTGGGTGGCCTACGTGTACATAAACCTTGCTTACAAGCTTCCTCGGAGGAAGTTGACATTTACTTGTATATTTATCTTTAAGGAAGTTGTGCTATTTCCAGGTCTTGATATAATGCACTTTACACAGAGGAGCATAAAAGGCTCCTCTGTGGGACCTTCAGGCTTGGCTTAGAGAAATCTGGGCATTTTCTCTTAATTGTTTAATAAAAAGCACAGCTCCACTGATATGTGAATCAGAGCCGCAGAACTGAGGACCGCAATGGGGGCTTCAGGGCTTTCTTGGGCAGCCCCGGAGGGTGAGGAGGGGCAGACGTCTTCCAGAAACACGAGGCTCCAAGTCCAGGTGAAGGCTAGAGCAAGACATGGGGAGGGGATGATAGGTGTAATCCATGATGGTACACGCACGTGTGTGTGTGTGTGTGTGTGTGTGTGTGTGTGTGTGTTTATGTGTGTATTTTGGGTGAATGTTGAATGTTTCCTGTCCTGTTCAAGCTTCTTCTTCTTCTTTAAAAAAATATATATATATATTTTATTGATATTTTGCAGAGAGGAAGGGAGAGAGATAGAGAGCTAGAAACGTTGATGAGAGAGAAACATCAACCAGCTGCCTCTTGCACACCCCCCACTGGGGATGTGCCCACAACCAATGTACATGCCCTTGACCGGAATCAAACCTGGGACCTTTCAGTCCGAAGACTGATGCTCTACCACTGAGCCAAACCGGTGGTAGGAAGTGGGGAGGAAGGAAAGGCAGAGAGGACTGGACAATTTCTGTTGATTTATCTGAAAGTTCCTAATTCTTTTCTATGTCATCTGCTATTAAGCCCATCCAGTGAATTTTTTACTTCAGATATTTTCTTTTTTAGATTTAAAATTTTCACTTGTTTTTTTTCTTATATATTTTTATTGATATTTTGCAGAGAGAAAGGGAGAGAGATAGAGAGCTAGAAACATCGATGAGAGAGAAAAATCCACCAGTTGCTTCTTGCACACTCCCTACTGGGGATGTGCCCGCAACCAAGGTACATGCCCTTGACCGGAATTGAACCTGGGACCTTTCAGTTTGCAGACCGACGCTCTACCACTGAGCCAAACAGGTTTCAGCTCACTTGGTTCTTTTAATGAAACCTTTCTATTTCTCCACTGACAGCATCTATCTTTTTATTCATTTCAATAGTATTTATCTTTACAGTTTGGTATGGAGAATGGTTGTAGATGCTTTAAAATCATTATCTTATCCTAACTCCTGAGTCATCTTGGTACTGGCATCTGTTGATCGCCTTCTCCTTAAAAAGTGGACAGATTTTTCTGTTTTTCAAGTTGAGCAATTTTGGGTTGTATCCTGGACATTTTGAATGCTAAGCTGCACAATTCTGAGTCCTGCTGAAATCCTCTGGAGCAGTGGTTGGCAAACTCATTAGTCAACAGAGCCAAATATCAACAGTACAATGATTGAAATTTCTTCTGAGAGCCAAATTTTTTGAACTTAAACTTCTTCTAACGCCACTTCTTCAAAATAGACACGCCCAGGCCATGGTATTTTGTGGAAGAGTCACACTCAGAGGGCCAAAGAGCCGCATGTGGCTCGGGAGCTGCAGGTTGCCGACCACAGCTCTGGAGCATCTTGATTATTTTGTCTGCTTTAGCAGGCCACCAATCCCATTAGGTGCAGACGGGGAGTTCTTGCCCACAAGATGTGGGCTGAACATCCAGTATCAGTTCCGTCTTCAACACTGTTGCTATCATCTTTGAGTCTTCCCTGCACATGCTCCACTTAGAGATTAGTCTGGGCAAGCTTGGCCAGGCCTCACCGCCTTCGCTATGCTTCTTTGGGTCCATTCCACACACATGCAGCTCAGACCTGTATTGGTTCAGCCTTAGAATTAGGGGATCCATTTCCACAATTCTCCGTTCTCAGTGACTGCCCCCACACTCTTTAGCTTCTGGGACCTCCTCTTCCCTGCTCTTCTGGTCAGAAAGATGGAGTTCTCTCAGAGGCAATCCCCACTGCCCCCATTCCTCATGCAGTTCTGAACCACTGAGGCTGCCCCCAGATTCAAAGTAGTAAGAGGAGGAGAAGAGGGATTCGCTCCACACTCTTTGGACCATAAAGATTTCTTCTCCTCTTGTGGTGTTGGGTGTTTGTGTAACTCAAAAGCTGAGAGTGGCCTTAGGTTAGGCCTTAAAAAAAAGAGAAAAAAAAAGGGTCATTTCTCCCACACTCTCAGGGTTATAGGGGTATTTTTCCTAGAAAAATGGAGGTTTCTCTTGGAGTTTTGCTTTTCATGCTTGTTTCACAGTTCCACAGTGTGGACCCCATTCTGTCAGCTTCGGAAGATAACGAAGGAACAGCCCTGCCCCACAGAAACGCATTGCTGAACCTGATGTTCTTTAAGCCTTGACTTCCCTCTCTGACCTGCCTGCTTTCTTTGACTTTTCAGATTCGTCAGGTCATTGCTTTTTGCATTTCACGCGGAAGTTTACATTGTAGCTAATGGGAAAGCCGGGCCACGCGCTTTTACTCTATCCTGACTGGCTCTGGCCGTCACCGCATTCTTTCGATCCAATGATCTTTGCAGTCGGGACTTTTTCCTCTTCAGTCAAGCAGAAAGGGGCTTATTCTTTTCAAGCTTTATTGAGATCTAATTGACACATAGCAGTATGTAATTTTAAAGTGTACAATGTGATGATCTAATACACTTATATTTTGTGAAATGATTACTACAGTAGGGATAGTTTAACTTCTCCATCACATATAATTTCCACTTCTTTTTTTTTTTTTTTGTGGTGAGAACATTTAAAATCTACTCATTGCAATTTTCTTTTTTATTCTTTTAAAATATTTTTTATTGATTTCAGAAAGGAAGGGAGAGGAAGGGAGAGATAGAAACATCAATGATGAGAGAAAATCATTGATTGGTTGCCTCCTGCATATCCTCTATTGGGGATCAAGCTCACAACCCAGGCATGTGCCCTTGACTGGAATTGAACTTGGGACCCTTCACTCCACAGGCCAATGTTCTATCCACCAAGCCAAACCGGCTAGGTCTCATTGCAATTTTCAAGTACATAATACATATCATCTTATTAACTACTAGAGGCCTGGTACACGAAATTTGTGCATGGGGGAGGAAGGTCCGTCAGCCTGGCCTGCACCCTCAGCCCAGCCTGCACCCCTCGGACATCCCTCTCTAAATCTAGGACCACTGGCTCCTAACTGCTCACCTACCTCATCTCCCCTGACCACTCTGTATGCCTGCCTGATTCCCCTAACTGCCTCTGCTTACCTGCTTGATCACCCCTAACCGATCCACCTGTCTGCCTCATCGCCCCTAACTGCCTCTGCCTTGGCCTCACCGCTGTGGCTTTGTCCGGAAGACATCCAGTCTATCAGGTCTAATTAGCATAGTACCCTTTCATTAGTACAGATAATAGCCATGCTATATATTAGATCATCAGAACTTTTTAATCTTATAAATGGACTGACCTCTCTCCATTTCTCCCACTATATAACTCAGTGGTTCTCAACCTTTTTAATGTTGCAACACTTTATTTTTATTTAAAAAATATATTTTATTGATTTTTTTTACAGAGAGGAAGAGAGAGGGACAGAGAGCTAGAAACATAGATGAGAGAATCATCGATCAGCTGCCTCCTGCACACCTTCTACTGGGGATGTGCCCGCAACCAAGGTACATGCCCTTGACTGGAATCGAACCTGGGACCTTTTAGTCCACAGGCCGACGCTCTATCCACGGAGCCAAACCGGTTTCAGCTGCTGTGACCCTTTAACACAGTTCCTCGTGTTGTGGTGACCCCCAACCATAAAATTATTTATGTCGCTACTTCATAATTGTCATTTTGCTGTTAACACAAACTGTTAATGAATCGCAATGTAAATATCTGTGTTTTCCCATGGTCTTAGGCGACCCTGCTAGCGGTTCTCAACCTGTGGGTCGTTAGCACTCCTTTTCAATCCAAAAGTTCCCACGGATTGTGACGGAGAGAGCCATGTGGGGACTGTTACAAGTTTTGAGAGGAATAATTTCAAATCCCTCTTCGATGGGCCTTCGCTGGCAGCTGTGCCATTGGCTCTTCCCCTAAAGGGGGAGGTTCTGCTAAGGAAGGAGGAAACAGGTAGTGAAGAATTTCCCTTTTTATTACTCCTGAGCCTTTAGCTTACAGAGGGGGGAGGAACATTTGTATGCCGGTCACAGGCCCAGGCAGATGGCAGCTTTCTCAGGCACCCGTTTTCCAGCTGTTTGCACCCCCCGTAGAGGCCAGAATAAATTCGAGTAAATATAAAAAAATTCTACAAACTCTGTTCAGGGTGTTAGGGAGTAGCCAAGGAGAATAGTGTTTACACAAAATCAGTGCCAAGGGATATTTATACATATGCCATATTCCGCCCAGGGTGCATGTGTTAATCTTGTAGTGGACGCAGTGAATTGGTATTAACCTGACACGACGCCATACCCGGGGTTCCCGAGGCCTATTTTCCATTTGGAGTGAAATCAAGAAGATTAGGACCTGAGCCCTGATCCCTGATTCTGTTTTGTTTTCGTTCCGTATCTTAAAAAAAAAAGACAAACTCCTTGTGTTCTGAAGTGATGTCATTCTCCTCTTTGGGAGAAGAATATAAGATTAGTATTTGTTCCTCACCTTTAAGCCTGGCTTTTTGATGGAATTATCATGTAGAAGTAATCTTTTAGCAGGATGTTCTATCGCAGCTTTAATGCCATTTCTGATGCTGCCCGAGAGGACCGGGCCTGAGTCTCCTCCAAGTGTTCAATTAGGACAACTTACAAGAACAAAGTGGGGGAAATGGCATTGGCTATCATGCCAAAGCCATTTGTGCTATCAAATAATGACGTCTCTTTTCTAGAAACACATAATTATATTTGGAATTCATGATCACATTCTCCCGTATTTCAAAATCCAGGCCAAAAAAACAGATAAAAAATATCAGAGGAAAAGAAAATGCTTTTGATGTGTCACAATTCATTTATTTTCCAACTTGTAATTCTTTGTCTTACGTATGTGAATGAGCACTTATCAAAACATAAGAAGGCTATTATTCAAATATTCCATTCTGAACATTTGTCCAAATGTAGTTTAATGTGCCCTATTAGCATGAGGAATGCTGAGAAATGGTCCCAAATAGACTTCAGGAGGTGATTAGAAACTGAATTAGGGTTTATTTCTAAGTTTTTTAAAAATATTTATTTAAGTTATGAAAATAACACATGAACAGATACTTAATGTTAAAAAGCAAACAACACATTCTTAAATACTTAATAGCATTGGGTCAAAAATCCCTCTTATGGAAGAAAACTGGGAATGTATCTTTTCATGGCTTATATCCTTAATTTAGCATTTGTTTTTAACAATAATATTGCAGCTGCCCATTAAAATATATACTTCATTATTTAGGAGTCTCTTTAAAATACTCTGCATTTTGGCTTGCTCTCTTTAGTAAGAGGGAGATTTACGATGCATTCTTCTAAAGTGTGGCACTTATTTTCTTCCCATTAACTTGTCTGTTTTATATGCTTTGCTTTGTTGAACTAATCATTGTGGTGCTTTTTTATTTCCACGGGCCTCATCTTCCCAGCAAAATGTAAGCTCCTTGAGTTAGTGTAAATCTACATCCTATATTTTGTGTTCTATATAACTCAGAGGGTATCATGCACAGTAGATGCTCAATAAATACTTCTCCATATGAGAAATGCAGGTTAGCAATCGGTTAGTTCAGATATGCTACACAGGGGGTGAAGCCTCAGATGATGCTTTTTGGGGAGAGTGGGGGGAGGTATAAATCTTTGCCATCTCCTGGTTCCCTTGTGGTTTGACAACTTCTTGAGAGAGAATTAAAAAAGTTCCATTAGCCGAAGCCGGTTTGGCTCAGTGGTAGAGCATCGGTCTGCGGACTGAAAGGTCCCAGGTTCGATTCCGGTCAAGGGCATGTACGTTGATTGCGGGCACATCCCCGGTGGGATGTGCAAGAGGCAGCTGGTCGATGTTTCTCTCTCATCGACATTTCTAGCTCTCTATCTCTCTCTCCCTTCCTCTCTGTAAAATATCAATAAAATATATTTTAAAAAAAAAAGTTCCATTAATTTAAAGTGCTAATTTACACTTTCAAGTCAAGGTTTCATTTTCTGAAGACTTTATTTGGTGAAGGGGAAACTAAATGGACTATTTAGATTTGAATGAGGAGGTAAAAGACTAAGTTGCTATTAAAAAATATATATTTTATTGATTTTTTACAGAGAGGAAGGGAGAGGGATAGAGAGTTAAAAACATCGATCAGCTGCCTCCTGCACACCCCCCACTGGGGATGTTGCCTGCAACCAAGGTACGTGCCCTTGACCGGAATCGAACCTGGGACCCTTGAGTTCGCAGAGCGACGCTCTTTTCACTGAGCCAAACCGGCTAGGGGAAGTTCCTATTTCTTTTATGTTTCTCTCGTCTATCTCATTCTGCCTTATGCACACACAGCCATTTATGCAGGATGGTTTCCCCCTTTCCCCCTCTTCTGTCCAAAGGCACAGAATGCTAGGGAGAAATGGAAAGCGGATTGGTTGAATACAGCGACAGGGTAGTTTATTCATAGCCCAGGCACTGCTCAGTTACTCTCAAGCATTCGTCTGTTCATTCTTCCAACGAGCGTGTAACTGACCACCTGTCACATGGCAGGAGCTGCGCATGTGCAGCCCCTGAATTATAGTGGAGACAAGACAAGCATACCCCGACCTTCAGGGGCATGACTGGTTGGACTCTGTCGAGATCCTAAATGCACTCCTTTGCAGCTAGGATGTGGCCTGCTTTGGGTCTGGTGTTGTCAGAGGAAAACCCAGACCTCTCCAGACTGATGTACAGAGTAATTGCTTTATTCTTCGCTTGACGTGCACAGGCTTCATTCAGGTTGTGTAAATAAATATAACGTCAGGTTGGCTTTTCCATTCTAAGGAGAAAATGCTCTAATGTTATTAAAAAATAAATCCCAATAAAATAGAAGGTTACATATATAAATTATACTCCCCATGTGAGAGTTTCTAGGAATTACAGTTTCCTGGTACTACTAAGTAACCTACAAATGACTGATTTTCCCATTTTCAGTGGAAGCGGATACTGTGTTGAGAGTGTCCTGTGGAATGAATGAATGAAACAGGGATATTTGACTTGTTAGAAACAGCAGAAAATGGGACCCTGATTTTCAAGGATGAATCCAAATAATTTGGCAGGAGTCCTTGATAGCTCTCCTGCTGTGTTTTTTTTTTTTTTTTTTTTTTTTTTTTTTTTGTAGCATGATGGAGAAAACAATGAAGATGAAATTTCTAGGAAGTAACCCAATCAGGTGTTGCTTAACGGAGTCTACTGTCATTAAAATCCAATTCGATTCATTTGGAGAACGAAATATCACAATTGCAACTACACCATAATGGCTTTTGGAAGACGGAGTTTGTATAAACTGGGTTAATTCCTTGATCACCAATGCAAATAAAAATAGATAAAACATGAGGAGGTTGGCAGTGGTAGAGGACTGGGAGTAGAAGTGGTGATGCCAGAAGGTGTCTTTCCTGCCAAAGGGAATTGGCATAAGGGAGATATCTGAGCCCAAAGCCTGGGAACCACAGGCTGGTGGAGACAGAAGACAGATGGTCCACATCCAGGTGGGGCGCTGGGGCGCTGCTGGCCCAGCTAGCTCCCACGTGAACTGCCTCTCTGACCCGCACATGTGGCCTTGGGTGCAGAAATGTGCGTTTCTTTCCATTTAGGGCCTTGCTTTCTATTCGCTTGCAAGACGTTTAATGGCTTCCCATGAACACGTTTTATCTTTGGAAAACACAACAGGGAGGTGAGCTACTCCTGTCTGGAGAAGAGGCTATTTCCATGGAGTAATTAGAGAACTGTTCAGTGAATTTTGGCTTTATACTCAGAAATGACACCCTGGAGGTCTCACCACAGTGCCCGAGGAGACTCTCAGAGCATAATTTTTCTCTCTTTTAAAAAAAAAAATGTTTTATTTATTTATTTTTTACCAGAGGGGAAGGGAGAGAGGGATAGAGACCTAGAAACATCGATGAGAGAGAAACATCGACCAGCTGCCTCCTGCACACCCCCTACTGGGGATGTGCCCGCAACCAAGGTGCATGCCCTTGACCGGAATCGAACCTGGGACCTTTCAGTCCGCAGACCGACGCTCTATCCACTGAGCAAACCAGTTTCGGCTCAGAGTATAATTTCTACACTCAGGCTGGGTGCGTGGTATTGGGTGGATTACACACTAGCTCACCTCAGTTATGAGGCTGTTAACCTTGAACTTGAAATACTTGGGCAGTCCACAGTAATTAGCATGAATTGAGGTGAAATTTGTTTCTGCTTGGCAAATTCTTCTGAAATGGGACTTCAAAGGTATGCTTGTATTGCTCTTGATGACAAACTTTCAATTACCTAACATAAAAAAAATTGGTACAGTATTTACAATTTTTTTTAGGTATTCATTAAAATAGACCTTACGTGTTTAAACAATATGGATAATTTGTCATCTCGCATAACAAGAAGACCGGACACATAAGGTAACTTCAGGATTGGTTCCCAAATCAGTACTTCAAAAACATCACCTGGGTCTCACATCCTTCCCATTTTGCCTGTCTCAATGAGCATGGTACCTTATCCTGCTGTCAAGATGGCCACCGGAGTTATGGCATCAAAATGGACATGGCCATGTCCATTGCAAGGAAATTCCCTGTATATTGCTCTTTATTATCGAGGAAACACCTCAATAATAGGGACCTCTAGCAAGCTCACAAGCAGGCTCATTGGGCCGGAGTGGATCACACTTCCTTTCTAAATCGGCCAGGAGCTAGATGAATGGGATCGCACTGTTTGCTCAGAGCTACAGAGTAGTCAGGGTCAAGGCGGGGAGAGGTGGATCTCTGAACAAATTCTCCTATACACATACACACGTGCATGGCTAACCCATAATAACCTACTGCCTAGGTGTGTGCTGTCTAGGAGAAGATCCCGAGGCAAAGCTTGGGATAAAGATGTTATTGGGGCTCAATTCCTGTGAAGGAAAGGGGGAGGAGGAAGCAAGGTTGGGCAGAGGAAGAAGCTGGACTGCGATGAGGGTCTGTGATTAAAGCCTTGGCCAACCCCAGTGGAGACAGCTCAGCAAATATTGCTCAGGAGTATCCTACATTGGGTTGACATGGACAGGCCATTAGCCCATCAAAGCACCAGGTGTGGGATGCCAGGTGAGGCAGCTCTACAGCTGAGGCAGGTCTGGAAGAGGGCAGAAGATCTTCCCTACATGGGGACTAGGGTAGCACACCCCAGTGTATATTACACCCTCCTGTGTCTGTTATGGTCCAGTGTGCTTAACTGCATAACTTTGAATAATATATAACCACATTTAAAAAATATATTTTATTGATATTTTACAGAGAGAAAGGGAGAGAGATAGAGAGCTAAAAACGTCAATGAGAGAGATACATCGACCAGCTGCCTCTTACATATCCCCTACCGGGGATGTGCCCTCAACCAATGTACATGCCCCTGACCGGAATCGAACCTGGGACCTTTCAGTTGCAAACCGATGCTCTACCACTGAGCCAAACCGGTTTCGGATATAACCACATTTTACAAAAGGATTCTATGGTCTCTTCTGGCCACTAAATCAACACTGTGCCTCTTGCTCTGTTCCCATCCTCACGTATTCTGGAGCTGAAGGATTTTACTGTATATGTGTAAGTCATAGCTAGTATGACTTACACATATTTAGAGCTAAAACAGCTCTTGGAACTCACCTGTCCAACTAGAAAACCCAATAAGTAGGGGCAAATAAGGAAGTTGAGGCCAGATGAATTCTGGGACTGAACTTGAAACCTTGCATGTAGTAGGCATTCAATGATTATTTGTTAAATTGAATTACTCCAGTTCCAAAGGAGTGGGGATCTTTAAAAAAAATATTTTTATTGATTATAGAGAGGAAGGGAGAGGGAGAGGTAGATAGAAACATCAATGATGAGAGAGAATCATCGATCGGCACGCCCCCCACGGGGGATCGAGCCCGCAACCCAGCATGTGCCCTTGGCTAGAATCGAACCTGGGACCCTTCAGTCCTCAGGCTGATGCTCTATCTGCTGAGACAAACCAGCGAGGGCTGTAATACTCTTAAGAGAGATAGAAACATCAACGATGAAAGAGAATCATTTTTCAACTGCCTCCTGCACGCCCCTTTCTGGGCATTGAGCTTGCAATCCAGGCATGTGCCATGACTGAAAATTGAGCCGTGACTTCCTGGTTTATGGGTCAATGCTCAACCACACCAGTGGGGCTCCGCTTGTAACTTTAAACAACATATACTAATTGCTTCTTGCTCTCTTACCAAGCCTGATAATTTCTGCTTTTTAGTTGGGAAGTTTATTTCATCAACATTTACTGTTAATTGCTATATATTTGTGTTGAGTCTATCATCTTGGCATTTGGCTTTTGTTTGCCACTTCTTGTATTTATTCTTTCCTGATTTGATCGAATCAAGTATTTTGTATCATCTCATTTTACCTCTTCTAGTGACTTTATGTTTATGCCTCTTGACATTTTAGTTATGCTTCTTTGTTCTTTCTTTTGTTGTGGTGTTGGTGGTTGATTTAGTGATTACAATATGCACTTTAATTTGTCACAGTATATATTAAAAATATGCATCTTTATAGAGACCCAAATCACATGTTTCTCTACTTGAGGCATGAAACATCTAAAGCATAGATCCTGTAGCTGAGTGATAGGTGGTCAAACTGATAAGAATTGTGGGCTGGAGCTTTTATCCTCCCCGACACCTTAGGGCCTAGTGTTCTAAGTGACTAATGTTTTCAGATCACCAAGGAGTCTCCTGCTCTGACCAGCTGGTGGTTGAGTCCCTCCCCCCAGTGGAAAAGAAAGCTATTATTATTTTGCATTTCTCCCAACTCTACGGGGAATGACAGTAAATCTCTACCCTGAGATTTCCCGGGCTGGCTTTTGATGCGAAAACCAAGATTTTGGAATTCTAAAAGTCTCTTTCTAGAACTTTTTCCCCCCTATGTGTCTCAAATATCTATTTGAAATCAACTACATTTTTGTTCTGGGCTGTGAACAGTGAATTTGGAAGCCCCTCCCTGCTGCCTGAAGTGAGGGGAGAGGAAGGTGGGTGGGCGAGGAGTATCTCAAACTCCTTCCGGATACTCATGTTACCCCCTCTGTCCTACAGGTGCTCCTTGAGGAGCAGGGTCAATATTGTCACCCTGTGCCATCAGGCTTGGCTGGCAAGATAGAAGCTATGAAGAAAGTATTTGAATGAATGAATGAATGAACGAATAAGTGCATGGCTTCACCTCCTGATTTTTCCCTACCTATAAAATAGAGTCAACAATTCTTACCGGTGACAATAGGCAACATGTGACCTCACCTAAATTTCCCACCATTCCCTTCGGGTGGCCCACCTCCGTCCCCTAGTACAATCTGCTCTCAGGAAAGGCTCACCTGGAATTTTACCTCACAAGGCACGCTGGCCGAGGGGTTATCGTGGGGCCGATGTGTATTTGCTCTTTCGGCCTTATCTGCATTGTGCAACGGAAAGGCCGTCTTTGTGAGAGGGGTTTTCAGGTGCAGCTTGTGGGGAGGGCCTCTGAGGTGCTGGTCCCTCCCCAGGCCCCGGATCCACTGAGTACACAACCCGCTTTGCTTACTCTGTAGGCCGGCCCTGATAATCCGGGCTCCACCTGCATCACCGGGCTGTCAGGGGGATAAAGTGGGATGACGGATGGAGGAATACTTTGAACAGTTAAAAGCTGCTCGCAAACGCGGGTTGTGATTGTTACTAATCCACAGCGTCGGAGAGGCACTCCCGTTGAAAAGAGTCCCGTCTCCGAGGAGACCGGGGGCCATTTGGAAGGAGGCATCGTGGATGGGATTTCTTGTTCTTAGAGCAACAAAATCCCCCGGTGAACGCGGAGTGGACGGGATGAAACGTTGTTCTTTAAATCGGCATGGATAAGGGGCTTCCCCTCTCCCCCCTCCAGAGCCTCGGAAAGCTATAAACTTTGTTTTGGCAGGTTCGTTGCCAAATGACAGGGAGCCAATAGCCTTAATTTCTCTCTCAGTTCCCACATCTCTTTCTCTTTCTCTCCCCCCTCACCCCCCTCAATTATTTCAGAGCAAGTCACAGCTTGGAGCTGATCTTCAACTTCTGGAAAGCTGAATCGGTTCCTGTGTATTTGGCTTGGCCGCGTGAGGGGAGGAGGGTTTGCTTCTGCAGGAAGAGGAGAGGGGTGCGAGCGGGGGAGAAATCTGGGGAGCCGGGAGGAGGCGGGAGGCCTCAGTCCAAGTTCTAGAGCTCTCTCCCTGGGCCTGCTCTTCAGCACAATTCTGCTCCCAGCCCGGCCTGTAGCCTGGGGAAGGGGCTGGGGGGCTGGAGGGAGGGCACTGAGGAAGGGTGGGGGCAGTTGGAAAGGTAGGATGGAGGGTGTGAGGAAGCCAGGTCCCCGGGCTGATTAGAATTCTGACTGCTGGCCGGATCTCATTAAATACGGGACCAGCGGCTGGAAAATAGCCATGAAGTGGAGGAGAGGCGGCTGTGATTATGGTGGTGATTGCTGTCTTGTAGGCAGGTAGCTCTTTCCACTACACGCTCCAGGTGGAAGGGGGAGGGCCCACGGCCTTTCCCGGGGCCCCTGGCTGTTCTATGCTTTTCCTGGGGGAGGCTGGTGCGTGATGGAGGGAGAGACGGAGGCCACGCAGAGGCAGAGTTCCTGGGAGGGGCTGGGCAGCACGGGAAGGCCCTTCTGCTGGGGCACTGAGATCCCACCCTCTGCTCATCACGTTGGTGGACACATTGATCCCTCCTGTTCCTCTCAAGCAGCCCAGGGGATGAGGCCTGGCACTGGGGCGTGGGCAGGCTGGGAAACAGTGGCTTTGCTCCAGTGTGGGATACAGGAGAGAGTCTAACAGGGGTGGGCAAACTTTTTGACTCGAGGGCCACAATGGGTTCTTAAACTGGACCGGAGGGCCGGAACAAAAGCAACCTGGACATGCTGGCACTCTCATCTTGGGCTGCTGGTGAAGGAGTGGAAGGGAGAGCAAGAGAACCCTCTGCTCTTTTGGCTCTATGGGCCGGATAGAACAGCTGACCTGGCCGAATCTGGCCCGCGGGCCGTAGTTTGCCCACGGCTGCTCTAGAACCTTCAAGGGATTCGCTGGGCATTCCCAGGACCTGTGGCTTTGTTTCTCTCCATCTTCTCACTGAGTGAAAAGCCCTCCCCCACCTTGCTTCCCATTTGAATTCAACTCACCCGCAGGGCTCCGCTCAAACCCCGCCTCCTCCAGTACTTCTAGAACACCTGCTCCTTACGTCACCAACACCCAGAACCTCATACTCACCTCCGGAGTGGGTGCCCGATTGCCTGAAATTCCATATACCCTGGGGCCATGCACATTTATTTCTATCTCCCCAGTTTACTCCCCTTGGCTCCCACTGGCTTCACTGGGATCACAGCACAGAGCTTTACATCTGCCCTGAGGGGGCCCAGAGCAATGAGTGTGGCCAGCCAGCGCGCCTCCGTGAGACCGTTTATGCTCTAGAACGCCCGTGCATCCGGCCAAGGCTTTCGTTGGAATCGCACCGGGGCCCGGCGCTTTCTTTGCTTTAGTCCTGCTCCCTCAGCTGCCTTCTTGGTTTCTCCTGGAAACACTTCATTGTTAGGTTCCTGGCAAGTGAATCAGACTCTCAAAGGTCTGATTCCGGGAACCCGATTTAAGATGAGGGCATCGAGGGGGGGGGTGGTGGTGGTGGTGGTGAGAAGGGTGTAGATCAGGAGCAATCTCGGTCATGGGTAACACAAAGCTTCCCTGAGTCACGACCCGGGGGCACGGGACCCATTTGTAAAGCAGAGCAGGGCTGCTTGGAGTGTCTGTGTACCCGGCGGGCAGCGAGGCTTGGTCTCTGGCAGGGCTGGGGCTGCCAATCTAGAGGGAGGATTCCAGATTAGGGCTGAGGATCTGGGTGGCAACAAGTCAGTTTACGTAGCTCAGGCTAAACCGATTCTGGAAGACAGAGGGCTGGTTGTGGCTGGCTTCCTGTGCCAGAGATTGGAAGCTGGCATCAGCCGGGGAGCCGTCGGGATGGCCTCGGTAGGCAGAGGGGAGATTACTGTGTGGTCTGATCCCCGGGTGCCAAGATGAAGGGATTGAGCCTTTGGAGAGTAAACATTTCCTTCCTTGATGGAAAATTCAAACTCACTGCCTTTCACTGCGGTCACAATGTGGATGTACTCCTTCTGCGCGAATAAAAAGAAAACAAAGACATACATTATTTCCCAGAGATTCTACGTTGAGATGAAAAACGTATGTCTTGTTTAAGCAGAGGTTCTCCCCCCCTCCCCCTTTCCTCCTTCTCCCACCCTCCTTGGATTTTTTTTTTTTTTAACACTATGAGTATGAGTCAGAGTGGGTGTATCACTCTTAATTATTGTTGATTACCATTCCTGTTGGAACAGCTACCTTGAAACGCCACCTCCTATCAGGAAGTAAGTGCCGACTTAGTGACCTGCATGAGCTAGCTGGTGACCCGGCCCACTGGGGAGATGGCAGGCAGCCGCCTGGCGCTTGTTGAATTAGGAAGTGTGACTGCAGCAATTAGCAGCGAGTTTCCAGTCCAGGAGAGAGTAGATTCAGGGCAGGGCACCGTTGTCCTACAGGTCGACCTCCGTGCGGGAGAAACGAGGGTTTTGGGATTGGGGGCCTTGGAGGGTTGGGGAAGGGGTTACGAGAAAAGAAGGTCAGTAGCAGAAACCGATTTGACATCCCCGAGCTTGTAATAGGATTTACCTTGGCCCCCGCAGACCTTGGAGCAGAAGCTGGCTTGGCAGTGCTTGCAGCCTGGGAGTGTGTGCGTATCTGGGGCCAGAAGAGTTAAGTCTTCTCTGCTTTGTCTCCAGCATGCGCTTAATGGAACACAAACAAAAAAAGGAGAAGACACAGTGTTAAAATAGAACTGGGGCCCAGAACGAAATAACGCGTGATTACTAGCAGTTGTACACTTTATGGAAAAAATGTGCACGCAGGTCTTTCAGGAAGTGTAAATAAAACAGATGGATTTATGGAGGGGGAAGTATGCTTCACACACCCAGCTCCTATATCAACAAATGTTGCCCTCAAGGTAAAATTAAAAAAAAAAAATCTTCTAAGCGTGTATTAGTCACACCCATTTATTTTTGGCATAATTTGTGCGCTATTTGGAAGTTGGCAAGAACGGGAATGTTAGGGCCAACATTTGGTCTTGCTTCAGGGGTTTCTATGAATATGAATGCCTGAAGTTTACATAGGCTTATGCCGTCTCTATAGCAACAGGAGTTTGTTGTGAAAATCTAGCCTTTTAAAGGCAAGAATCTGTGTGTTAGCCTCACATTCAACATGCTATCTAATTCTGGTGTTTTGAAACACTTTTAAGACTGTTGCATGTTCAATATGGGATGGGGTTGGGTTGCAGGGTGAGCCGATGGCTGTTCTTGGAAAACACGCCCCCTCCCGCCCTCCACACTCTCGTAGTTTTTTTCGAAGGGGAGCCCTCACTTATGGACGTTAACTTTAGCATGCCTCCACATGGAGCCAGACGAGAGGATCTGCAAATCGTGGTGCAGTCCAGGCAGATCTGAGAGATGAGCTTGAAGGACCAAAAGAGAACATGACCTGTTCGAGTGTGCTAGTTCCACTGGGTGTTTAGAAATTGCGGGGGATCTTGGGAGTGCCCCTCCAGCTGGCGAGCCTGGAGGGCAGAAACGGGGGGAGAATGGGGTGCTGGCATGCATGAGGCAAAACAGCTCAGATCTTTTCATCAGCCCCGAAACACTGGGGCTCGTCTGTACAGATTTATCCCTGTTGGGCTTATATGTGTACGGGGGACTGTTCTTGCACTTAATGGGATTCTTGGTGGGATTCCAGTCAGATACCAGTTGTGTTTAGGAATCTGAGTATGTTCACTCCCCACCTCCCGCCTCCCCATCCCCGCGTTCAATGCGAAGAGCTGGCTTTTGGCAAAATTACGGTATGCCGTGCGTTCTGGTAGCCTGCCTGTCTTTGGAGATGCTCTTTTCCTGATCCTCGGTGCTTCCCAGGGTCCTCAAATCCTCCTCGCTTGGCATCAGGAGAGGAAAGGGTGAACTGTTTTTGTACTGCTGGGGAAGAGAGGGGTGCTTTGAGAAAGAGCCATGGGCCTGGAGGTAGGGTTAGGCTCCGTACTGGAATCTGGGACCTGTCTCTTTAAGAGTGGCATGTCCACGAACCATGTGTGGAAACTCTTTAAAGCCCTCCATTTTGGTGTAAGGGAAAAGGATGCCTGCTTGAATGGAATAGCGAGTGTGGCAGGCCTCTGTAAGATTCTCAGCTCTCATGCAAATGCAAGTCTAATAATACTCTCACATGAGTAAGGGATGGCAAGTAGCTTCCCACTCCTAGCCCAACTTGGCTCATTGGGTGGCAGCTGCTGGCAGTGCTGTGTTGAGAAGGATTCTGAGCTGTCCCCACAGGGAGAAGGGCTAAGGTGGGTGAGTGATGTCTGTCATTGGCACAGGGAGGCTGGCAGGGTGCCCTGCCGTGTACAGTGTTGGCATTTCTGGGCCCATTTGCTTTTCAAGAAGAAAAGAAAATATGAAATGAGTGGATAAACCTTTAACCGTCAATTTCAGGTGTCAGTACACGGAGAAAGCATTATTTTGAGGAAGTGGACCAGAATAAACCGCGTGTGCAGTGCTGACTCTGTCTGTGGGAGAGAATTCTCATATTTCTCAAGACCATTCCTCTGGATGCCTGGTTGGGGAGGTGCTAATAATTGGGACCAGTCTTTTCTTCCTGTTGTCCCATTCATCATACTGTCTCTTCCATACATTTTGACATTGGATAAGTTTTAATTATGCCCCACATTTTCCCTCCTTTTGATTCCTATTCTAGTGTATGATATAAAATAATCTGCCTAGAAAATTTTGAATTGGTCGTTAATTTTTTTCTGATTATATACAATATTAATTTTGGAAAACTTGAAAAATAAAATACAAAGAATCAAGTAAAAAAAAAAAACCCAAACAGGTTATAACATTGTAACTAGAAGTTATTATCATTACCATTTTGATGTGTTCCCTGCCAGCATTTTTTCTTTGTGTATATTTAGATATTTTTTTTAAAAATTGAGCATAATTCTCAATATAATCTACTTTTCCTTTTATCCTACATTATAATTACTTCTCTGGATCTGCCAATGAGTCTTGATAATTGTTCAAATGCTTAGATAGTAAAACTTTAACTGTTCATTAGTTGTGACTTAAGCAGTAATACCTGTTTATTATTAAAAAAATAATCCACAAAAAAGGTACAGAAAAATATTTAATGAAAAGTAAACACCTCCTTCTTCTTATCTACCGTATTTGCCGGCGTATAAGACGACTGGGCGTATAAGACGACCCCCTAACATTTCCACTAAAAATACAGAGTTTGTTATATACTCGCCGTATAAGACTACCCCCCACTTGGAGGCATATTTTTCAGGGCCAAAAAATCGTCTTATACGCCGGCAAATACGGTACTTCATTTCCTCACTTCCTCGTAACCCTATTTTTACAATTTCTTACGTTTCTTTTCAGATGTTGGTTTCACATTCGTAGGCATATAGAATATGGTTCATATTATCCAAACGATCTTTCAACATGACTTTTGCACTTACTATTATATTGGACAACTTTCATATGATTGCACTCAAATCCATCTCATTCTTTTAACTGCTTCTAGGTCTTCCATTCCATGGAAATATTATTCTTTAAAAAATATTTTTATTGATTTCAGAGAGGAAGGGAGAAGGAGAGAGAGAGATAGAAACATCAATGATGAGAGAGAATCACTGATGGGCTGCCTCTTGCATGTTCCATACTGGGGATTGAGCCTGCAACCCTGGCATGTGCTTTGACCAGGAATTGAACCCTGACCTCCTGGTTCACAGGTCGATGCTCAACCACTGAGCCATGCTGGCTGGTCAGAAATCTTATTCTTTTCTTTTTACATTAAAAAAATTTCTTTATTGTTTAAAATATTACATAAGTCTCCCTTTTCCCTCATTGATTTCTTCCTGGACTTCCCCACCCCCCAGCACATGCCCTCATTCCCCCATCCCCCAGTCTGTGTCCACTGGTTATGCTCATATGCATGCATACAAGTCCTTTGGTTGATCTCTTACAGAAATCTTATTCGTTTTTTTATTTTTAACTTTAATTTTTAAAAAATATTTTAATTGATTTTTTACAGAGAGGAAGGGAGAGAGATAGAGAGCTAGAAACATCAATGAGAGAGAAACATCAATCAGCTGCCTGCTGTATATCCCCTACTGGGGATGTGCCTGGAACCAAGGTACATGTCCTTGATTGGAATCGAACTTGGGACCTTTCAGTCCGCAGGCCGATGCTCTATCCACTGAGCCAAACTGGTTTCGGCAGAAATCTTATTCTTAATCAAACGTCTGTTGATAGCTATTTAAGTGGTTTTCTTTTCTTTCTTTCTTTCCTTTTTTAAAATTTTTATTATAAACAACACTGTATTGAACTTCTTTGCATTTATATTTCTGTGCATAATTCTGAGTGTTTATGTAGGATTAATCCTTGGAAGTGGAAATTCTGGGCTCAAGGGAGGGTTCACAGTTAAAATATTAAAGGATGTGGAAAAATTGCCTCCAAAAATGATTATCCACTTGTGTTCTCACCAGCTCTCCATGAGCTTTCTAGGTTCTCACACCCTTATCATTAGAAGGCCCTAAAACAAATAAACAGGAACTCACTGTTGTTTTATTATTATTATTGAGGCTGTATGTTTATTTTCCATTTCCATTTATTTTTCTACAAAATGCTGTTTGTGTACTTAGAGAATCTTTATATCATGTTGTTGGTAAGTTTCTTATTGATATGCTATGTCATGTCTTTAGGTAGGGAGAAAAGTAGCTATTTGACATATGTATTGGAGGTAATTTCACTAATTTTTTGCCTTTCACCTTGTTTGTGGTGTTTTTTACTTATACTAATGTAAAATGTTTATGTGATCAAATGTGTTAGTCTTTTTTTCAGTTATTTTATTTCATGTCAAGAGTCTAATTTATTCCAAGATAATTTTATTCCAAGATAAATTTGTGTTTTTCAGTAGAAGTAGAGATCAAAATTTCTTGACAACTCACCTATCCTTCTCTATTATCAAATTTTAAAAAATGTTTTTATTTTCATGTTAAAATCATGTTATTTTATGTTAAAATAAAAAGTTGTAATGAAGGGTTCCAGTTTAAACCGTCCTTCCTCCCCCAAAATCTAGCTAGTTGTCTTACACCATTAGTTGAATAATCTATCTTTTCTCTTCTAATTTGGAATGTCACTTTTATCATATACTAAATTCTTATGTATGTTTTGGCCTCCTTTGAACATTCTAGTGTGTTTTATTGGATTTTCTACTCCTGTATTTGTACCATATTGTTTTTATTACTGTAGCTTTATCATATACTTTTATAATAGGGAAGTCTAGAGTACCCTTGATATTCTTCCTTTAAAAAAATTTCTTGGCTATTTTCACGTGGACTATTTTTCCAGATGACCTTGGAATAATCTTGTCAATTTCTACCCTCTCAGTAAAATGGACAAACAAAACCCTTTTTGTGATTGTGATGAAGATCACATAGAATTTATGCAATAAGATGAAGAGAATTGACATCTTTACACTACTGACACTTCCTGTACAGCAATATAATTTTTGGTTCCTTCTATTTAGATCTTATTTTGTGTTTTTCAGTAGAAGTAGAGATCATTTTTAAAGGCAAGCAAAACTTGTCTATGGATTTACCAGAATTTACCTGACTATTCCCTTATTGCTGAACTACCAGATCATTTCCCATCTCTCTGTAGATTCCAACAACGCTGTGAACATCAGTGTGCTTTGCTCTCTGACCACATTTTGCTGATTTCCTTAGAATACACTTCCAGAAGCCGATTAGATCAAAGGATTTGGACATTAAAGGCTTTGGGTAGTTATTGGAACATTGCTTTTCAGAGAGGTTCAAACCATCTACTCTTCTACCAGAACACCTGTCTGGCTGAATCCTCACATTAGCATTAATAAAAACTTTGCCACACTGATGAGTATGAGGCATGTGATGGAACACAGAAGTGTGTGTCTGCCTCCATCTGTGGGTGAATAGATCCTTCCTTTCCTCCCAAGAGAACAGTGTTCTTCACCAAGACTTTGGAGATGTTTAGTTTAGTAAGTTCTTGGGTCTTTTGAAAAATTTCAATTGTGCAGTGACTGGAAGATAAATTCTGAGAGGCGTCTTTCAATTTTGCTATGAAAAAATTGTCTAATAGCAGATATCACAAATGCAAACTCTACCTCCTGCAACACACTCAAACACACACACCCACTTACGGCCGAGACTCCGCAAACTGCTCGGAGTCATTTGGAGTTGGCCAAGGTTGAAGGAAGTTTTCCACATTCCACGCCCCCCAATAGGTCTCTGGTGAAGAATGGTTCCTCTTGCTTTTTAGCAGGAACAGTAATTTGACCCCCCCAAGTTTAGAACCCAGTTGTGTTCGTTCGTAACAAGCAAACGCCAAGTTTGCTAGGCAGGCCTGAGATGGGCCCTGGGCAAGCCCTCCTTGCAATGTTTCTTTGCTTTGGGGCTGTTATTCACTCCTGTGTACTTTGGCACGCATCGAGCGTGGGAATGAGACACTTAAAATGCTCCCCTTCCGTCTGGAAACCCCGTTCGCTGCCACCACCTTGCTGTAGAACCCCATTCCATCAGGATTTTTGTGTGGGGTGGGTCATGCTTGTACAGGGGCAGTTTCTTTCAGGGCGAGTCTATGAGGCGTGTAGGATATTTTAATTGAGGCGGTGTAATTGTGGGCTGCTACACGGGCCCTGGCGAGGGCTGCTTTATAAATAAGATTATTATGCTTAGTCGTGTTAATGGGCATTTATGTGCCCTAAATCCTTCAGCCTGCGATGGGATAATAGCCCTGAAGGCCATAGTTGCTATTTTGGGTTGGGCTCACTTGTAAAACTGGATGTATTTTTTTTTATTGTGAAGCTGTTTTCAGTTAGGGGAGTACATAAAACCCTTTGAAAGACAGAATTTCAATTTTGTGGTTGCTGTCTTATGTAGTTTTAATGGCAAAAATCACTATATATGTGTGTGTGTTTATAGTTTAGAACCAAACAGTTAAAATCGTGCTCATTTTAGCAGGATTTCTTAATAACGGAGAACTACAAAGTCTTGGTGCGATTTGGCCAAATGTGCATCCTTTCCCCTGGCCAGTGGTCATTTTTCCCTTTGGGGAGACAGGTTCTCTTTGGTCCTGGAATGCTGGTTTCTCAGAGGCTGCAGGTTCCCAGGGAGACTTGGGTACCATGTTGTAGCGAGGGCACGGGCTGTGTGCGCTACACCAGGGGGTGGGGACACAGCCCTGTGCGTTGAGGAGGTTCTGCAGGTACGTTTCCATCTCTGGGCCTGAGGCAGACACTTCCTGACACGACGGGAAGTCCCCAAGTCCCCGGGAGCCTGGCGACCCTGCTTGGTGGTCCCCAGGAAGCAAATCGAATGGATTGTGGGCAGTTAGCGATGCTAGCTTGTAACCTGTAGACATGGCTGCGACTGGATAAGACAGAAAGTGCAGGACCCTGGGGTAAGGGAGGGGGCTGGGGAGGATGGCTCATTCCCCCCACAGAGAGGATCCCGTGCAGTGGGGCGATCCCTCTCTGACTGTAAATACCCGCATTCACCTCTGCTGCTGAGTCGTTTTTTACCAAATGACCTTTTCCTTTATTTACAGCCAGAAGGCTATCCCTGCCAGTCAGGAGCACACACCTGCACACCCCCTGCCATGTCCCGGGGAGGAGACGGGGAATATTGCAGGGAGCTGTTCTGGGGATGGAAACTCTGTCCCAGAGACCCGAGGGCTGAATAATCAGACGATGGGACACAGTTCCTTTCATGGCCTTACGTGTTCTACAAAACGAACTCTGGTGACGAGGGACTCTTCTTTGTTCTCCCTTGCCATCTGTGCTGTTCCTGCTGATAAACTGGTTCGTCTGAAGGACTTGCTGCCAATCATGATGATTTTATTTTTTCTTTTCTTTTTTTAAAATATATTTTTATTGATTTTTTACAGAGAGGAAGAGAGAGGGATAGAGAGTTAGAAATATCAATGAGAGAGAAACATCGACCAGCTACCTCTTACACACCCCCTACTGGGGATGTGCTCGCAACCAAGGTACATGCCCTTGACCGGAATCGAACCTGGGACCTTTCAGTCTGCAGGCCGACACTCTATCCACTGAGCCAAACCGGTTTCGGCTCATGATGATTTTCATTGCATCGCCCTGGCTGCTTCAGTTCCCCCTCCTGACATAGCCCCATGAGGCCCATTCCCATGCCTGCTCCCAACATTTCCTGTATAAGTGCCCTACATGCCTTGCCTGTCCTTCCCCTTCTTCTAGATCTGCATCAGGCTATCTCTCCCTTGAAGCTTTCTCTGGGTATTGGCAGACATTAATGATATCGGTGTTTGGGGTTTACATACCCCCCCCCCCCCCACACACACACACAAACTGGTGGTTATTTATAAAGCAAAGAGGTGGTATTATAGCGGTTTAGAGTTTGGCCCCTAGAGTCAGGCAGACCTTATGTCCGTCCTGGTTCTTTCCCCACTGGATGTGTAATCCTGGATATGGCAGCTCAGCCCTCTGAGCCTCAGTTTCTTGTGGAAGATTAGAACCTGCCCCTTTGTTTGGTCATAAAGATGAAATGAAGCCATGAAGAGCTCTTCCCATGGTGGCAGATGGCATTATTTCATCTTCCCATGGACAGCACTGGCTGTTGTGGTTGTCACTGTTATTGTTATGCATCACGCAGCACACTTCATACAATGGGATTTTGACCCTTTTCCATTGAGAGGTGGGGTGTATGTTCTCCCCCCTTGATTCTGGCCAGGTATTGACTACAGGGGAAGGCATGCTAAGTGGTTTCTGAAGCCTCTGCCTTCTTTTCAGCCACTGCAACGTGAAGGGCCCCACACGGCTGTGATGAAGTGCAAGTGAGAAGGAACCATGGCCCCCAGCCCTCGGCCTTAGCCAAATCCCAGCTGAGAGCCAGCATGAACTCGCCAGCCATATAAGGGAGTCACCTTGAGAGTGCATTGTCAGCCCCAGTAGAGCCATCACAGCTGATATCCCATGCCCCAGAGGAACCGTCCGTACAGGTTTTCAAGTTGTTCGGGTATATGTGTATCTGCAAAGATATGTGCATCCTGGTGCTCACTGCAGCATTATTCACGATGGCCAAGACATGGAAACAGCCAAAGTGTCCTGTGATAGAGAAGATGTGGTACAGACAGTATACACAGTGGAATACTAGTCAGCCATAGAAAAGACGAAATAATGCCATTTGCAATAACACGAATGGACCTTGAGAACATTATGCTAAGTGAAATAAGTCTGTCAGAAAAAGCTCGTACGTGCGATACAAAATGGAGACTCATGAACACAAACAGCAGTGTGGTGGTTGCCAGAGGGCAGGGATTGGGGGGGGGGGGTCAGGGGGGTCATAACATATGGTGATGGGAAAAGATCTGACTTTGGGTGGTGGGCACACAGTGCAATATACAGATCTCGTCACAGAGAAACCCACACCTGACACCCACATGATCGCATTAACTAGTGTCACCCCAATAAATTTAACTTAAAAGAAGGGGACACGAAGCCTAGAACATACCGTTTCTACATATTAAAATATCAGCACACAAGACGACAAAGAATACATACACAACAATACAATAAAATGCTTGTCTATTGCAGGGAGGGAAATAGTGGCTGGGGAGTGGAGGTGAAATAGAATTATAGAACATTTCGGAGAGAGGACATCATGGACTCAATGATGTCGTGAGCTGAGGAACCGGATCCACTCAACCCTCAGTCCTGAAGCACATTGACCGCTCCCCACTCTGTCCTCCACTTGTACTTACTTTGTGCCGGCCTTGCGAGGCGTTTCATCACGTTTACCAAGCTCACCTTTGGCTTGATGTTACTTTCCTCCTACGGGAAGGCGTAGATTTGTAGGGTTGGAAGCGATTTCCCCTTCAATAGCACCTTGCCCCATGGTGCTCGTCGAGAAGGATGTGAGAGAAACAAGAAGCGCTTCCTGTCTTCGGGCCAATTTGTCTGGATGGGGAGAGAGCGTGCTCAAGAAACAATTAGATAACGGCACAAGTTGGCATGTAATTAAGTGTTAAATTGCGCGGGGGCACGCCTGCGGCCGGTAAAGGCCGAGGGGCTGGGGAAGAACAGGATGTCTGCCCAAGATAAAAATAGCTGTATGGAATTTCACGGACTTCAGAAGAATTTGATTAAGGAAGCTACTGCCGCAGGATTTCCCTGGCCCCCGAGCTCGCTGCCCTTGGCCAGGAGCTGTGGGTGCCTCGCTGTGCTGCCCAGGGCCCCGAGGTTGCCCTGACCTGCCCGTGGGGGAAGGTGGCCAGCGGGAGGGAGGTGCCCGGGGGTTTCCACCCACCTTCAACCAGATGTGTGTTACGCACAGGGCTCTAGATGAAGATTTTTGCCCCAGAACACATTTCTGGGTTAAAACGTTTGAAAACCCAGCGTATGAAGTCCCAGCACCCCCCTCCCGGATCTGGCTCTCACTGTCCACGTGGGCCTCCTCTGACCCCGGAAACTGCATTTTTTGAGTTCTTCCTTCTTCCCTAGGCCTCTGTCTGCTGAAGGAATTCCTCACATCTTTTAAGGTGTGGCTCAAGCATCTTCTCCTCTTTGGACCCTCTCCTCATTAGCCACCTTCCCCTAACCAGAGCTGGTCCGGGCTGGCTTGTTACAGCGCTCACTACACACTGCACTGCGATTGTCTGCCACCGGCTACGAGCATCCCAAAGGTCAAGGGCACACTTCTCCGTCTTTGTGGCTTCGGCATCCAGAAGGGCACCTGGCACATAATAAATGATGAGGGAATATTTGCTGAGGGAAATATGTGATTGCTACACGTGTGTCTCTCAGTGTTCATGTGCTGGTTACATAAAAGCTATGATATTTAAAACAAGGTTCTCTCTCTCTTTCTCTCTCTCTCTCTCTCTCTCTCTCTCTCTCTCTCTCTCTTTCTCCCACACCCCATTGGTATGTCACAGGGGTAAGCAAACTGTGCATGTAGGCCAGACCCCGCCAGTGGCCTGTTTTAGCCCACAAGCTAAGAGTGATTTGTACATTTCTAAAGGCTTAAAAGCCCTAAGACGATTATGTGACAGGGACCCTGTGTGGCCTGTAAAGCCCAAACCGTTTACTATCTGACCCTTTACAGAAAAAAAAAATGTGCCAGCCCCTGGGACTTTAGCAGAAGACACTCTGAGAAGGTCATGGGATTCTGGAGGCTGCGAGGAGCAAATCAGTGCTGGTTAACATTTACTAGTTGACACGCAGCTAACATAATAATAGCTCTTGTTATGTGCTGAGCATTTACACGTTAGCTCAGCTAATGCTCCTACGAGGAGCCGACTATGATTAGCCCCGTTTTATAGACGAGGAGGCCGAGGCACAGAAACGCGGGCTCGGCTGAGGTCTCACACTGGTTTTTCTTCAGATGGGCCTGAGGATTGGCCGAGTACAGTGGTGAAGAACCATGAGGCCTGCTGCCATTCTGACTGGTGTGACTCCTGGCTCCACAACTCACAGTCTCATGGTGTCAAGGGTCTAGCTTAGTGTAGCATGGGAGTTAGGTGAGCGTTCTCTATTATTGTTTTGCGATGCTGCAGAGGTAGCATTGTCAAATACCGTTGTATTGCTCTAATGGAATGGAAAATACTATTCACTTGAATCAGAGAAAAGTAGTCAGGTTGGGAGAACTGTGTGTGTGTGTGTGTGTGTGTGTGTGTGTGTGTGTGGCATTGAAGACTTTTGGGCAGGAGGGAGCTGGTGTGTGGGAAGGGTAGTTATATCCATTAAAGCAGGGATATATTTTGGCCAATTATTTTTCTATGTTTCACTCAGGTTTATGTGTGTGTGTGTGTGTGTGAGATCTTAGGCGAGGGATCTTTTTTCATTGTGGAGTGACTTATTACGTTTCCACTAGGATATTACAGGGAAAGAGGCCATTAAAAAATAAATTTGATTGAAGTCATACCCCGGGAGGATGAAAGATTACCGAGTTGTTGTCCACGCAAGGTTGAGTATTATGTGGAGACTTTGGTTTTTCAACAATAGCTAATTTTCAATGAAGAGATTATCCTGTAAACGTGCAATATGTTTGGAAAGGAGTCAAAGCTTCGTCGCAACGTTGTAGAAATTAGCTATTATCAGGGGTTAGCGCTAATTAACACAAAAATGTGATTTCAGACGACATTGACAGGGGGCCTGTAAGTGCCTTTGTTGTGGGGGACGATGTCACTGTGTGTGGAAGAACCAACTCTTGTGGAAAATGTAGGCTTTGCAGCCATCTCGCAGTATAATTATGCGCGTTTTGTTTGTTTTTACAGAACAGATGCAAGACAAAGAACATCGTATGAGATATTGGAATGTAATTTTGAAACATATGTTCCCAAAATTATGGAAACGTTCTGGCTGATAAATAAATCCTCTCAGCTGCAGAGAGTGCTTGCGAGGCTGAGGGAGGGCCGGGGGTTGGACGGGGAGGAACGCGGGGTAAGTAACAGGCTGAATAGTAAGCACATCAAAGCCATTAAAGCATAAACCCCCAGATTTAAAAACGTGAGAGGCAAAAGATTATGTAGCGTGGCCTGGCGGCTTTAGAGAGCCCCTTTCCAATGAGGGGGTAGAACAAAAGAATGTGCAGTTGAAGCTCTTGAAGAGATTTATTTCAGGAGAGAGGCGAACGTGTTGCTCTGATGCCAATTAGCCAGCAGAAAGCACCGCGTCATAAATGCCAATATTCAACATGTAAATCCCACACCCGAGGATGTACTGAAGACAGGTCACAGCGCTCCGAAGAGAGAAAGCACAGAGAGAGAGAGAGAGAGAGAGAGAGAGAGAGAGAGAGAGAGAGAGAGAGAGAGAGAGAGAACAGGAAGAGAGCATTCCAACCCCCGGGCCTACCTGCTCAGGACTCCGTGTCTGCCCGCGGGAGAGGCTCTTCGTGGGAAGTAGCCTCAGGTTTGGGGAGTTCAGCCGCTTGACCTGTTCGTAATATTTTTAAAAATACGTTTGTTTGTATTTTTAAAATTGATTTCAGAGAGGCACGGAGAGGGAGAAATAGAAACATCCATGATGAGACGGAGCCATTGATTAGCTGCCTCCTGCACACTCCACACGGGCACGTGCCCTGTGACCCGGTCCGTAGGTCGACCCTCAACCACCGAGCCACGCCGGCTGGACCACTTGACCTGTTCTGCTGTGGGATTTTTGATCCCGTCCAAGAAAATGTGTCATGGGGACCGGAGAAGAGCCTCTTTATCACCCTGTTTGATCCGTAATAGCCTGGAGGTGCCCTAGAGCCTTTCTACATTCTTTTGGGTAACAGAGTTAATACAGTGGATGCGTAAAGTTATTTACGAAATGCAGAGTGAAAACCACCAAGCCTACAGATAGCACTTTTTATGGCTTCTGAAGTATATTCGCATCCATTAGCGTAGTTGTTCCCCCTCCATAACTCTGTGCAAAAGGAAAGGCGGGCAGAGCCTCAGCCTTCAGAGCTCAGGATGGACTTCAGATGATTCAGCCCGACCCTTTCGTCGCAAAGAAGAGGCCGAGGGAGGTTGGGAGATCGCTATCCCCAGGGGCCTCCTAGATACCGAGCGAGGGGAGTCTGAGCTCCTCAGCCAGCAGCAGCGTTAAGTGTGAGTCCTGGTTTTCTCTCGTGGAGAATAGCGCACGGCAGACTTCCAGGAAAAGCAGGCACTAAAAAGTCAAATAAAAAGTGTTGTCTGGAATAGAGATGTCTGTTGCTACAAAAAATACTCAACCCATCGTTACTGAACTGGGACAATAAATCTCTTTACCTTTTGTATTTTGGTGCACGGAAACATTATCTTTTATGATCATAGGTGTTGCTTCATTATTTAAAGCACACTTGTTATTGCAGGAAAGACAAGCTCGCGTTTGATTTATAATGGAGCGATTGTGCTCGGTGTTAAATGGAAGTTCAGAGGGAAATGAATTCTAAATAGGAATAATTGAAGAGACTCAAGGTTCATTTGAGTTTATATTCATCAAGACAATTGTCTCCAGAAATCCTCTTATTCAGAGCAACAGGACAGATCGTAACTTACAAACTTTGCCTTTATGACATCACTTTATTCTATATATCATAATCAGAAATGTTAAGCCTCAGCAGTAATTTATACAAAGTGTATTGTTACAGAGTTATAAATGTCATTAAGTGGGAGACTTATGCCTTGGTGTCATGAAAGTTGATCCCTGGATTTAAAAAAATTACCCATCATGCAAGTGTTTCATAAAAAATATTCTTAGTCCTTTCTCCTCCAGAGCAGCTTCATATTAAAAGTTCCGTTTCATTTTATACACCTGTATTCTGCTCCGGGAAGGGCAACCTCTATTTCTCCTTCATGTTTTTAAAGTCACCTTTTTAATTCTAGGAAGGACATAACTCAAACAACTGAAAATGTTAGGAATGGATTTACAGTCCCTCTGGCTACTCTCTGTCTGGGGTGGGAAGGGAAGGGAAGCTGGAGATAACTTTTCCTGCCATCTAGGGACACCTCGGGAGAAGAGGTGATGAATTGTAATGTGCCAATGAGTTTTGATTATTCGGGGACTTGTGATAGAATTTGTGGATTCTTCAGGCTCCTGGTTTTTATTTTGGCCGATTTCACTGCTCCGTGGCACCTCTGGCGGTCAAGGGCAACCGTCCACCTAGGGTGGGTCCCCAAAGAGAGAGGGGCAAAGGAACCGCCCCCCCCACCCTTATTGAGCATCTACTCTGTCGGACATGGGGTAGAATTTTCACAAATAGGTTGTTTCGTGAAATCTTCACAAGAAACCAATAAATAAAGTGCCATCATCCCATTTTATAGACGATAAAGTCTCAGTGTTCTTCATCCAAATCTTTACTGAATATATCCTATGTGTCTAGTCCTTGGGGAAAGATGGTGAATGAGAGAGATATGGTCTCTGACCTCTCTGAGTGTAGACAGCAGTAGGGGGAAAAGAAGTCAGTCAGGTCAGCTCACATATAAATCGTAAAATTATAAACAGTGGTATGTGTTAGGAGTAAAAATAATAAGGGGTTATGGGATTCATACATAGGGGGTCTGATCTGGTTTGTGGGGTCAGAGAGTGCGTCCCCAAGGGCGTAACCTTCAAGCTGACAACTAAAGGATGGAGTAGAAGTTGTCCAGGGTTGCCCAGCTCAGCAGCGGCAGAACTGGGATTCAGTCTCAGGTCTGCCCGATGCCAGATTCTCTCCGTATCGCACGACTCCATGCCGCTGAACCTATGCCCTGGAACCAGCTCCTTCTTCCCCCCAGCCACCGGCCACAGCCCACCAGCCCCTGCCTCCGTGTTCTGCGTGTCTGTGGGAGTTGGTGACGGTGGATTGGAGACTGCTTCTCAGCAAGTTATACTAGCAACACAGAGCAGCCCTCGCTCTCTGTGCATTCTCTCCATTGTCTTCATCCTCCAGTCTCAACTGGACTTGGGCAATGGCGGTGGGGCGACTCCCCGGCATTACTCCGGATGGGGGAGAGGATCCTGGAACCCCTGGGATGGGCTTGATGAATGTCCTGCCCAAGCCAGAGCTCAGGAACATCGCCTGGATACTCTCCCACCTCCCAGAGCCTGCCTCCCTCTGCTCAACCCCACCTCCCCGATCTAAAGCCGTCCTGGGGGTTGGCGACCTGCCCGAAAACTCCCTGACCTGCTGAGGAACTGCAGCAGGGAGTCCTGTTAGCAGCTGTGGGAGGGTGGTTGGAGCCTGACCAAAACATTCCTCACTCCTGTTTCCACCCACTTTGTGTCTGTCTGCAGGGGGAGCTGCCCCGTTGGACGCGGCGGCCACCCCAGAGCTGCACCTTCCAGCCAGGCGCACGAGTGGGGGCAGCTGAGGATGGAGGCCAGAAGTTTGGGAACTGGACCATTTTCCTGGGTCCTCTACTGATCCCCCCACCTCTGCCAGATTAGAGCAAGGGTAGTGATTTGTGTGTGTGGGGGGGAGAGGGGAGGGAGAGGGAGGGAATCTTGGCATTGGATGACTGTTCAAAGGCACGTCACCAAACAAACAAACAAAAACAAAAGAACCCAAGAAAAAGCCTTTCTCCTTAAGCCAAAATTTCCGCCATCGGTGATTTGTTCTTCTGGGTGAAGTGGCATTGCCTTCTCGCTTCAGTGCTTTTGTTAAAATGCACACAGTCTCGGGAGAAGGGGACGTTTCAGTCCTGGTCACCTTATTAGGAACGAGTTTATCGTTTTCCTTTCCTTTGCCTGGTTAAAGGGCAGCTGGAGGACATCGAGGTGTCTTGGGGAATAGGTTGCTAAAGTGTGTGTGTCCCAGGGAAGCGTGGGAGGCAGGCACTTTCTCTGGTCTCAGCTCCCCAGTCTCCCTTTTGCCAAAAAAATAAAAATAAAAAATAAAAAAATTGCAGCAATATGCTGTGATCACTAGGGGGCAGAATGAGGCCAGCAACTGGCCCCTGGTACTTGTTACCAATTCTGCAAACCAAAGTTGGCAAACATGCGTTGTTAGTGCTGTTTTTCTTAGAAATCTGGGGTCTCTCCGCGATGGTAGGGATGTGTGGGTTAGGCCACTATCGTGCAATGAAGCAACTAAGAGAAGAAAGTCCCTGTGTAGCTAAAGCAGACACCCCACAGGTTCTGCCGATGGACTTGGATATTGTTCTGCCACTGGTTTTGTTATGAAAATATATTGAACGTTTCTCAGAGCTAAAATTCAAATGAGAACATTTGAAGCCAGACTGACTTGTCCAATGCATGCTGGTACCTTTGACTTCACCCAAGGGTGAAAACTTACCTACAGATCAGATACGTTCTTCTGGTTATGGAGAACAAACTCTCTTGAGGAATGGTGAGCAAAAAAAAAAAATGTCCCCCTCACCGTCAAACATATATTGCACGGTTACGAATGGCTCTGTTCTTACCAAATATGTCTGGCTTAGCAACTTACCTCCAGAGTAAATAATAAATCACTGCCAGAAGCTCCAGGCATTTCACTCTGTTTGGGCAGTAAAACTTAGTGACGGTCCTGACAGCATTTTGTAAAATCATAATTGCTTAGGGAAAGTGATTCTGGATGTCTTAAAATGTTCGGTATGAAAGAGTAGCTGTTCATTTGAGGAAAATTATCCGAATGCCGTGTGTGTGTGTGTTGTCCTTTATATGAATTCTAGATGATAATTTATAGACCCTCATCATTTTTTTATTGAGAATGTGCAAGAATTTTACTAGAAGTATAGTCACACGCATCAGACTCAATGTTTTATAGGAAACTTTGGGACGATAGGGTAAACATCTGGGCAGGCCTATCTAACATACATGTAGGCTGAATTGTGTCCCCTCAAATCCATATGTTCAAATCCTAAGCCCCAATAACCTCTCAATGTGAATGTGACAGTATTGGGAGTTAGGGTTCTTAAAGAGGTAAACGAGGTCATTATGGTAGGCCCTGATCCAATATGACTGGTCTTCTGATAAGAAGAAGAAATGCGGACTGATACTTGTGGAGGAAAAACACAGGAAGAAAGCAACCAAAAGAGACTCCTCAGAAGAAAGCACTCCTGCCAATACCTTTATCTTGGACTTTTAGCTTGTAGGACTGTGAATAAATAAATTTCTGTTGTTTAAGCTACCCAGGGCAGCCCTAGAAAACTAACATTATGTATACAATTGTTTTAAAAGGCCCCGTGCACTAAAATAGTATCTTTACATATTTAAAATAGAGCTCATGATTTGGATTTAAAATTTTTTTTAAATATATTTTTATTGATTTCAAAGAGGGAGGGAGAGGGAGAGAGAGAGAGAGAAACATCAATGATGAGAGAGAATCATTGATTGGCTGCCTCCTGCACGCCCCCTTTTGGGGACTGAGCCCACAACTTGGGCATGTGCCTTGACTGGAAATTGAACTGTGACCTTCTGGTTCATAGGTAGATGCTCAACCACTGAGCCACACCGGCCGGGCTGGATTTCAATTTTAATTATCAGTAATTTTTAAGTAGAATTTGTTTAAAGTGAAATGAAATCTTTATAGAAAGTCATGTTCTTGAGAGCTGTAAACTGCAGAATAACTGAGCCAATAGCATTTGTGTCTGCATTCAGTACAACTACTTGGCTGTTTTGATTACTCTTCCTTGGGAATTAGGAAGGGTCATTTAGATATTGCTCTTTTCTATCTTCCCCCGAAATTGTCACAGCACATTTAATACCGAGTCTTGCAGAGTAAGTGAAGTCTGTTTCTTTGACTTATTTTATCCAGCGAGACAACGGTGCCTTATTCCCAGGTTCCCCTTCGGCGTGGGATGTGCAGGAGAATAACCACTCCTGCCTCCTCACCGCAGGCGGCACTCTGACAAGTGCCAAGGACGTCATATCAAAAATGGAGAGAGGGGAGAGACAGGGCTCAGTGGTCAGCTGTCAGCACAGTTAGAGGTTAGAATCCAGCTAGTCTTTCCTAATGGAGAACTCGGTTGAGAGTTTTTAATCTCATCTTGTTTTTGTTACCAGGCTTGCTGACGGATGGCTCATTGGATGAGAGCTTGGACCAGCAGTCCAGAGGCTGGGTTCTAGTTTATCCCAGTACCTCACCCTGATCCCTTCCAGCGCTAACATTCTCTACAGTAACAAAGTTTTTGAGGCCAGTGGACAAGGGCCCGGCCTAAAATAGCCCTTGGCAAAACTGACAAGTTCAATATTCCTGCCCAGTCCAGGGGCCTGGTCACTCCTTTCTAAGGCTGTTTTTGCAACCTGGGGACCCTCTCACTTCACTTATAGGTACCATAGGCCTGTTCTGGTTCTTCTTTGCCATCTCTGCTTCTAGAAAAACAAAACAAAACTGGTTCTCTAGACCAGAGGTTGTCCGTGGTCCGTGAGGTCTGAAAGGTTGGCGACCACTGCTCTAGAGAGTGTTGAATACTAGTCGTGTACAACTTAGTGCAAACTTAATAGGTTACCTCACCCCCTGCCAAGGGCATTTAAAATCACATTTCTTATCTGTAGGACTTCCTTCTTCTTCTTCTTTAAAAAAAATATTTTATTGATATTTTACAGAGAGGAAGGGAGAGAGATGGAGAGCTAGCAATGTCGAGAGAGAAACATCGACCAGCTGTCTCTTGCACTCCCCCCCCCCCCCAAAATCGGGGATGTTCCCACAACCAATGTACATGCCCTTGGCCAGAATCGAACCCGGGAACTTTCAGTCCGCAGACCAATGCTCTACCACTGAGCCAAACCGGTTTCAGTGACTTCTTCCTTCTGCGAACAGCTTCAAACATCTAGCTTTGGGGAGGCATCTCTGAGGGGCAGAGCTTTTCTGATGCCTCTGTCAGGAGTGCAGTTTTCTTCTTTGCTGGTGGAGAAGGTCAGATATGAACAAAAGAGCCAGGTTAAACAGTTGTTCTAATGAACAAACATTTGTGCCAGGATTAGGCCCCGGGTCTGGTTGACTGCTTTCGTCTTCATCCTCTTAGGAGGGGCATATTTTCGATGTAGATTTGCTCAGTCTGGCAGCTCAGCTATTCAAGCCATGAAGCAGCCTGAATCCCATGGGCCGCAGGACAGGGCAGCCTCTCAAAGATGCCTGTTCCATCGTCTCTGACGCAGTTTGGGCGACAGAACATGGTACACATGAGATCAATAAAATCCTTTTTTTGGATGGATGGATGGATGGATGAATGAATGAATGAATGAATAGATTCTAGTATTCTGTCATGGGGGTGGAGGGGAACCCCACTTTGGGTCTTCCACTTTATTTTCCTGCTGTCCATTGCAGTTTAGGAGTGAGAATGATGCTTTAGCACCCAGAACTACCTACCACCTGTTATACCATGTAGCATGTTATACTGTGTAGTACATGCTACACATACACATACGTACTGCATGTGCTGCACTAGCACAGCCGAGGGTGAACCTGAGGAAGGGCGGTGAAGGACTAAAGAGAAGATAGACAAGAGAATACAGCTGGGGCTCGGTGGCTCTCCCGGGCCTGGATGAGGACACAGAAGACCCAGCCTGCAAGCTGATGCTTTATTTTATAGTCTGATTAAAACAAGGGTAGACTAACATGTATACAAATGTTCTTGTTTTGGCAACACTTGCTGCACCTCCCACAAGCCCATTAGTTACTTAGGGAGAAATTAGGGAGGACTACTAGGTCAGGCTAATTATGCTAGGAGAGCTTTGCCCTCCAAGCTGGGACTTATTTGTGGCCCTGCCACAGGTCAGCCTGAGGCTTGACCCTAGAACTGCTCCCTACAACTACATATGTCACATCCATCATAAGCTATATACCAAGAATTTAAAACATTTAAAAGGTTGAGGAAAACCTGGGTATCAACAGTTCTAATATTTCTCCCTACAGCCCAATGGATGTAAGTGCAGACCTCGTGGGGGAGGGCATAGGACCTCGCTATGGAGACCACTTGCTTAGTGCATCATTGTATGTCTGCCATTGACCAGAATCTATATCTACTTGATGAAGTAAAACGAGAATTCAGCTAGGTAACTATTTGCTGAGGGCCTGACTTGTGGTGGACAGTCTGCTGAATGCTAACGGGTAGCGACTCGATGCCTTGGACCCTTCCAGGTAGAACTGATTTATAACACTCTCTCTCCTCTTCTTACAAATGCACTCACACCAGCTGGTTGCGTGCCCACATTTTTAACACCGGAAGTATCGTGACAGTTGCTGGGGAAGAAACAAGGAAGTAGCAGACTGTTTTCGTTGTTCAGGTCTTGGTTTGGGTTATGTTGTTAGGAGTGTCCATCATAAAAGAAACACGGAGCCACCAGGGAGCTTCTGATGTTTTGGTAACATTTGTTTCTGAACCCCAGGGGAGGGTGTGCAGGTTTCCTTCAGTTATTTGCATGTAATCCATACATAAACGCGACAGGCACACTTCCGAACGGTGGGCTATTTTATTAAAAACAAAAGGAAATAAAAGAAGGCATTAAAAATCGCAGGGCCCTTTGGGACTGAGTACAGGTAGAATGGAGCGCATTACACAGACCCACGGGGATAGGCAGCTGGGGAAGCTTTGGCGGTGAGGTCGTCTCCCTGCAGGACCTGGGCGCACAGTGGAATGAGGGCAGGGGAAAGAAGCCACAGGGACAGTGAGAGCTGAGCATGGCGGTGGGGCTGAGCCTGGAAGCTATGAACAGCCCTGGAAGTCACTGGGCGGGTAGCAGATGGGCGTTCATGTTGAGCTATAGTGGGGGTTCTGTGGAGAGATAGGGTGAAATGGGCTGTGGCATGTTTTGAAAGCCAGACAGAAGAGTTTCAAAATTATGTTGAGAGCACTGAAGAGCCATTGACCAAATCAAATTACTTTTGGGGAAGTTCATTTGAAGCCATGGAGAAATAATACCTAATGATGGTATCTACCTCGTATCTCCGGATTCCATCCATTTCTCTGTAATGCAACAGTAGCCTTCTTATTGGCCTTCCCCCTGCCTGCCCATCTTAACCCTTGCTGGCTCATTTCCTATAGTTTTGGCTGAGACATCTTTTAAAATGCCATTTGACCATATCTCTTCTGAGCTCAAACATTTAAAAAATAATATATTTTTATTGATTTCAGAGAGGAAGGGAGAGGAAGAGAGAGAGAGAGAGAGAGAGAGAGAGAGAGAGAGAGAGAGAGAGAAAGAGAGAGATAGAAACATCAATAATGAGAGCATATCATTGATTGGTTGCCTCCTGCATGCTGCCTACTGGGGATTGAGCCCGCAACCTGGGTATATGCCCTTGACCGGAATTGAACCTAGGACCCTTCAGTCCATAGGCTGACGCTCTATCCACTGAGCCAAACCAGCTAGGGCCAAAGATTTTTTAATGGTCCCCACTGCCTTCTCCAGCAAGTTCAAGGGCCACAACCGGACATACAATGCCCCATGCCTTCCCCTTGCCTTCCTCGGCAGCCTTTCCTCCTACTTCCCACTCAAGCCACACCGAAGCACGAGTACTTCTCTAAACCCTCGACCCCTCACAGTGTACCTGGGCCATGGGGCCCCCATTCACCCAAACTTCCTCTTACCCTGGTAGATGTCTACTCATTTTTTAAGATCCCGCTCAGCTATCAGTGCCTTTAAGACTCTATTACCCAAAGTGTGGTCTGTTCACCAGCAGCACCCTCAGCATCTCAGAATCTCAGCCCCACCTTACACCCACCGAGTCAGGACTCTGTATTAAACAAGAACTCTAGGAGATTTGGGTGTACCAAGTTCTCAGAAACACTGGTCTAGACAGCCGGGTCTGCCCCCAGCACCACGCCCCGGGGAGGAGTCAGCCCCCCAGGCAACTCCTGGAAGCCTTCCTAACAAGATGTTATCTTCTGTATATTTCTCTGTGCTTTCTTCATTCTATTTTGAATGAACTCCCTAGGGCCAGGACCCCATTTTATTCAACGTGGGTGACTCAGTGACTCCTCTAGTGCCAGTACACAGTAGATGCTCAATAAATGCTTGTTGCCTGAGTGAACATCAGTAGTAAGTTCTCACTGTGAGTGAAGGATGGTCCACTCCTCATGCACCATCAGAGATCAGCCCAGGGGGGCCCCATTTCAGGCACCTTGTCGGGACTGGGCTTAGCTTCCTCCCTTCAAGCATCTGTTTACTTCCAGTGAGCTGCGAGGCCCCTGACACCTGCCTGAGCGCAGGCCAGCACTGGTGATGAGGACGCTTACACCCAAGAGTGCACCCCCATTGGTAGCGATGCTTTAAAATGACTGCCCCTGGGGGGGAAACGCCAACTGTTCTTGAAAAGCAGCCCTTTCAATGAAACAACATTTTCATTCTGATCAAAGATCCACTAAATTGGTTTTAAAGTGAGGATTAAGAGACTGGGAGGCCGGGGGCATCGCCTTTGACTCCTCCTCCTTCCTGGAGAGCCCTTATCAGGACGCTTGACTCCGTGTAAAGAATGGGGAGGCCACCCCAGCCCCAGAACGGGCTCTCCTCCCCTTTATCTGGCAGAGGGAGATGAGTGACACTCCTGCCAGAACTTCAATGGCCAGAGACCCTTCATTCAATGTCGGATTCCAAGAGACACGTTTAGACCCGCCTCCGATCTTTCACAGCCCATTTATAAGAGCTTAGCGCATCATGCGAAAGAGGGTGGGGGACTCCAAGGTCAAGGTTTGACCCAGACCTCCTAGGAAGGCTTCCTTACTTACTCTCTGCCACAGAACAGATTTTTTGAATTTTCTCCTTCTCACTCTGAACCCCTGAATTTCCCTTTTAGCATATTCGGACTCAGGAAAGAGTCTTCTATTTGTGATAAAAGAATGTCTTGTATTTGCAGAGTGCTTAACCCTTTGGTGTACTTTTTAATCTTTGATGTCACTTGGCCAGTGGGAGGCAACAGAACATGTGTCATTTTACACCTGTGGGATTAAGGCACAGAGAGGGGAAGAGACTAACCCAAGGTCATACAGCTAGTTGGGGGCAGTGTTGAGGTTTGGAGTCAGGGCTTCTGACTCAGTGCAGAGTTCTGTGTCGCCTGCTTCTGGATTTGATAACATGGATTTTTGCATATGGATGCCACAGGGTGGTTTTAAATACACAATCCCTTTTAATTCTCACATCTCTGAGAGAGCGGCACCCTATGTATGTCAAGATGGACATTCCCATCTTGGCCAGGCAAACTTCTGCAAGACCTGGCTCCATTGTGACACTTAGGATTTCCCCTGTTTTCCTGGCAACCATTTTGAACTTGTGTGTTTCTCCTCTATGGCATCTATCCTATGGGATGGTTTCATTTGGCCTATAAATGGTTTGAAGGTAACATTTTCTTTTGACAGTATTCAAATACTGGGTAATAATTTTCTTTCTCCTTTGCAATTTCATCTAAAGTTTTGTTTCTTTGGGGGTCCTCTGGAGTAAAGGAAAGTGTATTATACATCAGGCACATTTGACAGATGCAAGTGATTATACTAATGGTGGGATTATTTTCCTATGTGTCTAATGTATTCAGACTTTTTTTTTTCCAAATGAAACAAATTTAAAATTCATCCTAAAATTGAAATGAGGTCTCTACAATTTTTCTACCTACCTCCTTTTATCTGGATTTTAAAGCCTCTTTGTTTTTAATTTGAGGGGATATTATGTTGCCTGTAATTTACTTTGAAATACTTTGACATAGACAGACTGATTTTATCTTTTTGCATACTATACACACACACACACACACACACACACACACACACACACACTTATATACAAGTATATACTGCTACATATAGCTATACATGCATATATATGTGCACACATGTACACATGAATCTGTGTGTATATATATATACACACATATATGTATACTTACATATATACATCTGTATTTGCCCATCACTTCTGTGTGTGCATGCACACACAAATGCACTGTCATGTTGGTACATGTGATATGTGTGTATAATTTGGCCTATATCCCAGCAACAGTCCGTTAGCCTGGGAGAGAGCATACACTTCTGGGGTAGATAGGTGGGTAGTGTTTTGAAAGCCTCTAATCAGAAGCCCGAATTTCAGAGGGGGACCTCAGCTCCCTTTATATCTGACCAACACTGGAGTGGCCTTTGTCCCATTAGATTACTTCATTCCCACTGTGACGATATTCAGTTATCAGCGTTCCCACTTTGGCAAGGGTGACGAATCGCGTGTCCTCCGAGTGAGCGATGATAAGGACATGCCACCTTCAATGGTGTCTGAGCTTCATCGCATCGTATCTCCAACATTCAGTTTTTAAAAATACTGCGTGGGGCCACGGGTGAAACGGATGCTCGTGTGACAAGAGAGGCAGGAATACTTGACCGTGTGCAGGAGGGCAGTGACGATGGCGGCCCTGCTATCAATCCAGGGCCACTGGGGAGAGACGCTGCAGCGACCTCAACACAGTTTGCCACCTGGGGCCTGTTAGGATTGAGGGGAAACGATTGCTCTGGATTTTGTGGGAATCTTCCTTAAAATCCAGAGAGCTCTCAGCATGGTAGGTACAGCTGGGTGGGTAAATCCTGCATTGCCAGGCTGGGGTCTCCTCTCTTTTCTAGGGTTGGAGGATATAATCTTTCTTTTTAAAATATTTTTTATTTTTTAATATTTTATTGATTTTTTTACAGAGAGGAAGGGAGAGGGATAGAAAGTTAGAAACATCGATTGGCTGCCTCCTGCACACCCCTCACTAGGGATGTACCCACAACCAAGGTACAAGCCCTTGACCGGAATCGAACCCCGGACCTTTGAGTCCGCAGGCCGACGCTCTATCCATTGAGCCAAACCGGTTTCGGCTATAATCTTTCTTTTTTTAATCCTATATAATAAAAGCGTAGTATCCAGATTGTCCCCTTCACCGGGACTTGTCTAGGAGTTCAACCAGGATGGCTGGCCAGGGGACGGGAGGGAGGCCCTGGCTGGCGGCGGTGGCAGGGAGCTGTGGGAAGGGAGAGAGTACTCGGCTGGCAGCTGGCAGCTGCTAGGGACCCTACCAGTACACGAAATTCGTGCACTGGGCCTCTAGTACAATAATAATAATAACTCAGCCAGAAGAGTCTGTGCATAGAAGAGAGCCCTGGAATGAAACACACAAGCTGTGGATTATGGTTATCTTTGGATGGTGGAAATACTGACAGTGCTTTTCACTCATCTTTTGTTTGTTTTCCCAGTCATTTTGGGGCCTGATGATATTGTTTTGAGGCATTTAGTATGGAGTCCTTTGGCTTTTAATGAGTTGGGGAAGGGATGCTCGAGCTGACCTCAGGCTGAGAGCAAACCAGGTTGACCCGTAGGGCATTGCCAAGCTTATTATGGGAGGAAGGGCCCCAGAGAGGGAAGAAAGAGGGTTTCTCAAGAGGGAGATGGAAGCTTGGATCATCTTCATTTCAGTATTAGAAGACATGTGACCTTATTTTATATCCCCAGCTTCTAAAACAGGTCATGTTCATTATAGAAGCATTTTTCCATGTTATTAGACATTTTTCATAAATATATATATTGAAGTTCTACAATCCAAAATACTCACTAAATTAAAGGTTACATATGATGTCATTGAATGACTATATCATTGTTCATACAATAGCAGTCAGAAATTCAGCCTTTTTCATTATATATTATAACAAACATGAATGTGCATAACGCTTTATTTTTTGGTTTCTGGTAATAATGCTGGCTAGTATTTATGGAGCACTGCCTATGTGCTTGGCTTTGTGCTAAGCATTTTACAAACATTCTTTCATTTAATCCTTACATACACCCTATGATTAGACACTACCATTATATCCATTTTACAGATGAGAAAATTAAGACTCACAGAGCCTAGTACATTGTCCAAAGTCACCCAGCTAAGAAATACTAGACCCACGACTTAAATCTAGGTGAATCTGACTTATAAAGTCTATACTTCTGGTCACTATACATCCTTCTCTATCTTTGGGATTAGGAACAGAATTACCTAACCAAAGTTCATATTAACTTAAAAGGTTCTTAACACCTTTTGCCATCAGTTTGTTTTGTATCATCCTCATGAGTATTGGCTATTATTATTTAAGTAATAATTAAATTTTGGCTAATTTGACATATAAGAATAGCACCTTATATTTTATTTGCATTTATTTGATTACTAAAAAGAGTATACGTTTTCCTACATTTACAATTTAGTTGTAATCTCTCTTTTCTGAATTTTCTGCTATGTTCTTTGGTTTATTTCACTAGTGGGGTCTTGGTGTGTTTTTTGCTACCTATTTACATAATGAAGATTTTAACTTTTTGTTATATTTCTGCCACATTTTTCTCTCTGTTATTTGTCTCCCAATTTCTTTATTGTATCCTTAAGCACACCAAGGTAATCTTTATTAGCATTCATTTATTCTGGAAGCATTTATTACCTACTTCGTGTAAAACATTGTGGGGCATGTGTCTGCAGAGATGGAAGAGGGGCAGGGAAAGGCTGCTTACCCTTTAAGAATTCAAGTCTAGTGGGGAAGTGGGGTCAGGCCCACATGTAAAATAATAAAATGACACAGGACAAAACCCTATAATAATGAGTGACAAATAAGTTGTACAATCGGTGCATAAATTTAGGTGCAGTAGGAATCTGAATATTACTCATGAGAGTCTACCGAACTCACCTACTCTTTGGTTTCAGAGAGAGCTAAGTTCAAATACAGGTACTGACACTCATTTACTGTCTGGGTTTGGGTAAGTTATTTAACTTCTGACTCTCTTAGAGATAATTTTTTTTGGGGAGCAAAGAAATGCCTCATCTTACATTTAAATCCATTACATGCATGCCAATATGGGACACAATTTTAGGGCGCTGTAAGTTTTAGGGAAAGATATTTTGTTGGGCCCCTCTGGAGTCCCTAAGTCATACCAAGTCTGAGTGTCCATTCTCCTATGAATTCAGCAGGAGTCAACTTTACAATGCAGCTCAGACTGTCCCGGCCACTTCACCTCACTTATTCATGTAGCTAATATTTACTGGCTCTTAAACCATATGTCAGGCACTAGTGACTATGTTTTTTTGTTTTCTTTTTCTTTTTCTATCCGCCTTATTAACAACGGCCCAAAATTGAGGATAAGAAGATTTTCTCCCCAAGTAATTGAGGACCTAGATACCAAGACAGTTTGAAAAATATTTATGGATATACACAGTCTGGTTGCTCATAAGCTCCAAATGGGAATGTTAGGGATGAGCAAATTGGGGGTGAAGCTACAAGAAGTCCTTCAATAACCTTGTGTTTAGGAGCTCATGCTGAGAGCTTGATCTTGCTAGCTAGAAGCTGCCTGTGAAGTTTGAACCTGAGGTAAGTGCAACCAGCCCAGTGAGTACTGGGGATTATTGCTCCAAAAGTTGATGATGACTAAACTGAGACTCCTCTCTTTACTCCCAACTTTTAGGTGAGCCAACTTGGCCTCAGGACCTAGGGCCAGCAACGGTAGGACCCCAGGGTTGCAGCCAGCCTTCTTACCCTGCAGCAGCACCACATGACCACTCACTCCCCCAGGCTCCCACCAACACCGAATGTTATCCATGTTCTTATTTTTGCCTTTTGTCAAATACTTTTCCGTCTCAACAAATAGACGTCCACAAAAGCATTCTCAATGGAAACAGATTTCTATTACTCAGGATTGCTATAACTTGGTCAACCAATCTCTTATTGGATATTTAGATCAGTTTACTAGTTTGTCATTTAATTCCTCACAAAACTCATTTTCGTTATTATTTTTTTCTCAATTGCTTTCTAGTAAGCAAAGCAGTGCCAGTATGGACTACCACTGCAGGGCAGGACAATGCCATTTCTCTGCATGCCAAGAAGAGATGCAATGACAATTAAAAAATTGTTTGCTGGTATGGTAGATAGAAAATGCGATTTCATGATTTAATTTGCATTTCCCTGATCATTGGGAAAAGGTAGCACATTTCCCCACATTTATTGGCCATTTGTGAATTGCTTGTTTACTCTTTTCTATAGGCATGATCATCTTTTCCTTATTGATACATAAGAGCTTTTTACATATGTAGAACACATTTAATTTTAAATGTTAAGATTATAGTTAAAAGGAAAAAAAAGATCAACATGCAAAGAAAGTGTAAACATAACAGTTTTGGGGTAGGTCTAATGTCTTGTTCTTCTCTAATTTATTGTCTATGCAGAGGTTAGAGTGAGGGCTACCAGTCCATTGTGTCATTATACCTTTAATAGCTCCCAAATACATTAGAGACACTATCCGATTCCCAAATGTAGAATAGAAGGCATTTTATGATGACCCTGCTTGCCTCTCCAGACCCACATCTCCCACTTGCTATATCCAATTCTAAGAACTACTTTAAAAAATATATTTTATTGATTTTTTACAGAGAGGAAGGGAAGGGGATAGAAAGCTAGAAACACTGATGAGAGAGAAACATGGACCAGCTGCCTCCTGCACAGCCCCCACCGGGCTTGTGCCTGCAACCAAGGTACATGCCTTTGACCGGAATCAAACCCGGGACCTTCCAGTCCGCAGGCCAACGCTCTATCCACTGAGCCAAACCGGTTCCGGCTCTAAGAACTATTCCTAGTGAATTGCTTTCAGCTCCTGGAAGTGCCAACCTCTCTCTCTGGGCCTTTGCGCTGTATCTTCTGCCTGGAGCTCTCTTCCAGTTCTTTTTTCCCATAACTACTGCTCATCACTCCGGTCTGCCGTGGACACCACTTCCTTTAGATCGGGGATTCTCAAATGTCCTCAGAGAACTTTTGGCAATGTCTGAAGACATTTTTGGTCACCCTGGGGGAGAAGTATGCTAATGACATGGATGGGGCATGGGGGTCAGGGCTGCTGCTCACGAACAGGAGAGCCCTCCGCAACCAGGACCTATCTGGCCTGAAATGTCAATAGTGCTGAGGTCAAAACCCTCTTTACATCCAAAACACCTTGACCAATCTTCTTACCCCCTCCTGCCCACTCTGAGACTGGTTGGGTATCCCAGGACCCCGTCCTGTGCTTACATTCACGGACCCACTACACTGCATTGTAGTCGTCCTCTAGCTAGACCTGTCTTGAGGACAAGGGTACCTCTGTTTTGTTGTTACTCCAGAGTCCAGGATTGGGAATACAGTTGGAAGAAGCAGCTTGGCACAGTGTGCCCCGGGGGGAGGAAGTGCTGTGTTTGAACCCTAAATTCTGCTACTCGCTAGCGGAGTGCTCTTGGGCAAGTTACTAACCTCTCTGTGCCTCAGTGTCCTTTTCTCTAAAACGAAGATGTTAATAGTACCACGTAGAGTTATTAGGAGGAATACATGGGTTAATATTTGTAGATTGGTTAAAGAAGTAAGCTCTGTATATGAGTTAAAGGAACAGGAATGAACTAAGCACTCAGTAAATATTTGTTGACGGAATGATCGGCATGAGCCTCACTCTGGGTTTGGCCATTTCTCCCTTTCCTGTCTTTCCCCTGTTTCCCTCAGCATGTAGTGGTTTTCCTCAACAATTTAAAAACGTTTCTTTTCTTTGTAGTGCTTGTTTGTCCTAGGCTCCCAGGCTCACATTATCTCTCTGTAGTCATGAACTGCTAATTTTCCTAAAAAGTATTCCTGTTTCTATAGTAAAGGGGCAAATGAGAATGAGCCAAAACATGGATCACAAACACACACACCCTGTTTGGGAAACAATTTTCTTTTAAATAGAATGCATATGTGGTTCTTTTTTTTATTTTTTTGTACGTGGGGTACACTATGGAGAGACTTTCACAAATAAATCCATTTAAAGGAGAGACATTTACGCAAGGTACACAGAGCGCACTCTGCCAGCAGTATTGTGTACCGTCTTAAATCAGCGTCAGCTGTTACATATTTGAAGTTAATTTGACGTTGAAGTAAACAAATCAAAGTGTGTTTATGGAATAATTAGGCCCTATTCTCAATGCTGTGGCTAAGAAGTTTTGTCACAATTACCGATCGGTGGTTTTCTTTGCTTTGTTTTTGAAATTCCATAGCAACACACAAAAATAAAGCTGTTGTTGTTACACTAGTCCTTGTGCAATTCCAGCATCTTGCAGGCAGAGCCACTGAAGATGAAGTCAACACATTCTTAGCTGAAACTCCTCATCCTGGTGCTTGGAGTAGAACCTGGTTGGGTCTTTGGAAACTGGTAAGAAAAGGGAGAACCTTTCATAAGCGTGGTTCAATCTTCCAAAAATGGCTTTAAATTTAAAATCCGTGCTTCTGCTCATGGAAACACTCCCTACACATTCCTTGCTTGCACATGCATCCGTCCCGTGTGACTTGGCTTTCTCTCCTTCCTTCCGAGGAGCATTGGTGCGAGACCCTCTGAAACAAAACGAATGCTTCCTTCCAGATCAGCAACAGGAAACTTGATGGGAGAAAGCAGACCAAGGGTGTCCCATGTTTTGTCACACACTGTCCCTGGAACTTCTCACTGCTCCTTTGAGGGCCTTGGTAAGAGTGGGCGCTGTGCAGCTGTCAAACTCCAGGGTCTGCTGCTGAGTGCTACATTAATTTCTCTTCATCTAAATTCCTCATAGTGCAGCTTTTGAAACACGAGATTATTAAGAGGTACTTACTGTAAAGTAGAGTGAACTCCACCTTTGATGAAGACAGTAGAGACCACGTTTGATGGGTTGGACAGCGTTAGACAAAGAGAGTAATTAATGATTTAATTGCCTCTTCACCCTTTTCTTTAAAAAAAAAAAGAAAAGAAAAGAAAAGAAAAAGAAAGTTTTTCTTCTTTTAAAACTCTCCGGGCTCAAAATTGGAATTCCCATTGCTATTTTACAGTTTATCACAAAAAAGAAGAAGAACGGGAACCCAACTTTTAAATCACATTTTTCTGTAACACCTTCCGCACTTTCTAGCGCGGTCACCTATTGGTTTTTCCCTAAGGGGTCTTGGGAGTTGCCACCATCTGTGCGTGGAGGGTTCAGTACCTGGTACGGATCGCCTTGTGTTGGTTTAAACGCCGATAAGATGCGTGGCAAATTAATGAAATAAAAATAGTTCCGTCAACAGACAGAAGAGAAGCCACTTTCAACATTTGTTCGGTGCCCATTGCTTTTCAGGGCCCAGACAAAAATTAGTGGGTAGGATTAAAGAATATATTCGTCTTTCATCCCGTGTTTGAGTACTTGATCACAGAGGCATGGCTTAATCCAAACATCAATAGCACCTCGTCAATTCCGGCAGAGACAGCTGTCAAAGTGGACTTTGGGTTTGTTAGAGCTTTGTGTTTTATCCTTTTTTAAGGTCATGGAGTATTTTCTTTGATTTTTGATGCTGAAATCTTTCTTAATCTCCTAAACTTGCGAAACATCTGTTAAGATTTAATGGGTTGGCTTTGGCCTTAAAATTAGAGTCCGTCTTGCAAATCTTTCCACCTCCTTGCCTCCCATCCTCCCCAATTTGGCAAATGGGACAGAGGAAGCGAAGCACATGTCCCCTTATGAGACGGAAGCGCTCTGGTGAGAGGACGTGCTAGGATGCCTCTCAGGCGGGACACCGCACGTTGGGACGCTGAATGCTGTGACCCTCACGTTCGATTTTGTTTTGTCTCCTAGTGACAACATTAGCTGTTTCCCTGCAGCACATCACTTAGCCTGGGATCTGAGTGGCAGCTTTATGGATCCCAGTGACTAATGAGACCGAAATGATGTCAGGGAGGGAAACAGCTGGGAAGAGGGATTTTAACCTTTCCCCGTGAGCCTCCCTGTTACTGGGTTGCATCGTGTCAACAAAATTTAGTAGTGAAAATAGCTTAGAGGTACAGTTACGGCACCTAAAAATATACGCCTCCAAAAAAAAAAAATTGTACAGACAGCTGCCATGTCTGTTGACAGACTGGATTCCTCATTATCCTCATTAGACACAGAATCACCGTGGGTTTCCTAATGGGGGCGTTTCGTCCCGTGTCTTTGGTGGTGACTTTGGAGGCCCTCTGATAAGGTCACCGCCCCCGGCAATCACTGGTGTTTCTCATTTAGGCTTTTTATATTCGGAACCTGGAGGTTAACACCTCAGCCAGAGCTCTTCACAGGGAAGCATTAAAAGGCTTCTGTTTATTCCTCCAGACACATTCCCACCCACCTCTGACGTGGAACTGCGGCCTGGAAGCTTCTGTTCTCAACAAGGGAGGTGGTAGTGCGCGGCCTTTCCCACGGAAGGTGCCAGTATCCGAACTGAGCCTCCGGTAAATGTGATGGGAGGGAAACCGTGTCTCACTCCTCACAACTGGATTCACAGCTTCATCCAAGGATTCCTCCGCCCCTCTGCAAAGGCAGGAAGGAGCCCCCAGTGCAGAGCATGAGGGAGGAAGTGGCAGGAGTAGGGGTTTGGGGTCACAGGGAACCCCCGATGTCTCATGTAGGGGCCAGGGGATGTTGGGGGAGCTTATTTAACTTTCCTGACCCTCAGATTCTTTTTAAAAAAATTTATTAAGGTATTATATGTGTACATAGCTTACCATTGCCCCCCCAATACATGCCCTCCCTCCCCAGAGTTTCGTGTCCATTGGTTGTACTTATATGAATGAATACCAGTCCTTTGGTTGATCTCTTATCTCCCCCCAGATCTCCCTCCTCTCCCCGCTGTCATTTGACAGTCTGCTTGTTGTTTTACTGTCACTATATCTATCTTTCTGTTCATTAGTTTATAATGTTCTTTAATATCCATAAATGAGTGATGACCCCCAGATTCTTAGTGGGAAATGGGGATGGCCACACTTACCTTACAGCTTTGTTCAAAGTTCATGAAAACACCTAGCGTGTGCTCGCTATATGAGATGATTAAAAAATATTAGCTTGTCTTCCTTCCCTGTTACCCTTGCATTCTCCCTCCACTGAATCCTGGCCACCTTCCTCTCCCACCTCGGTGCACACATGCCTTCTTCGTCCCCTTGGCCTCCGCAGAGCTGGTGCCTGGGTCTGGTTTACTGATGAAATGGGGTAGACCAACAGCCTCAGCACTCCCCCTCCACAATCCTCCCTATTTTAGACCATTCTCCAACCTGATAAGGGGAGAATTCTCATTATTATAAACAAGAGCCAAATATCACCAGTTATCACTCTATCAGGCGTTGTATGACATGCTTACATATATTTCCACATGTTATCCTCACAATGGCCCTACCAAGCAGATTCAATTCTTACCCCCCATTTTAGGGAGAAGGGGAGTCCTTTGCCTCCTCTGAGATCTCGGAGCTGAGAGGGGAGTAGCCAGGCCTTGACCCAGGCAGCCTGTCCTCAGAGCAGCACGCACCCCACGCTCACAGAGCAGGCAAGCCCATAGTTGGACAGATATGTGGAGGCCTATTGGCCACATCCTATTTTATTCATTTTTATTATTTTTTAATTTTTAAAAAATATACATTTTTATTGATTTCAGAGAGGAAGGAAGAAGGAGAGAAAGAAATAGAAACATCGATGATGAGAGCCATTGGTCAGCTGTCTCCTGCATATCCCCAACTGGGAATAGAGCCCGCAACTTGGGCACTTGCCCTGACCGGGGATCGAACTGTGACCTCTTGGTTCGTAGGTTGATGCTCCGTCACTGAGCCACACCAGCCGGGTTAGCCGCATCCTGATAGCCTTTTTTGGTTTGTTAGGCACAGCCTGCTAGAGCCCTCATCCCCAGGTCCTCTCTGCTGGGAGGAAGGACTCCTGTGTGGCTGACCCACCCTTTGGGGAGGCACATTGCTGTTCACAATGAGCGGTCCTGCCAGGGTTGTTTCCCCTCAGCCTCTTCCCACTTCTGACAAGGTTGTCAATTAGCAGCTTGTAGAGGCCCAGCCTGTGGTCTTCCTGCCATGCAATATGTATGACCACATTCCGCAGGAGGGATGGAAGGAAAGGGGTGAAGAGGGAGAGGTGAACTAAAGGCCCCTTGACTGGAGGACAGAAACGTGCTGTGGGTACAGCTGAAAGCAAAACTTCTTTTATTTAATCTTTTTTTAAAAAATTTATTTTTGTTGATTATGGTATCACATAATTGTCCTTATCCCCCTATTCCCATCCCAAACCCCTCCCTACATATTCCCCCACCCCCCTGTTGTCCATGGCCACTGGCTAGGCCCATGTGCATGCACACAAGTCCTTTGGCTGATCTCTTCCCCTTACCCCCAACCTCCCCTACTTTCCCTCTGCGGTTTGAGAGTCTGATCACTGCTTCTCTTTCTCTGGGTCTGTTTTTGTTCACCAGTCTATGTTGTTCATTATTTCCTCTAGATGTGTGAGGTCATGTGATCCAAGAAATACCCTTGCAAGAACCTAAACTGTGACAAGCCTTAATGGTTATGCTGAGAGGCAAATGAATTTATTCTTAAATATTTTTATTGATTTCAGAGAGGAAGGGAAAGGGAGAGAGAGACAGAAACATCAAGGATGAGAGAGTATCATTGCTAGGCAGCCTCCTACATGTCCCCCACTGGGGATCAAGCCCCGCAAACCAGGCATGTGCCCTGACCGGGAATCAAACTGTGACTTCCTGGTTCATAGGTCGGTGCTCAACCACTGAGCCATGCTTTTTTTTAAAACTCTCCTAAGGCCAAGGGTCCTTTGGGAAGCGACTGTCCCAGGGAGGGAAGCGGACTGCTGCTGTCGCAGGATGGGGGGCCACGGCGCTGGTTGTGGGCCCCTCCACCTCATTTCTGCTTTCTAGACAGAAACTGGAGCAGGCACTGCTCAGGCCTCCGGGTGCTTGGGAAGAAGTCACTTCCTCTCCCCAATGGGAGTGAATGAATTTCCCAGGTCCCCAGTGGCCTCTCCCAATGGGAAGCCTGGCACTGGCGCCCTCCCCGTCTCTCTAGGTCAGGAAGGACCCCGTGGCTTCTGGGGCGGTTCTGCTGGCTCCTTCCCCCTCACTGCCAGCCTGTGTCTACACCGCCCGGGAGCCATGCTACCTTCTTCGTATCTGTTGAAAGCAGGATCGTTGTTTTTAAGGAAGAAAAAAAAACTCATGACGCACATGCTTCCAAACACAGACGCTACCCATTCGCCTCCCGTCTCCAACACAGAGCCTGGGGCCTTCCTGGGCAGAATGGGCTGTATGTAGTGCAGGCTGAAAGGAGCATCTTGGCTGAACTTAGGTGGGGCCAGGGATCATCAGACAAGGTGACAGATAGGGGAGAAAAGGTTGTGAACAGCATCAACTGCCCCCCATTTGGGATCGATGGCATTCTCTAGGGCCCACAGATAGCATGTGCTCTTGACAGGACCGTGGGCCTGGACGCCTTCTTGGTGGTCTGAGAGGGCCTGGCGTTTGGAAAGAGGTGAGGAAAGAGGTTCGGGATGTCGGGAGGCTGGGACACAACGCCCTTCCCCCGGGCCCCAGAGGCCTCTGGGAAGCAGCCACAGGCACATAGGAAGGAGGTACGTCCCTGGCCTGTTTAGTGAGAGGAAAAGCAAGGAAAGTAAATGCTTCCTGATGAATCACGGTGCCATTTCAACTTGGAGTCATCCCCAAAGCTTATGTTCTCAACCAAGCAGAGGAGCCATAGCTCATGTTCGCTTTGTATTTACCTCCCTTCCCCTGGCTCTCCCTCCCCTCCACTCCCTCCTCCCCACACCCCACCCACAAACACTTCCTCTTTTCCAGTCAACTTGCTGGGGGCTGTTTGGTGTACAGAATTCCCCACAGGACGGATCTGAATCATCCCCTGTGTGGTGCGTAGCCATGTCATGGGAACATGTGGAAACAGGTCCTTGAAGAAGCCGGACTCGGGGCTGCCCACTGCCCACATTTCCTCGGTGAGCTCCATGGAATTCCAAGCACAGGCCAGACCTCAGGGCCCCGGGCGAGCGGGCCAGGGCTGCTTGCGCTGAGGACAGCGAGGGTGTGGGTGAAACCCATGCTTTCCCAGACACAGTTTCGGTGTTTATAATATCCTGCAAATGAGGCCTTTCTCGTTCTGGGTGAGCGGGCTCCCTCCTCCTCCCGCATCTGACATCCCTCCCCTGCCAACCGATTAGGCAGGAGTCAGGAGAGGCACCCGCTGCGTTGCCCGGGGAGCCGGCTGATTCCATGGGCGCTCATCAGGAGGTTTGGGGGGGGGGGGGTTCTCCAACCGGTAAGCACACTTGCTGTGGTGAACCCCGTACATAAAAGGCAAAGGATCACATTTTCCTCCGAATTCTTGAGGAAATTGCTCTCATATACAACACCAACCTTTGGCTGCGTGACAGAGACGGAGTGTCGTTTGCATGCCATTACCAGGCTGTAAAGTCTGGTCAGGGCCGCCTCTCCGGAGTTTCCAATCTTTTGGGACCCCGGGAGGGTCACCCCGCGGGTCAGGTTTGTTTAGTCTGGTCCGTAATGGTGTAAAGTGGCCTTGACTGTGGAGCCCACCTAAATAATGCCCTATCTGTTTGATACTTCAACGGGCCCTCTACGTTGTATATATGTTTCACTTTCTAATAGTCAAAGCCGAGTTGGATTTCATTGTTAATAGAAGGCAAATTGTTTCTAAAAACAACCTCATCTCGCTTTGAAAATCAGCCAAGTGCGGAGGGCCCCTTGCATCTTAAGGGGGCGAGCTACATTTTTTTTTCCCCTGGGAAAATGGCTCAGCATCGGAGTGTTTTTGTATGCACGCGGCCCACTCTTTGCATCTCTTGTAAGAGACTCACTTGAACATGGGTTATTTAAAAAAAAAAATTTGTTGCTGCAGTATGATATACGTAGAGGAAACAGCACACACCCTAAGAGTACAGTGAATTTTCACAGACTAAATACACCCCGGCAACTGGCCCCCCATCAAGTAACAGAACCTCATCAGATCTCCAGGGGAACCCTCCCCCCCCCCCCCCCCCCCCGGGTCCTCCACTCGTTTACCCAAGGTTTTTGATCTCATAACTTATTTCTCATGTCCCAACAGTCAGACTTCTCTGAAGTGCCACATACAAATCAGGAGGGGGAGAGAGCCTGCTTCGACCTTCTGGGTCTTTCTAGAATCTTCGAATCTGGCATTGCAATGGCCTATGGAGCTTTGCAAATTCATCAGTCCCTTGCTAAAATGGGGTTCATTTGTACGTGGCTCCCTCTGGAAGCTCACGGCGTACTGCTTTACCGATTTCACACCATAAAAACCTGGTTTCACAAGATTAGTCTAAGAGGCATGGGTTTGTCCACCTAGTGCACTAAACACCATTGACCGGCTTTAGAGATGTTAAGCAGCTCTGGCCACGGGGGTGGAGAGGGAAGCGGTGGAAGACAGATGCTCATGGCAAAATTTTTTGCTCAGAGGCTTTTCGGAGTAAGTTAAGTTCACCTCCCAAACCTCTCCCTATTTCACAATGAGTCTTGGTGCAAGCCTTGTAGATGGACTTCCTCTTGCCCCTTCAAACCGAGTTCAACTCCGTTCCCCCCAAGCTCCTCAGCTCCTGGCACGGCTTTCATTACAGCAACATAAATAAAAAAGTGACATAAAATTAGACAGCCCTGTGTAAAGTAGTTTAAGGAAAATGTCCTCTTGGCAGCTTTTATGGTTTCACCAATTAGTTATTAGATTTTCTCCGTGTTTAATTGGACGCCCTGTGTGTGCCTTTCTGAAAGGTCTCATCTCCTGGCTGCAATAGGGCTGGGGGCGTCGAGTCCCCGCTGAGCTAACTTTCTTGTTTCGAGAAGGCATTTCCCACAGCCTGTTGCTATCATAGATCTGGGCAAAGCGATTCTTCCTCGGGATAGAAGCCAGCGTGGAGGCCTTTGCATGTGAGCAGAGGTTCACCCCCTTAGGAGCACTCCGTGACCCCTGCAGTCCTCGGGCCTGCCTCCCAGGGGGTGGGGGGTAGCTGCAGGCAGGGCTTGGGATGGCACCGGAACAGCTGGACTTGAAGCTGACACATCCCGAGTTTTTAGTAACTTTCCAAACATTCCTGGGGAGTGAGAATCGCAGCGATTTACTCCTGCCAAACTTTAATCATGCAGAAAAAGCCAAATTTAGATCGGCATATAGATTATTTTTTTAATGCGATCGCTCGACAGCGGAGGGCAAGGAAGCCAGGAGTTGAACACACTTTAGTGCGGCCGAGTCTAGACCATTGCAATTTGATTCATTGGGGGGGGGGGGGGGGGGGAATTGTATTAGGTTTTAGGCTTTGGCTTGGGCCAGGCTGTTCTGTGTGGGGAGTGCATGATGTCATTGTGTCAAGCGTGTCACGGCCAAGGCATTTTGATATTTATGTTGGCCTCAGATCTAGCCCAGAGTACATGGCAGGCTCAATTTATTGCTACTTTAACTTTGTTTAGTCATGGAGAGGCTTTATTTATGTTGGTAAATTTCAAACAGTGGCCAACAGTGACCGCACAATGAAAAGGCCTGCAAGACTCGTCATCGATAAATCACCTTGTTGCTGAGTTTCTTTAATTAAGGAAAAACTCCGTCTGTTGATCCCTGCGGTCGCTGGAAGGAGGGCAGGGTGGGGGAGGGCTTTGATTAATCCATCTATCAGGGCCTGGCTTTGGAAAGCGAGTCTCCTGTTTCTGATTGTAGCTGGGCAAAGACCTAAATAAAAATTTATCTTGTCAAAACCAATGGGCTAACGGAAAGCAAATAAAGAAGTTTTATGGCATCCACATAAAGTTAAATAAATAGTGAGAAAGTGCAGTGGGTCCCACGGACATTTTTCAGTACAGTACGTGGCCGTTCTTTGGGGGAGAACTCATTAACTTAAAAAAAAATTACCTTTAATGGGCCACTTGTTATCGTCATCATCAGATGGTTAGCCTGTGTAATGTTCCAGGCTTTCATACCTGATTAAAACCAATGGGGCTCATGGCGTGGTGCAGTTGAACTACCAGGGTGGCAGGTACAGTGAGCACTTTTGAACGGTAAGATAATTGGATACGGTAAGCAGCATTGCAAGTACAATGTCAAGATTTTTTTTTATTGACCCCTCTAAGCAGGTGGTTGGTCTTCCTGGTGATGTCATACTATGGGGGTGATGGGATAGAGCTTTTCATATCTGACTGAACCAGGGACTTCATTTTTGGCTGAATTGACCTTCCTGTGGGGGAGTTCCTTTGCTGGGAAAAGTCTAGAAAAATATGTTGAGATCAGAAGGTTCTTTTCAGCAAATACAGTTTAAGCAGACTTCTTTCTGGGCTTGGACTCATGGTGGAGGACATTTTATTTCTAGTTTAGAAATGTCTTTGAATCAGACAAGAGACAGCAACTGGTGATGGAGAAGGCCAATTTTGTACTAGAATGAGTTTAAGAGTCTTCGCTTTTCCTTTTCCTTTTTTTTTTTTTTAGATTATGAAAAGGGATCTTTCTTGATACCAAGCTTCAGGATCCATTCATAGGAAAGTACAATTTCTCAAGCATCAAATCTTGGAGCATGATGCATCTGGCAGTCAACTTCCGTCTCTTTGACGAATTTGTACCATAAATGTTGGTTTGGGGGAATGAGGAACATTTTGACAACCATCTCTTGTGGAGTCCTGGTGCTGTAGACTGCTTTGGCACATGACATCTTTGTGTTGACAGACGAAAGCTGCTCTTGGATTTAGCTCATGGTTTTGCAAGTTCCTGGCTCCTTTCCTGCTTCCTGTCAGTGTCTGTCTTTATTAATGGTCAGGGCTCCCCATGACTGAGGTGGTCGTGGGAGATGGTGTGAAGGAAGCAAGGTTGCTCTGCCAGGGTCAGGTTAGGAGAGGAGGGAAACCAGACCTTCCCTTGCATTAGTAAAAGGAATATTTACTCAAATGTGAGACAACCTCCATAGAGATGTCAAAATCTGGACCACTGAAATTGGTTGATAGAAATTTCCAGTCACTTTATCATGACTATATTTCGCTCACTTTTTATGCTCTTCATCGACTCCAAGATATAGTTGAAGGTTGTCTTGGAGTCACCTAGCTCGCCCTGTGCATAACGAAGAGCACTCCACTTTTCTCAGGATGGAGGTCAGAGGTCAACAACAGGGCAACAAATATATGCTAAGCTCTCTCTAATGAGTCTGACAAGTGCAGGGCAGTGGAAAGACCCCAGCGAATCCTAAGCCTCTGAAGAGGCTTCTAATCTCTCCGAAGGAGGTAGGATTGATATAACTGTTATATTGAAAGTAAGGACGCTGATGGGGTGCAATCATAAAATATCTCTGTTCTTTCTTTCCGTGCCCGGGCTGTGGGGCTAGGTCTCTTCCCCCCAGGTAAGATAGAGGGCAAGTTCTATCACTTTCCTGGACACTCTGTGATCTTTTGTTTGCAAAGATGTTCTTCATCTAGAATCACCCAGTGGTTTTCAACCTGGACTGCCCATCAGGATCACCTGAGCAGCTTTTAAAAAAACTTGGATGTCCAAGGTGCTCCCCAGACCAATGACATCAGCATCTCTTGGGATGGGGCACAGACATCAGGAATTTGGAAATTTTCCCAGGTGATCCCAATGGGCAGCCAGGGTTCATCACTGAAATGAAATGCACAGTTTCATGGGAACAACGAAAATTACAAATTAGAACTTATATGCGTATGTGCATAACCCGTAGACACAGACAGTAGTGCGGTGAAGGCCTGGGGAGGGGGTGGGAGTGAGGTGAAGGGGGTCAATGGAGAGAAAAAAAGGGACATTTGTAATAATCCTAACGATAAAGATAAAGTAAAAATAAAAAAATAAAAAAATAAAAAATTAAAGCTTCTCATCTCTTCCTCTGACCTGCCATTCTGAGTTGGGGAGCAAGGCGTGGAAAGCTCCTACTTCTCACCTTACAAGCTCGTTCCTCCCTGCCAGCTCTCCCACCAGAGTGGCCGACTGCTCTGCAGTTGGGCCGGTGGGGAGGGAGGAGAAGGAATGGCTGGGAGGGTCTGATGGGACTGGCATTGATGCTGTCTGTCATGGCTTCCTCTGGCTGTGGCAGATGTTTAAAGCTGACTCATTCCATGGTGGGGACAAGCACTTGTGCATTTTCCAGAGTTTGCCTTTCATCTCTGGGAATCTCCCCTCTCCAGTTCCCTTGGTTTTCCAGCAACCCGATTCACCCACAGGGACACTGCTGGCATCCAGGTGCCTGTCCTGGCGCCCATCGTAGGCCAAGTCCCTAGAGGTCAGAACCAGGCTGGTTCTGGCATCAGAGACTGATGCTTGCAGACTTCAGGGGACACTGGAGAAAGCTCTAGCTGGTTTCCCTGAAGCTCCTTCCATTGGGCTGGAGGTGAAGGGAAGCAGCACTTTCGCAGAACACACTAGTTGTCCCCCAGTATTTGTTCCACTCCCTCCCACAGTGCACATGTGGCTCCCCAGAATAAAAACTATGCTTCCCAGTTTTCCTCGCAGCAGGGCATGCCCGCACGGCTCAGTTCTGGTCAACGGCAAACTGAGTCAAAGTAATGCGAGCTGTTTCCAGGAAATATCTCTCTTTGTTTCTTCTTTTCTTCATTAAAGCATAGTTAACGTACACTATTATGTTAGTAAATCAAACGTACAACACAGCGATTTACGTACCTTTCGACATGATCGCCACAATAAGTCTAGCAACCATTCCTTGTTGGAAACTCCCTTTCCTCCGGGGTAGAGTGCAGTTGGCTGGGAAGGTTGATCTTGGTCCCAGAGAGGGAGCAACAGCTAGGAGGAGCCTGGGCCCTGGAGGAGTGTGAAGCCAGCATACACAGACCGCCCACTGAAGCTTCCACGTAAGAGAGAAATACATCCAGGACCAGTTTGGCTCAGTGGATAGAGCGTCGGCCTGCGGACTGAAAGGTCCCAGGTTTGATTCTGGTCAAGGGCATGCACCTTGGTTGCGGGCATATCCCCAGTAGGAGGTGTGCAAGAGGCAGCTGATCGATGGTTCTCTCTCATTGATGTTTCTAACTCTCTATCCCTCTCTCTTCCTCTCTGTGAAAAATCAATAAAATATATTAAAAAAGAGAGAAATACACTTTTATCTTTTTTTTTGGTTTCCACTTTTAACTTTATTGAAACATTCAAGGGCTCAGCTTCTGATTTAATTAATAGGGGGCTCAGAATTTTTCCGTTATCTTTTATTAGATTCTGTAGTAAATAAATTAATCAACATTAATCATTAACTCTTCTGGGGAAGAGATTTGTATATAAAATCAAGTTGACTTCCCTCCTACAACATTATCTCCATTTTAAAATATTATTATTATTATTTTTTTAAAATATTTTTTATTAAGGTATTATCTGTGTACATAGCTTATCATTGCCCCCCCCCCATAGGTGCCCTCCCTCCCCAGAGTTTTGTGTCCATTGGTTGTTCTTATATGCAAGCATACCAGTCCTTCGGTTGATCTCTTATCTCCCCCAGATCTCCCTACCCTCCCCCACCCCCCCGCTGTCATTTGGCAGTCTGCCTGTTGTTTTACTGTCACTATATCTATCTTTCTGTTCATTCGTTTATAATGTTCTTTAATATCCATAAATGAGTGAGGTCATGTAGTGTTTCTCTTTCATTGACTGGCTTATTTCACTCAGCATGATGCTCTCCAATTCCATCCAGGTTACTGCAAATGATGAGAATTCCTTCCTTTTTATGGCAGCATAGTATTCCATGGTGTAGATGTACCATAGTTTTCTGATCCATTCATCTGCTGACGGGCACCTAGGCTGTTTCCAAGTCCTAGCTATTGTAAATTGTGCTGCTATGAACTACACTTTTATCTTTTAAAACCCACTAGTACTTATGGGTTTTCTGACACCACTGAACGTAATCCCAACTCATTCAGAATTTGGTTCCGAAATGGAGTTCTAAGCCTTAGCTCAGGCAGGTGGTAGGCCCTGAGAACACAGATGGTGATCCCTATCACGTGGTGGCAAAGCATTTGGTCAAAGGCGCATGTGTTTTACCTTGAAAGGCGGTCCCCATATTAATTGAAGTGAGAGGGAAAAGGCCAGAACGTTGACGTTGGCTGCTTCTTACTGTTTTTATTTTATTTTTATGAAATATATTTTATTGATTTTTACAGAGAGGAAGGGAGAGGGATAGAGAGAAACATTGATCAGCTGCCTCCTGCACCCCCCGCCCCCTTACTGGGGATTGAACCTGCAACCAAGGTACATGCTCTTGACCAGAATCAAACCCAAAACTCTTCTTCAGCCAGAACTGGTTTGGCTCAGTGGATAGAGAATCCACCTGCGGACTCAAGGGTCCCGGGTTCGATTCCGGTTGTGGGCACGTCCCTGGTGGGGGTGTGCAGGAGGCAGCTGGTCAATGTTTCTATCTCATCGATGCTTCTAGCTTTCTATCCCTCTCCCTTTCTTTCTGTAGAAAATCAATTAATACAAACAAACAAACAAACAAACAAACAAAAAACTCTTCTTCATTCCGCCACCGCCTGAAGCTCCATCCACTAAGCAAAACTAGTTAGAGAACTTCTTACTGCTTTTAGCAGTCATATGGCGGCGGTGGAGGGAGAGAGGGAGAAGGGTGTATGTGTGTGTGTGTGTGTGTGTGTGTGTGTGTGTGTGTGTGAGAGAGAGAGAGAGAGAGAGAGAGAGAGAGAGAGAGAGAGAGAGAGAATGAATTGAATTCAGCTAAGAGCTGGTGAGTCTTTAAGCAAAGATGGAGGGAAATATAGGGAAGTCACTTTGTGCAGCTGCCTCTGTTCTAATTTGACCGAGCGTCTAACAATTGGAGCCTGTGAAGGGTTGAAAAACCTAACTGCTTCTGTGCCCCAAACGGAAGCAGTCCTAAGAGGAGCCTGCAACATGGCACCCTTGTGTAGACGTAACCCTGTGGCCCATAGCCTTCTTCAAGCGGCTTCCTTCAAGCTGTGAAAATCAGAACCCAGCCATGCCTTTTGTTTCAGTTGCCACTTATGTTGAGAGAGACAGGATAGGGTGTGGTTGGCCTGAGACTTTAGGCTTAAAAATTCTTGTCTCAGTGAGATCTTTCACTGTGGTTTTTCACACATAGAAACAAATACACTGGAAGTCTGCTAAGCTTTTGAAGGAATTGTATTGAAAGAAAAACCTGTGAACACTACCTCTACAGTAATGCCTGGGTTCCTGAGCCCGCATTAGCAGAAAAGAGAGTGTGAAAGAAGGTTGTGTGTGTTTTCCAAGGACCATTTACCTTGTGGCCAAGAGGATGATGAATAAGGAAAAAAAACTCCACAAACCTCTCATAAGGCAAAGCTAGAGATAATTGACAAAGGAGTTATTCTCAGAAAGGAGAATGAGGGCCAAAACTGGTTTGGCTCAGTGGATAGAGCGTCAGCCTGTGGACTGAAAGGTCCTAGGTTCGATTCCGGTCAAGGGCATGTACCTGGGTTGCGGACACATCCCCAGTAGGAGGTGTGCAAGAGGCAGCTGATCGATGATTCTCTCTTATTGATGTTTCTTAACTTTCTATCCCTCTCCTTTCCTCTCTGTAAAAACCCAATAAAATATATTTAAGAAAAAAAATGAAAAAAAAAGAAGAAGAAAAAAACAAAGGAGAGTGAGGGGTTGCAAGATGGTCTAAGCAAGGAACTGATTTCACTGTTAAGGGAGAGTCTTGACTATTCCCGCCCAGTGGGCGATGACAATAGTTATGAACCAGTAACTTCAGGGTATTTCTCATTCTCCCCATTTCTAAATGGGAGTTTTTATTGCTGTTATCTTGTTTGTTTTCTACCACGTTTATTTTAGGTGTATGATGAGAAGATAACTTACTATTAGTATATAGATTATTGACCATTAGGAGCTACATCTGGGCCTACAGGAGAACACTGAGCATTGCTCATATATCCTAGAACTGAGCTAGTAAATATTCAGCCAGTGTTCAAGTAACAGATCAATACCATCTTCAGTTTCTTGCCCCATCTCTCACTTAGAGAATAATTATTTTGATAGTTAAGTATAGCTTTACAGGTTTTTTAATTTTAATTTTTAATTTTTTTGGGGGGGGGAGCTAGACTTTGGGAAATTCAAAGAGTAAATGATTTGATTCCTTTAGCAAATGAATTTCAAGAGAAAATATTGAGGGGGAACCTATAGATTGTAAAAAAGACTTAAGAGAGAAATCAATCAATTGACATATGAAGACATGATTTGGATGGATCCTTATTAAAACAAATATACTGTTAAAAAAGCATGGCACCTATGAGAGAATGAGAAATTTGAACACTGGCTGAATATTTACTAGTAATATTAAAGAATTATTATTAAGTTTTAAAGTGTGATAGTGATTATTACAGTTGTGTTTTTTTAAAGTGTCCTTATAGAAGCACATACTGAAGTCTTTGTAGATAACATTAAATAATGTGTAAGATAGGCTTTGAAATAATATGATGGGGGAAGTGGGGAGAATTCTAGATCCTATATGATTACTTGAATTAATATTTGTAAAATCTGGATGATGAGAACATGGGGTTTGTTATACTTTTTTGTCTACTTTTGCACATGTTTGAAGTTTTAAATAATAAAAAAATAAAAAAAAACCTCTGTATCTTTGGGCAACTTTGTAGAATTCCAACAACTCACCATTAATAGAGTTCACCATGTCCATTTCATTTTGCATAACGTCCAGACTGAGGTCTCTAGCATATGGAAGCTTCTGGGTCTGAAGAACATAGCACATATTGTGGGGTGGATTTTCAATTTCACATAAATGCATATTGGCCTGAAGCCTGCTCTCTTTTAGGCAGAGTGCTTACAAGTGATCATTCAGGTTAGTCTATTTTTCTTTTTGTGTATGTGTGTCTAATACTCATTTTCATGCCATTGAAATAGGGTTCTATAAAATGTCATAGACTGCCCCCAATTTTTAAAAAAATATATTTTATTGAGTTTTTACAGAGAGGAAGAGAGAGGGATAGAGAGTTAGAAACATCGATCAGCTGCCTCTTGCACATCCCCTACTGGAATTCTATTGCCCATAGGCAATCTATAGAAGGTTCCATGTTTTTGGATGTACAAGTAACTTGCTGGCAGGGGCTCTTCCTCCAATGGGTGGAACTAGAGGCTCAGGACTGTGCACTCTCCTCCCAGGTCTTGCTATCCAGTCGCTGGGCAAGGCGTCTGTTCACAGGGACTCTGGCAATTTTTCTAGACAGCCAAATTAGAAGGGCCATGGGGATTACCCCTTTTTCTTTTACCTGAGGGGTAGAATCATTTCCCCTAGATTCTTTAAGAAGCATAAAGCTGGGAGTTCCAAGTACTGCCTTTTTAAAACAGGACTCTCTATCATAGAGTTCTCTTTGCAACAGCACCGAATCTAGATGCTTCTTGGTTCTCCAGCTCCACCATTAAAGTGGTCACTCAAAGAGAATTCAGAGAGTAAGTTTCTTCCTTCCCCTTACCTTTTAGTTTCAGTTCAATTGCTTCTTTTACCCAATGACCGGTACCACAGAAATAGCATATTTCTTTGAGTTTTAAAGAGTCTGGAGCTTTCAAGGGACGTTGTACATTCTTCCTTTGGTATGGACCATCCCACAGCTCTGCCTTGGTCTCTTGGATTTATACAAATGATTTATTGAGGCAGTGATCCTAGGAGAATGGGTAAGAAAGTGGGATACCAGGACAGGGAACGGGCAGAAGCTATTCAAGTGACTGTGGCTTCGTGACAAATTACCCCAGAAGCAAGTGGTTTAGAACAATGGCGCCACTAATTTGCTCACAAATCTGCAATTTGGGCTCAGGGTACACAGGTAGTCTCTGTTCTATCTGCCACCAGCTGGAGTGGCTCAATGAAGGGGTGTGATCACGGCTTATGCACTCCTCTGACAGTGAACCCTGGTTATCCCACCTGGGGCTGTTGGCTGGAACACTGACTGTAGCCTCTCAGTAGAGTATACTATCCAGAGAAGTGAAAGTTGTAACATGATACCATTTTTTAGTATGATACGGTATGTAGAAATTTCATAGTCGACTATAGATCATATATGGATACATATGTAAGAAGTAAAAGTATAAAAATATGACACAGTTCAAAATAATGGGGGGCAGTAGAGGTTTGAACTTTATCCTGTTATATTTTATTTGTTTTCTACATACAAACGTTTTTTTAAACCAAGGAAACATTTTGGTTAATAACATTTTTTTAATTAAAAAATTGATAATATTACTACTTAAAAAGGCAATAAGGTTGACGTAAAAACATAACAGGGAAGAATAAAAATAATAAAGTAATGGGAAAATTACAAGAAAGTTAGACTTGAGTTGGAGGTTAAGATCTGTTATGGAATTATGCAGGGTAGAACACATATTGTGAAAGATAAGAACTTTTCTGTGAATCTGGAGAAGAAGGGACAAAGATGAAAGTGATGAGGTAAAGAGTGGTTACAGGGTTTAGAGAAAAGAGACAGGCTGAAATGAAAGTTGTTCTGGAGGAAGAGAAGCACACTCCAAATTGGAAATAAGTGATAATCAAAGATATAACAGGAAGAAAAGGTTTCCGGAGGCAGAGGAAGACTTGAATGAAGACTGAAAGGACTCACAGAGGTCCTGATAAGATTCACAGAAAGAAGCCTAGGCTTTGCTTGGGGCTTTTGCATTGCAAAGCTAAAGAAAAGATTCTTAAACATCCAGGCTCCAAACAAGCTACCGAGAAGCAAAAATCAGGCTGTTCCCAGAGTTCTCCCTACAGAACTAGAGGCAAGAAGATGATGGCAGTCCACAGTTTTAAAGGTTAGTAGGAGTGAATGCTGAACTTTAATGTCTTAATTTGTGAAGAAAATATGAAAATTTTGCAAAGTGCCATGTTGTAAACAACCTGAAAAATTATTTAAAGTTTTACTCCAGGCAATTGAAGAATAAAGGACTTGGGATTGAGAGAGCCACGGTATAAAGATTTATAAATACCTTTTAATTCTGCTTCGATGCTAGAATCAGAAGTCTAATTGTATTAGATATTTTCAGATGGATTTGTAATCCAGGGAAGAAGTTAGAGTCTGTAAAGTTTCCATTAGTTGTTATTGTTGGCTTTTGCTGTTTTTTTAAACTATCAGGAAATATGACTTTTGGGTAATATTATTTACTTCAGTGTTCAGATAGAATCTCCTGCTACTTAAACCACAATAAAAACAACTATTTTCAGTACAAAACAGGATTACAATATTTAAATGACAGTGTCATTGTATTTGCAGAATGATCCAGAAAATGTGTGTTTTTTTCCCCTTCACTGAAACGGATTTTTTTTTTTTAAATTCAGCAATATAATAGCATCTCATGACAAGGAACTTGAGTAATAATTTTATGCTCCTTAGAATTCATTTTGAATGACCTGAGTGTATAGGGTTCTTTTTGTAATTATGAAGAAAGAATAAACTGCCAGCAGTAGATATAATCTGTGATTAAGACTCTCATTGTAACATCTTCCAACTAGGACTTGTGAATGACTCTTCTTGGGTTAATTGTACTTAAAATCAGAATATGTAATATAAGCTTAGCTGTGTTAAATTATGCACAGAAAAAGAACTTTGAAGGAATAAAATAGTAAATGAGGATATCTCATTTGGGTGGTGAGATTCTGGGTGATTTTAATTTTTTTCAAGTTGAAACAGGAATTTTGGGGGTAAAATAGGACAGGTTTAGGAAATATTAGAAGGAAATGAAGGGGACCATGGAAGAAAGCAGGGCTAGAAGGTATATTTCCATAGAATGGGGGAGCTGGAAAGCTGCAAAAGGTACATTTCCAAAGAATGAGGGAGCTGGGAACAGCAAAGGGTCTATATTTACAAAATAAAGGGAAGGAAGCCCTTCATCCAGAAGGAGAGGGAGAAAGGCCAAAGGGAATAGGAAAAGGATAGGGAAGAAGGTGGGGAGGAGGAAGAACCTCTTCCATGTGAGGTTTGACCTTTGAGCCCAGGAGTTACTATAGTAACCAATCTAAAGGAACAGTGATCAATCAGAGAGGATATCAAGGCAGCAGGATCCAGCCTTTATAAGCCACAGGGAAAAGGAACTCAGTGGGACCCTCTTCCTTTCCTTACTTGGGAGTCCATTCTGTGGGACTCTTTCCCTCTCCCCACGTGGGGGTCTGTACCTGTTCTTCAATAAATCTCCACCTTTGCTACACCACCTTCTGTCCGTGGGTTCATTCTTCCATTCCAGGGTCCAAAGAATCCTGGTTCCAGGCCAAAAATTTCGTTTCAATGTGTTTGTATATTTAAACACTTTTCTACAATAATAAATTATATTTTATAGTCAGAAAGATAGGTGTTTTGAAAATCAGCATATATAGGTATACATATACCACATGATGCAAATCATGCAAGTGTTATATATGAGAAAAGAACGAGAGAGGTACCAAACGATGATATTAAATGGACAGTCTGCAGGAAAAATAACATTGGGGATTTTGTGCTCCCATTCAGCACGGTCACCTAGCAGCTTCAGCCAGGGGGCTGTGAATCAGCAGGTGCTTCACATAATTGTAGAGACAAAATAGGGCACATTTCACTTCGCATGTGAAGATGCGTTAGATGAGCCGTCTATAGCCTACATATGTCACTTTCCTCCAGATCGCCTCTAAAAGACAAGTCTTCTCCAGGAGCGATAGGCTATCCCATACAGCCTAGGTGTGCTGTAACTTATACCTTCTAGGTTTGTGAAAGTACACTCCAAGACAGGGGTGGGCAAACTTTTTGACTCCAGGGCCACAATAATGGGTTCTTAAAGTGGACCCGAGGGCCGGAACAAAAGCAACCTGACCACACTGGCACTCTCATCTTGGGCTGCTGGTGAAGGAGTGGAGGGGAGAGCAAGAGAACCGCTCTTTCGGCTCCGCGGGCCGGATAGAACAGCCCTCAGGCCATAGTTTGCCCACAGCTGCTCTAAGATGTTTGCACAACCACAAAAGCACGTAACAACACATTTCTCAGAGCATAGCCTTGTCATTCAGGGATGCCCGACTGTACTTGAAGAGGTTATTTTACATTTTACTGAGCCCACCAGGCTTGAAAAAAAAATCAAATCGTTCACATCTCTAGATTCTCGGGCTTAGAAAATAAAGAGACAGGACACTGATGAGGAAAATGATCTCATTGGCACAGCAGTGGAGTGGGGCGGCGCGAATCATCACCTCATTGGCAGTGGGCAGGCATCCAAGGGCATCCTGGGCAAGTCTTATTTTCCAAAGTACGTTCCAGTTTTATGAACTAGCAAAAAAAATTTTTTTGAGTTATATTTGAGATTGGACTCTGGCACTGAGTTTTCGGAATACATGACAGCATATAAGATGACATAGTAGCTGGGGTTTGAGGCTCTCCTTTGATGTGCAAGGCATCAAATTGACCATTTCCACTAGATGGCATTAGAAACTTCTGAAGCCAGGAACTAATTGCCAGTCACCTTGGTTAGGCTGTTCCTGACACCTGTATGTTTTAAAGGTAATTGGCGATCAACTCTCTGGTGTGTTTTAACTCTGATGACAAGTACACGGTTAAAACGTTGCTATCAGATCTCCCCCTCAGTATAAATAGCTCCTGGGATTATCAGGATGTCCTTCCACACCTCATATTCCAAGCAAGAGTTTTGAAAGCAACATCTACCTTCACCCCACCGTAAATCAGAACCAAGTCACACTACCTCTTCCTATCCCAGCTGGGCAATCAGTTTAGAACTAACGTGTGGTCGTTTGTGGTCGTCAAACTGCGGCTCGTGAGCCACTCTGTTGACTAATGAGTTTGCCGACCACTGTATTAGGTGGAAAGGATAAGCCAAAACTCATTTTCCCAGCATGCACGCCGATAAATTTTTTGTTTGTTTCTTTTGAATGGGATGCTGTGTTTCTAACATGAGGAGCCAAAAAAAGTGTGTTTGAAGATTTATCAGCGTCTTCTAATGGTGGTTACAGGGGAACTGTGTAGGTTTTTAAATTATAAATGAAAACGTACAGTGTCTGCAGTGAGCACACGTTGCATTATTTCTGGATAGTCTTTGCTTCTTTAGATGCTCTGTCTAGCTAAACCAAGAAATAGTAGGCGTGTGTGTGTGTGCGTGTGTGTGTGTGTGTATGTATACCTTTTTCTTTTCTCTCAGTGGTGTGTTACTGTGGCTGCCACCGCTGCCACCGGTACTGCCTGCTTCCTAGCCTGGCTTTCATCATTTCTTCCTGTTGATTGGTGTCACCTCGCATGCTTAGAATGTCTGCCTGTCTGTTCAGAGTGTGAACGCATTCCTCAGAATGCTGATCTGCTCGTTTCACACCGGTGTCAAAACGACTTATTAAATTCAGCACCTCCTGATGCTCAGTGGCTGATGTGTTGCCGTCCAAACAGTAAATGACAATAAGCATATGCAGCTGGTGGGCCTCGCAAACTCATCTAATTTGATAAAAATGTCACCGCAACATGCTTTAAATCGCTGTCCTTTTCATCATTGCTAATTGCTAGCTACGGACCTTTTTTTTTTTTTTTTCTTTCCCGGATGCTTAATACAAGTGTTAGGATACGGCTCCTTCTAGCCTGATTAAGAATTAAAAAAAAAAAAGAAAGTAGGATTCCTTTTCGGGCGGCAGCATTATTTCATCAAGAGATGGATTTTGCTCTTAATTAGCCAACATGCCACTAGGGAAGCTTCAGAGTCATGGGTGTGAAACAGCCTCAAGCAGGAGATCAATCTGAAGGAAAAAAATGGTGGCTGGGGAGTAATTGGCGGCTCCGGTGAATGTGGGCTGGTTCTCACAGTGACAATATGTTCCAGTGGAATATCACAAACCTCTCCCCCTGTTTCCGACTTGGCACATTTCAAGCTCCACAAAAGCTGAACGGGATAGCCCACGGTTATTTGTCTATTGTTTGGTCTTTTTTTTCTTTTTCTTTTCTTGCTGCTTCATTGAGGTTCTCTCGTGTGTTGGGTTGACAATCTGGACATTTCCCCCAACCAGATTAGGGGATTAAGAATAAAAGTGAATTCTAAAAATAATAATCCTTCAGTAGCTTGGTGCTTTACAAACAGACCCGGAACTGATCCATACACAAGAAAATAGATAAATCTGCACTAATTTGCTAAGCCCAAATGTTGATTTAAAACACACACACACACACACACACACCCACACACACGCACACCCACACACACTCAAACTTTTTTTGAAGGATGTTTACCAGATTGAATAAAAACTGACTCCATTTTTTGATGGTATAGTAAAAAAAAATTGCAACATAAATTTATTTCCAGGTAGTTAGTATTTAATCTGGTTTAAATTCCTTTAAAAAAAGCCTTGTGTATGCAGCTTGACTCCTAGAGCAAGAGAACTGACAGCAACTCGGGCCACCAGGCCATCTGCCACCAATAGCTTCTCTCCGCCGGAGTCTCTATTTGGGATCTGCTTGTACAAAATGGACTGAACAAAGAAAGGGAATCTCTCTTTCCTCCCGATATCCTTGCATCTTAGAGGTTGGTGGCCTCTCTCCTCCCCTTCACGAAGTGCAGGACATTGATCCTGTATTATTTCCTATTTTATCGGTGCAGTTGAACGTATTTCTTAAAGTTGTTCACGGAAGAAAACATCCTAGCCATTTTGGAATGAAACCCACTGTTCTCCTCAGTCATCTACCTCTGGTTTTCTGCTTTGATTGCCCAATCTAGATAGGAGTTAGTTGAGCCCTAACCAGTTTGGCTCAGGGACTGAGCGTCGGCCTGTGGACCGAAAGGTTTTAGGTTCGATTCCGGTCAAGGGCATGTACTTTGGTTGTGGGCACATCCCCAGTAGGGGTGTGTGCAGGAGGCAGCTGGCTGATGTTTCTCTCTCATCAATGTTTCTAATTGTCTATCCCTCTCCCTCTCTGTAAAAAAAATCAATAAAGTATATATATTAAAAAAAAGAGTTAGTTGAATATATGAGTCACCAACTTTGAAATAAAATTTTGCTCTTATTCCTATTCTACATCCCAAGCTAAGAGGTCCATTTCCGTCACCAGACAGACAGTCTCAGGCTCAGCCTGCACATACAAGGCTGTTTTTTTTTTTTAAAGGAATTTAAACCAGATTAAATACCAACTACCTGGAAATAAATTTATGTTGCTTTTTTTTTTTTTTTTTACTATACAATCAAAAAATGGAGTCAGTCAGCTGTGAGGGGTTGTTTCGTTTTCTCTTCTCTTTGTGTGCGTGGGCCGCCTGCCCCTCTGCTGTGTCCAAAAGGAAGATGGCATTGAAGGAAGGCTCTCCGTTTAGAGGGGCCAAAGCCGAAGAGCAAGGCTGGACTCCCCCAGATCATTCCCAGTCCACCGGGCAGTTCCAAGCGACAGGAACCAAAGGCTCATGTCTTAGTTAACATGAGGGGGTGCCATCAACCACATCACAGTCCCCAGAAACTGCTTTTGGGTGCTGGTGTGGATGCATGCATGCCCCACACTGGTACATGCCAGAAGGCAAGGCTGGTGCCCTGCTGGTTGACATGCTGGGGCACAGGGAACCCATTCAGGTTTTCAGCCCATCACAGACTGTCCTCAGTGCCAGCTGCAACTCCACCTCACACATCAGTGCCATACACCGTCCATTTCCAAAAGGGTTTAGGGCCAAGCTTTGAAATGTTCAGTTGCTGTAAAGGAAATCAGACTTGACCTGAATTAGAACTCTGGGTCCTCTGAGTTTTGGCCTCCTTGTAACACCAGCTCTCATGTTCGGACTGCCAGAGACTCTTCTAGAATTACTATATTCCCTGAGACAAGCCAGAAGGTCGTTTTTATTGGCAACCTAAAATGCAAGTGTTTTTTTTCTCTCTCATGTATAAGCAATATATAAATATAGTTTCTTCTGAAATATTTTCGTAATAAGGTCCCCACGTGCTCACCTTGTTCCAGTCCAGGCCTTGGCCTGTGCGCATCAGCCTCTACTTCTCTGTGCTCTCACACATGTGTGTACGGACTGTAGAAATCACCCAGTGTTGTATTGGTGGCTTCTATTTCCCCTGCGTGTGCCATTCCACAGCTTGCTTCTTTAACGGAATGGTGTGTCTGAGAGCCTGGCCAGCTTGTTCTGTGACTTATTCTTTTGGAGAGTGCCAAGGGCTTCCATAAAATAAGAAGAGCAAAGTTTGTTTAGCAGTTTCTCTTCTTTGTATAGTTGAGAAAAAGAAGTGAAGTGACTTATCCAAGGTTTCCCCGTGACTAAGTGCTAGCACCTGGGAGACACCCCTGGCTGGGCCGATCCTCCAACACAACGTGGACCCTTCTCCCCTGGCATGCTGCCTTCTGTCTCTCCTCTTTCTGCTTCCACACCTGCTTTCCTCTGGAAGCGACATGGGGCTCCATGTTTCTGATGTGAGAGTCCTAATTTGTGGGGCCGGATTTATGCTAACCTAGAAAGTACTCCAGGTTGAACAAATATTTTGAAACACATTCTGCACAGTTGCAAAGTGTCATTTGGCTTTTTAATATTTTATTTTATCTTGCCAACCAAATGGTTTTGTAAACCAGTAGGCTATCCTAATCTTACAAATATTTTAAAGACTTTTCTCCAGCAGGTTTACTTCCCATGTTCAACAGGAGAGCTTGTAGGAGGGATGTAGGAAGCACCTGTCTGGGGTAATGTTTCCCTCGCGGACACGAGGATGGAGATCACAGTGGTTCCTAAATAAATGTTTGTGGTGGGCTTGTGTGTCAACAGGAGTGTCTGTTTTTTGTAAAAACTATATATATATATATATATATATATATATATATATATATATACACACACACACACACACACATATATATTTATTTATATTTATATTTATTGTTGACAGTATTTGGAATGGCTGCAACATCAGAATGGGAGGACAGGCTCAGGAACTCAGTTGCTTTATAAATAAAAGAGCCTTTATCCTTCCCCAAAGACCTTCAGAGTATTTGAGACGCAGTGGCTAATCCTAAAGAGGTTGCATTCTTAAAAAAAATAAATTAAAAAAATATAGATTTCAGAGAGGAAGAAAGAGGGGAAAAAAAAAAGACAGAAACAACAATGAGAGAGAATCATTGATTGGCTGCTTCCTGCACAGCCCCCTCTGGGGATCCAGCCTGAGACCCACACCAGGAATCTAACTGTGACCTCCTGGTTCATAGGTTGACGCTCAACCACTGAGCCACACTGACCAAGCAAGAGGTCCCATTCTTGATAATGGCCCTCTCTTTTTAAAAAAATATTTTTTAATTGATTTCAGAGATGAAGGGAGAAGGGGGAGAGAGAGAGAGAGAAAGAAAGAGAGAGAAAGAGAGAGAGAGAGAGAGAGAGAGAGAGAGAGAGAGAGAGAGATCAATGATGAGAGAGAATCATTGACCGGCTGCCTCCTGCACGCTCCCCAATGGGGATCGAGCCCACAACCCAGGCATGTGCCCCTGACCAGAATCGAACCCAACACCCTCATTCCGCAGGCCGACGCTCTACCCACTGAGCCAAACCAGCTAGGGCGATAATGGCCCTCTTAAGGCAGCAGTTTTTAAGGTGTCAGCAAGTACTGGGTGAACCGTCTCCCCCACCCCACCAAATAATTGCGAAGAAAGGTTTTGTCAATTTTGTTTACCCATGAAATGAACCAATTTTTGCATCTCAGTACCGAGATGGGGAACTTCACATAGATGTATCTGAACATAAAATTTTAAAGCCGTTGTTGCCCTGGCTACGTGCTACCCCTCCCTCCCTGCCCGCCCCCCATCGACCACCTGGTTAGTTTTCTGAGAGTTTCTGCGGGAAAGGTTTACAATGGCTGGTTTCTGGTTTGATGTCATATCGATAAATTATGGTGCTTTAAACAGATGTGAGCTCACAGCGCGGAATCCTTCAGGGTAAAGCTCGTGAGAAGGTTTCTTTCCCCCCTCGGCTTCATTGTAGTTTTGTTGTTGGGAGGTTTTATGTTGTTCATTTAGTTCTCTGGCTATTGGGGTTTTATAGTCGTATTTCCTTTGTTTAATATAATTTCCTTTTTTTTTTTCCCTTTAGCTATTTTTGTTAGGGTGCCCAGAGGCTTCGGTTATGAGTGGCTGTAAAGTAAAATATATTATGATTATTACAATGATAAAGTATAAGCTTTTAAGAGTCTGCTTATATTGACCCATATATTCTCTTTCTCTCTCCCTCTCTCTCTCTCTCTCCGAGATACACACGGAGGCACATTCGAAGCTCGAAGGGAAACGGCTGCCAACTTAAAAGCAGAAGGTAAGAAGAGCAAACCCCGGTGTACAGCGAGAGAGCTTCGAGCTGGACCGGCTCACTGCAGAAGGGAGGCAGGAAATCTTGCGTTCCACGGCCTCTTCTCTCCTCGGCGCAGTGGCAAATGTCAGCCCCTGGGTTTGAGTTTGGTCATTAATGCTTCCCCCCCCCGCCCCCATCCTTTCCCAAGCCACCCAACCCCATGGAGTCTGGGTTTTCTCATTTGTGAATTAGGGGACAGTGTGTTCCTCACGCTGAGGTTGTTGTGGGGGCTGAATGAGATGGTATGTATGGGAGCGCCAAGCATGGTCCCAGGCACGTAGCAGGTGCTCAGGGAATGTAAACTGATGTGAACATGAACTCCCCTTCCGCCCTCTTGTCCCTTCAGGGTGCCTGGTCTCCGCTGGCTGGTCTCTTGTCCTCCATACTTAGGTTTCCCGTGCTTCCGGCTCCCTTCTGTCGCAGATCCCAGGCTCCATTCCAACAAAACCGTGCTTCTGCTAGTTAGGCTTGAAAAAGAGGCTGATCGCCCTGGCCAGTATTGCTCACGGGTTAAAGCACCAGTCCATACATGGAAGGGTCACTGGTTCGATTCTCAGTCAAGGGCGCATACCTGGATTACAGGTTTTATCTCCAGCCCAGGTCAGGGACATGTGGGAGGCAACCAATTGATGTGTTTGTCATTTTGATGTTTCTCTTTGTCCCCCTTTCATCCTCCTTCCCTTCCTCCTAAAAATAAATGGAAAAAATATCCTCAGCTGAGAATTAACAAAAAATAAAAAAATAAAAAAGGGGGGGGGGAGCACTGATTACCACTAGAGTATGAAATGATAATTACTTATGCATGTCATTCCTCTAGACCAAGGGTGGGCAAACTTTTTGACTCGAGGGCCACAGTGGGTTCTTAAACTGGACCGGAGGGCCGGAACAAAAGCAACCTGACCATGCTGGCACTCTCATCTTGGGCTGCTGGTGAAGGAGCGGAGGGGAGAGCAAGAGAACCCTCCGCTCTTTCGGGCTCCGCGGGCTGGATAGGACAGCTGAACGGGCCGGATGCGGCCCGCAGGCCGGAGTTCGCCCAGGCCTGCTCTAGACAGTGTTTGTAATATTTCAGGTTTTACTTTATTTTATTTTGCACTAGAAAGGCATTGACAATAAAAGGCAGCTCTCTCTAATGGTGGACTAGATCCTTTTTTGTTTTTTTTAAATGGAGGGGAAGGAGACTTTTTATCTTAAAACCTTTCAAGTCATGCCCAATAGTAGTTGCTGAGTCTCTGTGCTCACACTGATTTCTTCCCTTGCTGAGTGGAATAGTGTCGCCCAGAATTCATGACTATCTGGGACCTGTGAGTGTGACCTCATTTAGAGACAGATATACCCAAGTGCCAGGGTTTGAATCTCATACCTGCCCACGACTAATTGTGCCTTACGGGAGCTAACGGTAATACCTGCCTCAATAGGGTTATTGTGAGAATGAAATGGCCTGATGCCGGCATCCGGTGTAACACAGCGCCCAACAGGACCAGGGCAGTCATGACCTATAAGCTTCTGTTACCACATGCTGGCGGGGCCTACTGCAGGGGTGTGGCTCTGCCTCCTCCTGCATGTGCTTTGGTCCTGGTTCAGGCATACATTTTTAAAAGATATATTTTATTGATTTTTTTACAGAGAGGAAGAGAGAGGCATAGTCAGAAACATCAATCAGCTGCCTCCTGCACCTCCCCCCTTCAACCCCCCCGCCTCACCACTGGGAATCTGCCCGCAACCAAGGTACATGCCCTAGATGGGAATAGAACCTGGGACCCTTCAGTCCGCAGGCTGACGCTCTATCCACTGAGCCAAACCAGTTAGGGCTAGGCATGAATCTTTGTTGAGGTCAAAGGGAGATTTGTTGTGAGGGAAGCTTTGGAACTGTGGGTGGTATGGGATTGGGAGGAATAAAAATCAGGAGATTAATTTTCATAAAGTCCCATTTTAAAAGTTATAGTGGTTTCAGTCCTTACATATTCCACCATAACATTGGCTATACAGGCTATAATCTAAGGGGTGGGGCTGGAGTTGTGTTAGAAAGTTTCTTTAGGTAACAGTATCTCCAGCTAAGCAGGTGAGTGAATTAGGGGCTTTTTAAAAATATAAGTGCTATTTGGGAGTTTTAGAATAGTAGCTTCCAAACATTGGGAACGCTTTACCTTAAATCATTTTAACACATGGGTGCTAGCAGAAAGCTGGTTCTGAGAAAATGGCAGGTAAATGTACAGAACAGGTTAACTGATGGGGATTGGTAAGTGGTACCTAAAACTACCTAGTAGTGGTGCAGACGCCTGAACTTGAATCTAGTGCTTGGCTAACTCTTATGGAACATTCAAACTTGGACTTAAATGTCACCTCCTTTTTAGGAAGCTCTCTCAATCCTCTAGAACGGCGATTTTCAACAAGTGTGCTACAAACACTAGTGCGTAGCAAGAATTTTCAAAACACCGAGGGGCACTGATCTCTTTTTCCCTTAGATTGTCAAATAAAAACATGACAATAGTCAACACAATAATAGCTGTCTGATAACAGATGAATAAATCAAAATTGTACCTATTTTTAGTCAGATTGGCAAGAAGCATATTTTTGGTATGCTGCATAATTTTAGTAATTAGTGTATGGGTGCCATGAGATAAAAAAGGTTGAAAATTGTTGTGCCCTAGAGTCGTGATCAGCAAACTGCGGCTCGAGAGCCACATGCGGCTTTTTGGCCCCTTGGGTGTGGCTCTTCCACAAAATACCACATCCTGGACAAGTCTATTTTGAAGAGTAGCGTTAGAAGAAGTTTAAGTTAAAAAAAATTGGGTCTCAAAAGAAATTTCAATCGTTGTACTGTTGATATTTGTCTCTGTTGACTAATGAGTTTGCCAATCACTGCCCTAGAGTTCCTCATTTACTCCCTCATTTGAAACACTTTGAATGTTTTGAAACACATGAATGTTTTACCATGTTTTGAGTGATCCCCTGAGGCATTCCCTCTCTTACTCCAGCCCCGTCATATTAACACCATGGAAGCAGCACAGAGTGGGTACTGAACTGGGTAGGTATTATTGGTTAACAGAAAGCAGGGGGAGTGGGTCCAGGAAGGGGGAACTCAAAAAATGCTGAGGAGAGTCTCTCTATTTCATCTGACCTTGCATCAAGTAGATCTTGGCTCCACATATTTGAATTTAAATTCCATTGTTTTGTCAATCTGGGCCTCTTTGATAACATTCCTTCTACCACCAAGAATTCTTTTTCCTCATCCTGGACAAACCACAAACCTCTGGGCGGTGGGTGTTACTTTATTGGAACCAAAGCAAACGCAGCTGGCCTGGGTTCAGGAGAGAGAAGGGGCGTTGATCCAGCTTTCCTAAGAAGAGGGAGAACGTAGGCACAATACCTCGGGAAGAAAGTCTATTCTGTCAAGGCCAATGGCACTCGCCATTAGGTTCTGACTTCACTCCTGCAACATGGTGGTGCCACTGGCCGTGGCAGGGGAGAACCAAGGTCTGTCTGCTAACCTGGCAGTACCTACTCAGTTCAGTTACAGGTTGGGGAAGTTCACACACTCCCAGATCAGCTGTGTCTTCTGGGGACACCTTTACCGTCTGTGTTTGAGATGCTGAAACTGATTCTTCCAAATATCTTCTCAGCCAGCGTTGGGATGATTTCAAACTTGAGAAAAGAAGTTGAGGATAGAACATTACCTTTTTTAAAAAAAATATATTTTATTGATTTTTTACAGAGAGGAAGGGAGAGGGATAGTTAGAAACATCGATGAGAGAGAACCATTGATCAGCAGCCTCCTGCGCACCCCGCACTGGGGATGTGCCCACAACCAAGGTACATGCCCCCGACCGGAATCGAACCCGGGTTCTTTCAGTTCCCAGGCAGAGGGTCTATCCACTGAGCCAAACCGGTGTCGGCGCACCTTTTTTTTTTTTTAAATTAAAAAAAACACACACAACACGTATCATTGCAAATCAGTGCAGACAGGCTATCGAGTTCTAGATTTTGTTTAAAATAGTCATTATAGAACAGCCTCCTTGCTATGTATTGGCAGAAGGAGCCCTTTCCTTAATATAAGCCAAGACACGGCCATAAACCAGGCCGACAGACATAATGTGTTTGGAATGTATTGTTATTTGTTCCTGGGAGGGCTGATAGCACACAATTCACCATAAACAAATGAGCTCTAATGCTTGGATTACAAAGGGCTGTAAATTTAAAGTTACTCAATTTACGTTTGTTAGGGCTTAGTTCTCTTTGCAGACGGCTTCCCACCCGGGCTTGTTACCACCACCTGAGCTTTTTTTGATGGAGATTAAAAAACCCCCGACAAACCTGAAAGACTTGATGCTTGGGAACCCCCAGAAGTGGAACCACTGTAGGGGAGACCTGAGAGTGGGAGCAGGGCTTCGTGTCCCCAGGTCAGCACTGCTGATTGGCTAACAGCAGGTGAGGTGCTTGAGTTTTTGGGAAGGCAGAGCATGATGGTGTCGAGATTATGGGCATGGGAGCAGATAGACTTGGGTTCAAATTCTACCACTTCTAGCAGAGGGACTGGAACCCTCAAAAAGTTTTCTTTATGTTCTCTTTTTGGATGAGTACTAATATTTTTTTTACAAGTGTGAAAATTTAAAAAATATGTGCGCGTCAAAATTGGTCTCTCCTTGGTCCCTATTAATCTTTATTGCCTCTTGCCTGATTCTTATAGGCAACCATTATTATTAGATTTTTATTGTTCTTTCTGGTGTTTTTTTTTAGTGACAATGTAAGCAAATATGAATATATAATTATTCTCCTTCCTTTCTTACTCAAGAGGCATCATATTATATACACTATCTTTTGAACCTTGTGGGTTTCTTTTTTTTATTCCTAACTTCAGAACATAAAACTCTTCTTTTTTAATTAGTTGCATTGTATTCCACGGCATGAATAGACCATCCATCATTCAACCAGTACACTATTGCATTGTTTCCAGTCTTTTGCTATTAAAAACACAGGTTTCCCTTGCTGCCTGAAAGTAGAGTGCTCCTGTGAAATCTTTTAAAAGCCGAAATGGAGTGAAGTGAAGAAGCAATCACCTTAGGGCACAGCTTACTAACTAACACACACATAGAGATGAAGAGCAGATGCTCACAGACACGGCTCGAAGCTGTGGTGGTTTGATGCGGAGATGCTGAGGGTAGTTCCTGGTGCCACTGTCGCTGCTCAGGTGCGTGCTGCATCTGTAGCAGCTCACTGCAAAATGCTGGGTGCTATTTTTGCATTTTGCCTTTTTCCCCCTAAATGTAACAATCTTCTCTGTTTTCTTTTGGTGAGCAAAACAGGTACTAATATAGGCAAAGCAAAACAGGTACTAATTTCGGAAAAGCAAAATGTCATAAAACGAACTTTCGAGAAGCGGGGTGTACCTGTAATGCCACACGGACCCACCTGGTCTGCATGTCCCATGTGTGCTGGTAAGTCTATAGGAATTCCTTTGTTGGGGCAAAGGATAAATGCACCTATAATTTTAGTGGTGCTTGAACCAGAGGGCTCTAACTTCTTTAGGAATTTGCTTTAACCGAATGTGTTTCCCAAACTTTTGACATATGTGTACCCCTTCTATAATTTTTGTAATGCCTCGTCAAAAAAAAGAAGGATGTATGTTAATAACAATCTATATCTATATCTATATCTATATCTATATCTATATCTATATCTATATCTATCTATCTATCTATCTATCTATCTATCTATATATATATTGGTACATACACAAAATAATAATAAACGAAAAATAAAATTATTCATAATAAAATATAAATAAAAGTTATATTATAAATAACATTTATTTGCACACCGGACCATCTCACGCCTCACAAGACTGTCTTGACTTGACTCATGAGAACGTAGAACTGGGCGCAGCTAAGCACGGTGCAGTGCATCTCCCCACCAAACTCTTCCCCGTACCCCTGGGGGTACGCGTACCACACTTTGGGAAACACTGGTTAGAACAATCTCTCACCTTAAAGTGCGTTGGGCTCGGTTCTATATATTGGGGGTAAAAATTACCTCTGTGTCTGGTGAAAATCATGCCTAAGAGAGATTCTTCCTAGTGAATATGCTTTCAGCCATATTTCAGGTTGTCTCATAGGAGCTGTGCTTCTGACACTTCTTTTGCCCTCCAGGGAGGCTCTTGGCATTTGCCCAGAGAAACATCCCAACCTGTCCACCCAGCAGGGCGGCTGAAGAACCTAGAAACGTGTCAGTCACTGGAAGGCATCTTGGCCCCAGGAAAGCCAAGTGTTTGTACGATGAGGCATAGAGTGGATTTTTGGCTTCTGTCTCTCATCACTTGGCCAAGTCCCTCGTCAGATGAAAAGGTAGCAGCTGAGAGCATTAGCAGAAACAATCGTCGACTTAAGCTCCCTGTGAGAGCAGCAGACTCAGGAGAGGAGATCTGGCAGCCTGGGTGTGGGCTGACGGCAGCAGCAGTGATCCTCATCTGCAGAGACCCACTGGGCTCAGAGTCCCCTTTTCCTCCAGCACCGGCCAAGATGCATCCTGACTGTGTGCCGACCCCGGGGAAGGGTCGTCTAACATAGCGGTTCTCAACCTTTCTGATGCCGGGACCCTTTAATATAGTTCCTCATGTGGTGGTGACCCCCAACCATAAAAGTATTTTCGTTGCTACTTCATAACTGTCATTTTACTACTGTTAATGAACCATAATGTAAATATCTGTGTTTTCCAAGGGTCTTAGGCTCTACAGCAGCGGTTCTCAACGACCCACACGTTGCCTAAGACCCTCGGAAAACACAGATATTTACATTATGATTCATAACAGCAGCAAAATGACAGTTATGAAGTAGCAGCGAAAATAATGTTACCGTTGGGGGTCACCACCACACGAGGAACTGCATTAAAGGGCGGCGGCATTAGGAAGGTTGAGGACCACTGGTCTGACAGATGCAGGACACAGTGGTCAGCCGGGCAGGGAGAAGCAAAGCCAACCGGTGCCTGCAGGCCCCCGGGACAGGGTTATCTGGGAGCTGACTGGCACATCTTGAGTTGAGAAGAGCCCTTTCGAGGACAAAGATAAGCAAGGAGGAAAAAGACATGACTCACACTATTCAAAGCTGCCCTGGCTGGTGTGGCTCAGTTGGTTGAGTGTCATCCCATGCACCTAGACTGGTTGCCAGTTCAATTCCCAGTCAGGGAAGATGCCTGGGTTGTGGGGTTCAATCCCCAGTAAGGGGCGTGCAGGAGGCAGTTGATGGATATTTCTCTCATTGATGTTTCTCTCTCTCTCCCTCTCCCTTCCTCTCTCTCTCTAAAAGCAACATTTTAAAAAAAAGTATTCAAAGCCTGAGTCCAGCTTCCTGGTATCACTCACACACCAGAAGTGAATAGGTTCCAGGCTGCAGGGCGACTTCTGTGCAATAGGTGGAAACAAGGATTCAGGAAACATCTTGAAGTGGTTGCTGCACTCAGGGCTGAGAACAGCTTGGATTTCTCATCTCAAGGTAGAATCCTGTGCTGGTTTTGCGGGCTTGGCTGCCTCCACGCAGGCGGGAGCCGGCCAGCAGCAGCGGCCACACCTGCGATGGGTCTCGCCTTCGCGGCGGGTGTCCCTGCCGAGGTGGGAAAACCTGAGAGGCTCCTCCGCGGGTGCACGCAGGTGGGAGAAAATGGAATAGCATCCCACCCAACGCCCAGCACGCTTCCTTCCCCCGCTCCGCGTGTTGTTCTCATTCTCACGTCTGTGTCTGGCTCGAGCCTTTAGGTTGTTAAAAATGAGATTAGAGTCGAAAGGAAAAGGGGGAGCAGCGGCGGCCCAAGATGACACCGAAAAAGGCGGCAATTGGTCGCAGCATCAGGTTTCCAAGCCGGGGTCAGGATCGCTCAGATAAATAAGCAGAAAGGCCCCGGCCCCGTGGGCCCGGCGGTCCGCCGAGGGGAAGCGGGGCTGCGGGGCCGCTGTGTGTCCTTGTGCTCCCGCCGCTGCGGTGCCACAGTCTCCGGGGAGCGCCCAGCCTCCCTCCCCGACTCCTCTGCCCCTCTCGCCTCTCCCCCACCATGGGAGTGGCCTTCCCGATTCTGAAAGGAATTATGCCCTTTGGAGGAACAGTTTTTTTAAAAACACACACACACACACACACACACACACACACACACATATAATTTTATTGATATTTTACAGAGAGGAAGGGAGAGAGATAGAGAGCTAGAAACGTCGATGAGAGAGAAACATCGACCAGCTGCCTCTTGCACACCCCCCCCACCGGGAATGTGCCCGCAGCCAAGGTACATGCCCTTGATCGGCAACATATATATATATTTTATTGATTTTTTTTACAGAGAGGAAGGGAGAGGGATAGAGAGTTCGAGAGAGAAACATAGAGCAGCTGCCTCCTGCACCGCCTCCCCTCTCCTCCCCACCGCCAACCCCGGGGATGTGCCCGCAACCAAGGTACATGCCTTTGACCAGAATAGAACCTGAGTCCCTTCAGTCTGCAGGCCGACACTATCCACGGAGCCAAACCAGTCATGGTTTTTTGTTTTTATATAAAAAATATACTTTTATTGATGTCAGAGCGGAAGGAGAGGGAGAGAGAGATAGACACATCAATGATGAGAGAATCATCGATTGGCTGCCTCCTGCAGGCCCCATCCTGGAAACTGAGCCTGCAACCCAGACCTGTGCCCTGACCAGGAATTTAACCGTAACCTCCCTATTCATAGGTTGCTGCTCAACCATTGAGCCATGCTGGCCGGGCAGTTTTGTTTTTTAAAAAATATATATTTTTATTGATTTCAGAGAGGAAGGGAGAGGGAAAGAGAGATAGAAACATCAACGATGAAAATCACTGACTGGCTGCTTCCTGCACGCCCCACACTGGATCAACGCCGCAGCCGAGGCACGTGCCCTGACCAGGAATCCATCAGTGACCTCCTGTTCATAGGTCAACGTGCAACCACTGAGCCACACCGGCGGGGTGGAGGAGCAGGTTTTAAAGCCAAAAACGGTTTTTGGTGATGTGTGAAAGCACAGATAACCTGGCCTGGCCTCTTGGCCGAGGCCGCTGCGGCTCAGACTGGTTGGCGGTGGGACTGGAGGTTGGAGGCTCGCCCTGCATCCTAGAGAAGTGAGGACCAGGGTGTATATACGAGCGGGGTTTCCCTCACTAAGAGGCAAGCTCTGAGGGTGAGGTCCCGGGCTGAAGCCTCTACAACTTATGGGGAGGCCTTGAACCGGGGCAGCTGTTTTGGACAGAAGGCTGTCTGGCCCACTCGACTGGGATCTGCCAGAAAGCCACCTGGGCGCTCGCCGAGGTGCTGATGTCAGGAGGTGACTGCGCCTGGAAACTTGAACTTGGAATGCGTTCTCTTCGGGCCCGGGGCCCTTCCCACATGCTTGCAGAGAAAAATGCACTTTTCCTGGCTTCAGGGGCGGCCTCACGAGGGAGAGAGAGGGGAAGCAGGGAGCCTGGAGCTGGAAGGTGTGAGCTGCGGACCCAGCTCGGTCAGTCCCCACCCCTGGGACCTGGGAACAGCCGCTCAGCATCCCGGGGCCCTCACGCCAGCGCCCCCCACGCTTTCCACCTCCAGGAGTTCTAGGCGATCAAGGGTGTTCTGAATTCGGTATTCAGTGTTGTTCCTTCCCCGTCGTTTGTGGGGACGGGAAGCGGGAGCTGTGCCAAAAAGAGACCGGGAGAAGCCAAAACACACGTCTGCAAAAACCCCGCAGCAGCAGCATCTCTCGGCGGAGGCCCCCTGGTCGGAGAGCGCTGCAGAAGGACAGCCTGGTTTTCCTCGACGCGGCTTGTCGGCAAATGGCACTTGAACTAAAAGATCCCCTTTCATCTCGGTGACAGAAATAGGATTCAGTAATTCTTTGTGAAAATGGAGATGACACGCTGCCGAGTTAGGCGTAAGTGGCCAGTGCCTACTGAGAAAGACTTAATTAAAGACACAATAGCAGTGGGAGGTCCTTATAGCAATTACCGTCCCCGCTTCATTGTTGGGGCCCAGTCCTGGGTCGCAGCAGCACCATGATCGCTGCCCTGCCAGAGTGGCTTGGGTGCGAGGAGACAGCGATCCAATTCGGTGCACTTAGACTTTTCATTGACCGTGGCATGGGCGGATGCCCTGGTTCCACTTTGTTTTAGGGGAGCTGCTGTGCCTCCTTTAAATGATGTGATAAAGGGGCTGTTTGCCCCGAGTGAGCCATGTCCCCCAAAGGGGCCGGGTGTCCCAGGTGAGCCGTGAGTCCCAGGGGGCCGTGCGCCCCGGGTGAGCCGTATGTTCCAGGGGGCCCTGTGCCCTGGGTGAGCCGTGTGTCCCAGGGGGCCGTGTGCCCCGGGTGAGCCATGTGTCCCAGGGGAAGCAGTGGGACCCAGGGGGAGGGGCGGTGAGAACCAGAGGAGGAGCGGACTATATTTGTGTGGTCCTGAGATAGTCACCATAAAACAAGCAGACTGCCAAATGAGGATCGGATTCTATTCATGTGATCCTGAGATAGTCACCATAAAACAAGCAGATTGTCAAATGACAGCAGGGAGGGGAAGGAGACCTGGGGGGAGATAAGAGAACAACTGAAGGACTGGTATGCATGAATATAAGTACAACCAACGAACACGAACACAGAACTCTGGGAAGGGAGGGCATGAATGGGAGGTGGGGGGGGGCAATGGTAAGCTATGTACACAAATAATACCTTAATAAAAAAATAATAAAAAATGATGTGATACAATGCATCAGTTACCTTATGGGGTGTGTGTGTGTGGGTGCTCTGTTCGGTCTCTTCCTGGACCTATTAGACTGGCACCAGGGGAAGGTGGAGGATGGGGAAGGCACCCTGGAACCCCTCGATGGTAGCCCGTTCAGAAGCCTTAGGCTGGGGAGTTTTCAGACCTCAGAGGACAAGACGTTGGGAGGCCAGCGACTTCCTCTTTGCCTGGGATGGGGCCACGGGTGGCACAGTGTGACGGCCGGCCTGGAACAGCCTGACTTGGGGGTGGTTGTGAGGTGTGTAAAGTGGTTGTCTCCCATTCCTGAGTGAGGAAGCGACACGTTCTCAGCAGTTCTGAGTGCCACCCCGGGAGCTCTGCCTTCAAGTCTCTCCAGGTGGATTCCACTGAGGGAGCTGCTCCAGGCCAGACCACAGGTGAGTGTTTTTGTGGACTGAGGGCAAACCTTTCTCCCCAGACTTGCAGGAAAGGAGCAGGGGCTTGCACTGGGTTTCTTGGCATGTAGGTTGGAATGTTGGTATCAAAGAACAGGAGCTACTAGCAGTTTTGCCAGTGTCAATCATCGGGATAGTGTCAGCATTGTTTCAGAGTTATTTCCAATTGAATAGCATATTGTTGGGAGGTGAAGCAGCCTTTTTAGAAAGGAAAATGGTGGTTGCCAGTGGCTGGGGAAGGGGAAATGGGGAGTTATTATTTAATGGGCACAGTTTCAGTGTGGAGAGATGACAAAGTTCTGGAGATGGATGGTGGTGATGGTTGCAGAACACTGTGTATGTACTTATGCCACTGGACTGGACAGTTAAAATGACTAAGATGGTACAGTTTCATGTTGTGTGTATTTCACCACAATTTTAGAAAATACCAGTCTTCTGCCTCCTAGAAGTCTGGGGTACATAATTTGCAGGTTACTAGACATTCTAGTCACCGGGGTTTTATTCTTTTTCCTAAAGTCACCTATTTTTTCCTGCCTCTTTGCCCAGAAGTTGGCTTGCCCAATGAGTGTTGAATAGGCATTTCTGCCCCTGACCAGGACTAAAGAGATAGAGGGATCAAATATGATGAGAACCATGGAATATGAATTTTCAGGAAATACGGCTCATACTTTCTTCACCATCATCCTGTTGCTGAGCAGTTAATCCCTTTGGGGACCTTTAAGATGAAGAGCAGTCTAGCCATAGGCGTCCTAGGGCACTAAGGCTCATGAAATGAAATGGGACCCTCACATGTCCTCCTCGCTTCCTGGATCCTGACCTTCTTTTTTAATTTTTATTTTAGTTTCATATGTTTTCATTTCATTAAAAACAAAACAAGCTTAAACCCATACCCATAGAGCAGAATACATTTACTTAAAGCTTTGAAAGTGTAAAAAAATTAAAGTTTGTTTATTTAGTCCAAGGTTTAACATGAATATTACCTTGCCAGGTAATTTCTTTCCTCTAATAAATAACATACAGTGTGCATATTATTCTGGAAACAAACATCTCCTAACTCTTCATCGGTAAAATATTCCTCAATTCTTGGCCACAGTCTTTGGTCTTTCTACTTGAGGGCCAAGTGGAATCCTGACGTTCCTGAGCTTCTTGGCTGGTTCCTGACTTTGATCGTTGGTTAAGACCTCAGCCATTGGCTGCTCCGTTGAGCTCTTTGCCGCTTCTAGCCTACTGGTGGGAACTAACTTTGGCTTTGCCTGATTGACACATCTACTGCCTCCTGGACTAACTTCATATGTGGCCGCATCTCTTTCGGCATCTACTTCTGGCAAGGGTTTTACCACACTTGGGTTTTACCACCTTTCACCAGAGTTCAGGACTCTTCTTTTAAAATACCAATAATCTCCAAAGGAATGGCCTTGAACCCTCCACGGGCTTAAGTTCCATATTGGACCGTTTGGTAAAAGATGGGACTAGGGTGGTTGGTGGAGGAGAGAACTGTTCAATGATTGTGGACTTCAATACCTCACTATCAGCAATTGATAGGGTGAGTGGACAGATCAGCAAAGATATAGAAAAACTGAACAAACCATCAAACAACAGGATCTAATTATATTTACAGAACACATTATCTAACAATAGTAGCATATATATTCATTTCAAGCACCCATGATATAGTCACCAAGATAGACTGTGTTCTGGGTCATAAAACAAACTTTACCAAATTTAAAAGAATTGAAATTGTATAGCATATATTCTCAGGCCATAATGGAATCAAACTAGAAACCAGTTCAACATCATATGAAAATATCAATTGAGGCAAAAAAAAGTTTGACAAAATTTAACACATATTCATGATAAGAACTGCCAGTATGCTAGGAATAGACAGGAACTCCCTCAAACTCATAAAAAGCATACAGCTACCATTGCATTTGTTGGCGAAGTACTGAGTGCCTTCCCTCTAAATTAGGAACAAGGCAAGGATGTCCGCTCTCATTACTTTCATTCAATATAATACTTGGAAGTTTTAGGCACTGTGGTAAGGTAAGAATGAGAAATAAGAAGTAAACAATTGGAAAAGAAGAGAGACAAAACTGTCTCTATTTGTAGACAACATGATGGTCTCTAGAAAATCCCAAGGAATCTTCCAAAAAGCTTCCAAAACTAAGCTATTTTGATAAAGTGGAAAAATACAAAATCATCACACAAAAACCAATTGCATTTCTTTATACTGACAATGAGCCTAAATAAAAAATACAATGCCATTTATAATTGCTGCAAAAATGAAGTACTTAGGTATCAATTTAACAAAACATGCAAAGTCTGTATTTTGGAAATTATAAAATGCTGATGAAATAAATGGAAAAAACCCTCTAAATATTTTCAGAGACTCAACATAATGAAGATGTCAGTTCTCTCTAAATTTATCTAAAGGTTTAATGTAATTTTTACCAAAATCTCAGCTACATTTTTTTGTAGACATAGATAAGCTTGTGCTAAAATTCATATGGAAAGGGAAAGCCAGAACAGATTTGAAAAAGAAGATTAAAGTGGGAGAAATTATTCTTATTGTACAGTTACAATAATCAGAATAGTGTGGTTTAGGGGAAATAGATACACAGATCAATGGAACAGAATAGAGAACCCAGAAATAAATCCACACAAATTGCCCAATTAATTATTAACAAAGAAGCCGAAGCAATTCAATGGAGGAGCGATAGCCTTTTCAATAAACGGTGCTGGGACAGTTGGGTATCTATAGGCTAAAAAACTGGCCATTGATCTAAATCTCACATCTTATGCATAACTTAACTCAAAGTGGATCATGGACTAAATGTGAAACATAAAACTTCTGGGGAAAAAAAGGGGGGTAAATCTTTGTGATCTGTAAGTAGGCCAAGAATTCCTAGACTTGGCCCCAAAACCATAATCCATCAAAGAAATAATTGGACCTTATAGAAATTGAAAATTGGCTTTGTGAAACACAGGAATAAAAAAACAACAAATTTCAGACTGGGAGATAACATTTGCAAGTCACATCTCTGATAAAGGACTTGTATTGAGAATATACAAAGTATTCTCAGCACTGAACATTAAAAACAACCAACAGGAAATGGGCAAACTACATGAGCAGAGGTTTCTGGAGGATATACAGATGACAAGCACCTAAAAAGTGCTCAACATCACTGAGCATTAGAGATGCAAATTAAAACCATGAGATATCACTAACATCTCTCAGAGTGGCTAAAACAAAGATAGTCGTGAACACCAAATGCTGGCAAGATTGTGGAGAAACTGGATCACTCATACTTATTGGGAGGAATGTAAGATTGTACAGCCACTCTAGAAAATTGGCAGTTTATAAAAAAAAATTAAACATAAAATCACCATAAAACCTTCTAATTGCCTTTATCCCAGAGAAATAGAATCTATGTTCACTCAGAGAAACAAAAACTATGTTCCCTCAGAAACTTGTACAGGAATGTTCATAGAAACTTTAATAATAGTCCCAAACTGGAAACAAAACACAAATGTCCTCAAATGGGTGAATGGTTAAACAAATGGTGCTACATCCATACCATGGGATACAACTCAGCAATAAAAAGGAAGGAACTATTGATATACACAACAGCTCGGATGAACCTCAAGGAAATTATGCTGAGTAAAAGAAAGCCAATTCCAAAAGGATACATACTGTACTACTCCATTTATAAAATATTTGTGAGATAAGTATAGAGATGGCGTGGTTGCCAGGGGTTAGGGATGTCGGTATGGGGGGTGGGGTGGGTGGGGCTTGATGTGGCTATAAAGGGACAGCACACAGGAGGCTTGTGGGGATGGAGACTATCTTGATTGCAATGGTGGATACATGGAGCTGCACATATGATAAAACTGAGTAGAGAAACACACATAACTGGTGATACCGGAATAAGCTCTATTGGTTAGTTATCTTGTTTTCTGTTTAAAGAAAAATATCACTCTATTGTCTTTTTACAGGGAAGCTATACTTTTGGGGAGAAGCAAGGAGATGTATGAGAGAGATGGGAGGAAAGAAAGATTAACAAAAGCCATGATCCCTACTCTATCTTCTTACTTTTTTCCCTTCTTTCTTTTGATCCCTTCTTTTCTGACTGGGAAAAAAGAGGCTGAATTACTTGAGCTCTCCAAGAGGCCTTTAACCAAATTAAGTATTCGAGGGGCTATTTTTAAAAATATATATTTTATTGATTTTTTATAGAGAGGAAGAGAGAGGGACAGAGAACTAGAAACATCGATGAGAGTCAGCTGCCTCTTGCACACCCCCTACTGGGGATGTGCCCACAACCAAGGTACATGCTCCTGACCGGAATTGAACCTGGGACCTTTCAGTCTGCAGGCCAACGTTCTATCCACTGAGCCAGACCGGTTTTGGCTCGAGGGGCTATTTTATGGCAACACGATGACCTTGTTTACTACTAAGGAGCAGATAGATGCTCACTGCACAAAACTCGGGCAATAACTGAATTTGGAAGCATGGTCAAGACAGATCATTTTGAATGAGCATAGTATTTAGAAATGGTTAATAAGAGAAAGTGTGGAAATTGTTCCCTATAAGCATAGGCTGGGAGGCTAATTTTCTGTTTTGTGATTGGCTATTTAGATATCTTCCAAAACTCCTGCAATTCACTTTTAAATGCTAGGACAGTGGATTTGCAAATTCCCAACCTCACTGGATATCTGAACTGTTAGTCTCTGAAAACAAGGTCAGAGAAAATACTGTGTGTTCATGCAACACACATTCTACCTGCAGCTGGGGCTTCCATCTGCTTGGAGGAAAAGATTTGAAAACAGAAGTTTGATCTCATCAACCTTTTTCATCCTGGTTTTATGGGAAACAGTCTTGTTATTTATGATTATGACACCAAGCAGTTATCTTGGAAAAAATGATGGGATTCTGGAAAATAAAATGTTCCTTAGTGAGGAATGGTAGGGAGAACTGTGGATATACAGATAATGTGAAAGACCGAAGGCAGAAGATTGCAGATGTGAGGTTGACCTGGACGGTCATGTAGTGCACACTTGTGTATCACACATGGGCCGCCTGCTAGAATGAGTACAAAGTATGGAATGTTACAGACTGGGAAAAGGGGTCTGGATGTGGAGGGACTGGTGGATTTTCCAGAACAGCTTTACTGAGATAAAATTCACAAACCAAACAATTCACCCATTTATAGCGTACACTCCATTTTATTCCCAGAGTTATGCAACCACCATCACAGTGAATTTTAGCCATCCCCCCAAAAGAAACTCCCTACCTACCCCTACCCCCAGCCAGGGCAGCCACTAATCAACTTTTTGTCCCGATAGATTTGTCTATTCTGGACATTTCATACAAGTGGAATCATATAATGTCTGGCCTTTCGATATTGCTTCTTTTATTTAGCATAATGTTTTCAAGGTTCATCTATCTTGTAGCATGTATCAGGACTTCATTTCCTTTTATATTCCATTTAATATTTAATTCCACTTAATATTACATTGTGTGAGTATACTGCATAGTGCTTATTCATTCATTAGTTGATGGACATTTTGGTTTGTTTCCACCTTTTGGCCAGTATGAATAATAGTGCTCTAAACATTCACGTGCAAGTTTTTGTTAACACATTTCTCTTGTGTAGATACTTAGAATTTGAATTTCTGGGTCATATGGCAATTATATTTTTAACCATTTGAGGATCTGACAGACTGTCTTATTTTTACCATTTTTAATTAAATTATTATCTGTGTACATATCTTACCATTGCCCCCCCTCCCATACATGTCCTCACTCCCTAGAGTTTTGTGTCTGTTGGTTGTACTTATATGCATGCATACAAGTCCTTCAGTTGATCTCTTATCTCCCCCAGATCTCTCTCCCCTCCCCCGCTGTAATTTGACTGTTTGCTTGTTGCTTTACTGACAGACTGTTTTAGAAAGTGCACCATTTTACATTCCCTCCAGCAGTGTATTAGGGTTTCGAATTTTCCACAGCCTAGCCAATGCTTGCTATTGTCCATATTTTTAAAAAAATGTATAACCATCCCGGTAGGTGTGAAGAGGTATCTCATTATGATATTCATTTGCATTTTGTTAGTGATTAATGATGTTCAGCATCTTTTCATGTGCTTAGTGGCCTAGCTTTGGTGAAATGTCTATTCAGATCTTTGCCATTTTTAACATTGGGTTGTTTGTCTTTTTATTATTGAGTTTTGAGTTCTTTATGTATTCCAGATTTAATCCTCTAACAGATGTATAATTTGCAGATACTTTCTCCCACTTGGTGAATTGTCTCTTCACTTAGTCATATCATTCGATTCACAAATGCTTTTACTTTTTATGAAGTTCAATTTATTTATTTTTTTCTTTTGATGTCACATCTAAGAAGCAAATCTGAGGTTATGAGGATTTATCCCTATGTTCCCCCCCCCCCCCAACACTTTTAACTTTTAGCATTCACATTTTGCTCTTCGGTTCACTTAGAGTCAATTTCTGTGTATGGTATGAGGAAAGGGTTCAACTTCATATTTTTTTTGCATGTGACTAGTGATTCCAGCACCATTTATTAATCTCTAGAGGAATTTTAATGAGTTGCACATCCCAGTTTTCAAGCTATAGTATTGGAAACCTTGATGATTGATTCCTTTCATTTTATAAAGGAGGCGGAGCTGCTTGTGGAGTGAAAATGCCCTGTCTGCACAGGGAGTCTTCTAACTCTATGGTGCTTCAGGTGGGGCAGAAAGGCAAGACTACTGTGGTGCCCCTGAGGTGAGCTGAAGTCTGGCTATGATGAATTGAGGCCCAGCCAGGCTCCTTGGAGTGCTCCTGCTCTGGTGTGCAGAAGCCACCTGTGCGTTGGATGTAGCCAGTGACCTGAAGGCACAGCCTGCCCTAGGGCCTCAGCTCCAGGCTTCCTCAATGCAGCCACTTTAGACCTGCCTGAGGTTATTAGGTGGAGATAGGGGAGGAGGGAAGGTATAGATTTCAGAACTAGCATATCTCTTTGAGACAGAGACACTTGAGTTTTCTCTGACATTTTCATGTTTCTTAGACTTTCCATATTTTCTTTTTTTTTAAATTAATATATTTTATTGATATTTTACAGAGAGGAAGGGAGAGAGATAGAGAGCTAGAAACATCGATGAGAGAGAACCAGCTGCCTCCTGCATACCCCCTACTGGGGATGTGCCCGCAACCAATGTACATGCCCTTGACCGGAATCGAACCCGGGACCTTTCAGTCCGCAGACCGACGCTCCACCACTGAGCCAAACTGGTTTTGGCGACTTTCCATATTTTCTTAAATAATGAATTGGCCTCTTCTTACCGGATAAGGAACTGATATTTTTAGTATAAGAGACCAGAGTGGGAATTTGAGGAAATCACGTGGAGTGAGTGGAAAGAGCATTGAGGCTGGGCCCTCATCCTGCTGCTGCCTTTAGCTGGCAGTGTGACGTGGACTAGAGAATGAGGATAGTGACTGTTGGTTCAGTAGGGCTGCCGTAACAAAGTACCACAGACCGGGTGGCTTAAACAATGGGAATGCATTCTTCTACATTTCTGGAGGCTTGAAGTCCAAGATCAAGGTGCTAGTGGTGCTGGTTTCTCCTGAGGCCTCTCTGGCTTGCAGATGGCCTCCTTCCTCCTGGGTCCTCACATGGCCTTTTCTCTCTGTGTGTGCTGCCTGCCGTCTTCTATTACAAAGACATCAGTCATATTAGATTAAGATCCACCCAAATAACCTCATTCAACCTGAAAAAATATAGTTGTAATGCTTTGCTTTTTAAAGCATTTGGATTTGAACAATGAACCGAGTATAATGTTTTTATTAAAATTTCCCCTAAATTAACAAATATCTATAAAAGCAGAGAGAAAAACCAACTCCCATATATCTATCACCTTGCCTCAAAATGTATCAACCCAAACAATCTGATTTCATACTCACGGAATTATCCTGCAGTAGAATCAGAGAGCACATCATTTTACCTGTAAGTATTTAAAAAAAGATTTTCCAGTTTTATTAAGATATTATTGAAATAGAACATATGTAAATTTAAAGTGTACAGTGTGATGATCTGATACATATAAATGTGGTGAAACAATGATCAAAATAAGATGTTAGTTGACAACTTCATCCCATCACATAATTACCATTTCTTGAGAGAGTGATAACTTTTAAGATGTTTAACAACTTCCAAGTGCATAAAAGGCATTGTTCATTATAGTCACTCTAGTCACTGAACACTAAGTAGATCCCTAGAAATTACTATATTTTAGCTGAAAATCTGTGCACTTTGACCACCATCTCCCCATTTCCTCCATTCCCCAGCTGTTGGCAATCACCATTCCTCTCTGCATTTCCTTCAGTTTGGCTTTTTTAGATTCCACATGTGATGAGAACAAACAGCATTTATCTTTCTCTGTCTTATTTCATTAGTATAATACCACATGTTTCCACAAAAGACAGGATTTTCTTCTTTTTTATGGCTGAGTAATATTCCATCCCCCCCCCCCTATATATAAAATGCTAATATGCAAAGTGTCCACTTGGGAGTTGGACTGAGAGACCAGGAGTTTGATTGCTTGCTATGATGTGCGCTGACCACCAGGGGGTGGTGCGGAATGAAGGAAGTCCCCAGCCAGCAGCCAGCAGGCAGGGAATGAAGGCCCTGACCAGCAGCTGGAAGGCCCCAATCAGCCCCTAATCGCTGGCCAGGCCTAGGAGCCCTACTCATGCATGCATTTTGTGCACTGGGCCTCTAGTTGTATGTAATACAACTTTTTCTTTACCCATCAATGGACACTTAGGTTGGCTACTGGGAATAAAGCCGAAGTGAACATAATGGTGCTGATATCTCTTCAAGGTAGTGATTTTGCTTCCTTCACAGATGTACACAGAATCATATGGTAGCTCTATTTTGAATTTTTGAGGAACTCCTATACTCTTTTCCTCATTTAACCATAATTACCTCTTTTTAAAATAGATATTTTTATTGATTTCAGACAGGAAGGAAGAGGGAGATAGAAGCATCAATAATGAGAGAGACTCATTGATCAGTTGCCTCTTGCATGCCTTACACTGGGGATCTAGCTCACAACCCGGGCATGTACCCTGACTGGGAATCAAACCATGACCTCCTGGTTTATAGGTTGACACTCAGCCACTGAGTCATGCCGGCCAGGATGTAATTACCTCTTTAAGGGCTCTGTCTCCAAATGCAGTCAGATTGACAGGTAGGGCTTCAACATGCAAATTTGGGAAGGGCACAATTCAGCTTATAACAGTGATAATGATTAATAATAATAATAACAATGATAAGTAATAGTAATCATATAGAAGGCAACATTTACTGAGTTGTTACATATCCCAGACATTATTATAATTGTTGTCTGTGGCTTATTTCATTTAATTTTCACAACCCAGTGAAATAGGTATTATTACTATTACTAGAGGCCTGGTGCATGAATTCATGCATGAGTGGGGTCCCTCAGGGTGGCCTGTGGCGATTTGGCCCCAGCTCGAACCCCCAGCCTCACAGCCCCAGCTCATGCCCCAGCCTCACAGCCCTGCAGCCCCGCCGGGCACTCTTCCTTGGCCTGGTGCCGCTCACTCACCTGCTCCACCATCTCGCTGTGGTCCCGCTGTTGTTGGGGCCCATGGGGAACTGCAGCACCTCCACTGCTGCCCACTGCCAGCACCGCATGGCCGATGCCTGCCATGTTCTGGGCCGCCCCCTGGTGTTCAGTGCAAGTCATAGAGAATGGTAGAACTCCCCATCTCCCCATTCAACTCCTGGTCGAACAACTGCCCAAGGGGACAATTTGCATATTAGGCTTTTATTATATAGGATTATTATCTTTAACAGAGGTACAAAAGCTGCCCAGAGAAACACGCCTAGTGATTTATATAGAGCGATAGAGTGACTCTGGAGTCCAAGCTCTTATCTCCTAAGCTATACTGCCTCCCAACATTGGGGCGCCCGTGTTAACCCTCTAAACAATAGACTAGACATTGCTTGGGATCTCTTCCAATCCTAACATTTAAGGCTTATATGACTACAGTTTGTTACTTATTGAATCAACTACTTCTGAGGAAGGCCTACTTCAAGGTGCTTTGAATGACAATGAAACGGGGTAGGTTTTTTCTGCAAACTCTCATCCTTGTTCTAGTCCTGGGCCTCTTACCTTCTTGCTTAGGGTCAGATCCCTCGTTTGTATCCCAGTGCTGGTGGCGTTCATTCTTTCTGCTTCCGTTCCTAAGGGATTTGACTTCTTCCTTGTTTTCAGTAGGGTTTCTTGGAACAGGAGCCCCGCCTTTACACCCCTGTCCCCTCTCCCAGTGACGGTGTGTGCCTGTTGCTGCCTGTCTGCCTTCACCTCTACCTCTCGCCCGCCTAAGGCTCCAGGTGCCCCCTTTCTTCTCAGTTGTGGTGCTGGTTGACGGCCTCCTTTGCCCCAGGAAGCCTGTGTGAGGCCTGACCCCCCAGTTCTCTCTTAGCCCATCTTAGCAGCTGTATGGTAGATGGGAGATGAGAAAGGCAAACTCGGTAAGATGAGGACCAAATACTTGGCTTTAAATCCACAATCCCCTGGGCCATTCAAATGATGGCATTACAGTTTTCACTTTCAGCTTGCTGCAAGATTGCATTTCAGGAGGTGTCCCAGTGGCCTGCCAGTTACCACTTTTATGTCGTGGGCTCTCTAGCAGCTTTCCAGCACATGCTGGCATTTCAGATTCACGTGGTGCAATTAAAGAAATTACATGCCTGCGAGTTTTCCTCTTTTATCCCCCCTTAGATAAATTGTAGAATTCAACTTGATTAAAACATTTATTAAGTGAGATTTAATAGATTCCAGTAATGCTCTGCGTGCGTGCGTGCGTGTGTGTGTGTGTGTGTGTGTGTGTGTGTGTGTATGTGTGAGCACTCATTATCCGTTTCTTCCATGTGTGCCAAGAATGGCCATGTGCACAGAGAATTGTTCACGGAACTTGCTTTATTCTGCAATTTACCAGCAATGTCAAATTAGGGGGTCTAATGGATTCCTACACAGACATTCCTAGTGTGGTTATATCAGCGGCGAGTTTCATTAAAAAGGGCTATTTTTCTCTACTGGGATTTCAGTAAAAAGACAATGTTTATTTTTTTTCAGTGGAAAATTGATTGTAACTAAGAGGATACTTGGCTTGAAAGTGGGGAATTATCATATCATATGATTAAATGAAAGCTTACCTTGTTATAAGGTAACTAGACATATCCCAGTAGAATTGAGACAATGTTTGATTAAGCCAGAATTTCCTACTTTATATTCAAGGAACAAATTAAAGAATAATTGAGATCCTTTTCAGATCTTTTATAAGCTGCACATATAAAGCTCCAGCTCCAGGTGGCAAAGCAATTAGCTGATGAATAAAATCAACCCCACTGTCATTCGTCAGATGTTTAAATTCTATAAACCAGATAAATTAATGTGTTCCTTAAGCCAAATAAACGGTCATGCTCTCCATGTTACCACTCCGTCCCCTGGGGGGAAGGTTGGAAGCATGTTCATAGGAAGGCTAGGATCTACTTAATCAGAAAGGTTGAAATTAAGTTGCTCATTTGATTTTCTGAGATAAATGTCCATCTGGCACCAAATCCATTCTCTAAGCAAAGTTGTTAGACATGATGGTTTGGCTTGTTTAGTAACACTCAGGATAGGGCTGGGCTCACCTGGCTGAAGGGTTACATAGCTTTCCACATTGAAGTTATGTATAAGCAACTGAAAGTGTTCTAATTTCATTTGTCCCTTGTTCCCAAGGACCAATGCGGAGACCTAGAGACCTCTGCTGCCTTTGTCCTTCCAGATTTATTTCTCGAAGATGAGTTTCCTGCATAAGCACAACTTACCCACCACGAATGCTGATGCTGGCATCCAGATGAGGTAGACGTTAGGCCCAGAGGACATTATTTTTATCAGCTGGTGACTAACCTTTGCTGGCCAGTTCTCCCGTTCTGCCCTGCTCGTTGTAAGCATTGCTTCCAGGACATGCTCACGGGTCTTCTTACTCTTTCCCAACTGGCTTGCTTCGCATGGTGTGGATACGTTGGTCACTGTAGATTCTGCTCTAAGTGTGTTCCTGTAACCAGCACCCTGGCAGTCACCTGGGGCCTTTTTGGAAATGCAAAATCTCAAGTCCCCCAACCCTGCCCCAGCCCTATGGACTCATAACCTGCGTTTCGTCAGATACATGTGACATTCGTGTGTGAGATACACTGTGTTAGAGGGCAGCACCTGTTCAAATACGTATATCCTGGGTTGGAGTTAGGAAGTGAAAGCATGCAGCCGATGCAAACATCTAGTTTGTCGATTTTCTAAACCCTTAGAGCTGCTTTTCTTTTTTCATATTTTATTCCCATTAGCCACCAGCACTTAAAAAAGGCTAACAAGAAAGAAGAGCTAGAACTCATTTATTATCATATTGATTATTGGAGGCCAGCATTCTTCAGGAACTGTAACAAAAATTGGCAATTATTTATAGAAATTGAATTTAGATCTTGCAGTCATTACCAAGAGGACTCAAGATGAATTTTCCCGTTGAGCTGCCAGCTAGCTATCTATTAAGTGCAAAATATTGGTCCCAGTATGGTACAGAAGAGAGACATTGCATTGGATCCCGGAGGCACCAACTTAGCCGATTAGAGGGGCAAGCAGTTTCCCTTTGGGCTTGATTTCCTTCTCTGTGAAAGGAAAGATTTGGAAGCAGATGATTCCAGGGTCTCTTTTAAGGTCTGAATGCTCATGACTTGATGTGACTGTGGAAGTTTGAGTAAAATGTCTTGAATATATTAACCCAGATTTAGTCCAATGGCTGCAAACCGAACCCGCACAGAGGATCTTTTGATGCTGTTTGAGTAGTATCATCCCTAGCATTCATTTTGTAGCAGTTTGGAAATTATCTAATTGCATGAGTTCCAGGGATCAGGAGGCCAATCTTTGTGCATGATGGTGTGTGTGTGTGTGTGTGTGTGTGTGTGTGTGTGCGCGCGCATTTGCAGCCATGTGCAAATGTTCCTGTTGCACAGGGACTGGAGGGAACGAAGCAGCAGCAAAAATACGTTTTAATGTAAGAGGGAATATGAAACTCATGAATAGCAGAATGAAACAAAACGCAACACAATCTTTGCTGTAAAATGAGAATTTGATATTTTTCTAACCCCTGGTGTGTTGTATACTGTTATTGTGTTTTTCTGTTTTGTTTTTAAAACCACAATGTGTCTTCTCTCTCTTCCTTGCTCAACATGTTTTATTCTGGTTTTCATTTTTTCGGTTGGAGGCTTTCTTTGGGGTGTATGCGTGTGCTGGAGAGGCTGGACTAATTATCTTTTGTTGCAGAGAGGCATGGTCTCAAGATTTGAAGAAGCCAAGAGGAGTTAGTGGGTTAAAGGAAAAAGCCCTCTGTGTTCTCTTGCATCCAGAGAGCAGTCCTGTCCCAAGACTGCGTGGGGAAGAGATGGATGACCTGTGAGGCTCCTTCTCATCAGGGGATTGATTTGCTCACTGATTCCTTTGAAGTTTCCTTTCTTCCTTTCTCTTTTCTTAACACAGAACTGGATTCATTGCCTACTATGTGCTCGAAAGTAGAGACACAGAGAGAAATAAGATGCCATCCCAGCCCTCAAGGGCTCATATCCAGCAGAGGAACGAGTGGTCTGTAATTTTCATCTCCATTGATAGCTCTCACTCTGAATTTTATTGTAATGTGAGCATATAAGAAAAGTCATAATGGTTATTTGAGAGCAATTTCATTTTCTGGTTTCATAGTGTTTACTCATATTCCTGTAGGGATGAGTGTGTGTGTGTGTGTGTGTGTGTGTGTGTGTGTGTTCGTGTTCGTGTGTTGAAAGCTTTGAATAACAGCTTAAGTTATATTAATAAAGCAGATTTCTGGTCTCCAGAGGAAGGCAGACTCTCAATGCAAAGTACGATGTATTTGGGTAAGTGGGTTTATGTCCTAAACAGAATATTTTAAAATATATCCAGGGATCTTCAAGGGGACTGCCTTATTAGGAATCTTCTGGCTCTTAAATTAATCCTTGCCAGTTTCTCTGTGTTTTGATTCTGGAGAGACAGATTTTCTTTCTTCAAGTTTTACAGGCACGGTTGAATGCAAGACTGATATGATAGGTCGGAGCAGGGGTCCAGCTCTCTGCACGTAAATAGGTGAGTCTGGTTTAGGTGGTCTGAAGCTGTGCGGGGGAACACTGGGATAGCATTTCTCCGTTTGGATCATATGGAGCCTCTATACTACATGCTTTAAAAGTGTTTTGAAACTTGTTATGGAAAGACTGCTATGCAAAGTTATTCGTTTCCTGATCTGACAATTGAATCGAAGACCCACGAGGCCTTCTTATATGATGCTCAAGAATTTAGGCTCCAGGGTCAGATTGTCTGGGTTTTAATTCCCATTCCTGTGGCTGCTGGCAGCAGGTCCTTGGGTCAGTCACTTAACCTCACTAAGCCTCAGTCTCCTCGAATGTAATAATAATAATAATACCAATCTAATTAGGTTGTTGTGAGGATTAAATGAAGTTTACAATAAAAAGCTTAGCACAGGGCCTGGCACAGAGTAAATTTTGGCTGCCACTGATATTTGCTTGTAATAGCAAACAAAAGTTAAAATAACTATGATTGCATAGTTTTTTTAAATTTCCATTTAAAAAAAATCAGTGTTATTTTATACAATATAATCCATCCATTTTAAATTTAAGGAATTCTAAACAATTGTATACTCATTTCCATAATCAAGCTATGGAATGACTTCCTCATCCTAAAATGTTCCTCATGCTCCCATTTAAAAAAATGATCTTTAATGTTGAAAGTATTACAGATGTCCCCCAATTGACCCTCTCCACACTCCCCCTCTACAGGTCTTTCCTGTACTATTTATTTGTTTATTTATTTATTTTTGTTATATATTTTTGTTTTGTTAATTATCATCTGAGGATTTCTTTTTCCAATTGCTTTTTCAGAAGGAATGGAAGGGAGGGAGGGAGAGAGAGAGAGAGATATATATAAACAAACACTGATGCAAGAGTGTGAGAGAGACTCATAGGTTGGTTGCCTCCCACATACCTCCTGACCCAGAGGGGGGAGCAAACCAGCATTCCTTTAGAGTGCAAGCTGGTGTTCTAACCACTGAGCATGCTGTCCAGGGCACATATTATTTTTATGTCACAGCTTTTCTGTTAGTTGACTGAGCACTTTGCAAGGAGCACCAAGTCAATCAGCATAGCATCTCCAGGAAATGGCCATGGATTTTTAAAACAGAATTTATTTATTTACTAATTACTAGTGGCCCAGTGCACAAATTCGTGCACATTGGAAGGAAATTAATTAGAAGAAATATTTTACTATTTCTATTCGCCCTTTCTCTATAATAGAAGTGTCACCCAAATTCACGATAGACAATGACAGATGGAAACACGTGCGCGTGATTGGTGCCTGTGAGAGCTTTATATGTATTCTGCATGTTCGAGTCAACTTAGACTTTTATAGATATAGAATAAACTTGCTTAAGTAGACCTGCTTTCTGATTTAGCTACACTTTTTCCAGCCCAGTGAAGCACCCCAACTTCTCCTTCAGGTAATTGTCAGCAACACAGCATTAAATATCAACGTGAAGCAGATTATTATTGTAGATCATGCAGGGAGAACAAAGGGTAAAATATTTAACTACAGCAGTGTTTGACTATATTCTGCACAGTGATAAAACCTGAAGTCATTTTCAAGGTCCACCATTTCTTATTTCTTTTCAGTCGGGTCAAGTTTCTAAGCTTTCTAAATTTCCATTTTCTGGCTAATGAAAAGAAAATAGCATTCCACTGAGTCTCCTCTCTACCCACTCCAGGACTTCTGTGAGGATCAAATGAGTTGAGGCTCGGGAAAACGCTTCACAAACATTTGGTTAAGTGTAAATATTTGCACCTGCGTATAAAGCAAGTCATGTTCTCGGGCTGAAGAAACTGCAAGGAGGCTGGTCACTAGGGAGAGGAAGCAGGACATTGCTATGTCATGACGTCATTATTCGGTGCCCACAGCGACCGTTTCCAGGCTGGCCATGGGGTCTTGGCAGCGTTGGCTGTGATTTGATGGGCTGTCTCTCTGTGGTGGTGGGGCCTGTGTTCCAGTTGGGGGAAGCCATGTGTTACTTTGTTGGCACCGAGTCTGCACTGCTGTTTCTCTGTTAATGGCCAGTGTGGGTCACAGCAGCTCCTGCATTGAGGATCTTCCCCCTGGTGATCAGTGTGCATCACAGGGATTGACGGACGGGTGGAAGGACACTTAGCATATTAGCTTTTTGTATATATATATAGATTATTTTTAATATCCTCACCTGAAGATACGTTTTAATTGATTTTAGAGTGAGAGGAAGGGGGAGTGAGAAAGAGAAACATCAATGTGAAAGAGAAACATCGATCAGTTGCTTTTTGTATGAGCCCTGACCTGAAATTGAACCCAGCAACCTTTTGGTTTACAGGATGACACTCCAATGAACTGAGCCACCGGGCCAGGGCTGATCATGGATTCTTTAGTTACTTTACAGCAACCCCTTTGAATTGCTTATGTCATCTGTGCTAAACCAGACTGGTATGGCTTTGGCTCATTGGTTGGGTGGGTAAGTCTCTTCCAGCTCTGGCCACACAGACTGATTCACTGAGGTGAGTACAGGGTGTATCTTCCTCTTTTAGGGAGTGCACACATTTTTTGATGCAGTTGCCATTTACCTGATACACGGAAACAGATATAATCTCTGTTGAAGAGGGTTAACACAAAATTGGCAGTCATAAATTGGAGAGAATGGTTGGTGTGGTCTCAGGTCAATAACTGCAGGGAACCGAGAACTGAATGGTGCCACCTCCTCCAGAGACCCTGATCTTTTCCACTCTGTTTAGGTCTCCATATGCTGGTGCACTTCTGGAAGTGAGTATAGGTCTCATTTAAGGCAAAGCTTGAGATTGGCCTGATGCAAGATGGCCTGTTTTCCAGTGCTTTGCAAAATGCCAGCATAGACTGGATCTTTGTTTTCCTTAAGAATTGAAATGAACTATCAGAATAAGAAGTGATGAACAGACTTCTTGTTATTTCTCCTACAGTAACCTCTCCTGCAGTCCTTAAGCCACTGCCCATTGGAGTCACAAACTCTGTTGAACTCCCGAGTTCTGATTTAATTGGTCCTGTGTTTGACTTTGAGACTGCTAATTTGAAAAGCTCCTCAGGTGATTCTAATATTTAGCCAAGATTGAGAACCTTTGTGTACAGGACAATTCCACAAGTTCTTCTCTTTTTAAAAAAATGTTTTATGTCTATATCCCTTTGATATGTTAAAATTAGTTTTTCCAGGTACTTTCTGAATTTTTGAAAATAAAGAGACCTTCAAAATTACCCTGAACCAGTGATTCTCAACCAGGGCTGATTTTGCTCGTCTCGGGACACTTCGCAATGTCTGAAGACGTTTTTGATCTTCAAAAATGACTGGGCCAGGGGGGAGTGTGTGCTACTGATATCCAGTGAGTGGAGGCCAAGGCTGCTGCTAACAGAGGACTATCCTGTCAGTGCCAACTTTGAGAAACCCCACCTTAGACTTACTCCTCTCATTTACAAATGGGGAAGCACGACCCAGAGGTGATAGCTTGATGGGCAGAAGGATTCATGCGTAATCACTGGCAGAATAAAAATTGTAAGAATTGTGGCATTATAATTGTAAGAATTGTGGCATTATAATGGAACCTTGCCTCCCCCTGGGCCTGTATTTTGTGCCGAACGGCAGCTCTGATTGGTAGTTATAGAAATCTGATTAATTTTTAAAATGACCAATTGAGGTCATCGTTACTGATACACCTGACTTGGTGAGCGAAGTGTTTCTAACTTAAGTACCAGCAAAAGGAAGCTACAAAACAGCTTCTGGGTGATGGAAAGGCTGACAGAGTTTCCCAGGCCTCTTTGCAAGCAGGACGTGTGTCCGTGCATGCGCGTGAGACCACGTGTGCGTGAGGCCACGTGCGAGCGCGTGAGTGCGTCTGTGCCCGGGTGCGGCCTCAGCCTCAGAAGTGAGGAAGGTGAGCGGCTCGGAAGTCAGGAGCACGCAGCCCGGCTGGTTACCCTGGAAGGTAGGATTTGGAATTAAGCATGTCTAATATACATCTATTTCTCTATCTTCAATTTCTTTTTCTGCGAACACATTTTTGTTGTTGTAATAAAAATCAAACCATCTATTCAAATACTCTAACTTCAGAGTCACCTACCTGGGAACTTGAAACGCTCCTGCGCCCTCCCCAGCGATTGCGAATGGGTTGCGTTGGGGTCCAGCAGTGGATGGCTTCGTGTCCCCATTGGTGCCTCAGTGCAGTCGGAGCTAAGAACGCTCCTACAGGAGCGCAGTTGTCAGCCTTGTCTGCGGGTGGCAGTTCCTGCCGAACTGAGGCTCTGACTTGCTTGGTCTGGAGGTGCCCACCTGGGCTTCGGGAGAATTAAGAGTTCCCTCGGCCACTGGTCGGCAAACTCATTCGTCAACAGAGCCAAATATCAACAGTACAACGACTGAAATTTCTTTTGAGAGCCAAGTTTTTTTTAAAAAACTTAAACTTCTTCTAACGCCACTACTTCAAAAACAGACTAGCCTAGGCTGCGGTATTTTGGGGAAGAGCCACACTCAAGGGGCCTAAGAGCCGCATGCAGCTCGCAAGCCGCAGTTTGCCGACCATGGGCCTAAGCCAGGGGTGGGCAAACTTTTTGACTCGAGGGCCACAATGGGTTCTTAAACTGGACCGGAGGGAGGGCCGGAACAAAAGCAACCTGACCATGCTGGCACTATCATCTTGGGCTGCTGGTGAAGGAGCGGAGGAGAGAGCAAGAGAACCCTCCGCTCTTTCGGCTCCGCGGGCCAGATAGAACAGCAGAACGGGCCGGCTCCAGCCCGCAGGCCATAGTTTGCTCACGGCTGGCCTAAGTGATTCAAGAATGGAAAGGGTTGGGTAGAATTTCTGAGGAAATTTTTTTTTTTTTTTTTTTGCGAGGGGAGGTGTCTTATTTTACTAAGAAGCTCCTGCCACTTGAGAGTTAAGGAGGTGAAATGGCTCTAAACTTGAAGCACAGATGATGGTAGTACTACCCGTGTTTCCCCGAAAATAAGACGTACTTCATGGAAACATAATACATCCCCTGAAAACAAGACCTAGTGCATCCTTGGGAGCAAAAATTAATATAAGACACTGTCTTATTTTCGGGGAAGCAGGGTAGAAGCAAGGGCCCATCATCCCCTTCGGGGTGCAGGAACAGTCAAAGTTACGCGGACACTAATTAAAAAGATAGGTTGTATTTTCAATTGCTGAGAAGAGAGCTTGAAGGCGATTTTGCTTCTCAAGACCACTTTCCCGTCCCTCGCCACCGTAGATAGAGTCACAAGGAATAAAGTTGCCTCCGGGGTACATACCGTGCTCTGGGGACAGGTACTGATCATTGTGGGTTTTTTTTGTCTACAATTACTTTTGCCTTCTCTTTCCTTTGGCCTTTTCTCTTCTTCTTCCTTTTGCAGGGTGGGGAGGGTCTCTTACGCTTGTGTCTTAATAGACTCCCACTGTGATGATGCCCAGATTATGTTGTTGACTTTCTTTCATTAGGCCAGCCCTGCAGCTTTTTAGGTGTATTTTTTAAAAAACATGAAATGCCTGGCCCCTTGCCACCACAGACAGCCTTCCTGGAGCTGTAAGCAGCCGGGCTCTCCCGGGCGATGGAGGCTCGGCAGGGGCCGGGGCCGGGCTTCCAGAGCGGGGCGTGCAGTCCGGGAGGCGGGCCAGGGTGACTTTGAAGAGCGTTCCAGCCCCAGCCACGCCTGGCTTCCTGCTTCTCCACAGAAGCCACTTGGGAGCAGTGTGGCCTTGCCTATGAGGGAAGCGCTGGGAGCCTTCCCGGAACTGACCTGCATGCCGGGGAGCCTGGAGCCCCCAGCTGATGACAAGCGAAATATTTCACAGGGTATAAATCTTTCAACTTGCAAATGTTCCTTGGTGAGAAATCAGACAGCGAGTAAGGAGTGGGCAGAATCCTTGCCCCAGTGAATACAAGAGAGGGATGGAGCCTCCTGCCTTTGTTCTGTGATTCGGCAGCGCGGAGTTGGTGGGAGAGAAGATTCTCTGCGGATCATGGGGCTGTTGACCGTAGTGGGCTCCTGAATGGGAGGCACTGGTGTCTCTCTTTATATCACCAACAAAAGAAAAGAAACAAAACACACACACACACACACACACACACACACACACACTCAGTTATCTCTAGCTTGTGTAACATTCCACTGTGCGACTGCTTCCAGGTTGTTGGCTCTTCTGACAAAAGTCAAACAGAAAAAAAACATATCAGTGAGGGCCTTTCCAATCCTGCTTTTGTAAGAAGCAGTAGGAACTTTCCAATCCTCTTATGTTTGCTCTGGGTCTTTGAATTAGACCTTTATATTTTATTTTATTTTTACCACCGATACACCTCACCTCCATGTGAAATATTATTTTACAAAATTATTATGAAGTGTCTGCTAGTGTGTGATTAGCATTCTATTTCCATTTTTTCTGGCTCTCTCTATCATGCCATGCTTTCAGGAATTATATTTGGAAAGGGAGGGAAGGAAGGGTATATAAGGTGCTGGGGGTGGAAGTCTAGGGAGCATATGGGCAGAGGTGCAGAAAACAGAGGGATGGGATAATTAGGAAGTTTCCCTCCAAATGGCCATGGTCACAGGGAGGCAGGAGTTGCAGTGTGAACCTTTTAACTCGGTTCGTTGGCTGGCAGTGGATGATATCTTGGGTAACACCCCTCTTCAGGCACTGTGCAGTGCTCGACGCCATTTGATGTAAGTGGCGTGAGTGTCTGCAGGGGTCCTGGAGCCAATCCCTCGTAGATGTTGAGAGGCGAAGGGGCACCTGTATTACTCAGTCATCGCATTTGCTCAGTCCAGTTGCAGTCACCGGCGCCGTGCTGAGAGTAAACCCCGCTTTGGGAGGAGAGCGGGAGGAGGAGCCGTCAGATGGGGGGGCACACGGATCCCGCTGGCAGCTGCATCCTATCCCGAAGATCACGAGGCGGTGAGGATAGCCTGACTGCCAGCGCTACAGCTGTGCACCTGGAACAGGTTCTGGAGGTTGTGAAATGCGCTCAGGAGAGAGGGCACCCAGGCTCTGGCGATCTGGCGCTCACAGCCAGCCAGGACCAAGTACATGAGGCTGCCTGTCTCCCCTGCTGGTCCTCCCTCTGAAGGTCAAAACTAGCCAGTTCTCGCCGGGCCACGTGAGATGGTTCCCTCCTGGCAGTCTTGGGAGCATCTCATATCCCAGGCTGGAGGAGGCTCCCCTTGCTCTGGGGCCATGGTCGGCAAACTCATTAGTCAGCAGAGCCAAATATCAATGGTTCAACGATTGAAATGTCTTTTGAGAGGAGAGAACATCCAAGATGGCGGCCTAGGCAGTCTCCTAAGCTGCCGCCTCATCAACAATTTAATTAAAAAAACAACTAAAATCAAAAAGGACTTCACCAAAACCTCAGGAAAGCTGGCGGAGTAGAATAGCTACAACTAGAAAGAAAGAGAGAGGCTCACGGATCGGACTGGGAGCCGAAAAGCACTGAGGTAGGAGACACTCGCGCACGCGACCGCCGAATACCTGCCTGGCGGGAGGGGAGGAATCCCCGATTGCACGGAACCCTTTCGGACTGTACTGAACCCCAGCCCCGGCTGAAATTCCGTGGTCCCAGGCTCATACGGGTGGAGTCTGGACTGCAGAGAAAGGCACCCAGAGACCCAGAGACCGGGGACCAGGAGCCGCAGTCGCAGTCTGCAGGGTCTACAGCCTCGCGCGCGAGCAAGTACGCGCTGAGGTCTGACCGCCGCCCCTCCGGAGCGGAAGGAGCCAGAAGCTCCAGGTCTGACCGCGGAGGCTGCCGCCGCCTCTCAGGTGGCGGCCTCTCCGTAGCGGAAGGAGTCAGAAGCTCCAGGTCTGACTGCGGAGGCTGCCGCTGCCTCTCTGTACAAGGTGGCGGCCTCTCTGTAGCGGAAGGAGTCAGAAGCTCCAGGTCTGACCACAGAGGCTGCCGCTGCCTCTATGTACAAGATGGCGGCCTCTCTGTAGCGGAAGGAGTCAGAAGCTCCAGACTACAGAGACCAGCCCAAGTCCGGGTGAGCCCCTGCGGCACCCACGCTCTTGCTTGGGGAAACTGGGACAGTCAGGCAGAAACTCAGGCGAGTGCACAAGGGCAGGGCAGAAGCCAAGACTGTCAGTTCAGCCCTGAGACTCCGCCCCATCCAAGCTGAGCAGAGGCTTCTGCAGTTTTTCAAGTCTGATCCTATAAGACTGTCTCCAATACAGAAGGTATCCCAGAGTAGACACAGCTGATACCCACATCCAATTGGCCTGAAGGTCAATTCACAACAATAGAGACTTAGCTACAACAAAGCTGTGCACGCAGTCCACAAAGGGGATCACCAAGAGTGTCTACCTCAGGTAACTGAGGAGGCTGACCCACTGTGCTATATAGGACACCAAACACACAAAGCCATCCTACCAACTCTGAAAAATAGTGATAATGCCGAGACAAGGAAATAGATCTCAAACAAAAGAGATGGAGGATATAGAATTCAGAACTACGGTTCTAAGGTTATGCAACAATATCCTAGAAAAGCTCGATAAACTTCATGAGACCCAACTAAAAAGTATAGATAAACTGACTAAATTGGAAAATATTATGCAGAGATCCAACAGCAGAATGGAAGAACACAAGAATCAGGTCAAAGAGCCAAAAGACACTCCACTGGAGAAGGAAGAAGAAAAGAGGATCCAGAAAGTTGAAGATAGTGTAAGGAGCCTCTGGGACAACTGCAAGCGCACCAACATCAGAATTATGGGGGTGCCAGAAGAAGAGGGAGTGCAAAATACTGAAAACATATTTGAAGAAATAATATCAGAAAACTTCCCTCACCTGGTGAAAGAAATAGACTTACAAGTACAGGAAGCCTACAGAACCCCAAACAAGAGGAATCCAAAGAAAAATTCTTCTCGACACATCATCATCAATATGCCAAGGGTAAAAGACAAAAAGAGGATCTTACAAGCAGCAAGAGAAAAGCAGTTGGTTACCTATAAGGGAGCACCCATACGACTATCAGCTGATTTCTCAACAGAAACCATGCAGGCCAGAAGGGAGTGGCAAGAAATATTCAAAGTGATGAATAGGGAGAACCTACAACCAAGATTACTGTATCCAGCAAAGTTATCATTCAGAATTGAAGGGCAGATAAAGAGCTTCACAGATAAGAAAAAGCTAAAGGAGTTCATTACCACCAAACCAGTATTATATGAAATGCTGAAAGGTATTACTTAAGAAGAGGAAGAAGGTCAAGTGAATTAAAAATCTCAGGAATAGAATAAACTGGTGAATATAATAGAATTAGGGGCAAAGAAAGGGAGTGGATAGATAATTATCAGGGTGAAGGGGTGTGGGGTGCAGAAAGAGACTGGATTAAAATTGTATAACCTATGGATGAGGACAATAGTGGGGGGAGGGGGTAAGGGCAGAGGGTGGGGTGGGAATCAGGTGGAAGGGAGCTATGGGGGAGAAAAAGGAGAAACAATTGTAATAATCTGAGCAATAAAGATTTATTTAAAAAAAAAAAAAAAAAAAAAAAAAAAAAAAAAAAAAAAAAAAAGAAATGTCTTTTGAGAGCCAAGTTTTGTTTTTTTTAAACTTGAACTTCTTCTAGCGCCACTTCTTCAAAATAGACTCGCCCAGGCCATGGTATTTTGTGGAAGAGCCACACTCAAGGGGCCAAGGAGCCGCATGCGGCTCGCGAGCCGCAGTTTGCCGACCACTGCTCTGGGGTGATCTGGTGTCTCTCTTGTTTCTGGAATTCTGAAGGTTCCTCTTTGGGGCGAAATAGAGATTTCTGGTCATCCACTAGCTGAATTTAGTGTAAATGTCAGCAGGCCGTCACCACAGTTGTTTCTCCAATTGCATCCTCGGTGAAATATGGAAGCAAACAAATTTGGACTCTATGACTTTGGCCAATAAAGGTTAAAAGTCAACTAGACACCAGACCTACAAGGAAATGCTTCATCACAGAGGCGAGATTCAGGGCTGCCATGACAAAGCTGTGGGAGTGAGACAGAAACAATGAAGCAGGAGCTGGCCCTGGGAACATACAAACAGCCTGTTGTCTAGCATGACACAGGAAGTTCTTCAGGTACACAGATGTGAACCATCAGGACTGGCACAATTACTCTGTGCATAACGTGACAGAGCGGCATTTATGGAGACCCCCTACTTGAGCAGAGGGGCCTTTATTCCTACCTGGCTGTGCTAATGGATCCCAGAATAACCATACAGGGCGCTGTGCTAAGTGCATTAGATATATGTTCTCATTTAATCCTCAGAACCGCCCTGTGAGGTGGGTCCTATTACCTCTCTACTGTGTGGATGAGCACACGTTGCTTGCAGAGAGTCAGGCCTGTGTGCAGGCTCACCTGGATGGCGGGTGGAGGAGGAGCACCTTGTAGCTTGTATTCTCCTGGTCCCTCCCCCTTTAGGGGTTTTTTGGGGAATACAGTAGGGTGTTGAGCCCCACGGATTTTCCTAACACTGGTTAGTGAGCGTGAGAGTAAAACCTCCTTTTTTATTTAGATTAATTTTGCCAAGAAATCGATTGTGTGACCATATAGCTCAGAGAGACTAGCTCTCCAGCAAGTGCTAGGTGGAATGAAAAACCGCTTCTTGGCTTTGATCTAATTGCTTTAAATAGCAATGTCAAATCTTCATGTGGAGTTCCTGGTGGTGGGTTTGGACCTATTTCCTCTGGAAAGGAAAGAAGTCGAGAATTTACAATTCCTAGGTAGAAGAACAAACAAAATATCCCCTTTTTCCTGACAAACAATGATTAAAAAAAAGTAGGATTCCCTCATTCTGAAGAGAGATGTTTGTTTTTTGTTAATCCTCACCTGAGGATATTTTTCCATTGGTTTATTTTTAATCCTCACCCAGGGAGTGAGGATATTTTTTCCATTGATTTTAGAGAGAGTGAAGGGAGAGAGAAGAGAGATAGAAAGAGGGAAGATAGAGATAGAGAGAAACATCAATGAAACACATTGATTGGTTGCTTCCTGCATGTGCCCTGACCCAGGCTGGGGATCCAGCCTGCAACTGAGGTACGTGCCCTTGATGCTCTAACCACTGAGTAAACTGGCTAGTTTGTTTTTTTTTAGTTTAGTTTAGTTTGTATTTATTGTTGATAGTATACAGATGTCCTCCCTTTTTTCTTCATTGACTCCCCTCCTCCCAACTCCCATCCAATCCCCAGGTCTTCACCCCACTATAGTCTGTGTCCATGGGTTATTCATATATGCATATACATTCTTTGGTTGACATTTGTTTTAAAGACTCTTTCTCCCCAGATGTACTTCAAAGATATTGTGGATTTGGTTTCAGACCACTGCAAAACAAGTGTTGCAATAAAGCAAGTGATGATAATCTTTTTGCTGGTGGAGGGTCTTGCTTGCAGTTTGTAAAAAGAAAAAAAATTAAAAAAATGCAATATCTGTGAAGCATAATAAAGCAAAGTGCAATAAAATGAGTTATGCCGGATTTACTTTTTAAACTAAGGGCAGCTCCACCTGGTGTTTGCATAACAAAATCTGCAGTGGTTCAGGTCTCTGAGCGACCACACTCAGTGGCAGGGCAGATTGGAGGCTGAGTGTAGGGCATGCATAGCACAGTGGACCAGAAGAGCTGGATCTAGTTCTGGTACCAAGTCCCATGACTTGAATCACCTCCCACCATCTTTCCTCAGTTTGCCTAATTGGTTTGGGATTACAGTAAGGCTACCTGTCCTACTCACCTCAGTGGTCATAGATATTTCTGGGGGACATGTCAAATAGTTGAGGTCAACCTGGAACTCCTGTTTTGTGTGGCTCATTTGTTCATTGTGAACACTTGGTTCACACTTCTTGTATGCAAGGTGCTATTTCATTTTTACTAATTCTTGCAACAATCTCATGAGGGAGGTAATAGTCTTAGCCAAATTTTTCACATGAGAAGACAAGAGCACATAGGGGTTGATTTGTCCAGGGTCACTTACATGTTGTTTGTGGTAGAGTCAGACTAGAACCCAAGTTTTCTGAACCTGGATAGTATGTTTTTAACAACTGTGCCCTTCGCCATCTGACCCCCTCTAAAGTATAATCAGTTTTGACATCTTTCTTTTTTGGGGGGTGATGGGTTCTTGTCTTTGCTAGATCTAGAGCTTATTTGTTGTAAGACCCTTCAGATTTCACAATCTTGCCTTGTAGAAGATCTGGAGAGGTTTGAGGATTTCTGATGTTTTCATTTTATTTCAGATGCACTACTCTCCACACCCTAAATAATATGATATTAAATCCCAGTGTTGATTTTTGTTAATTATAAAATTATTGTATAGTAAAATTACTTATATAATAATAGTCTATATGCAACTTACAGCTGAATTCTCTCCTTGATAATAGCAATTATTGGTATGTATCTCAATATCCAGCAAAATGTGGGAATGTAATAATCAGCACTCATCACAAATCTATTGATTTAAAAAATATATATATTTTTTCTTATTACAACATGTGTCCAGTGAGGTACAAATAGATAATGCCAAAATGCCAAAATGCTGAAAGGAAGGAAGATAAAATAATCCAGAATTACACCACTCTGATGGCTATACCAAAGCAATACCTATACCGATTTGTTTGTGATTCAAGAATTTTATACCCAGCCAGGTTATTTTTCATGTGTGAAAGCAACATACATATTATCTTATAGGCGAAGTTTCAAAACATTTCTATGATGGGCAATTCTCCTAGGCAAGGCTTTCCTTATTTATCTCTGTTGAAAGGAGAGCTTGAAGATAACATAAATTTTAAGAGATGGTTGAAGATACCATGAGAGATCAAAACAGGAAAGCTAGAGCATAGAAAAGGTTGGGGGGAAGCACTTAAACCAGTTAATGTACATTTATTTGTATACCTGTATAATTATGAGTAATAATCAGGGATTACATATAAAATCTGTCATTGTACTTCTGTTTAAAAACTGAGAGCAAATGTAAAAAAAATTTTAGAAGACATAAAATATAGCAATAATTATGTGGTAATCTGTATCTATGCCTCCAGATTGCATCATCAAAGTCGGAGAAGGATGTTCTGGGAATGGCTGGAGGGGAAGGATGAGAGGGAGGTCATAGGATGAGGAGAAATGGGAGGAATTCAAGACATTGCCTTGGATAATGCTAATTATTTGTACGTGGAATTTGTCTATACCCTGAAAAATGAAATGTTATACATTTAAATTAATTTAATAAAATATATAAAATATTATATATTTAAATTAATCAAGTGAGGCTTATGGTCACCTTAAATAATATTAGTCCTTAAAATATTTAGTTCAGCAACTTCATGGCTTTTTAGGCAATTATACGTTTTGTGCATTTTGTTTGCTTTTGAGCCCAGTTCTTTCTGAGATTGTTCTGCTGCTAAGCCCATTTCACTGTGTATTTCTCAAAGTAACCTTGATGAAGAGAAGCATATTGACCTGTCTGCTTAGGTCTGGTGTCTGACTGCCCAACAGGTGTTCAAGATTAAAAGACAATTTCTTCCCTATTTTTTTTTTTTGTCTGAAAGTTGTCACCATCAAGTTGAAGCTAGAATTACAGAAGTGTGTACATCTTCATTCAAGGAAACAATCTAAACAAATTGGAATTTACCAAAAGACATTCTTCTCTAATTACGATTGAGTTTCCATCTAAAACTTCTTAAATGTAGCTCTCTCATAACATGGGGACATTGGCACTGAACACAGATTCTTTTGGAAATGTTAGTGTTGGAACTTGCTAATATTGTGTGTGTGTGTGTGTGTGTGTGTGTGTGTGTGTGTGTGTGTGATGGGTGCAGGGAGGACCAGGATTCACAAAGTGTTCAGAGGAGGAGTGATAAGAATCCCTGCACTAGTAAGCCATTTGCAGGAAGCCTAATCAACACTCCAGAGAGGAAGTTAGCAGCCTTTCTCCGGGCCTGACGGCTGCTTCTCCTGGTGGCAGCGAGGTTGTCAAGCCTCATTACTGGAAAGTTCATCTTGTTAGATTTCCACTTAGAGCAGGAAGATGTGTTAGGGAAGAGCCCAGACTCTGTGGCCATTCTGACAAATTTACACAATGACATTTCAAGTGGTGGTCAAGGAGTTTTGTTTACAGCTTCATTTAAAAATGTGAAAATTAATGACTGACTGGAGAAGTCACACATGTGCATACTATTGGATTAGATTTAGCAGATTTAATCTTGACTGAATAATGAAGTGAGGTTGGCATGAGTGGCAGGGTTGAAACAGAAGTAGAAACAAAACCAGCGATGGGCACAGGCTTGAAACAGAATATGTTGTATATGCACTAGCCAGGTTATGCTGTATTCATAAATAAACCCAGAAATCTCAGGGGCTTAAGGCAAAAAAAAAAAACAAAACAAAAATGGCTTATCTCAAAAATGGCTTTCATGATTCTCTGGGCAGCACTCCCTCTGTCTTGTTCGGCTGCCATCTCAACCTGTGGCTTCTAGGATTGTCAAGGCAAAGGATGAGAGACAAGTTCTTTCCGTAGGGATCTAAAAGAAACATAGCACTGCTGCACACATTTTTCTGGCTATGACTAACTCATGGGCCCGTCCAGCTGCAAGGAAGCTGGGGAGTGTAGACTTCCTGTGTGTCAAGAAGGAGAGAAAAACTGGGTGTGGCTGAACACTGCACACCTCTACTGCACATGTGGGTAGAGTGGAATCCAGGCAATGGTCAGAGACTGATGTTATGGTTATTCAGCAGGGGAAGCAGAATTCCTGGGGAATCAAGTGTGGCCTAGCACTTTCTTTTTTTCACAATGATGACAACTTGCACAGCCATGGGAGATGTCACAGTCTCCTACCTCCTGCTTCTGGCTGTGGGTCAACTCCAACTTGAATGGATATGTATTGAACTTAATAAGATCTTTTAAAAAATATATATATTATTAATTTTTTACAGAGAGGAAGAGAGAGGGATAGAGAGAGTTAGAAACATAGATGAGAGAGAGTCATCGATCAGCTGCTTCTTGCACACCCCCTACTGGGGATGTGCCCGCAAACAAGGTACATGCCCTTGACCAGAATCAAACCTGAGACCTTTCAGTCCATAGGCTGACGCTCTACCCACTGAGCTCTACCCACTGAGCTCTACCCTCTACCCACTGAGTTAGTGGGACTATTATTAATATCTAAGTTCCTTACTCTAGTCTGGTCATCTCCCTAATGTTCTAACATCCTCCCAGTCTTGCAGTGATAATCTTGGTTCCTGGCGCTCATTCTATCTTTGAGACCCATAGCTATATGGCATAGGAGGTTAAGGGTGTGGTGAGACCTTATCAGCATGTTTCTCCATTCCTTCAGAGAGGATCTCTGTCTTTCCTCCCTGGTGAATTCCTGCTGATTCTCATATGGTGGTTGAGAGTTGTTTCAAGAGAGACTACCTGGGCCCAAATCTTGCCTCTATGTCTAGCAAACACTGAAATCCTGAATCTGACTTAACCTCTCTGTACTTCTGTTTTCTCATTGGTAGGTATAATTATACCTACCTTTTAGAGTTTTGATGAGAGAGTTAATGCATGAAAAGCACTTAGAACAGTGCTGGGTAAGTCATTAAAGAACACTAGCTATTTTCCCCTTTATAAAAAACTCAAGTCCAGTGTTCCTGAAGCTTTCCTGAACTTGCTGCTTTTCTGAATTCCTTCAGCATTCTGTAATGCTTCTGTTATAACCTTTATCATATATTATAATTAGTGGCCTGGTGCACAAATTTGTGCATGGGTGAGGTCTGGCCAGCCTGCTGCAATCAGGCTGGGCCAGATGGGGGGAGGGGCCACAGGCAGTTGGTGGGCTGGCCCTGCCCCCTGGTCGAACTCCCAATAGAATAGACAATTTGCATATTAGTCTTTTATTATATAGGATTATTAATTTACCCATTTTTTTTCTGTTGCTAACCTGTCATTAATCAAGTGCAATGTACTGCTTACCATTTACCCTAGTCTTGAAAGAATATCTGGTATGCAAAATAGATTAAAAGGTGTTTTCTGAATAAATGTATGGAAATGGCTGAATTCACCAATATTCAAGAAGTTCTCCCTCCTGAGTATAAAGAAAAGCTACATTTCTGAGCTCTCTTGCTTCTAGATGAACCACATAACTGAGTTCTTCTGGTCAATGAAATGATATGTGTCACTTTTAGGCTGTCCATAAACTTACTGAGCGATCTTCTGTGAGCCTTCTCTTTGCCTCCCATCCAATTGGCTGGAAGGTGGCAGCATCTTAGAATAGAAAGAGCCCAGATCCCGGAGTCACTACTTGGAAAAGAGGGATCTGGACTTTTAAAGTTGTGTCAGGCTTCTGAAATCTGAACCTGGCCATGATAGCAGCTAGTGTACTTACCTGGCTAATAAAACAAGGATCTGGGCACAACAGACACTTTTCTGTAGACATCAGGGTATCATGTGACTCAGTCTGCTGGCAAAGTCTCTGAGTTCAGAAAAGCATATTGACCCAGCCCATGAGAGAAGCAGAAATGTACAGAAAACTGAAAACCCAGACAAATTGGGGAGGAGCATCTGGCCTGCCCACTTTCTTCTCAGTATGAAGCCAGTTCCCACTTAGAAGCCTATTTTGGGGTCAAATGTGGATTTCCCTAAATTTCTGGTTACCTCTCCTTCCTTTCTCCCCGGTGAGAGCAGCCGTGGAGTATGATTCTTCTCTTCCTGGTAAGTTACTTAGAGAAAAAGCTGACTTTCCTTTTGCAACACAAAGCATTATCCTGAGAAACAATTACAGTTCCTTTTAGAGCTTTGGTTCCTTCATAGGTACCTATTGTCCTCATAAATAGAACTGCTTGGAACACAAAAGCATTTATTTCCTCTTTTAGCTAATTTAATTTTTTACAGCTCTGGTGAGAAAATATTTTATGTTTTACTCGTCTAATGCGATTTTAAGGTAGTTTATTCTTGGATTCAATTTTGTTTTCATTTTCTAGAAAATCAATTTAATTCACAGAAGGATCATTCATTTAATGGCTTTTCTTGCACATGGTTAATGCTTAAGCATAAGATCAGATATTACTCTTAGCAATATCTTCACAAGGCTCAACTGGAGAAGGTGTTCGATGGGGGAAATCCTCTACATTTGACAAAGCTTCTTTCATATGGACTGACTGACATAGAAAATTAGTCTGAATTGAAGTTGAATTACAGACTATTTTTCAAAGAGATTCCTATATAATTTCAAGTTGCTCAAACTAAATTTATGGGAGTGTAGTCTAACAAAGGGCTTTGGGTTGTCTCCATCTAGCTTTCTAGTACTTGGCATGCATATCTTTATCTTAGGAAATTCTTTTGGTCAAAAACTCTTTGACCATAAGTCCTTTAAACATTCTCCTATGTCAACATATTAAAGGACATATATGACAAACACATAGCCAGCACCATACTCAAGGGGAAAAAATTGAAAGCATTTGCCTTAAGATTAGGAACAAGACAGGGATGTATGCTTTCACCACTCATATTTAACATAATACTGGAAGTTTTAGACCAATCAGACAAGAAGAAGAAATAAAAGGCACTCAGCTTAGAAAGGAAGAAATAAAACCCGTTATTTGCAGAAGACATGAAACTTTCTTCCGACTGAAGTAATGCTACTAGAGCTGATAAATTAATTCAGTAAAGTAGTAGGGTACAAAATTAATCTTCAGAAATCAGTGGCATTTTTATACACCAATAATGAACTGTTAGAAAGAGAAACTAAGAGAACAATTCAATTTACAATGACAACAAAAAAAGAAAAAAACAAGGTCTAAATTTAGGAATAAATTTAACCAAGGAAGTATACGACTTGCACTAAGAAAATGATAAGATACTGAAGAAAGAAATGGAGAAAGATACAAATAAGTAGAAGCATCCACCGTGCTCATGGATAGGAAAAATTAACATTAAAATGTCCATGTTACCCAAAGCAATCTATAGAGTGAATGCAATTCCTATTAAAATACTCAAGGCATATCTCACAGAACTAGAACAAATATTTTAACAATTTAAATGGAACCACAAAGACCCTGAATAACCTCAGCAATCTTGAGAAAGAAGAACAAAATTGGAAATACCACACTTTCTGACATCAAACTATACTACAAGGTTACAATAATCACAACAGCATAAAATCTAGCATCTAGATCAATGGAACAGAGTAGAGAACCTAGAAACAAACCCAGGCCTATATAGTTAATTAATATTTGGCAAAGGAGACAAAAACATACAGTGGAATAAGGATAGTCTGTTCAACAAATGATGTTGGGAAAACTGGAAGATATTGGTTGAATTCACAATTTGTGGAGGGTCAGATCAGCTCCTCAAAAACAGTTTGAGGGCCTACCAGTATGGTTCAGTGGTTGAGCGACGACTTATGGACCAGGAGGTCATAGTTCCATTCCTGGTCAGGGCACGTGCCCTGTTTGCAAGCTCAATATCCAGTGGGGGTGTGCAGGAGGCAGCCAATGATTGATTCTCTCTCATCATTGATGTTTCTATTTCTCCTCCCTTCCTCTCTGAATCAATAAAATATATATTAAAACACACACACACACACACAACAGTTTGAGGACTTTTTGGAAAATAAGAGAACCTCCAACCTCCTTCCTAAATATGGTTTTAGATGAAGCTACACTGGGCTCTCTTAGGACTCAGTCTGCTTTTGGAATATGAACTCTATACCTCTTGGCTATTGATCTCATATTGCAAAAGCAAAGAGAGCAGGAACACCCTTATATCTCTACATCTCCTTTGTGCTTTACAAGTTACTTTCCCCACACATTAACTACTTTGAGCTTCATACTGGCCCTGTCCTGTTGGCATGAGAGCTCTTATACCCACTGAATGTCTCCAGGTCTTGCCCACCTGTGAGGAGGAGGGAAATCGCATTAAGTGGAATGACCCAACTCTGAAGGTGCTCAGACCCTGGCCATAACTGTGGGATCTCGAGCTCCCTGAAGGATTCAATCCTCTGTTGTTTCTGCCATCCCTTGAGGGCTTCTCAATGGGGTTCAGCATCTGGGCTTCATGTATTTTGCCACTGGGACTAATTGTGCTGGCAAATCCCTCCCTAACATATGCAGGCAGACAGGTTATTTCCAGTGAGAGTGAAGCCACTGTTGTAGGAAACATCCTCCACTGTCCTCACTCCTGTCAGACCTGTGTTCCCAAATTCATCCTTTTATAGCAAAGAAACAGCTAACAATGCCTGCAAATAGATAACTGGAGGGATGGGTATCACCCCCACACTAGAGATACTTAAATCTCAGTTTTGAAGTTATCAATTGGCTGGTAATATGTACACACACTAGCAAACATGCACACAAATGTGTACACACATGGGGACTCGGAGAAATTGGACTAGTTTGTTCAGGCCATCCCATTTTTTGATGGAGACATAGATCCCAGGACTTTTGACTCTGAGTCTCACGTTCTTCCCTCTGCCTCATCCTGATTGAAAGAAAATTCTATCAAAATGTTGGCCTAATAGTAGGCAGAACCATCTACTAGAAGCTTACACCACTACTACAGTAGAAATTCTGCTCTGCCTCATTTGACTGGGCTCAGGGAGGCTCCATGCCCAGACTTGTGTGCCATCAGGAGAGCTGGGTGAATAATGGGGGCTTTGTCATAGGCACTCCTTGAAGTCTTCTCCCAATGTGAGTAAGTGTCAGTGTTTTTTCATTATTTTTGCCTGCGGTTTGTAACTTGTCATAAGAATTAGTTCCGGTTTAATGGAGGGCCTGGTGTTGGGGTAAGAGGAGGAAGTGTTGTGGCCTCTCAAAATGCATTTTATAAGATCCTGACATTCTAGGTCTTGGCAGATGCAGCTGGGAACAGTAGCATGTGGGAAGGGACAAATCTACCAAATGTTCCAAGTCCAGCTCCCTCTTGGCCTCTAATTTGGAGCTTGCTTACACGTGTTTTTTTTTTTTTTTTTTTGAGTAGGATCAGTCAGTTTTTTTTTTCTTCCTTTTTTTAAAAAAACTCTATTTGGGGATTGTACTGCTTGAAAGCAAGAAGGCCCCTGGGTAGTTAGTGATGTGCTTCTTCCACCTCTTTCTTGGAAAAGGGCATCTAGTCCTCAAGTTGATTCTCAATTCATCCCTGGGTCTTTCAAAAGTTTCTTTCTTTAAAAAAAAATCTATATTATTGAAAGTATTACAGATGCTCCTTTCCCCCTCACTGATCCCCTCCACTCCAAACCCATCTCTCACTCCCCCCCCCCCCGCCTCAGGCCTTCACCACACTATTGTCTGAGTCCATGGGTTATGCATATCTCTCTCTGTAAAAGCCTAAGTGACCATTACAATGGGACGCCTGGAATGACCAGAATGACTGGTTGCTATGATATGCACTGACCACCAGGGGGCAGACCCTCAACGTGGGAGCTGCCCCCAGCCTGCAGGCCCTGATTGCCCATGGGGCCTGCTGGCCAACCTCCTGGACCCCAACCCCGGCCAGCAGGGGTTGGATTGGACTAGGCCCTTGGGCTTGGATTGGGATCCGGGGATGGGTGGCAGCAGGGGGATGGGAAGGAGGAGGGGGAGAAGTGGGGAGGTGTGGAACCCTGATTGCCAGCTAGGCCCATGCAAGAAATTTGTGGGTGGGCGTGTGTATGTATGTGTTCCTCAACCGGCCTGCACCCTCTCTAATTGGGGACCCCTTGGGAGATGTCTGACTGCCAGTTTAGGCCCAAACCAGCAGTCGGACATCCCTCTCACAATCTGGGACCACTGGCTCCTAAATGCTTGCCTGCCTACCTGCCTACCTGCCTAACCGCTTCTGCCTGCAAGTCTAATCACCCCCTAACTGCTCCTCTGCTAGCCTGATTGACACCTAATTGCTCCTCTGCTGGCCTGATTGCCCCCAACTTCCCCTCCTGCTGGCCTGATTGCCCACAACTGCCCACCCCTGCTGTGACCCACCTCCTTTGCCGGGACCCACCTCCTCCACGTGAGGCAGCAGAGATGCCGGGACTGGCCTCCTTCATGGCATTCAGAGCTGTGGGACCCCTAGGCCTTATTGCATGGAGTGGCCACTGGGCCCCACCTCTGCTGTGCACAGCCATCTTGTGATGATGTCATGTGAGGGTGTGATGCCACCTAGGCTTTTATTATTTAGAATACCTAAATAATAAATTGTCCATTTTCTCTTCTCTGTGCTGATTGGATGCACCAATTCATACTCAAGTATTGATAGTTAATGGGTTACACTGTGATAAAGTTCCTTGAAAACATTCTCACATTTTTCCTTGCCTGACCAAGTCACAGAAGCCTTCCTTTCTTCTGATTGCCTGGGCAGGTTTTTGAACGTTAGTGGGCATAGCTAACTACCTGGGGAGCTAATAAATGTGCAGGCCTGCTGCCAGAGATTCTGACCCACACATGGGTGAAGCAGTTTATGATGTCATGGTACCACATAAAAAGTGGTGAATGCCACAGATCTTTCCCAATACTCTCCCACCATGCCTGAAAGTCTCCTCATTAATTTTTTTCAACAAACATGCATTGAATCCTTGCTGTTTGGAAGGCTCTGCCTAGGCTTGTGGCCAGGAGGCTGTACTCAAAGGAGAGAATCAGAAGTCTCTCTCTCTCTCTCTCTCTCTCTCTCTCTCTCTCTCTCTCTCTCTCTCTCTCTCTCTCTCTCTCACCAGTAGAAAACAGCGTCGGTGGAGGGAAGTGATTTCTGAGTGCTGGGATCAAGAGTATGGGCTACTCAGAATGTGGTTCTTAGGCCAGCAGTTTCAGTGCTACCTGGGAGGTAGTTAGAACTGCAAATTCTCCGGTCACATTCCAGTGCATTCAGTGGGGGAGTCAGTTACCTTGTGAGCACCCTCTGTCCTATGCTTTTATACCTCAGGCTCTGTCCCTTTTTCTCCCGAATGCTCATAGGTCATAGCTTAGTGGTGGTGGTATAAAGAAGAGCTAGGAACCCTAGTTGGTTTGGCTCAGTGGATAGAGCATTGACCTGCAGACTGAAGGGTCCTGGGTTCAATTCCAGTCAAGGACACATGCCTGGGTAGTGGGCTCGATTCCCAGTGGGAGGCATGCAGGAGGCAGCAGTCAATGCTTCTCTCTCATCATTGATGCTTCTATCTTTCTTTCCTTCTCTTTTCCTCTCTGAAATCAATAAAAATATATTAAAAAAAAGAAGAGTTAGGAAATAAATTTATCCATAATTCCAGCATCTAAAGGTAACCACTTTTACTGTTTGGTGTATATCTACTCAGACTTATATCCATGCAATTAAAGACATATGTAATGAAAACAATATTGAACAAAATTCTGTTAAAATGTAATACTGTTTATTTATTTATTTATTTTAAAAATTTGTCCCCCCCACTTAATAATGGTAGACTATCTTTTCATGTAAATAAAAATACTTTACCACATTAATTTCAGTAACAGTACAGCATTTCTTTATAGGGATATGCTGTGGATCATTTAACTATTTCACAGGATGCAAGTCTTTCCAAATTTTTAGAATTGTTAAACAGCTTTGAGAATATCTTGTACATACATTTTTGTGTGCATATCTGAGACAATTAAACCTAGGTAGGTTCTTTTTTTATTATGTATTCTTCATATGTAATTCACGAATATTCATGTCAGAGAGACCGGTATAAGAGGTGACAACTTTCCATTTAATAAGTAATAGTAATTATCCCACCAGTCTTCCATTTTATAATCAAAAGTACATGAACATAGAATAAGTTGTGCTGAAGTATTTGTATCTTACATGATTAATAACGGACTTAAGGCCATTGGTAAAGGACCCTGTCAGTTATCAGGGGACAAAAAACAATGTAGCAAATATAAGTGGAGAGAGAAAACCCCAGCGGGTATTTTTCAGATTGTTGCTTGCTCAAACACATCTCAAATCATTGGAAACCAAGGTGAGTTTCTAAAATAAGTGGAAGATCAGCTTATTCAACTCTGATTTTCCTATAAGTCCACGCACAGTATCAGCAGATTCATTAAGAAGTCTGCTGGTAGTGATGTTAAGAAGGCTGGCAGATTTTCAATGCAGATTGACACTATTCAAGACAGAGGCATAACTGATGTTTATTCAAGTATCCTAAGACATGTCACAGATTCTGTGGAGAACATCTGATATTTATAGAGAGCTCGAAGTAAAGCCCTGGGAAAAATATGTTCCAGACGGTTACAGATGTTCTCATATCAAGTCATATTTCTGTGAGAAGTTATGTAGCATGTTCGACTGATGGCACAGCCAATGCAGAGGGACAAATTTAAGGTTTTCTTCCTGTTAAAAAAATAATTGACTCGACTGTATGGGTAGTGTTAGTCACATATTTCAAGTCTTGCCATGGTGGATTTAGAAGATGTCTGAACGTCTAGTTGATCCAGCAAAAATTCAGTCACTTGAGTCCACTTAGAACAATTTGCATGCTGCAAACCAAGTAGAAACTCCCAGAATATTAACTGAGTGTTTGACCAAGTTCAGCACATTTTATAGGCCCTCAGGTATCAATCACATCAGGGCATACATGATTGTTTCAGATGTTGGCTCTGCGGCATTAGGCATGGTAGCGGCTAGGAGCAAAGCTGTAAGAAGTGTTGAAAGGGTTTGGCATTCTCTTGTGGGAACTAATGGAAAAGCAGGAGAACATACTCTCACACTGAAGATTCTGTGATAAACACCAGACCAATGACCAGGGCACCCAGTGAATAATCATGGAGGCTTGAAGTTCTATGTAGAGTGTATTTCTGAACATTTTAACTCACTTTCTGAGAATAAAAATGTGACCTCAATATATACCACACTTCAGAATAAGGTTTCTGAGACCATCAAAATAAGACACACTCAAGAAGATGGAAGGAGTCGAAACTGTTTTTCTGTGTAAAAGGGACTCTTAAAGCCAAATATGACATAATTGATATTATTCTAGAAGGTTCTTCAACTGTGTTTGTGATCCGAGGGTGGATTGAGAAAATAAATGGCTATTTAATGACATATTCAGGGTGTTGGCATAATCTCAGTGTAATTCCCACCTGCCTTATGTTTTACCGAAGCATCTCAAATATCAAAAGCATTTCTAATCTTCCAAAATAAATTCTACTGATTTAAAACACCCACATTGCAAAGCCAGGCTTAATTCAGTGTTGAGAAGTTTAAAGAATTACCGAATTTCAGTGTGGCCTAGGCTATGATAAATTGGTGTGTTTACTGCAGGCTAATGCTGGTGAATGAACAGTGGCTTTAGGAGTCAGGATAAAGGGGGCAAAGGAGGTGGCTCCAGGTGCTGAAATTGGGCTTGGAGTTAGGTGACCAATTATCCAGATTCACCCACAATCTAGCAGTTTCCTAGGGTGTAGACCTTTCAACTCTAAAACCATGGAAGGCTCACTCAGACTGACTGTGTGGGAATAGATCTGTTTCTCTGCCTCATTTCTTGTAACCTTTTCTCTTCAAAGCTAGCCCTGAGAACCATTCACCTGGATATCAACCTGGGGAACAGGGACACACAGGTGCCTGCTTATAGAAATATGTCCATATTTCTTCCTCTCTTTCCCCCTCCCATCTATTCTGCAACACACCAACGAGGATTCTAGGAAATTGTAGAGACTTCTTTGGGTAATTGGGGTAAAGTTAAAAGAACCAGTCTAGAAAGTTTCTCCTGTCAGTTGTGTACAAGATGACTCAGATGGGGGAGAGAAAAGGAGACAACTCTTTGAGGGTTCTTTCAACAATCCCAGCAAGAGTAAATGAGCATGGACTGGGTGTGAGTCCCTGGGGATGGAGAGGCAGGAGGAAATGTGGTAGATATTTTGAAAGAGGATATGACAAATGGATTTGTTGACAAATTGTGTAAAAGGGATGAAAGAAGGATCAATTTACTTATCTTTAAAGTAAAGGTTTTTCACGATGATCTGTAACATTCCTTTCTGTTCTGGGAATTCATGACTTCCAGGTTTCTAGACTTAGCAACAGGAAAATGCCAATACTTTCCTTCCCTCTTCTTCCCATCATTCAAAACTTTTTATCTAGTAATAGGTATTTTTAAGGTCTAGTGAGATACCTTCATCTCTGGAATACTTTGTAGTTGAGTAGAAGGGACTAAACAATTATAATCTAGTGTGACAGGCACTATTGTGGAGGTATGCTCAGAAGGCAGCACAATCAAGTCTGCCTGGGAAAGTAGAGGCAAGTTGATATTTGAGCGAGGGTATGAAGGATGGTCAGGAGTTTGTTAGGCTAGATAAGTGGGGTGGAAAGAAAAACACAGTGCAAGAAGCATAGATGAGACTGATGTGTGTATACTACCAGGGACTTAGGGTTGATTGGAGAAAAGGAATAGGAGGAGAGAAGGGGAAAGTAGGAGGTTTAGCAGCAGAGTTAGGTTGTGGTCAAATAAAGAAGGACCCTATTTTATGAAAGGAATATGGACTTGATCCTAGAGATCTTCCAGGAAGATAATGACTTAACTGATTTGTGTTTTAGGAGTTAACTCTTGGAAGGAGTGATTGCACTGGAGAGAGGCTGTGGATAAGGAAACCAATAGGAGGCAATTATTGTACAGGCAAGACATGATGCATAAATGATTATTTGTGAAGTACTGGGGGAAAGTTGAGTTTAACTTTGAAAATTAAGTTTTAAAAGGGAGCAGGGCATTCATGTGTGGATTCAATTTTTTCCTTTGCATTCAAATCATTAAGTTGTCTAGGCAGTCTGGGTGCTGAGGACAAGATACATAGAACACTTCTGTGACTTTCAGCTTATTTGCAATGGTTCTCATCTTTTTTTGCAGTCCCAGAACTCATAAGGAATGTGACACACTTATAGTAGTGGAAAAGGCAGGGTGTGAGCAGGATATGAGAAGGAGTAGGGGCATGGAGGAAGGAGCATACCCTTAGGGGGAATAGCAGAATGCAGAGAATTGAGGGGCTGGGATATGTAGATATTCCTCCTTCTTTAGGTGGTTCTAATGAGCTTGTTTTATTTGGAGACTTTCAGGTTCAAATAATAGAATACTGTACTCAAATAGCTTGAACAATAATGGTGCTCATTATGATGTATAATAAGAAATCCAGGACTGGCCAACTCAGTGTCCTTATACCTTTCTATTCTGCCATCTTTACCATGTTTCTCTCATACCAGTGCTACCTCCTCTCATGGCCACAGATGGCTGCTTCAGTTCATCACATGCAGAGGTGACTCTATCTAGCAGAAGAAAAAAGTACTTGTTCTTCCCTGTGCATCATTTTTTAAAGGGCACATAATCCTATCCAAGAAACCCTCAGCAGATTTCTTCTATTTCAGTGGCCAGAAATGGGTTGGAGGCCCTCCCCTGAACTTATCACTGGCAAAATAAATGGGGAGGCAAAAAAAGGAAACAAAATTATCTCTGTTGGCAGAGAAGACAGTGAAAATGGCATTTGAGTGGGCAAATGTTCCCTCTCCTTAAAATTGTTGGCCATGGGAAATAATCACAGAACTGGAGACAGATTTGAAAGATAAAGAAGATGATATGTTTTATGCTTCATACATCTTAATTCATGAAACCCTTCCCAGGACACGAACAGGCAGGCCATTTTGCTGAGGAAACTGAGGCTCAGAGAGGGAAGCCCTCATTAATGGGATTAATGCCGTGAAAAACAGAGTGCTTTCTTGCATTTCTTTCTGCTGTCACGTGAGGACACAGTTGCTCGTGAATTAGCAAGTGGGTGCTCACCAGGGCTTGACCATGTTGGCAATTTGATTGCTGAATTCCAGCATTCATTGCTGTGCAAAACAGATACCTGTTTTTATGAACTGCTCGGTCAATGGCATTCTTTTGTAGCAACCCAAATATATCTGCCGGAAGAGCTGAGATTTAAAAGCCTGTCTGATTTGAGCAGGTGCCACTCTTAGTAGAGATGAAATGACCCAGCAGGGGAGGATCACAGAGGGAGAAGAGATGAATTCAAAGCATTTGAGACATGTAAAACCCATGAAGAAGTAGGTTGTCTAGGTTGTTTATATCCACAAGTTAACTGGTTGCAAACACATGACCTGTGATCATATCCTGATAAAACACTGAAATGTCTGTTGATTTTTGACATTTTCATATCCTGTGCTTAAATAAAGTCTTCCCTTTAAACCTCCAAGTCAGGTTGTTTTAGTCTGTGTGGAGAAGGATGAAATAATAGAAGGCATTGGTGCAAGTAACAGGAAAGTTTGGAGCAAGTGAGCAATTCTATGTAATCAACACAAAGATATGAAGCACTCAGGTAGGCATTGTGAGCCTTGTGAAGGAAATAGGCAACTCACAAACCGAGGAGGAGATGGGGTCAATGAAATGTATATGGAGACAAGAGTGGTGGGAACAAATGGGTATAAACAAAATCTATTTCTAATGTGTATCATGACCAAAGCGGGGATTTCATCAGGGTGAGAGCTAGGGACTGAAGAAAATTAGCAGGTTTCCTACAAGAACTGAGGCAAGTGTGGAAGGCTTCCTGGGGAGGAGAACCTGGAGCTGTAGTGAGGGAGGAGAGGAGCACTCGGGATAGAGTCTGGAGGTGGGGTTTCCTGAGGCTGATGGAAATCAGAGAGTGAGGAAGCATCCACCCCCTAAGTAGATTCATACAAGCTTATGAATCATATTTCTGAAAATATACTTCTGGGGAAGATGGTGGTGTTTTTCCTCGGAATGTAGAATGTTGAAAATCTCTATCTGACTTCTCTGTTATATTTACAGTTCATTCTTGTTATTCATGGAAGCCATGCTTTATGAAGTCACCATGAACATTGAATTAGCAAATACTGAACCATTGCTCTTAAGGGAAATTCAGGGTTAGGTAACCGTGAGCTTCTGTCACAACTGATTAATACATAACATTGCTTTGTGTGTGTTTCTGTTTAAAGACATCTTGTTTAATATACATTGTTGATTCATTAACACTGAACGTGTGGCTAACAGCACTATAACTCATGCCTGAACGAAGCTTATCTAGCACATGTATTTTCTCCATTGGGCTCATCACAGCCTTCTTGTGCTCAGGAACACTAGCCAGCACTATGCTTGTGGCATTTAAAAAAAATATTTTATTGTTTTTTTTTTTTTTGTTTTTTTTTTTACAGAGAGGAAGGGAGAGGGATAGAGAGCTAGAAACATCAATGAGAGAGAAACATTGACCAGCTGCCTCTTGCACACCCCCTACTGGAGATGTGCCCGCAACCAAGGTACATGCCCTTGAACCGAATCGAACCTGGGACCTTTCAGTCTGCAGACCGACGCTCTATCCACTGAGCCAAACTGGTTTCGGCCGCTTGGGGCATTTAAGCAGCAAAATCACCAACAAAAGCCACACACACAAAAAATGCAAAAAGGTGGCACTAAAATAGACTATACAAAGGACATTTGTTTAGAGTACAATGGCTGAACCAAGAAGGCAGTATTACTTTGTTCAACCTCAGCTGGGACAACTCACTGCATTGCACATGTTCACGAATGACCGTGGAGGTGTCTATGAGAGTTTATTTGAGGATTACAAATACATTTTAGTGAGTATGTGACTTTGCAAATATGGAATCTGTTAACGAGGATCAACTAGAATGTCAAAACCAGTGTTGAAAGATAAAGTTGGGGTGGGAGAGGTGGAGAAATGCAACAGGCTTTCTGGAGTTTTCCCACACGTTCAGATTGCATCACTGCAATACCTGTGCTGATCCCATTGATAAACGCCTTCACATTTGAGGGGAAGGAAAGAGAACACCGTGGCCCTCAGAGAAGTAAGGAGAAAATGAAGGCATTGGGTAAAGCGTAAGGATGGGGAAATGGGGATATGAGAGTGATGGGAGAGTTCCCTTGAATCGGGGTCACTGGGTCTGAAGAGCTAGGACAGGGAAACAGGGAAGAGGAAAAGGAGCAGGAAGATGAATGTGGCTGCTGGAAACCACCACGATTTGGGTTGATGTAGGCAGAACTCTGACACACGAGTTCTTTGGCAGAGGGCTGCTGCACTTCTCTCCTGCTGAGAGCTCTCTGACTGAATTTTTTACTTTCAACGAGGTGGGCTACACCATGTGGGCTGCTGGAGAGGGGAGGGCAGCAATAGGTTCTTGGTTCGGCCCTTCAGGCCACGTTAGGCCACGTTAGAGATGTCTTGGGGAGAGGCCTCATGACACAGACTTCCTTGCAGATGATTTAAGGAAGGATGCAGGGCTGTTTTTCACTCGCAAAGAGAAAATTAAATCTAGAGATTTGATCCTCTAAGAGGTCTTTGAACTTATAAACACAGACACATATGTGTCAAGAATGGAAACTGGCAAAGACTGTATTCCATAGTTTGAACTTAATTGCTTTTGGTATGTGCTTGAAAAGATAAAATATCCCAAGACGTTTAACTTTAGAAAGTCGCTCTGTTGCGGTGCACAGTAAGTGATTTTCACAAGGTTTTGGCTGAGATATTCAGTATCAATATGCAGGAATGGTTTCAATATGTGGTGGGCCAATGAAAACAAAGTCACTGTGACCCACGCTTTGCAGATCTAAGAGGGACGGAGGAGCAAGTAGCAATAATTAGTTCCAGTTTGGGGGGGACACACTGCAACTACGCAGCTACCCGCCTCTGTCCTGCACCCTGCTCGATGGGCTCTCTCAGGGAGGTGTGGACAATGCTGCAATCATTGGCTTCTTAGGGGGGGCACTGACTTGATGTAATTATATGGTGAAGCAAGAAAGTAGCTCCTGTGGAAACAGGGAGTTACTGGTTTCATCTGAAATCATGGAACCTGTGGAATTGGACACTGGTCTTGGAAAAGTCATGTTAGCAGTGAGCCTCAGTGAGAGGAAATAGACTCCCCAACCCCCGTTGCTTTGCAGATGGCTATGCAGGCGGCAATGTTGGCCAGAGCCTTTAACCCATTTCCCTGCTTGTAGGACAGTCCAAGCCAAGGACTAGGGTGAGGAGGCAGGCTCTTCATCCTTGTGCTAATTGATCCTCTTTTTCTAGGGGGAGGAGTCTTTCCTTCTTGGTGGTAAAGGGGGTAGAAGCATGCATGTGGGGCAGGGGAAGGGATGAGATACGAGGGTGGGGTATCTGGAATTCTACTAACCATACTCAAATAGTACTGAAGGTATGGAGCTTTCTAATCTTTTACTGAGATATAATTGTCATATAACATATTAGTTTTGGGAGTACAACACAATGATTTGATATGTTCGTATTACAAAGGGGCCATCTCAATAACTCTAACGTCCATCACCACGAATACTATTTTTGTTCTTATCTTGTTCTAGAGCCCCTATTTATATAGTGAAACCCAAAGATGTTCAATTTGCCCACTAAGTAAAATTGTTTTTTTTCTGGTTGGAAGCAATATTTTTCATATAAACTCAGATTCTGCGGGCTTAATCTTTTCCTTTCAGGCGCTCTCCTCTCAACCCTTCTTCTCCTCCCTGGACACAGGAAAAGGCTTCCATAACACTGCCTTGGTGGGGGCAGGGTGTTTTGTACATGTATTGTCTCTGCCGGCTTCTGTTGACCTCTCTTTGAGGTACATCTTCTCATATCTGCTCGTTGGGAGTTAGCTTCTGCTTAGTAGCAGATTGTTTGTGGTAGGTGTCCTTGGTTGGTGAGCCTCATGAAGGTCAAACTGGGTACAAGCAGTGCATGGTGGTTGCTGCTAGGTTTAGCATTCTCCATTTTGTCTCTTGCTTCTGAGGCTTAGCCAGAAACTCCCTGCAGAACTTTGCTTAAGGTGGTCTACCTCTACCTTTCAGCCTATTGCCACATGCCAGGCAAACCCTTAGCAAACACTTTCTTAATTTTCACTTCCCTTGTCCCATGTCCACTGCAGGGCTGCTAGGAAACTCCCAGCCCTCCTCATGTCAGGGGTAGCCTGTGGGGAAATAAGGGAATGTTAACTTGGACCCATCGATTTAGGCATTTCCCTTTGCCAATGATGTTTTACTTCTGAACTAGATGGACCGTGTGTGTGTGTGTGTGTGTGTGTGTGTGTGTGTGTGTGTGTGTGATAATTACATGCATGTTTGGGGAGCAGTGAAGGAAGGAAGAAATTAAAGCACCAACCTAAATATGTATATTCTGCATTTACTGGTTTATTATAAGAGGATACAGATGAGCGGCCAGATGGATGAGATACAGGGTATGTGGGAAGGGTGCAGAGCTTCCATGCCCTCTCCAGCCTCACCACTTCCCTGCACTTCCCTGTGCTCACCAACCCAGAAACTCTGAATCCCATAATTTGGATTTTAATGGGAGGTTTATTACATAGGTATGATTGACTAAATCACTGGCCTAAATATCTTTGGATTCTCCCTCTACCTGTTCAGAATTTTTGCCACCTCACTCTCTCTGCTCTTCTGGGGCCAGGCTCCCTGGTAGGTGAGGAGATGGGTGGAAAGTGTACCTCCTTATCCTTCTGTATGATAGCAATTGCCCTTACACCATCCCCTTTCTACTCTCTGCCCTGTGGCTTATGCTAAAACTCTGTGCTTTGTTCGCTGAGCTTTGTTCTCAATGTGTACAAAGATGGTTTTTGAATAGAAATAATATTTTTCTTTTTCAACAAATTGACTTCCAAGACAATAGTGTCTCTCGGACTTGAGAAATCTAATATAAAACACAAGCAAAAAAAAAAAAAGAATTTCTTGGTTCAAGGTTGTGCCTCTTCTTTCCCTGAAACAACAAAGGCCATTGATTCAGTGGGTGGAGAGCTGCAGGGCAACATGATTTATGGGTAATGAAAAATACATTAGTGTAATATTTTAAAAAATATGGTAGAAAGGATTGGGCACTTCTGGATTAGAAGAAATGGATCAAATGAGGCTGCTTACATGCTGGGGTGGTTGACTCAAAGGAAAATGTAGCTGGATTGCACAGCTGGATTTCCTTGGGTTATGCGGTTGCCTTTCTCAGCCTCACTGAACAGGGTCAGCAGACATGAGTCACAAAACCAACTGCAGGAGGAAAGACAAACAGGGCCCCTCATGTCATGTCTGCATGGGGTGGGGGTGGAGGAAGTGGAGCTTTTGTGAGCTTGTGAACTCTTCTTACTCAGAGAATCTTACTGTGGCTGCCCCAGCCAATCTATAGGGTCAGCATAATAAATATTTTCGGCATTATAGGTCTTAACAGTGCCTTTTACACTACTCAACTCTGTCATTGTAGTGGGAAAGCAGCCATAGACAATACATCAATGAATGAATGGGCCCATGTTCCAATAAAACTTTATTTACAAAGCCAGGCAGCAGTCAGATTTGGCCTGAGGGAGGTCTTTGCTGACCTCTGATCTACAATGAAGTGCCCTGTCGGAGTAGTGAAAGAATTGGCTGAAGTGATCCCTCTATCCTGTATCTGACACACATACACACACTTTGGTATACAGACCAGACCGTGCTTTTAGCATTATTATGATGCAGACTGGCGCTTTGCCCATCAAATCTCCAAATGTAGGATCAGAAATCCTGAATTGATGATCTTTTTTTCTCTCATCTTTTGAAATACTGGTCAATGTTATTTACAGAGGTAGTTTTAACTTTTAGTTCTGTTATTACATTTTTCCCTGGGAAATCTCCAGATTGGCTCATGTTTTGATTTCCAGGCTGTCTGGGCAGGCCCGGGTGTCTAAGGGGCCAATATGCTTATTAATGGAGAAGATGAGCAGATGCTCCTAGCTGACCACAGGATAAGTCAGCTGCTGCAGGATAAGTAAACTGTTCCGAGTGTATTTGAGAGCATGTACGTATTAATTTCTTTTTTTTAAAAATACATTTTTGTTGATTTTTTTATAGAGAGGAAGGGAGAGGGAGAGAGAGTTAGGAACATCAATGAGAGAGAAACATCCATCAGCTGCCTCCTGCACACCCTCTACTGGGTGCCTGCAACCAAGGTACATGCCCTTGACTGGAATCGAATCTGGGACCCTTGTGTCTACAGGCCGACACTCTATCCATGGAGCCAAACCGGTTAGGGCGAGAGCATGTATTAATTTACTATGGCTGCCCTAATACATTACCACACATTCCATGGCTTAAAACAACTAAAATTTGTTATCTTTTAGTGTTTAAGGTTCCAAGTCTGACGTAGGTCTCACTGGATTAAATTAAGGTGTTGGCATGGCTGTGGTTCTTTCTGGAGGCTCTAGGAAGAACCCATTTTCTTGTCTTTTTTGAATTCTAGAGGCTGTCCGCATTTCTTGGTTCACAGCCCCCTTCTTCCGTCTTCCAAGCCAGCAGTTTCCATCTTCCTGACTGTTCTTTAGTCTTCACATTTCCTTCCGACTACAGCCAGGAAAAGATTTTAGTTTTTAATAATTTACATGATTAGATTGGACCCATCTGTGTAACCCAGGTTAACTCCCTGTGCAAGGTTTTAAAACATATTATCCAGAAAGTCTCTTTTGTCATGAAATGTAGCATACTCATAGGTTTCAGAGACTAGAACTAGGAGACTTTGTGGAGGTTATTATTTTGCCCACTGCAGAGCAGAATCCTGCCTTGTACTTTTCTCACGGAAACTTTCTGGGCACACACAAAAAAAGTGCTGAATAAATTGTTTGAATTTATTGGGAACTGAGCCATTAGACTAAGTTGAGCAGAAGCCAGAGTCTGCTGTGTTAGTGGGGAGTGGCCTTCCTCGGATGGTACAACAGACAAGTCCTGAGCTCAGAGTCCAAGGACTTAGTCTCTGTTCCCAACTCTGCTGAGCATCTCACTTGCCATCTCTGGTCCTTCCGTTTATCTCTTACAACAGATGGATGAAGGTGGGTTAGACAGTTGTTTCCTGTGAGAAATACTCACTTGTCTGAATTAAAATAACAGACTCAGAGATAGAAGTGTGGCAAAAATGAGACTTTTAATATGTTCTTACAAGAGCAGGTATCTGTCTGGTTGAACAGGCACACGTGGAGTAGCAATCACAGGCTGTTAATCCTTAGGGTGTGAGAGTCCCTCCTCTGGTTTCTTATTGGCTGAGTACTGTGGGATTAATTGTTGTCCACATGCTAGGTTTCATTGTCTCCCATTGGGCCATTTAAAGATATGGGATGAGCCTTTTCTAGTTGTCTCCACCTCTCCCTGCCAAGTTGAGGCAGGTAGGTGCGAGGTGTTTTGTCCTGCATGCTTGGGAAATTTCCACCATGATGCTGGCTCAGGTACACAGTTCTTTGTTCTCATATCCTCTTTCCTCTTCCCCTCATTCTGTTTGCCCTGGGGAAATTCAGTAACTGTTTCCATTAAAGGTCGACTGTGCCGGAGATGGATCACAGAGGCCCTCTTCCTTTCCATATCTGTTCAGGCATTGGAGACCTTTCCTCAAGTCTGGCCTATGGAACTGAAGGTAAGAGAAGGGCTGCTCTGTTTGAAGCCTAGAGCCCTCGGAACACTGTTTGGAGATCACTGGACTACATCAGGGGTCAGCTAATTGTAGCCCGTAGTCTAAATCAGGCCTGAGGTCTCTTTTTACTTGGCTTATGAACTAAGAACGCACACGTTTATACATATGTACATATGATTTATAAATATATAAATTCATACATACATACGTACACACATACATATACACATACAACATGAAATTTACTGTCTTAACCATTTTTGAGTGTACAGTTCAGTGGCATCCACATTGTTTTGCAATCATCACCACCATCCATCTGCAGAACTCTTGCCACTGAAACTCTGTGCTCACTAAACAATAACTCCCCCTCCTTCTAGCTAGCCCTTGACAACCCCCATTCTACTTGCTTTGTCTTTTATGACTGGCTAGCTTCATTCATGTTATTTTATGTCAGAATTTTTTCTTTTTTCTAAGGCTATAAACATTCTATTATATATATTTACCTTTTTAAAATGTATCCATTCATCTGTTGACACTTGCGCTGATTCTACCTTTTGACTGTTGAGAATAATACTGCTATGAGCATGGGTGTGCAAATATTTGAGAACATTCTTTTTTTATTTTTCCAAACTTTGAGATAATATGTAATATTGCTAGTTTATAAGGTTAGCGTATATGTGTTGATTTGCTATACTTACATATTACAAAATGATTACCACCATAGATCACACCTCCATCATATTTCATAATTACTATTTATTTCTTTTTTGTGGCAAGAACATTTAAGATCTCTCTTAGCAACTTTCAAGTATATAATACAGTATTATTAACCAGATTGCACATTAGATCACCAGAACTTATTCATCTTTTACCTGGAAGTTTTTTTCCTCTGACACACATTTCCCCATTTCTTCCAACCTCCAGTCCATGGTACCTGCCATTTGGTTTATGTTTTTATGAGTTTGCTTTTTTAGATTCCACCTATAAGTGATATTATACAGTATTTATTTGTCTTTCTCTGTCTGACTTATTTTACTTAAAATAATATTGTTAAGGTTCATCTGTGTTGCAAATGGCAGGACTTCCTTTTATCTAAAACTGAATAATATTCAAGTGTGTGTGTGTGTGTGTGTCACATATTCTATAGTCATTCATCCATCGACAGACATTTAGATTGTTTCCATGTCATGACTATTGTGAATAATGCTGCAATGAACATAGTGGTCCAAATATTTCTTCGAGGTCTGTTTTCATTTCCTTTGGATATATACTCAGAAGTGGGATTGCTGGATCATATCCATGTCCTAGTTTTAATTTTTGAGGAACCTCCATACTGTTTTCCATGGCAGCTGGATCAAATTTACGTTTTTCACCAACAGTGCACAAAAGTTTCTTAAAATTTTTTAAAATTATTTTTTAATCCTCACTTGAGGATATGGTTTTTAATTGACTTTTTAGTGAAAAGAGAGAGAGCAAGAGGGGTGGGAAGAGGGAAAGAGAGAGAGAGAGAGAGAGAGAGAGAGAGAGAGAGGAGAGAGAGAGAAGAGAAACATTGATGTGAGAGAGAAACAGCTATATGTTTCCTCCCATATGCACCCTAACTAGTTATTGAACCTGAAACCTAGGTATGTGCCCTGACTAGGAATTGAACCTGCAACTTTTTGGTGTATGGGATGATGTTCCAACCAGTTGAGCTACTGGGCCAGGGCAAGGGTTCCCTTTTTCCCCACATCCTCACCAGTACTTATTTTATCTAGTCTTTTTTTTAAAAAAAATATTTTATTGACTTTTTTTACAGAGAGGAAAGGAGAGGGATAGAGATTTAGAAAGATCGATTAGAGAGAAACATTGAATCAGCTGTCTCCTGCACACCCCCTACTGGGGATGTGCCCGCAACCAAGGTACATGCTCTTGACTGGAATCGAACTTGGGACCCTTGAGTCTGCAGGCTGACGTTCTATCCACTGAACCAAACTGTCCAGGGCTCTCTAGTCTTTTTGATACAGCCATTCTAACATATGGTAGTATATGAGGTGATAGCCCGTTACGGTTTTCTTTCTGAGTCCTTCATATTGCACAATTATGGCACTCATAGTCTATGCATCATCTTAGATATTACTGGTTCAATCAATCAGGCTTCTAAGTTGCAGGCAGCAACTATGGACTCTTGCAACAAGGAATTCAGTGGAATAATATTCACAGCTAATTTCCTGAGCTATGAGACTCAGGAAATGAGCAGGAGAGCAGGGAGGTTCTGACATCAGAATCACAGTATGAGTCATGCTGCACAATCATCTGTTGAGAACATCACAGGCACCACTGCTGGCTGCCCCAAGAAAAAATTCTGTGCTGTCAGCTGGTGCAGATTCAGGCAGGTGCATCTTCCGGCCATGCCTAGGTGCTGCCACACTTCAGCTGTTTGGATGGCTGGCTGAGCAACTGTCTGTAGAGGTAAAATGAGGGATTCATGAGGCATAGGGAAGAGGTTGAGATGCTGTGCAGCCAAGAAAATGACTAATGTGCAGGCCCATCTTAAGTTTCTTGAGGACACATCCACAAAACACTCATACAATGGAAATGCCATTAGCACCCTGTGGGAGGGAACTCAAGAAATGTTAAGAGATCAAAAGAGGGATGGTACTTAGTTTGCTGAGCTTGCATTAAAAATAATAAAAAACAACCAACCAAAAAAATGATACATGCATACGTAAGAAAGATCTATTTCAAGAACTAAAAGTACTCGGAGAATAGAGCTCATGTTCCATTTTGTAGGTAATTAAAGAAAAAGTTAAGGATCTGCCTCTGTCTGGGGGTGAGTTTGCTGAGGTCTACTCCACAATCTGTCTTGTAGCCACATTGATCTTTTTAAGAACCAGAAAGAGCAGAGCCAGGAGCTTCTATCTGGTGTTATCAAATTACAACTATCAGACTATGCCCTAAGGAAATAGTAGCGGCTGTGCACACTGGAAACAGACAAAATGAGAGTCAAACACCTAACAAAAGGGGATTAACTGAGTCAGTTATGGTCTGTCCATAAAATGGAATGCTATAAGGTGACTAAAAAGGTATTGTAGATACATATTTATTGATATCAGAAGATGGTTGTGATTTATTAATGAAGAAAAATACATTATATGCACACACACATGAATATACACACATATGTATATGTTCTTCTTAAATTGTTATGTATAAACTTATTTAAAAATATGATATAAATAAATAATAAAGATATACATGAAAATGTTATCAGTGATTGACTTTTGGTAATGGGATCATGGTCAATTTTTATTTTTGCACACCGAGTAATATATATATATATATATATATATATATATATATATATATATTTCTTTCTTTCTTTCTTTCTTTCTTTCTTTCTTTCTTTCTTTCTTTCTTTCTTTCTTTCTTTCTTCATTCTACATCCCAGGGATCAGACATTACATAACTTAATAAGTCCCGTATGCATCTGGCACCATGCCTAGTTATAAGAATATTATTGACTATCTTCCCTATGCTATCGTTTACATCCCCGTGACTATTCTGTAACAACCAACTATTCTTTCTTTTTCATGCAGCACTTGGGCCTTTCCTCTGAGTATGGGTCTGCTAAGTAGAGTTCTGAGTTATCTTTCTTGTATAAAACAAACCTGCAAAGCATCTTCTCCATTTTCCTTGTCTGGGTCCTTTAAAGCAGAACAAGGAGTGAATACTCTATTCTAAATTTTTACAATATTCTCAGTCTTTAAGTAGTTAAATCTGTCCTTAATTTCACAGCAACCCCACACAATTCAAATTGTTATATCTTCTCAATGCAATTTCATTTTTAGGGAAACAACTCTTTTTAGTTCTCCTTTTTCATTGTTTTTATATGTTACTAGAGGCTGGATGCATGAAAATCATGCACTGGGGGGAGGGGAGTGTTTCTCAGCCCAGCCTGCACCCTCCCCAATCTGGGAACCTTCGGGGGATGTCTCGCTGCTGGTTTAAACTGGCAGTCGAACATCCCTCTCACAATCCAGGACTGCTGGCTCCCAACTGCTTGCCTGCCTGCCTGCCTGCCTGATTTCCCCTACCACTTCTGCCTTCTGCCTGCCAGCCTGCTCACCCCCTAACCACTCACTTTCCATTTTTCCCCTCAACTGCCCTCCTCTGCTGGCCTGATCACCCCCAACTGCCCTCACCTTCCAGTCTGGTCCCCCCAACTGCCCTCCCCTGCTGGCCTGATCACCCCCAACTGCCCTCACCTTCCAGTCTGGTCCCCCCAACTGCCCTCCCCTGATGGCCTGATTGCCCACAACTGCCCTCCCCTGCCGGCCATCTTGTGGCAGTCATGTTGTGATCACACAGGGGTGGCCGTCTTTTGTGAGGGCATGACGGTAAATTTGCATATTATGTCTTTATTATATAGGATAGCAAATTGCATACTTATAATAGTAGGTAGTTAGTGTAGACAGGTTGAAATGGTAGAAATGGAGGTGCCTTGGGACATTGGAGAATAGCTTGTTGGTTACAGGCATTTGACATGCGCTGGCATTACTCTGTGGGTTTTAGAGAGGGAATGAGGAATATTGTTTAATCTGGTGTGTTGCTTATGTAAGGTTCAATTGAAAGGGCTTCTGCCATATAGATAGTTTACTTTTATTATACCTCCACTTGTTTTCACATCTTGTGCTCTCCCCAGTTGACCTGACTCTGCTATTTGGAGAATTGATACAGTAAGTCCTCATCGTTTCTTAGGACTATGGTGAAGTGATGTAAAACAAAACCAATTTTACCATAGGCTAAATTATATAAACAGGTGGTAAGTTCCTATGGCATCTCATCAGCTTTGGAACAAAATGACATTGAATGAAACAACATTATTCTAAGACTTTATGTACTCTCCGGCTCATTTTGAAATAATAAAGGCCCCATCTCCCAATATGTAGAGGACCTCGTGTCTTTCCTCCTGAAGCTGGGATTCCTTTGTTGTGCCCCTTGTTGAAACACAAATGATGGGCTTGCTATAGTGAGCTCAGATTTCTGGTTCTTAGGTCCATGACTTTTGACCGTATTAAGTTATTCCCAGCAGCCAACATACAGGAACCTGTGTTTGGGGGCTGGATGCAGCATCCCTGCCAGGCCCTGCTGCTATATCATGGCCACTAGGAGCATTATTTTGCCTTTGGGTCTGCTTTTTCTCTACAGGATACTCCACAAAAGGTCTTCAATGAATACTGATAGAATATGGTATGTCTGGGATCGTTCCAGAGACCCGCAGTTCCACTGATAGATTATAGAGTAAGATTTCTTTCTAAGCGTTTTAATTAGTTGTTTAGACATTTAAAAGTAATTAATCCAGACTGCTTGGCACTTTCTGCCAGCTGGGTTGCTGACCTCTCCGAAAATAGCAGTGTGCTTTCATCTTGTGGGCCGATTTACGAGTCAATTGGCATCTGATCAGTACTGGTACCTCACTGCCAAGATTCACACTTTTCTTTGTTATCCCCTGAATATCCTGTTGAGTTGGGTTACCTCGGGCCTTATATGCAGGTCGTACTAGGAATTCTATTAGTGGCTCTCGCATGAGAGAAAATACCTTGCATTTGATGAGTGGAAATCATGAAAAATCCCCCAAATGCTGTAACCTATATAGTAGTTAGAGGTTAAATTATGAAAGGACTTCTTTCTTTGGATCCAGGGGCTCAACCAAATAACTTAAGAGCTGCTGATTATTTAGGGTTATATCGTTTATGCCTACGTGTCTTCCTACAGTGCTTATTATTTCTTTTTCCAATTTTTGGTTGAGTCTGTATTTTCTTCCATATAGAAAAATAAATATGTAAGGGCATGTACCACATCTTATAGTTTCTTCTTTTTTTTCTGTAAAATTATGCAACCACAAATTCTGATTTACTGATATTAACATAACATCTGCAGAAGTTTGACCACACAAGCTAGATAGGGACTTATACCAATGATTCCAATTCTGTTCACCAGCTGATCGGGGGTGGCCTGCTGCCTTTTAAGCGCCAGAAGAATTGGTGTTAAAAATACATATTGCCAGGTATAACCCTCAAGAGATCCTAATTTGTACCTGCTGGGATATGACATACAGTTTTTATTTTGAAGATGTTCTTCATGGGATTCTGATGTGTGTTAAATGGGAACACCCAACACTCTTTATTTTACAATATTTTGTAATGTCAACTCTAGATAGTTATTTATAGACTTTAATATACTTGAAATTGCTTAGTCTCTTGTTTGCCCATTAATTTCTTGGCCAACCTCTCCTCTGACCCTCTCCTCTGCTCGTCTTCCCATTCCACTCAGTATTTATTGAGCATCTACGATGTTCTTGGAGCCAGTTAGATACAAAGGACCCAGTTAGATATAGAGCAGTGGTTCTCAACTAAAGCGGGGGAGGATATTTTTTCTTAGGGACATTTGACAATGTGTGGTGACATTTAAAAAAAATAAGTTATTTCAAAAATTGATTTCAGAGAGAAAAAGGGAGAAGGAAAGAGACAGAAACATTGATGATGAGAGAGAATCATTGATCAGCTGCCTCCTGCTGTTCCCTGACGGGGAATCGAACCATGACCTCCTGGTTCATGAGTAGACCCTCAATCACTGAGCCACACCGACCAGGCTCTGGTGATATTTTTGGTTGTCCCAGGTGGTTGTACAACTGGCATCTAGTGGATGGAGGCCAAGGATGCTGCTAAACTTTCTATCATGCACAGGACAGTCCCTCCTAAAAAAGAATTATTTGGCCCATAACGTCAGTAGCATTGAACTCGAGGAACTCGGAGGTAGAGAACTGAGACATAAATGAAGCATTTTTTTTTGCCTTCAGGGGATTCCTGCTCCAAGGTGGGGGTCAGGATAGTAGGGCTTACTCTTGACACATTATGAGATGTTTTTTCAGAACAGCAGAGCTATTTCTGAATTTCTTGGCCTGAACTACTTTCTGTCAGACAACACTTACAGAGAATCCACATGAACAAGTAATTATTAATTTAAATGGGGTGCGGAGCCACGGTGCCAAATGAAACACGCTGTACATGGTTCCCTGGGGGCTCAAACTGGGAAGACACCTCCACTGCTCAGGCCCCTCAGCAAAGTCCCCCTTTTCATGCCAGGCGATGCTCCAGGTGAGCAAAACCAAACCAGACAGGGACAGTATTGGCAACAGGCATTTATTCATTTTAAAAGCAAACCCTATATCTGTTATTCTATGTAATGAAAGCATAGTATGCAAATTGTCCCCTCGACTGGGAGTTCATCTGGGAGTTCCACAAGGGGGTGGGGCCGGCTGGCAGCTGGCAGCCATCCAGGACCCTACAAGTGCATGAATTTTATGCACTGGGCCTCTAGTTGCTATTATAATGCTTACTATAGGAAATTAACATTTTATTTTTCCCTTCCAACCTTTCTTCCCCATGCTTTGATTTTTACTTTACATAGTGCTGATCACACTAAATGGACAAACTTGTAGACTCCTTTTAAGTTGGCATTCTTTCATTGTATGCATGTTACTGCTATTGATATATTTATGCATGAAAGTCTTCCTATTTTTAAAAAATAAATTCTCAGAAGTGAAATTTAAAAGTATAAGCAATTTTAAGGATTTGAATATAACAAAAATTGCTTTATAAAGAGATTATTTCAATTACATTCTTACTGACAATGTATGGAGTTGTCCTCAAAAGTTAATTTTTTTAAGTTTGATTAATGTGATTCTAAAGCTAGCCAACTGCAGGGGTCAAGCCATCTATTTCTTGGGATATGTTGAATATATATGTTGAAAATATACATATATATATGGAGAGAATAGAGTAAGTGCTTAATAAATTTGTATTGACCTAACTTTTAATATTGGGCAGCTTTGAGTTCAGTGTTCACAGTTCACTTTTGTTATGGAATATTTAGATAGCTTAGTTTTATCATGTTGAAAATATATGCTTCTGAAATCATAAAATACTGAATTTTGAACTACTTCTTTGACTGCAGCATTTCATAAATATATACAGTGATATCAGTGTTTGTGACATCACTGTGGTTTTGTACCAGCTATTTTACTCTGATCTGGAGAAACTTGGATGAGAGTTTCATCACTTTCACTTCCTTTCTTTAAAAAGAAACCAAAACTGCCAAGCAAACAACCATCCCTTAAGGAATGGAATAGAGAATTTACCTTTCCCTTCTACAAGCTGAAACACACAAATGTTATGGCAAAGAAAAAGTATGCAGTTTCAATTTGATGGTAGAAATTCCTGTCTGCAGTATTGGAGAAGGCACTTCCTTAAAGTCAGTACCGGAATATGTTTTCATAGCTTAGCAATAAACTGAATTTTCTTAAAGGAGCTTTCATTTCCCCTACTAATTCAATTATAAAATTGGAGATGTAGCCTCATAAAAATGGGGAAAATCAATGACAGACTACGTTGAAACTTTTGACAAGGGAGTAATTTAAGACTGGCCCAACAGAGGCCATAGGCCACTTACAGGAGAAGAAATTTAAATGACTAATACACATAAAAAAGTTCAGCTTCACTAATAAGTGCAAATTGAAATGAGAGTCTACTTCTGCTTATCAAATTGCCAAAAATAAAGAAATTCTTCAGTGTTGATAAGGATACAGTGAAATACATTTGCAGACATTGCTATTTGGAATCTAAATTGGCATAAGCATTACAGAAATTGATTTAGTAGTGTGTATTAAGAACTTAAAAGGAGTTTACATTCTTTTTAACTCAAAAAGGAAAAAAAATTCCCTTTTATATATTTATTATAAAGTAAATTATTCAGAAGTGTGTACTAATGTGTGTGTCCAAAGGTGTTTATTGCATTGTTATTTATATTAGTAAAATATTAAAGAGAACTTAACTGTCCATCAATAGGAAATTGATTACTAAGTAAATTATGGTATATATTCCTTGCTACTCAAAGGGGATTCAGAGACCAACAGCATTGCCCCACTCCAGACACAATGAATACAAATCATCTAAGTGCTCCAACACTAGACTTTTTGAGGGTGGAGGTGAATCATCAGTAATTTTAGAAAGCTCATAGCTGATTCTAATTTTTAACCAAATTTGAGAACAATAGATATAATATGTGATGCTACTAGTAAAGCTGCTAACTTCTCTGTCTGCTGTCTTCCACAGCACAAGTTAATGTACTGAATTACCTTTTACCTTACACCAAACGATCGTGTAACGCCACCTGTATCCTCCCTGCATAACATCTGCAAGAGGGAAATCACTTTCTAGATTATTGCTAAGAGCCAGGATATCATTATTTCCTCTGAGAACACTGGCACATGAAGCTCAGTAGATATTGTTGAACGACAAAGTGGGCAGTGCTTTTTATGATTTGCATGTCTGCACTCTAACATTGTTTCTAAACTATTGTTAGAAAATAAATGTGTGTGTGTGTTTTTTTTAGATATGATTTTGACTATGTCAGACAGGATTCTTGCAAGAAATAAATGACACACTCAAAGTAGGAATTCCCAAAGTAAATCACAGAGTTAGAAAACCAACAGGAAGCAGTGCAGTAACTACGCTGGGGAAGTAACAGAAGGGAGTGGTCTCCAACTGGAGGTCTAAGAGGCAAGAAAAGAGCAGCGTGGAAGGACAGGATGGCAGCCTGATGGGAGCTGAAGCCTAGTCGAGGAACACAGCCACCCCAGGCTCACCTGCAGGAAAAGTCAGGGGAGAGAACACTTTGCTTTTGTTCTTCACCTCCTCCCAGTGTTCTTCACCTCCTCCTTCCATTGGCCCAAACCATCTGAAAGTCAGAGGGCCAGGGAGCACAGAGGGGAGCGGAGAAGCCGGGAAAGAGCATTTAGAGTCACAGGGGAAGACACCCGGCACAGTGATAAATCTATGATAGCAAAAATGTTAAAAGCCATCCTTGCTTTCCAGTCTTCCTACTCTCAACCCTACCGGCAAGAGGATGAATCAGGTTTCTGGCAGTTTCTTTGTCTTTGTCTTAGAATCACAACTCAGACCAAGGAGAAGAGTGCAAGCAGCATTTTTCTCCATGACTTCTGAAAGCATTAAGATTTTTAGGTGGAAGATATCTGTAAAAGATAATATTTACTAAATATTTTGTGAAAGGAAAACCACACATAGAGCTTTCACTTGCCAATGGATGTGATAGTCTTTTTTTTTTTTTTTTTTTTTGGCTTTTTATACCCAGAGACATTCTCCGGGCACATACCACAGAAAGGAGAGGCACTAAGAACGTAGCGCTCCCTTTTCCTCCTCCCTGGGAACACTGCCTTTGGAAATAGAGCACGCAGATCCTAGAACTTGTAGCTCATGCTCTTTGGACGTAACCCTTATGTGTTCTGTTGGTGGGTAAGTATATACATACCCAGAGTTTATCTCCCTCTATTTTCAGCAATAATAGAAGTTTTGAGTGGGAGAAGATCAGGAGGGTCTTTAACAACATACAGAAGAATAAAAAAGCTGAAATGGAACAGTCATTTCACGAAGGGACTGGGTTCACCCAGGGCCTCAGGAGCTCCCGGGGATAACCAGAGCCCTTTAGGGATTACAGTGTGAAGGAGTAACCCTTTCAGGAAAGTGGGGGCCATTACTGCAGCTAACAATAGGCTGGCCCAGCCTCAGTGTGTCACAGGTGGCCAGCGTAATGCCTGGACTGTTTGGAAGGTGGGTTAAAAAAAACCCCTGCAAGACAATTCTCCTGGAGTGGTACTTGAACTCTGCCTTACAGACAAATGGGGAGTAGTCCACTGGCACGGAGGCGAGAGTGTCAATAAACAGCAGAATGGAGGCCATTTTTATACACTTTATTCCCAGCCCATCTTACACTTAGATGACTAACATCTTCTGTGAACTTCTGCAAGGGGAAACCAAATCTGTTTAATGAATACGTGACTTTTAGTGCTTTACTTTCATAGAGCTTCATTTGAAACAGATCATCATTAGCTTTATGGTTTTAATTGTTTTGAAATTCCTTATTGTAACCTATTTATTGCATTAGTCCATGAACCTACCCTGTTTCCCCCCAAATAAGACAGTGTCTTATATTAATTTTTGCTCCCAAAGATGCGCTAGGTCTTATTTTCAGGGGATGTTTTATTTTTCCATGAAGGAGAATATGGTACACATTTATTGTTAAATGAAAATAAAGGAAATTTATTACCTGTATACGGTACGGTAGTACGGTAGTTGTCAACACAAACCAGACAAACTGTGAATCCTACAGTATCAAGAATTTACTCATTTATTCAATGACAATCATGTCATCATCTTCTGGAACATCATCATAACAATCCAATTCCTGAATTTCCTGGTGAATTTCTTGTGACTCCATTTCTTTCAGAATCAGTGGACCAAATCTCTCATGTTTAGCAATAGCACTGTCTTGAAATGAGTACTTGTTGTCAAGGTAGCCTGCTCACAGTGCATTTGCAATGCAACTGTCAGTGATTTTCTCCCATGAATTCTTCACCCAAGTCACAACTTCTTGCAGTTTAGGTTTCACAAAGTTTCCATGCTGATTTCTCTCTATTCACACAGCAGTGACGTCAGGACTCCGAGTAATGTCACTGGTTGCTAGACACCAGTCAGGGCGGCCCTAGCGACCAGTTTACGGTAAATTAATTTTCATTCTGAGACAGAGCCTGGGGGCCTTATTTTTGGGGGGTTGCCTTATATTTCACTCAGAAGGAAACCTGTAAGTAGGTCTTATTTTCGGAGGATATCTTATTTTCGGGGAAACATGGTAGGTGCCACAGAGCATAGCTTCAGAGCCTGTATTTATATCTAGACTAATTGCATGGATGCTTTCAGTATATGATGAGGTATTTTTCAGATCACCACAGGAAAAATAATATGAAACCTTTCCAGACTTCAAGGTTTGGGATAATAAGAACCAACACACAACAAAACAAAATGAATTTTTCTTGCTTTGAAATACCTACTACTCTATCACCAAGGAATTGTGAAATAGTAATTCTCATAGTATGTGTTGCTTCCACATGGTTTTCATTTGGAAGTACTGTGGGAGGCATTGGTCTGTGGGCTCCCCAATCAAAACCAGGTGGTTAATGGTTACGAAGCCAGGGACCATGAGGAGATTCGTGCCTTGCTCATTAGGACACATGGAGATGGAGCATCCAGGCCACTGGCTGTGGGCTGAAAATCTCAGACAGACCAAGAACGACAAAGGCCCAGCTTCCCATGGGGACCTTGTTAATAGCCTAGATGGTAGCACAGCTGTTGTGCCCAGTTGACCCAAAGCATTTCTTCCTGGAGTGGGGAAGTGACTGATGGAGACTCCAGCATGTTTGGATCACACAGGTTGTTTTTCACCTTTACCGAAGCAAAGGGCGTTGAAGCTGGAGTTAGGCTCTTTGTTACGCCCCCTATACTCAGTAGCAGGGGTGTTTATAATCCCCATCAACCAGGCTTCCGCTGCACCTGCTGGAGGACCAGCTGCAGAAAGCAGGTGTATCTGGGGACTGAGAATATGGGTGACTGTGGAGAATGCTGAGGACTGCCAGATGTATTCCACGTAAACAGTCGGCCATCAGCTGGGGGTCAGGAAAAATGTGGACTTAATTAAAAATAATGTGCAAATTTGATTATTAATATCAACCCACTGTGTTAATATAATATACACACATACATTATGTATCTTAGAACAACCCAATGGAATGCTCTGCAAGCATAAGTTTCACTTTTTAGCAATTTTATGTACATTATGTTTTGTTCATTGGTACATACATTGTATATTACACTTTCACATCCATTAAAATATTTTTCACCAGGCAGAAAGCTAAAATTCCAGTTGTTTTCAGGCAGCTTCTGAAACCCACATTTATACCTGGATTAATTATATGGATCATTTAGTGTAGGGTGGGCAACTTTTTTGTGCTGTAGATGGTTAACTCTCATGAAATTGGACCAATGCCTTAGTTTCTCAGTGCTGCCTACACCAGAGTTGAGAAATAGTAATGCTTCACAAGAGGGGGGGGGGCTCAGGGGGATGGTGATGCTGCTTCCCTGGATTGTGTATATTGCCCATAAGGAGTGTAGACTGAGGAGAATTATCGGTGGTCAGCTTTCAAATGCTAAGTGTGCTGTGGGCCTTCTCACTTGGCGGTCTGAAAGTATGGGGCACTGCCCATCACTCAGAAGAACTGGCTGGGAGAATACTCTTTACCTTAGAGCAACACCATTTTTGGGCAGTTTGAGCAGCACTTTAAATGAGCCAAAGAAGATAATGCCCATCTGATGCAAAATTTTAGCATCAGAGCTGAAGGTAAAATCAGTGATCCTCAGAGTACTGTCTCTTGGGGTCTCTAGAGACTCTCTCAATTGCCTTAGAATGCTACATTCCCCATATTCTATTGGAGCATTGTTTTTTTTTTTTTTTTTTTTTTAATCTGAGTGCCCCTTAAAACTGTAAGCAAATGTGTTTATGTGAGTATGTGCATTTTTCTTGGTAGTGTGTCATTTTCTTCAGATTCTCAAAGCTTCCAAAAGCTTGAGATCTAAGGAGAGTAGTGTTTGTTAGGTGAGCCTTTGTCTTGAACAGCCCCTTCTTTCTCTAAAAATTCCTTTATAACAAGAAATAATGATGATAGCAGCTATGATAATAATAGTTAATTCTTATGGCATTTATTGTTTTTCTGGCATTGTGCTGAGCACTCTGTATATGGCAGTACATTTAATAAGGTATCTAATTGTAAAAAACAAAACAGAATATTGGGTCATCATGACTGATTACTCTTCCACAAAGAGTTTCATTTTCTCTAGCACAGTGTTTCCCAAACTTCTCATCATGAGAGAAGTTTAGGAAGCACTGCCATGATATTCAAGGGCCTTCCTGCTCTGGCCTTGAATGCCAATCCTTTTCAATATTTATTTACCCAAAGTATTTATTTTCTATCCAGGATTACAAATTACTACAAAGTAAGTGGCTTAAAATGCTCATTTATTGTCTGAAAAATACCCAAACAGCACAAAAGATCAATGAAATCAAGAGGTGGTTCTTTGAAAAGATAAACAAGAATCAAATAGAGAAATACCAGATAAATAAAATTAGAAATAAAAGAGGAGAAGTAACAACTGACACCAAAGAAATACAAAAAGTTGTAAGAAAGCATTATGAACAACTATATATCAATAAATTGGACAATCTGGAATAAATGGATACATTTCTAGAAACATAAAATCTTCAAAAATGAATCAGGAAGAATCAGAGAATCTGAATAGACAGAGCACAACTAGTGAAATTGATGTAGTAATAAAATAAAATTCCAAACAGATAAAATATTGGATAGGATGGCTTTACAAGTGAATTTTACTGCACATTCAAAGAACTAACACCTATACTTCTCAAACTATTCCAAAAACTTCTAGAGGAGGGAAAACTCTCAAGGTCATTTTATGAGGCCAGTACTGTCCTAATTCCAAAATCAGATAAAGACACTATAAAGAAAATTATAGGCCAATATCCCTGATGAATATAGATGCTAAAATCCTCAACAAAGTGTTAACAAACCCAATTTAGCAATACATTAAAAAGATTATACAACATGATCAAATGAGATTTATTTTGGGGATTCAAGCTTGATACAGTATCTAAATCAATATATATACCACCAACTCTCGCACCATATACAAGAATAAACTCAAATGGATAAAAAAACAAACAAAACAAAACCCCCCCGAAAGCATAAAAATCGTTGCAGAAAACATGGCAGTAAAATCTCGGACATTGCTTGGGGGTTGGGGTATTTAATTTTCCCTAGGCTTCTGCTATTGGGAGGGGCTTGTGCTTCTCAGAAAAAATGGCCACTGCAATAATGGGAGGGGCTGATTCTGGCAGCCACCCTCCCCGAGAATCTCCCAACTCCTTCCACCCCAGGCTCTTGTCAGACAACTCCAGTCCACACTGCCCTCCCTCTGCTGAAACACAGGGTGAAGTGTCTGGGAATGAAAATCTTGTGTGCCAGCCTCTTTAAAAAAGTGGCTTTGTCTCCCGGTGGTTCCTTTCTCTGGTTGCTAGAAGCCCCACTGCTGGTTGCCGCAGGGGAAGCTTTTGTCAGGTCTGGCTCTCCAGGCTGGGGTGCCCTGCCTGGGGTCTAGGCCTCTCTCCTCTCTGGGGGAACCCTCTTCACCCTTGTCCTGCCACTCCTGAGAGCTGGGCCAGTGCCTCTCAACCCCACCCTTCCTACCAGGCTTGGGGTGGTTTCTGCCCATTTTTGTTTAAAAGTCTCCTCTTCAGCCAATCTGTAGCTAGTATTTTAGGGTGAATATTGTCCAATTTAGTTTAGTTCTAGTTAGATTTTGGAAGGAGGTGGGAGAAAAATCCACTTGCTCCATTGCCATCTTTTTTTAATTTATTTAAACTTTTCTTTTTTTCTTTATTGATTAAGGTATTATATATGTGTCCTTACCCCCTTTATTGCCATCTTCTAATCCCCCTCTAAAACTTCATTTATTATTTCATAGTTTCTGTGGTCCAGGAGTCCAGGCAAGGCTTATCTAGATTATGGAGGTTATCTAGACAGAAGTACAGGTGTTAGTGGGGACTGTGGTTTAACCCAGTGGTCGGCAAACTCATTAGTCAACAGAGCCAAATATCAATAGTACATGATTGAAATTTCTTTTGAGAGCCAAAATTTTAAAATTCTAACACCACTTCTTCAAAATAGACTTGCCCAGGCCGTGGTATTTTGTGGAAGAGCCACACTCAAGGAGCCAAAGAGCTGCCTGTGGCTCTCGAGCTGGATCATGGGTCTAACCTAAGGCTTAACTGGGGAAAGATCTACTCTGTTTCCCCGAAAATAAGACAATGTCTTATATTGATTTTTGCTCCCAAAGATGTGCTAGGTCTTATTTTCAGGGGATGTATTATGTTTCCATGAAGTAGGTCTTATTTTCGGGGAAACATGGTATTTACATGCTCCCTCAGATTGTTGGGATAATTCACCTTCCCTTTTGCTTGCTGGCTGTTGGCTGGAGGATGCTGTTCAGCTCTTGGAGTCTGTCCACTACATGACCTTCTCATAATATAGCAGTTTACGTCTTCAAAGCCAGCAGGGAGCCTCTCTCTCTTTCCTGTCTGTGAAGATGAATTCTTAGAAGTATAACATAACATCGTGGGAGTAACAGCCTGTGATATAATGTGACCTAATCAAGGGAGTGACATCCTGTCACTTGTGACATAGTCCGTTGGTTAGATGCAAGTCAGAGGTTCCACCCAAACTCAAGGAGAGAGGATTATACAAGTGTGTGATTCACTGGGGGTCATTTTTGGGTGTGTTGGCCACACCCAACACTGAGTGCTGCTTAGTTTTAGCTAGTTGTCTGCACTACGCATCAGGGGGCATCATTTTCCATTTCAACTTTTTGCTCCTGGTCCAAAGGGAGCACAGCGCACTCCCCAGATGTGCTTTGCGTGCCTGTGCTGCTGACCCTTTGCTCTCAGCTGTGCTCCCAGCTGAGAAGGCCCTCCTCCGTCCTCTCTGTCAGTTACTATCACCGTCAGACTGAAAGGCTTAGCTCAAATAACAGTGGCTCTCCCCAAACCTTCCCCGATCCTTCCATCATAGTGGGTGGACTGGGAGCCCTCGGTCCTACCTTCCTGTAGCAAGCTCTTAATTCTGAATTGTATTATAATTGTATACTTACCTAGATTCTTTTAAATAGGAATTATGTCTTACATATCGATGTTTCTGGGGGCCAGAGCCTATCATTTTTACATGGGAAGTACGCCATAAAATATTTGTTGAATACATTTCTCCCAAACCATTGACCCAGTTTTTAAGTTTGTCCCTTTTATTTTTCAGGAGTATAAATAATCAACATTCTTAGTATTGTTTTGGGTCTCTTCCTTTAAGATGGGGCAGAAAACTTGCCTCGAGCTCTTCCCTTTTCTCTTCCCTTGAGCTCTAATGAACTAGAGCAAGTAACGCTGTAGGACCCACGCAGGGCCTTGTTAGCCCAGCTTGGAAAGATCCATAGGTGAAAGCCACCGAGGAACTGATGGGACAGGGTTCTGCTGCTCACAAGTGGGGTTATATGCCCCACTTGTCCTGCATTTCCATCCTGCCACTCAGATGCCCAAAGCAGGACTTACTGCTGACCAATCACTCCTGGTCCTGCTGGAAAAGCATCCAGACTGCGTGGCAGCCTGGCTTTCCAGCAGCTGAAGGGCATTTCCGGTGGGACCTGGCAACCCAGTAGCATTTAGGTCCTTTTGTTCAGATTGAAATTGCATTGTATTCTCCCTAATTACTGACTGGATGTTAGAAATGGTTTGGCCTTCCTTTCTTTAGCACAGTCTAAGGTAATAAACAGCTTCATCATACAAACCAATTTAATTAACTACTGTCCCATTTTTGGAGGTGCTGTTGGCATGACATCAATAAAATATGATCTGAATGGTGTTTTCTGATGCAGTGTTGCATTTCTGTCTCCTTCCCCTGGAGCTGATTACCTCCTGGAGGAAGATAAAAAGAATTAAAGAGCAGAGGAAAGGGAAATTCAGGTAAAGCAAGAACTATTCCTGACACTGGACTCTGCAAAATTGATTTCTTACATTTAATATGATAGTAAAGGGAGCCAGATATTGCAGAGCTGGAAAAGAAAAAAAAAATCCATGTTAGCAGGATGGTCCTTTATGGATAATGTGGATATGATATAGTTACTGTCGATGGTGGGAAAGGGCCGCTGGCAGTCCTTAGAGTTGTTTTGTCTCCCCGCCTCCTCAGGGCACCCGTGTAGTCTTTTTCTGAATCTCCATGAGTAAAAAACACACCAGCATCCAACAGTCATCTCTATGAGGCAACATCAGCCGAACCTGGGATTTTATTTTCAGTGCATCCAGTGACTGATGCTTTAAGGAGGCGGTTCCAGGAGATGGGTCATGCTCAGAGAGAATGGGAGACAGAATTGGTGCGACTAAAGACATTGGCTGCTCGGCCACACAAGATGTTGCCTAGGGATGGTGACGGTTGCTCTGCCAACATGGAAGTCTTCCGAGCAAGTGGGACTTGCAGACAAGTTTCACGTTGGGTCTGAGGTAAATCACGTGTTGATTATTAAGAGAATGATAATGAAAAAAACCAAAGGAACGTGTAGTCTATGAAGTTAAGGGCTGTTAAGAGCCAGGGAACAGATGAGGATGGAGATTTCTTCTGGATGTCCTGCTCACACTTCCCATGGCATAGAACTTTTTGAAGCTCCTGGGATTGTAGCTAGAAATTGCTAACCAAGTACTGGATAGCATTTTTATTGGAAAGGGGGGGGGGTGGAGGAAGTTGGGAGATAGCCCTAACTTTTAAGTTTTAATAGTTAACTCATTAAAAAAAAGTCCCAAGTGTGCGTGTGTATGTTTTTGTCAGAAGTGGTTGTGAACACCCAGATAATTGGATAGGGTCTTGGGGTTAGAATAGGCAGACACGCAGCGCTGGTTCCTCAGGTTTATGTGCAGGCCTCATCATTCTCCCATCAACCTCCAGGCATTTACAGAACACCCAGGCTCCTGGGCTCAACCTCTGTTCCAGATGACCTATACTCTCCCATCTGTTCTGTCCCTGAGTAAAAGTTCACCTCCCCTCCACCTCTGAAGTGTCAGCTTTAGTAACCCTCAGATGATGGCAAGAATGTCCCAATACCCCCAAGTTGTGGCTCACATGCTTTTAAGGATTAAATGAGGCAATAAATATAAAGCCCTTAGTTATTTTCATTGCTGTTACTCTTTTTAAAAACCTTATTAGTAATGGGCTAACTCTGCATGGGTATGGCATTAGCTTTTATCATTCACACCTTTTCACTTGCTTCCTATAAAGCGAGGCTTGCTTTTTCCAGTGTAAAATGAGTTATGGTATTGTTCTGTTGGATTAAAAATGTTATTTTCAAAATAAAAATTACTTTTATTTGATACTATATTGGGATATTAAAATGATCTGACCCAAAAGTTTGGGATTAAGTATGCATTTATGCCCTAATGTTGAAAATATTATGCTACAAATAAATAGGTGTGGTAATGCTGGGGTAGTGGTTCTCAACCAGCGGTGATTTTTTGCCCCACAGGATACATTTGGCAATATCTGGAGACATTTTTAATTGTAATTACTTGTGGGAAGCTTCTACTGGCATTCTAGAAAGTAGAGGCCATTGATGCTGCTAAATATCATCCTACAATGTACATGATGGCCCCTGTATTTACTTTTTAAATTCAAGGACTGCCATATAAATTTACATAAGTTTAATGGCTTAAAACAATCCAAATTTATTACCTTATAGTTCTGTAGGTCAAAGTCTGACCTGGAGCTCACAGGCTTGAAATCAAGGTGTCAGCTTAGCTCCATTACTTTCGGGGTGCTCTCGTGGAGAAGCCATTCCCTTGCCTGGGCCAGCTTCTAGTGGCTGCCTGTATTCCTTCCTTGGCTTGTGGCTCCTTTTCCACACTCAAAGCCAGCAATGGTGGGTCAAGTCCCTCTCATGTTTTGAATCTCTCCTTCCTCTTTCATCATTACATCTCTCTGACCAATTGTTTTGCCTTCCTCTTTCACTTTTAAGGGCCCCAGTGATTATATTGGGCCCACCAAAATAACCCAGGATAATGCCCCTATTTAAAGGTCTGCTGATTAGCAAACTTAATTTTATTTCTAAATTTTAATTTCCTTTTACCATGTAATCTAGCATATTCCTAGATTTCAAGGATGTGGATGTGGGCCATTATTTTGATTACCACAGCCCCCACAACAAAAAAGATCCATCCACTCGTCAGTAGGGCTGAGGTTGATTAGTCTGTCCTAGAGACAGCTTCCTAGTCCCAGAGGACGGTGCTTCATTCAATGTGGATAAAAGAAAAAGATAAGCTACCTTTAAACTGACTCACTTGAAGTGTTAGCATCACAGCACATTGAACAGTTTACACAGTTTGCCTTAAAAGGCACTGCTGGGTAAGGTTGCTTGTCCAATGCTGGTCGAGATATGATGATAACTTGGTGTACCCAGCGGGAAAGTGAAAATCCTCCTATTAAATAAATGAAGCAGCAGCTTCTAGTAACAAACATATGAAACAGAATATTCATCTTTTCTTCCATGGGGATAATACATGACAAAAGTGCGGCTTTCTTCACATTGCTTGTTTATAGAAAATTCATCTCCACCGAGGCCTTATGTTAAATTTGCTCTCTGATGTTATCATTTCCAGGATGCATATGGTCACTAGAGTATGTTCTTATGATCTTACCATTTATTTACCTTCACACGAAACTCCAATTACTGTCAGAGATGCTTCTTGTTAAATATGGTAAGACCTTCAGCTTCGGAGAGTGTAAATATGTATTTGATTCTCTGGGGCAGGCTCAGATGCAAGTTAAGGAATCAGAGATCTGGGGATGTGGGTGCAAATTAATTATCTAAAGATAACAATGGGCTTTAGAGAAAAGGCTGGAATTTAGGAGGAGGGTACTATACAGCAAGAGACTGTGAAGTTGGTTTATCTTTCACCAAAGCTTCCTCTCTTGGTCTTGCATGGTGTGTGTATGTGTGTGTGTGTGTATATTCATGCTTGCTTCTTCCCTGGGGGCATTATTGTGCTTTTGTGTTGTTTCCTAGTGTCTTTTGACACCTAACGTGGCTCTTTTGGATTATCTGAAATCAGGAATCTGAATGTAGCACGTAGCTTCCAATGAATGTAGCACGTGGCATTGGGAGAGACTTTTCTCCAGATAAGATGATAGAATTCTCCTGATTATTCAGACTGTCATATTTAGTTACCGGCTTTCTTTGGGTAATCCAACTGTATTTTATTCATGGGCTATTCTAAAAGTATAATCAAAGGACACCTACTGGCTACAAGTGACTTTGCTCATGTTTAATAGGGCTGCGAAGAATGGTTTAAATTTAGTGCAGATGGGGGAAAATATGTGCTGTCATCAAGAGCCTTCAACTTATAAAATATCTTGACTAGAGTCTGACCAGAGCAAGTCAGAGGTGGGCGCTTTAGTGAGGATGAATGTATAGGGTCAGATAAAGTAAGTATCAAAGCAGATCTTAAGTAGACTGTAAATTGAACAGAATGGGATACTATTATTTTTGGCTCAATAAGTAGGAAAATGTTACTCTGCTTGTCTCCTCTTCCATTTTTTTGAGTTGCATTTAGTCTCCATTTTAGGGTTATATACTTTTTTTTTCTATTCTGGGAGTCACAGAGGCCTGCTTTGGGGACTCACTGAAGTTTTGTGTTTCTGAATGTGAAAACTAAATGATTGCATCATTGTTGTTGCTGTGCTGGGAAATTTTCCAGGAAAACATTTCCATTTCTTCACAGAAATCTGTTCTTTGCTCGAGTCTCCGAGAATGATCATTTCCTAGGTATACTGCACATACCTGAAGCACCACAGTTATATTTTATAACCATGGAGCATATAATCTATTTGATTTGGAAAGCTGGTTAAGTTCCTCCTTTTTCTTCCATCTTACCAGGTGTATACGTTGTTTTACTATTCTTCTCTGGTCTGGAGAAGACAAAAGCAGTACACCTTTAGTCATGAGAGGTATTATGTTTGCAGTCTTGTTTGAACAAATTGTCTTTTGTATGATTGTAATTAGCAAAGAGAGATTGCAATATGTCGAAACCTCTAAGACCTTCCAAGACTTAAATACAGAGTGGCAGGAAAGACTTGTAAAAATAGAGGACCCATGGTGTGACATAGCATGCTGACTTTAAATTGGGTGCCATCAGAAACCCCTAGAGGTCCCATTAAAACGCAGATCACTGGACCACACCCTAGAGTTTTTGATTCAGTAGATCTGGGGCCCTGGTCGGCAAACTGCGGCTCACGAGCCACATATAGCTCTTTGGCCCCTTGAGTTTTTAGCAAAGGCCAGCTTAGGAGTACCCTAATTGAGTTAATAACAATGTACCTACCTATATAGTTTAAGTTTAAAAAATTTGTCTCTCAAAAGAAATTTCAATTGTACTGTTGATATTTAGCTCTGTTGACTAATGAGTTTGCTGACCACTGTCAGGGGTGAGGCTCTAGAACCTGCATTTCTAACACATTCCCAGGGGATGTAGCTGCTGGTCCAGAATAACGCTTTGAGGACCATTGCCATTGTGGTTAGGAGTGGACCTAATGATTTTGAACCATGAATCCACCATTCTCAAGTCCTAGGTCTTGGTCCCACCCAGATCTGCTGAATCAGAATTTGCATTTTAACGAGGTCCTCAGGTCATTTGTTTGTATATTAAATCTGAGAAGCACTGACTTAACTTCACTGCTCATAATTTCTCTCATTTGTAAAATGGGAATAATATTTATTTCCGAGGGATGATGTGAAGTGAAATGTATTTCACAGACTTAGCAGTAGTGCTGGGTATAGAATATGCCCTTAGTAAGTGTTACTGGTTATAATTATTAAGCCAATTTGTGAAGAAAAGCAAGTAATTTCTTTCCTTACAGCAACTTGTTTTTTAAAGGTCAAAATTGTGTGTTTCTGCTTGTTTTTTTTTCCATCTTCGGTGACCTTCTACTTTTCTTGGAAGTACAAACATTGAGTGACGAGTAGGTTGAAGGACAAATGGGTTTTCTATTTTACTCATTCCCATCCTTATGCCTTGACTAAAGTTTCTTCTGTTATCTTAAGGGAAATTCTGAAAGCAAAATTAGTGTTAAGTAAGAATACCTGACACTTTGTGAAGGGCTGTGGGAGAAGGTCTTCAAAAGGGTGTGGACACCGAAAAACTTCGAATTGGCATTAGACTGTCCCTCTTCCTTTATTTACTTTCCTTTTCCCAGTCCTTCCAGTTCAGTTGTGAAATTGTTTTCAGAATTATGTGAAATTATTTTGAACCAGCATGACTCAGAAAAGTGCCTTAAGATGGCTTCTTTGCAATGAAGCCTTTCAGTGTTTCCTGGTGAGGCTCACTGCTCGGACTTCTCACTCCCGAGGATCTGTTCCAGCTCGGGGTGGGCCTCTGAATCCATCCACATTTTCTCCTAGAATCTGGCTCTAAACAGCAGAAGCCTTAGACAGCTTGGAGTCTTGAGTATCACCTCTGAGTCTGTAATTAGTGGGCTTGGTGTCTGGTCTAGGACCTTAGGCAGTACCTCATCTATATTAAATTTAGGTTTGCTCATCTTTAAGTGGAAATCTTTATATATTTTCCTGACTATATCACAAGGTTGTACTGAAGAAAAAATAAAGTATGTAGAGATGTCTTGTCACTTGGGAAGACTGCTATAATTCAAGAGTAGAGCTGGCCTCAGAGAATGTTGGAGTGCTCTGATATCAGAGGTTTGTTCCCCAAACACAGATGGGTGAAGCGTTATTAAAAGTGTACCTAGCCGAAACCGGTTTGGCTCAGTGGATAGAGCGTCGGCCTGCGGACTGAAAGGTCCCAGGTTCAATTCCCGTCAAGGGCATGTACATTGGTTGTGGGCACATCCCCAATGGGGGGTGTGCAGGAGGCAGCTGGTTGATGTATCTCTCTCATCGATGTTTCTAGCTCTCTATCTTTCTCCCTTCCTCTCTGTGAAAAATCAATAAAATATATATTAAAAAAAAAGTGTACCTAAACCTGTTCTGGCTCAGGCTTCAGACTTTCCTAAAGTCTCTCACACAAGTAGGAGCTAGTGTCAGTGTGCCTCATACCTATCAATAAGAGGACCAAGATACAACCCCAGATCATCCTGCCTTACTTTACCGCTTGGCCTCTCCTAGGCACTTCCAAGCCCAATATAAATAGAAGCCATCTGCATATTGCTCTGTAGCTCCTGCTGAGTGGCTCCAGGCAGTGGCTGACTTTGTAACTCTCCAGAGGCGCCAGAATCAATACACCTAATGAACAGCTTCAGACTATTCCAGATTATAACTCTATATATCCATAAGCGACACACTCAAGGGATAGACTCATTGAACACCAAAGCCTCACTGAAGCAAGTCTTGCTCTATGGGGGTGACTCCTGTACGGCAGCTCTTCCATTATAGACACAGCTGGTCCTCATAGCCAATTGGCCTAGAGGTCAACCCCTCCCAGTTATGCCAATAGAAATCAAGGCTCAACTACAACAAGACTACACACAGTCCATACAGGGGCACACCAAGTGTGCCCAGCTCAGGTGCCCAGTGGAGGCTGAGCCATTGGGGCTTATAGGACACTACTACACAAGGCTAACTCTATCAATTCTGGGAGATATATTAGCTCTGCCTAATGTATAGAAATAAACTCATGGAAGCAGTCAAAATGAGGAAACTAAAAAACATGTCACAGATGAAAGAACAGAGGAAATATCTAGAAAAAAGAAATAAATGAAATGGAAGTAAGCAAACTACTGGATACAAAATTCAAAACAATGGTTATAAAAGTTGTTCAGGGATCTTAATGAGAGCTTCAAGGGACTTAGTGAAACTTTCAAGAATCTTAGTGAGAATTTCAAAGACATGAAAAAGGACCAGTCAGAAATTAAGCATATACTAAATGAAATAAAGAATAATCTACTGGGATTTAATAATAGAGTAGAGGATTCCGAGAATCAAATCAATGATTTGGAATATGAGGAAGCAAAAAACACCAAATCAGAGGAGCAAAAAGAAAAAAAGAATTAAAAAAATAGTGTAAGGAGCCGAAACTGGTTTGGCTCAGTAGTAGAGCGTTGTTCTGTGGACTGAAAGGTCCCGGGTTCGATTCCGGTCAGGGGCATGTACATTGGTTGCTGGCACATCCCCAGTATGGGGTATGCAAGAGGCAGCTGGTCGGTGTTTCTTTCTCATCGACGTTTCTAGCTCTCTATCTCTCTCCCTTCCTCTCTGTAAAATATCAATAAAATATATATTTTAAAAATAGTGTAAGGAGCCTCTGGAACAAATTCAAACATACCAACATTTGCATTATGGGGTGCCAGAAGAATAAGAGAGCAAGATATTGAAGATCTATTTGAAGAAATAATGACAGAAAAGTTCTCCTATTTGGTGAAAGAAATAGACTTACAAATCCAGGAAGTGCAGAGAATCCCAAACAAGAGGAACTCAAATAGACCCACACAAATTCACATCATAATTAAAATGCCAAGGGCAAAAGACAAAGAGAGAATATTAAAAGCAGCAAGAGAAAAGCAGTTAATTACCTACAAGGGAGCACCCATACAACTGTCAGCTGATTTCTCAACAGAAACTTTGCAGGCCAGAAGGGAGTAGCAAGAAATATTTGAAGTGATGAATAGCAAGGACCTACAACCAAGATTACCCAACAAAACTATCATTTAGAATTGGAAGTCAGATAAAGAGCTTCACAGACAAGAAAAAGCTAAAGGAGTTCATCACCATCAAACCATTATTACATGACATGCTGTAGGGTATTCTTTAAGAAGGAGGAGGAGAAGGAAGTCATCTCCCCCCAGTAATGCCAAAAGTCATATGGACACTCCCTTGTAGGTAACTAACTGCTTTTCTCTTGCTGCTTTTAAGATTCTCTCTTTGTCTTTTGCCCTTGGCATTTTAGTAGGAAGAAGAGGTGAAGGTAGAGGAGGAGGGAAGGAAGGGAGGGGAAAAGAAGGAGAAAGATAAAAATATGAACAATAAAATGGCAATAAATATATATTAACAATTGAATCTGAAAATCAAAATAAACAAACAAGGAATCTAATGAACAAAATAAACTGATGAATAAAATAGAACCAGAGACATGGAAACATGGAATATCTAGAAAAAAGGGGAAGGGGAATCTCAGAGGGGAAGGGGAAAGGAGAAGGAAAAGGTTAACCAAAGATCTAATGTGCATTACCGATGGACACGGACAATAAATAGGGTTGTGAAGGCATGGGATGGGGCAGGAACTGGGTAGAGGCTTCCTTCTCCCTCTGCCTTTCTCTCTCTCTAAAATCAATAAAAATACGTGTTAAGAAAAAGTGTTCCTCTAAAGGCTGGGCATACAGATACATGAGGAAGGCCTGGGCTTTGTTGCTAATTTATACAGTTTGGGACTTGGCAACCTCATTTCAATGTCCAGCAGGTAAAGCACTTGAGGGAGAAGCCCGAGGCAGTGACTGCTATAGTCAGCCTTGCAGTGAGTGGAAGCTGATTACTTCACTGGCTGAACAAGTGAATTTGTCCCCATTTCCCCTGAGGTGGAACTTCTGCCTCGTGGCAAGCCCTGGCTGCATCCGAGTACCGAAGCATGTTGTCCCATGGGGAGGGGAGATAGTGAAGGGCTAGCAAAGAAGGCATGACTTGAACTTAACAAGTCTGTGGTCAGCGTCTCGGTGCAGACCATCCCTTTTCACTTGTCTCTTAAACCAGGAAGCCCTAACATGCCTATTTAGATAAATAGGTAAACCAAAACCTGATCCTGTTAGTAAGCTTTTCCTCTTAGGGAGAAATTTGAACAGTTGACTACAGAATGAGGTCTCTAGGATAGGCTGCTATTGTAAGTGCCAATCTTTACGTTTTCCCCTTTGGCCTGGTCTACCTTTATGAATAGGAAGCCAGAATTTCTTCTTTCTTGCATCCCACCAAGTCCTGGCTCTCCCTCACTCTGTTGCTGATTTAATTTCCCAGTGTAAATTCCAGTCTTCCCACCTGTGATCTTAACACGCATTTCGGTGTCCTGGGTCGCAGATAATGGAAAACAAAACGCTGCTTGAAAAACTCCCCTAGAGTTTGGTTCCTCGGTTCTGTGTGGGTTCTGCTTTTGTGCGAGGCGAGGTGTCAGAGCTGAGTGGAACGGTGTGAGAGGCTGGGCATGAAGCGTTCCTGGGCTAGCGCTGCTCAGGCCAGAGGCTGCTGGATTCCACACTCATCAACTGGCGGCTGCAGTGGCAGTGGTGTTCTCCACTGTGGCGGGGCCTGGCAGTTATTCCTGGAGGCTCTGCATAGGTGTTTTAAGCCACCTAATGCCTAGCAATAAATCACTTAATGCTGAAACTAGCTAGAGTTGTTTCTGTTGGCTGCAGCTGAATCCTAACTGATATACCGACTGGGCATTTGCCATTCTCCCTGATATGATTCATCAGCTTTATACCTCTGTTCTTGGCCAGCCAGTCTCCCCACTGTTGTGGCCGCACCAGTTATCCCAGGGTGATAGGAGTCTTCATCCCCTTGCTTGCAGGCACACCCCTTGGCATGAACTCTTGCTGCTGCCACTGCCAGTCAAGGTATGTCCTGTGATTTGAGCAATCAAAAATGCCACTAAATTGCTTGAACTTTGGATGTAGACAGATGAGTTATATATGAGTATACATAGTTTCATGGCCTGATCTTGTTCTCTTTCGAATGCATTGGTTTGTTGGAGGCCGATCAGAGATTCTCTATAATTTCTGTCCTATTAGGTACCCTAACCTCTCCAGGAATCTGTAATTTTTCACTCATTCATCATATTTAAAGAAAAACCTACTTTCCTAAGTGAACGGCAGGGCACTTTTCATTAAAAAAATTTTGCTTATTCAGTTTTCTAGGTGTTATGAAAGGGTATCTTCCAGGAAATCCTTTTTGAAGAATAAATGTATATGCTGGAGATAAGAACGTTTGTGAAAAAATGTGGACATTCTAGGAATCAGAAATATCAGCGGTATTCAGAGCTATATGGAAGTCCCCGGCTTGAACTTTGGGATTGTAGGTTCTTCAGGAGGCTTCTGCGCCATCAAACCATTGATCCTCCTTAAGCCTCAGAGGAAGAAGCTGAACTTATTCTGGACTGTTTAATGAGTCCAGGGACTGCTTGAAGTTACTGAGATTTCCTTCTACCTGCAATGGGAAAATGGTACTGGACATGCCAATGTGACTTTTATTTTTGGGATATGTAATGAATGTGCCGATAATCATCTGTAGCCCTTCCTTCTCCATCGCTAAACCTCTGTGAATGGTACAGAACATCTAAAAAGTTTGTGTGTCATTCCAAACCTGGATGGTGGAAGAGGGTGCCTAGTGACATGTCTTGGTTCGGGGAAAGAGGTCTTGTATGTGCACGCCCCCTCACACACTCTTAAGAGTTGATCCTTTAAAGCACAGTTTCTGCCTTTGACCAAAAAGCATTCCTGAAAACTCATAAAGCAGTCACATTTTCCCATAAGAACAATGTCATAATTGGGCTTTGCCTTCCTGATCAAGGACTTGCCATTAAATAAACCATAGATGTGACAAAAATATGTCATAAAAGCAAAGATGCAATAGGTATAAACCCATGTAATAATTTTAAAGAATAAAATTATGCTCTCATATAAATGGGCTCAAATATATTCTAACATTGGTTTTATAAGAAATTTTAGTGCATCATAAATATGAACTAAAACTAATATTCTAACCACAATAACCATTAAACATTTAATTAAGAATAATTTTTCTAAAAGAAACACTTTTCTTGCTGTTTTTAAAGTTAAAAGAACCTGTTAATATGCGATTTGAATGGTCCAGGTTCTACAAAAAAGGCCAACCTTATGCCTATTTATTATCTCAGTGAACTTTCCATTAACAAGTAGAGGCATTTGAAAAAGTATCCCAATGACCTTGACATAGTAGCCCAGAGGAACACGTATTGCTACTGGATGGAATGTTTCAAACTACTGAATAAGATATTGATATTGCAAAGGACGATATAGGTTTGTTCTTTGGAATGCTGAATGAGTAGGTAGTTACGTTGGGACAGGTGAGAGCTAAGAGCTATGTCAATATAGTTCTGAGCTTTCTGTAAACTCTAATGTGTCTCTCTTTAATATTATACCCCATTTTTAACCAGAGCGCTAATGCTTAGTGACGTAGAAAGAATTTCTATATCTTCAGTAACTATATGATGCTCTTTTGCTTCCTTTTAGAAGAATAAGTTCCAGAGACTTCAAAGTTATGTTACTATTTTCTTAAAACAAATAAAAAATAGAAAAAATAATCTATTGCTTCTGAGTATATGTGATAGTAATATTGTGCTTTCTGGTTCATTGCTTCTGGTGTCTGGAGCAATGCCTGGCACATGATTGGTACTAAATAAATTTTTGTGGAAAAGAAAGCAAGGGAAAGGAAGAAGGAAAAAAAAAAGCTCAGGTAAGAGCTTTAACTACCTCAGGGCTCTCAGGACAAACCTTAGTGTATGTATACAGAGAAGTAGCCTTGAGGTGGTCAGGAAAACTGGGCTTCCAGGAATGGTTCAGAATAGTCCATCTAGCAAAAGAATAACTGGCCAGTGAAAATTCAGCAAGGTGAAGACACAGGAAATTAAAGTAGTGCAATTCAGAGCAGAGTACTTTAAGAATAATTATGATTTGGTGGTTCAGGCAAGATATTCATCCTCTGTCTCCTCTTTTCTCACTCATGTCTCCCTAATATTTTTTGTCAGATCAGCAATTAGTTATGTGTCCCCAGGTCACCTCATCCTTTCCACTTCATCCCATCCATTTCATCATCTACCTATAATCCAGTGGTTCCTAAATTTGCCTTACTTGTGCTATCTCTTATTTCAGCCCTAGATACTTATATCGGAACTAGAGGCCCAGTGTATGAATTTGTGCACAGGTGGGGTCCAACTGGCCTACCCTGATGGGGGGCCCATTGGGCTAGGCTGGTGGGGGGGAGGGGTTGCAGGCAGTTGGCTGGCCAGCCCCACCCCCAATCGAGGTATTGGGGGCAGATCAGGGTGTTGGGTAGATGATTGGGGGTGGGGCTGGCCAGCCAACTGATTGGGATGGGGCCAACCAGGAGGCTGCAGGTGGTTGGCCAACTGGGATGTTGGGGGCCAGTTGAGGGCTGGGCTGGCTGGGATGGTGGTGGTGGAGGCTGGTCAGGGCCTGGATCAGGTTGTTTGGCTGCTGCAGCATGCGTTTTAGCCACCAGTTGTTCCAGTCGTTCTGATTATTTCACCATTCTGGTCACTGGGCTTTTATATATACAAATATGTATTGGATTAACTCTTTGTTCCAAAGGAACCTCAAATTCATCTAATTCAAAACTAAGCTAATTATTTTTTCTCACCCCAATATTTAACATATTCTGTTTTCACTTTTTTGGTGAAAGGCTAAAACATTTTTCACTCATTGGGCTTTCTTAAGCAGAAGAGAGGGAAGGGAATGTCTATACAAGTTTGAATTCTTTTCACTACTACCAACCGGTCTTAGTTTTTAGGTGAAAGGAATTCTACACCTATAGTCTAAGCTAACAGGTGCCATTGTGTTGAACGATAAGCCATTTTCAACTGGTGTGTGAGCAGCACACTGGTGTAGCACAAGAATTTTTAAAATATGCAATACCTGACTATTTAGTCAGGGATACTGACCTTTTTTCCCTTAGATTGTCAAATAAGAAATGACAGCAGCCAACACAGAAATAGCCATCTGGTGTGAATGTCCTGTCTTGAACCATAAATATGTAAGTCATATAATAGAGTTGCATCTTATTGGACATGTTGCATAATAAAGTTGAGTCTGATTAGTTAATTCTTGGTACCATCTTATATACTCATATTGGAGCAAAAAAATAATAATTACTATTGTTATGTTTTTTTGTTAACCAGTCAAAATTATACTTACATTGTTTGTCAGACCAACAACAAATATATATTTTTTGGTGTGCTGCAGAATTTTAATTGGTTTATGTGTGCCATGAGATGAAAAGATTGAAAACTGCTGGTCTATCTGTATGCTGGAAGCAATTTCTTAAGTGCTCTGAATGTTGGGAATCATACATTTTTGGAAAAAGCCATTTACACCGTGTATCAGTGGTGCTTTCAACACCTTTTTAGAGTAGGTTTTAAGGCGTCAGAATGGATTAGCGTTGGGGAGAGGTGGCTGGAGGAAGGTCTAGGAGGAGCTTGGAACTGAGTTGTTTTCCTGTGATATAGAACTTTTGGTGCTGAAACCAGGACAGTCACAGGTAAACTGGGACAGCTGGTCACCCCATGAAGATATTTTTAATACTGTGTAATAATAGGAAAGTGATGTGTAGAAAGTCTTTTGGTCAACTTCAAATCTTTCTTGCCATATCTACATAAGAGTATCAATACTATTCTTATATTAACTACTAAAGGCCCAATGCACGAAATTTATGCATGGGGTGGGGGGTGGAGAGGTTGTCCCTTAGCCCCACCTTCACCCTCTCCAATTTGGGACCCCTTGAGGGATATCTGACCACCCTCTCACAATCCAGGACTGCTGGCTCCCAACTGCTTGCCTGCTTCTACCTGCCAGCCTGATCACCTCTAATCACTCCCCTGCCAGCCTGATCGATGCCTAACTGCTCCCTGGCCAGCCAGATTGCCCCTAACTGCCCCCCTGCTGGTCTGGTCACCCCTAATTGCCCTTCCCTGCCAGTCTGGTTGCTCTTAACTGTCCTCCCCTGCAGGCCTGGTCACCCCCAACTGCCCTCCTCTGCTGGCCTGATTACCTACAATTGCCCTCTGCTGCAGACCTGGTCTCCTTCAACTTCCCTCCTCTGCTGGCCCGGTTACACCTAACTGCCCTCCCTGCTGGCCTGGTCCCCCCCTGATACCCAGGCCTGATCACCCACAACTGCCCTCCCCTTCAGGCTCAGTCACCCTAACTATCCTCTCCTGCAGGCCTAGTCCCCCCAAACTGTCCTCCCCTGCAGGCCTAGTTCCCCCCAACTTTCCTCCCCTGCAGTCCTGATCCCCTCCATCTGCCCTCCCCTTCTGGCCTATTCTCCCCCAACTGCCCCCTTCTGCTGGCCCGGTCACCCCTAACTGTCCTCCCCTGCAGGTCTGGTCTTCCCCAACTGCCCTCCCCTGCTGGCATGGTCCCTGCAACTGCCTTCCCCTGCTGGACTGGTTCCCCCCAACTGCCCTCCCTTGTTGGCCTGGTCTCTCCCAACTGCCCTCCTCTGCTGACCTGGTCACCCCTAACTGCCCATAACTGCCTTCCTCTGTAGGCCATCTTGTGGTGGCCATCTTGTGTCCACATTGGGGTAGTTATATTTGACCACATGGGGGCAGCCATCTTGTGTCTTGGATTGATGGTCAATTTGCATATAACTCTTTTATTAGATAGGATGAGCCTATGAGAATCAATAGATTTGTAATGCTCTCCTATTTACATGGTCTTCATTGATACAGATTTGTGAAAGTATTTATTGTTGAATCCATGAGCTACTTGCTAGAGTTTAGTTAATGAAGACAAATAATATAAATCCATGGTCAAGTGTCTGTCTGTTTAAGTAATTATCTGGTTTCCATAAAAATATTCATTGAGGGAGCAGCATATAGTCAATGTAAACACTGGTTTGACCAACTGTAACAATGCAAAGAGATATTTGAAATACTAATATTATAAAGACACATTCAAGCAAATATTCTATTCATTACCATGGACATATTGAATTACTTAAGAATAGTTGGATTTTATGGTCAATTGGCTATAGCTCTGTTCTTGGTAATAATGTATAAATCTTAACACATCACCTTTTAAGAATACCAGGAACAATATTTTAAGGTAAAGAGAATATGTAAGAATTTATACTGCATACCAGTTTTGTTATAATTATTATTAATAAATTAGCAAGGAAAGGTAGCAAAACGATGAATTGCTAGAATTCATTAAATTGAGGATAACTCTCTTTGTGCTTGAGCCAATTATTTCTAAGACAGAGTGCTCAGAGGAGGCAGAAACATCCAAAGCCAAGATATCATAAAAAATGGGAAAAATCACTAGGGGGACATCATAGCAGTGGCTGTTTTCCAGATATTATAATCCTACTTAAATAGTAACTGCAAATAAACTTGACCAATTTCCCAGAAAGCAAATTGGGTAAGTGTGGAGACAGATTGTTTGGGTACTCATCTCTCATGGGACCTATGCAAGTTAGCTATCTTTATCAAACCTTGATTTTTCCATCTGTAAAAGTAGAATAAAGGAGTAACCTCTTGAGCTATTGGGTTGAGTTGAGACAATGAGTGTCAAATTGTTAGAAGAATGCCTGAAAAAGTGTTAGTTTATATTATTTCATGCATTATGTGTTGTTAACTATTAAACTTAATATACTGTATAACAATTATTACATAACATACTATATTTCTATATTGTCTGAGCTTGGGCTGCTATAACAAAATACCATAGACTGAGTGGCTTAAACAACAAACATTTATTTCTCAAACTTCTGGAGGCTGAGAAGTCTAAGATCAAGTTATCAGCAGGTTTCATTCTTGGTGCAGGCCCTCTTCCTGGCTTGCAGACAGCCACCATCTTGCTGTATCCACACTTGGTGGAAAGAGGGAAAGCTCTGTTGGCTTTTTTTATTCCTTTTTTAAACGTATTTTTATTGATTTTTTTAGAGAGAGAGAGAGAGGGAAATGAGAGAGAACATCAATTGGCTGCCTCTAGCACACCTTTTACCAGGGATCAAGCCCACAACCCAGGCATGTGCTCTGACTGGGAATCAAACCAGTGATCTCTTGGTGCATAGGTCGATGCTCAGCCCTCAGCTATACCGGCCAGACTTTTTAATCTACTGATAAGGGCACGAATTCTGTCATGGGGGCTCTACTCTTATGATCTCCTTTAAACCTAATTACCTTCTAAAGGTCCCGCCTCCAAATACCACCACACTAACCAGCTAGGGATTAGGCTTCAACAGATGAATTTTTTTGGAGGGTAAGCACAAACATTTACTAAGTAATAAAAATAACAAACAATTTTTGTTATTATTAAATAAATTTGGGATTATCAGTGTTGAGATTTGCAATTGAATGAAATCTGGTACTACATTAGAAGAATTGGCAATTTTTGGTCATGATTTTGCCTTTACTATGAGAATGCCATGGGTATGGTGACTTGAAGAACTACACATTACCAAAAATGGGTTAAATGTACATGTAATTTTTAAAAGACAGAAACTTGGGAAATGTCGTTAGAGGGGAGAAAAATCTTGTAGTAAATGCATTCATTGAGTTCCAAATGTAAGCTCCATCATGAAAGATTACTGTTCATTCGTTTAAAAGATTCTGTCTTTCTGAGAGCTATCCAATGGGAAACTCTGGGTTTGAAACACTGTTTGAAAGTGTAAGGTCTTTGCAGTTCTCATACTCTTAGTGAAGTGTAAGCTATTCTTCAAAGGATTTAACGACAGGAATGAATTAAAGAGACTTTATTTCAAATCAACAACTGATTGTCATTAAGACTGGTAGTCTACTCATGACTCTGCTCACTAATTTATTAACAATCTATAGGCAGATATAAGCATTAGTAGGAGACTAAGAGTGAATTGAAGTAAGTGATAAATTGAATGAATCTCTGATAAATAGAGGAAATCCTGATGCTGGAAGAGCTCAGTTATGCGTTCAACGACAGGGATGAAAAACAAATAGATTTGATGAAGAAGCCTGATCCAGGCAGGTAGGGTTATCTGTTTCAAGCACCGGAGAAAGCAAAGGGGGAGTATAGGTGTTTGTTGAATGAATAAACACTGAAGGGATGCTGACTAGGATTAGTGCAGGGTTTAAAATCTAGGTTTATACCTTTCTTAGCAGCGGCTTTTGGATATGGAAAGGAACTGAGTTGGGAGAGATCCCAAATCCTGAAAGGAGAGACAGGAACAAGCAGGGCAGGTGGAACTATGGATCTCTCTACAGGGTCTTCACAATCGGCAGTAATTACGAGTGCCATCTCCGATTGGTGTTTCCTGGGGGAGGCTGGGGAGGGAGCATTGTTCCCTGCTGATAAAGTTTAGTGTCAAGTATGCACTGATTTGCTTTACCTCCAGGCCCTTTTTTTTCTCAACTTAGAGATGGTGGCTGTTTTTCTGTCAGACACAAGCTTCACTTAATGACTGTGTAGTTTATTACTCAGTAGGTCATATCCTGTATATTTTAAGAACAAACACCTCAGAGACTGTGACTTGGTGGAAGGAGATGACATGTGTCACTGCTGTTATTTCCACTCGAGCCTGGTGGAAAAACTAATTACCTTTTCATCGGGGCAAATTCAGAGGTCAGTTTACCACTAGTATATCACTACATGACAGGGAACATGGGTAATTAGGTGGGATGTGTAACCTGGATATTCCATGGATCTCATTACATCTTATTTAGAAAGGCTATAATTTGATTGGTGGAAAATTAAGGCATCTTCTCATGGGTCATTTTATCTTTCTGCAATAATAATTCTTGGCTTGATTAAAAATTGATCCAGTGTCTTCAAGTGAATTTATTATTGCTGCAATCTATCACCCACAGACAGATAATCTGGTTCCCATCTTTATCTGATTTGAAAAATCTGTCACTTATTATGTGTTGTTTTTTTTCCCAATCATTTAAATTGATAGCATTCTAGGAAGGCACTCGCAACCCCAGATTTCTTGAAGAAAAGCTTGCAGGAGAGTGCATCCTTTTATGGTAAAGGATTGGATAATCTGTCAATTTTAATAAATCGATTTTGAATTGTTCTATGGCAACATTTTCCCTGTTAAAAATAATCAGACCCCATTTTGAGGAATGAAAACAATTGAAGAATAGTAGGAGGGCAGACTGCTTTTCTTCTCTCTCTCTCTCTCTCTCTTTTTTCAATCAAAGGACTTTAGTTCCCTTAAAGATTCTAAGACTGTAAAATTGAACCCCAAATCTTGGAGAGTCAACCAAAGTAAATTTAATGACCCTCAATAAATTACGGAATATCAGTCTGTACACAGGAAAATCATTTTGAGTTCATTTAGGCATTTAAGAAAACGTGATAAATTTATTCACATTTTATAGGTTCTCTCAGCTCACAGTAATAGTGCAATAGGAGATATTAAACTTGCAAATATTAAATGTATTTTATGACCTCTATTCTAAAATTAGTTATCTTTTTTAGTTATTTTATTTAAGTATATGTGCTGCTTGAGCACGAGGCATTTTTTATTAAGTACTTACTACATACATGTAAAAACCTAAGAGTTTTATGTGGGTTACTACTTTATTTAGGTATCATAGCAGCTGTATGGGTGAGGTGTAAGCATAGAGAGGCTAAGTAATACCCTGAAGTCACACAGGTGGTAAGTGGGGCCACCAGGATTCGAATCCTAGTGGACTGACTCAAGAGTATGATCATTACCACTACTCTCTGCTTCTTGCCTTAGAATTAGTTTTCTTAGGATAGATTGAAGGAAGTCTTTGGAGTATGCATAAAGCCAATCGTTTCAACAGAGTAATTAATAGGTATTTATTAAAGGCTTGCTTTAATTGAAGCATAATTCTTAGACACCAAGATATAAAAAATGGCAAGATTTTCATTAATCCTATCTAATAAATAGGGAATATGCTCATTGACCCTCATGCTGTCTCAAAGATGGCAGCACCCACAGCCAATAAGGAGGGAATATGCTAATTAACCACCCCACCTTCAAAGATGGCAGTGCCCATAGCCAATGAGGAGGGAATATGCTAATTGACTGCCCCACCTTTTAAGATGGCAGTGCCCACAGCCACAAGATGGCAGCGCCCAGTCCCCTCAGCCCTGCTGGGGTGGCAGGCATGTGGCAAGGAGGCCAGTCCCTTGCGCCTTTCTCTGGAGCCCCCCAGACCCCTAAATCCCCCAGCTACCCAGGGCTGGCCCGAAGCACAGGCAAGCCTTGGATGGCGGCTGCCCAGCAGCTCAGGGCCTCCTGAGGCTAAGGTAACCAGGGCCGGCTAAGGCTTGCACTGCTGACAGTGGCAGCTGAAGAGGTGTGATGGGGCATCATCTTCCCCTGACCGCTGGGTCACCTCCCGCCCCTGAGGGCTCCCGGACTGTGAGAGGGGGCAGGCTGGGCTGAGGAACCCCCCTCTCCAGTGCATGAATTTTCATGCACCGGGCCTCTAGTATATTAAATAGACTAAATAATGGAAATGATAAAAGTAACATTGTAACAACACACAGAGGACATTTATCCCAAACTGCTAACAGAAGGTGGAATTGCAAGGATTCACAGGAGAGTCAACAATTGTGGGCACAGCAATCCTGGAATACTTCATGGGGTAGGAAGGTTTTGCATTGGGTCTTGAACAACCCTATAGGACCTAGAGAGAGAAAGAGAGAAGGGAAATGGTTTGTTAAGTGGGAAACGGTGTGAGAAAACCTTGGGAATGGGAAGGAGTCAGGTGACTTGGGGAACCAGTGTCTGGAACATAAGGCATTGGATTGAGGGAGGGTGCAGAAAAGGCCGGTAGGTTGCTTGAGGCCAGACGTGGAAACCTTGAGCACTAATTAGTGGTCAGGAGAGTAGACTTGTGTAAGGCCAGGGCCAGACATTGGGGGCTTTGGTGCAAAGGGGGGTTGTGAGCATCCTTAAGCAGATTTTAAGTGGGTGAGTTGAACACAGGACAAACTAAAAGAGAGAGGCTTGTGATGTCAGAAGATTGCTTGCGGACTCCTATGAAAGGCAGACAATGTTTGCCCTGGGGAAAAATAGAGGGAAAGTCTTCAAAAGCATCCACCTGAAGCTGATACGCATGGTCTCACGACTGAGGCCTGTGAAACTGATACTGTGCCTCTCCATCTCACCAGCTAGTCAGGCATGGCTCCCAAATTAGTCAGACATGTGGACTGGGTCAGGGGCAGGGTGGGGCTAAGATGGGTGATCGAAGGGCTTTGGTGTTGGCTGGTGGGAAGGGTTGGGGATGGGCAAGGCCCCATTACTGAGCTGACCCTGCGAGGCTTTGCTTCCCTCCATGTTTTCTTATTGCGTGCTCATCAGTGAGGGTCTCTGTATTTACCATGTTTGGGTTTGGAGGTTATTTCTTTACAGAAGCTGTAGTTACTGTTTTTGGTTCCATGATCTCCTTGGTAAGTGGCTCAGCTGATGACCTGATGTTTTTACTATCTCAGTAGAGGATGCTAAATGTTATGGGCTATGACATTCAGAACTTGGTTCTGGAGCCCCAAGAATCTTAGTAAGCACATTGCTGCTGGCTTTCTTCCCTCCCTGTTCTCTCTCTCTCTCTTTCTCTCTCTCTCTTTCTCTCTTTCTTTCTTTCTTTCTTTCTTTCTTTCTTTCTTTCTTTCTTTCTTTTTTTCTTTCTTTCTTTCTTTTAAATCTTCAAGCTATATAGAGAAGCCCCTTCAAGTCACATAGAAAATGCCATCTGCCTAATTGTGGAAGAGCCAATTGATAAGTCTATAATAATGCTTCATATGTTTGCTGTTTTACACTTTTGAAAGTGCGACCACACAAATTATTGTTTTGAATTCTTTTAGGATCCCTTTTAGTCAGGTTAGAGTATTTTATTTCATACATGGGGAAATTGAGGCTCAAAGGCCATAAAACAGGCGAGCATCAGAAGTAAGTCTTGCTTGAGATCTCCTGACTTGTGGGCATGTGCCATGCCTAACACATATGCTCTCTTTTTAGATTCTCTCTGTTGGTTTCTGAGAGAATAAACTTAGGAATTTAATTGGGTGAACTGAGGTGGTGAGGGAGACCTACTCTTGTTCTTTTATACTAGCTTTTCAATAATTCTGACGATGAGGATGATGATGACAAGTCACCTATAAGATGTGCTCATTCAGAAGTCTCTCCTGTAGTTCCTGGAATTTCAACAGAATTCATTAAAAACCAACCTGAACCCCAGGTGACCTAAGGCCTTCCAATATGCCAGTCATTCATCTAAGGAAACAGAACTAAATTACTTGTACCTGAAAGAAAGCCTTTTACAAAACAAAGAGTATATACACACTCTCACCTGAGCCCAGCAGTTACACTCAACAGTGGCAGTTATTATAAATGACTATATTCCTACAGCAACCCTGGAGAAAGAATGAAAGAAAATTGTGCAACCAATTTAATGAGGTGTGTGTGTAAGAGGGATGGTTAGCAATTTGTCTTTAACAATCTTGTTATACAGCAAGAGGCTCTGAGGGGAAAGAGAGAGAAAGAGACTGGGAGTCAATGCTCTATTTTCTAACAATCCTCAAGAGAAAGGAGATAAAGACCAAAAGAATTCACTGAGCAAATGTTTCTCTTTGGTAACAAATGCAGGCTTCGTGCTCACAGAACCACTAGGCAATATGAACTGAGAAGGGTTATAAATCTGGATTTAACAAAGGTTTCACCCCAGCAGTAATAGAGTTAGAGGGTGAAAGGTTGCCTCTTGTTCAGCCTTCTCTGGAATCATTTTCTATAATACTGGGAAGTAATTTTGTGGCATTTCTGGAAGCTCAATTGAATGAAAAGAAATCTCATTTGGTACTTGAACCACTGTTACCAAAGTGTGTACTTAGAAGACCACCTGAGTATCTAGGGAAGTTCAAATGCTGTGGCAGAAACCATCTTAATTGGAACATCTAATGCCTCCAGATATGTGGGTGCTTGAGCTCCCAGTGGCATGACACAGTGTGGAGGGATGTTTAATTGGGCTCTTCTGAAAGGGGAGCCCCTTTTAATAGGGACCACATCTTGAGCTCATGTTCAGAAGGCATTCAGCCCAAGAGCTGCCCTGGTGTACTTTTCTCTGCTTCTTTAGTTGCATCTGGGTTTATAAAATTATAATTGGTCATTAAATTAGTTGAGTAAGAAATCCAACAATTATTTATTGAGAAACTATTATGTTCCTGGCCTTATGCTAGATCCAGTGAGGTTTAGAAAGATGTTTATAACACAGTCTCCATTAGTCCAGACCCTTTGCTTCCCATTGAGAGAAAGACATGCAGTAGAAGCATCAAGGAGTTAATTCAAGGGATTTCTTCCACTTCCCAATTCAGAATCACCCACCATTGCTTTTCAAAGCCAATTCTAGTATTAATTATAATACTATAATTCATGAAAGTCACAGTATCATATATTTCAAAAAGCATCATTGTTTTATGTACCAAGATAGGAAGTCTAATAGGAAACCCCATATGTAAAGGCAGAATACCAATGAGCTACCCACTCAGTGATAGGGTAAAGGAAAATTCTCTGGAAGAGTCAGCCAGGAAACCTGTGTGTCCCATCATTGGGCTTCTATGGAGGGAAGGAAACACAAACTTCTCTCAGAATTTGAGCCACAAGCTGGTACTCACCCAAGTCTGAGTACCTGTGGTATAGAAATTGATTTCAAGTAGCCTCAGAGAACTCTGACTGGCAGAAACAAGTGCCAATCCTCTCTGGAAGAATTCAACTTCAGTTCAGGCTCAGAGATTATATGATCCCATTGATTATATGACATTCTCATTTTAGGGATGTTAAAATGTGAGAATAATATGCATCTAAGAATTGATGAAGAATGGTAATAATAATGAATTTTATGACTAACATATTAACATAATTTTATATAACTATAAAATTGCTGTGAACAGTATAATGTTTCTCAACCTTTTGTAAAATGTAAATAAAAGCATCTTTAAAATCGCGCTATCTTTATTGATCTGCAATAAATAAGATTGCTTTGTATACTTAGTTCCCAGAAAATGCCTTAGTCTCTTTCCTAATCAAATTGCCCACCAACAACTCTTCCATAAAGAAATAACTGGATCCTAACCGAACCAAATTCCAACTGACCTAAAACAAAGGGAACACATAGTTCATGTACCCCCCAAAAGTCCAGGGGTTAGGTTGAGCTGGATCCAGTGATTGTAATTGCTCATCCTTTGGTTCTGCTTTTTCCATGCTGGATTAGTCTTGGGCTCCACCTGGGATTCCCCATACCTCCAGGCTTACATCATCTTTCCTACTGGCAGTCTCACCAGAAACTTAGTTTCTTTGTTCCTCTGCTATCACCATCTCGGAATTGAGCCCCATAGATTGGTTGGATCATGTATCAGTCCCTGGGGGGATGAGGATTTTGGCTACCCCAAAGCCAAAGTGACTGAGAGAGGAGAGGGGTGATTCTCACAATGCAGTTACCAGGCCAAGGGGGCTTGCATGGTGGGGAAGATGAAGATAATTGGTCCTGTGCTGGAAACAGATGTCCCCTCCATATCCTCCTTGTGCTTGAGGAAGTGCTGTCTATTTGTGGAAATACCCACCATTACATAAAAGCCCATTTAAGGTGTAAAGTAAATTCCAAGACAGCTAGGCGAGAGGTGTGACCAAGTTGCATGTGACAAGTGCCATGAGAGGTACAAGTGTAAGAGCTCGAGGGAGAAAGAAGTGGCTGGACTAGAGTAAGTGCGAACACTTTATGGAGGAATTTGGGGAGATGGTGAAGGAGAAGGGAAGATGGGAGCAAAAGGGAAAGAACAAAAACAATGACTTGGGATAAGCAAGGTAGTAATCATATACTAAATCTGAAAAATTGGGAGACTTTGTGTGTCCCTAGGATTCTGTAGACTTCTCAGCTGGTGCTGAATCACTATTTTTATACCTGGCCAGAGAGGATACTGTTTCATCAACATGAGAACTTCCTCAGGATAGAGAAGACTACTGGGATGAAAAGATTCTTGAGTCTCATTTTGATCCCATATCAAACTAGCCGTGTTACTTGAGTACTGTCTTTAACTTCTCTTGGCTTTTGCTGCCTCATCTGAAAATGGCAGCGATTTACTAGTACCTGCCACAACTACCTCACAGGGTTGTTGTGAGGATCCAAAGTAGTGTTTGTGAAGGTGTTTCAAAACATGAAAAACTGATACAGAATGCACAGCAGTATGGCATTCAGACTGGGGCTGGTCTAATTTAAATTAGGGTTGTTATGTAGATTGTGAAAATAAACAATGAATTTATGTGGGTTACTAGAAGTCGGAAAATGGGGAATGGGACCTTCGATACATGAATTAGCATAGCTTTTCTCTGAATCAGTTTATTTAAGGCAGGCAGTGTATTATTTCTAGGTTGTAGAACCCATTTCTTACCTGCCTTCTTTGCATTCATCCGTCGATCTATCCAGCCAGCCAGCCAGCCAGCCATTCATCCATTCACTGTGTGTTAGTTGAATACACAATTTAGCATAGAAGGAAAATGGAATTAAAGGCAATTAACTTAGGATTACATTTTACATTATGGCTAAATAGTTCGTTTTCAAAGACTGAGAATACAATAAAAACCAGAACATTATCTTATTGTTAAGACTATGAAAAAGTCTTGTAGGACTTCAAGAGCACCATTATGAGCAGTGATTATTATTACAATTACAAATTTGCAGAGAATGCAAGTTAACAGAGTTGTGATTGGCTGTGAGTGCAAAAAAAAAAATTTGTTTAAATCATCAACAAAAGGAAAAGGGAACATACCCTATGGGAAAACATATTTGCCAATTAGTCATTAGATAAGGGTTAATCTCCAAAATATATAAAGAATTTACATGACTCAACACTAGGAAAACAAAAAGTCCTATAAAAAATGGGCAAAGGACCTGAATAGATACCTCTCCAAAGAGGACATACAGATGGCCAATAGACATGAAAAAATACTCAAGGTCGCTAATCATGAAGGAGATGCAAATAAAAACTACAATGAGATATCACCTCACACTTATCAGAATGGCTACCATCAATAAATCAACAGACAACAAGTGCTGGAGAGGATGTGGAGAAATGGGAACTCTAGTGCACTGTTGGTATGAATTAAGACTGGTGTAGCCAATGAGGAAAACAGTATGGGATTTCCTCAGCAAATTAAAATGGAACTGCTTTTGACCCAGAAATCTCCCTTCTGGGTATATTTCTTAAGAATCCCAAAGCACCAATCAGAAAGAATAAATGCACTCCAGTGTTCATAGCAGCATTATTTACAGTAGCCAAGATCTGGAAACAGCCCAGTCCCATCAATAAATGAGTGGATAAAAAAGCTGTGGTACATTTACACAATGAAATACTATGAGGCTGTAACAAAGAAGGAACTCTTACTTTTTTGCAACAGCATGGGTGGACCTGGAGATCATTGTGCTAAGTGAAATAAGCTAGTCAAAGAAAGATAAGTATCATATGATCTCACTTATATGTGGAATCTAAAGAACAAAATAAACTGATGAACAAAATAGTACCAGAGGCATGGATACATGGAACGGATAGATCTCAGAGGAGAGGAGGGTGGGGAGACGGGAAGAGATCAACCAAAGAATATATATGCATAACCCATGGACATAGACAACATTGTGGTGAAGGCCTAGAGGGGGTGGGGGCGTGATGGAGGGAGGCAAAGAGAGAGGGAATAGAGACATCTATAATAGAGGCAACAATGAAAAAAACTTGTTTTCATTATTAAAAAATAATAAAAACTGGTATTAGAAGGATGATTTTCTGGAAACTGAGAATCTTGATTCTGGATCTCCATTGGATTGTGCACAAGATTTCAGGGGCTTAACTTTATCTTCTTTCTTAGACCAAGTCTTTGGAGAAAGAATAAAGTTTAAATAAATTTTAAAAACGCCTATTTAAGCTGCATATTACCTATGCATAGAATATTGATGGCACAATAACAAGATATCTTTGCATTTGCCACAGCCTGTCATAATTGAGGAAACTCACAGGAGGATAAGTCTCCATAGAAATTGGCAACTACTTCCTAATGAAATCTCTCCGGTTAGGGAAAAGGAGTATTTAACTGGTCCCACATGTTTTCCAGGGGGTACCTTCTTTCCCCTGTCAACCCCCCCAGCCAGTTCTTATCTTTTGTGATGAAAAGGAAAGAAGCATGATTTTAGGGAGGGCCTAAATATTAAACATTCCTTCCCCTGATCCATTCTGATGCAGTTGTATGTAAATATTAGGGGAATTTTTTTGGTTATTTTTGCCATTTGGAATTTCTCCATTAATGAAGTCTCTGAAGACATTTTAGGAATGAATAATATCTTTTGTCTAGCTGGAATATGCATGGGATTCCCATCAAATCTGTCCTCATGTGACTCTGAGCACACAGCCAGTACGATTTCCTCTTTCAAGTCTCTGTCAGGAATAAATACTTGGTCCTTCAGTAGTGCCTCAATGAAACCCGATAGTGGATGCTTTGCTCCGAAAGCGGACTGTGGCCCAGCTGTTCTGTGGTTTGTGAATTTTTTAGCAAGGCTGGGGCCGGCAGCTGAGCCAGCGCTGGCTGAGTTCAGGCATACACTGGGGGTTTGATTATTTCAAGCAGGGGTTAGAAAAACCTGGCAGAGTTTTCTGGGTTTCCCCCTCTGAAGTTTAGAGATTTGTTCAAGGTTTGTTCAAAGGCAGGCTCGGTAAATGGGAGAAGCCAACTGAATCTAGAATGAGAGTTGGACTAGTCCTGGGCCGTGCTTCTGTGAACAGTGTGAATAGGGGCCACGCTGCAGCCCAGTCCAAGGCTCCCCAGGAGAGGGATGTAGCCAAATGTGCCCCCCTCCGAAAATCATCTCCGTGGTGGGGAAAACCACTGTTCCGGGCCCTACATCTGGTAAAGGCCACCTCTCTCTGTCAGACCCCACTTCAGGTGTGCTGGGGCATCAGATGTAGGAGCATCAGAGTTTGAGCCAACAGGGAGAGAGCCAGGTCTTAGTAGCCGAGGGAGCGTGGCACTTCTAAAACTGAAGCTACCCAGAAAATCTTCAGTGCAACTTCTCCTTTTCTGTATTTTACCCCCATGACAAGACAATACTGGAGGCCATATTTTTGTATTTTATCTCAATTTATTCAATCTAGTGATTTTTAACACCAGGGCAAAGGAAAATACCCATTGGCCAGAAGTCATTATTGTTCACTGGGGATTAGGATAAATTCTTTCCACTGGGGGTAAGGGGGTAGGGTGTGTGACACTGGGGTCTATGTGTAACAAAGTGAAGTGAAAATGAATTTTGCCTTAATCCACTTATGATTAGGAAGTAATCTATTTGAGCATGTAGATCAGGAGTGGAACCTTTATTTATTTATTTATTTATTTATTTATTTATTTATTTTGCCAAAGGCCATTTGGATATTTACAACATCAGTCGAGGGTGATACAAAATTATCAGCTTAAAAATTAGCCTAATGCATTTGGTCAAATATTTAATTAACTCACCCCTAAAGCCTTGGCAGGTCCAGACTAAGTGATTTCTCAGGTCTTGTATGGCCTGAAGACTGGACGTTCCCACCTCTGATGTAGATACTCAAAATAGACCATTCCTGTTCAATGACCTACTCAGGCTGACTGAGCCCATTTGACTCTGTGCGGTAGAAATTCTCAGCTCTTACCTGGGGGAAATGTGACACGTACACTGATGCCTGTAGCCCATGCCAGACCAGTGAATTAGGGTGGGGGAGTGGTAGGGCACCTGGGTATTGACGCCAGAGCTCCTAGGTGAATCTAATGAAGAGCCATGGTTCATAACCGTTGGCTACACTATTCAAATCAACCAGGTATCGCCGGTGCCAAATCTTCATTTTGTGCAGGGAGGCCGGCGCACAACTGCAGGGATGGGGCTGCTCTTTTACTTGGATGATCAGGAAGGCCTTGCTGAAGGACAATGCTTGAGCGTGGACATGAAGGAAGTGACGGTGATCCATGTGTGGGGTCGTGGTGAGACACTTCTAGCAGCTTTGTGCCTGTTGCCCAACAGAAGGCTAGATTCTAAAAGTGCGCATGTGTGGGTGGGAGTGAGGAGATGGGGGAGGCATAAAGGCATGTGTGTTATTTCTAGCACACTGGTTCAGTTAGAATTGGTCCCCTTTAATCCTCACTGATGTGGAGAATTAATGTGGTTGGAAATAAGCTATTGGTCAAAGACAATCTGAATCTTTTGGCAATTATTAAATGAATTAATATGAAATGAATTTAAACTAAAGTGTAGTTTAAATATGGTGAGATTTCATAGGATCCAGTCATAAAGATATGTTTAAAAAGACAAAACAAACAACAAACAAACAAACAAAAAAACCCCAGCTGGCATGGTTCATTGGTTGAGCATTGACCTACGAACCAGGAGGTCATGGTTCAATTCCCAGTCAGGACACATGCCCAGGCTGTGGGCTTGATCCCCAGTAAGTAGCAGATCAATGATTCTCTTTAATCACTGATGTTTCTAATCTTCTCTCCCTCTCCCTTCCTCTCTGAATTCAATAAAAACATATTTAAAAAATAAGATAAAAAGAAAAAAATTATTCCAGGGAACAAAAAGTTCAGGGTTGTTGGTAGGGAAAGGGCAACGTGGTCCCTTATTTGCTTGACTTTGATCTGGGTGTGATAGAAGCTTGAGGAAGGAGCCCGTAGGCGGGTCACAGTTATGCCTTCAAAGATTACCTGTGACACCAGCGTGCCCTAAGTGAGAATGCCTCATCGCCCTATGCCTAATTAGGTAAGCGCGTTGCTCACAGTGGAGATTATTTCATTTATTTGGTTCGAAGGAAGCCTGTGGGAATTGGGTAAGATGTGATCTTAAATTAACATACTTCCTGTAGCACCTGCGATGTGGAATTATCAGAATTAATTAAACAGTTTGAAATCGCAGTCACCGTGTCAGGCTGGGATAACCAGATGCCTGAGAGCCTCGCAGGCCCGGGCTGGGTCTCCGAGCGCTTGACAGTGTCTTTTTCTCTTCCTCTCCCCACATCCTGACGGGTCTTACTGTGGAGCCTTTGAAGCTTCTGTAGACGTGGCGGGGGATTCTAATGGGACGCATATAAACAAGTAAACCGGTGTTGCTCAAATTTTAATACTTTTCTAAGAATTGCCTGGGATGCCAACGATTTTTCTGAAGGGGTAAACGGAAAGCCTCAGAGGCCTGGCTTTGTTTTTTTCTCCTCGGAGGCTTCGATCAGTTTTAAGTTGTTTGGTGGAACAATAGGGGCTCATCTTTTAATGTCTTTCTTCCTCATCTACTTGCAGAAGGCACTGCTACCCAGATGAAATGCATGTGTCAAAACATACAGTAAAATGCTGTGTGCACGTGTGGGCGTGTATATGAGCTTCTGTGCGGTTCTCTTCTGGAGGGCCTGTCAGTTAGTAACATGCAGATTTAAACTGATCAACAGGGTTTGTTATTAAGGTTCTTTTGATTTGTAAGACTAGTTTTTGTTAAGCCACCTAACATGGACAGTGGCTCATGGGTTGCCTGGCTTTATGGCTAAAATGCAGCTTTTATTGCATTTTACCTTTGAAAAGTTGCACATTCTTCAAGACCCAACTTTCTAAGCAGCCCTTCCCAGGTAAATTAATTTGTTTTTTTTTCCTCTCTCCCTAAATACCATCCATATTCCTAAGGTAGCTGTTTTCTCTTGCATTGCAGTTAGTTACATATTCCATACTCTCCTTTGGATTAGAATCCCTTGAGATCCCATGTCTTATTTATGTTTGGAATTCTAGCACTGAATCCGGTATAGTTTTTTTGGTTAATTTGCTTGATGAGAGCCAAGTTACATTTTCCAAAAAGCAAAGTAGTTGCAGGAAGGAACACAGGGCAGGAAGGAAAAAGGCGACTTGCTCAAGATGGCTACCTTGCCGGGAATGGAACAGAGGCACACCCAGGTCTTTTGGCCCTTTTTACTCTGCCAAGCTGCCATAGCAAACTGAGAGCTTTTTTTTGGGGGGGGGGGTAGAGAGGGGTGGTGTTATTCCTAATCCTTTGGCCCATACAATCCTATATAATAAAAGGCCAGGACCATAAGTGTAGTGACCGGAATGACTGCTTGACCAGTCGCCATGAGATGCATTGACCACCTCTTGGTCATCTCTCTCCGCCCCCCGCCCCCACCCCACAGATTCCGATCACAGCACGGGGAATGGGAAACCATGGTGAACGGGGTGGCGGGGTGGCAGTAGTGGGGGACTGTTGAGCAGCGGTGGGTGGCGAGTGATGAGTGTCCAGCGGTAAGCATCATGGGGGTGGGTATGGAGGTGGCGGCAAGCATTGCGGAGCGTCATGGGGTGGGTGCAGAGAGCAACACGGAGTGTCGCAGAGAGTTGTGGGGTGGGGAGCTTCGTGGAGTGTCATGGGGTGGTGGCAAGCATTGTGGGCATTGCAGGGTGTTGTGGGTTGTTGGACATGGCCCTGATCTCAGGCTAGGCCTAGAGACCCTACTGGTGCACGATTTCGTGTGCTGGGCCTCTAGTATTATATGATAAGTCACTTTACTTGTGAATGACTGAGGAAGAACTTGTATTCATGATGAAGAAGTTCGTTTTGTTCTGTGTGGTTCTATCTGTTGAGGACAGGATATTGTGGACATCATTTATTCATAGTGTTACCAAAAGTTGGAGCTGACTCAGTGGCACATAAACACACAGTTTTGTCTGCCAAAGTCCATGGAGGGGATACATTTGCCCACTATATTTTTCTAAAGCTGTTCTTTATAGAGCCACTTATCAAAGATCTCATCTACTGAGATAGTGTCTCTAGGACAATGCTGAGCCTTATCCAATTTCTTCTTGTTCCTTCAAAATGGACCAGGCCTGGGTAACACTTTCTAAGGGTCCTGCCCTCTTTTGACGAACTCTCCATGTCCTTCTTGTTCCACATGTGTGTGTTTATATATAATCTTGTCTCTGGACTGCTGTTCTCTTGGTGTTGTGGGCTTGCATGGGGCATCTCATGCCTCAGAATCCTTCTGGAACCCTCCAAGTATACTTTTTAGGTACAGTAATTACCGTCAGAGAGAATTTGGGCTGTCAGTGGTTGGAGTCCAGTAATTTTGACAGAATAAAAGAAAGGTTGGAGTGCTTCTTTGAGTTTATAATAGAATTGTAAAGCTATCTTTCCTTTCACAGATGTAGAAACAGGCCCAGATGTAGAGATGAAAGTCACACAGCAGGGGCCAGGGCCAGGTCTAGAATCAGGCTTTGTGACAGCTGGGTATCCTGTCTCTAGGTACATATTGAAGGCAAGTTCTCCATCCTTTGTTTCTGTTTGATTAGTTCATAATAGGACCTGCTAAAACCTCTCACTTCTGCGGAAAGGAATTCATCCCCAATTTAAAAAAGACAACATGTAAATATAAATATTCATTTTCTAAATATGCATATCAATTACATATACATTTATTTTAAATACAGGTGTTAATTATGCATGTTACATCAGAACACAATTAAGTCAACAGAAAGTGATGATTTGCATATAATCAAGATTGTGTATTAATCAGTTGTCAATTTTGAATGCCATTTTTCTTCAGAGGCACTTTCCACGCAGGGCCTGAGATTTGAAGCAGGTGATCAACCTACATATTTGAAAGCATGGTTCTGCCTGCCCTGTGCTGACTTTCTTTCTCTCATTGCGTCCCCTGGGATCCCATTTCTGTCCTTCAGGGAGCTCTGGGCAAGCCTGCTTTTCTCTCAGCCTTCACTTTTGGAGGGAGACCTTTTGAAGAAGAAACGTTTCTCTTTGCCTGGAGGTAAATGTCTCTGAAGTTTCTCTGTTGTAAATGCATTTCTAGACAATGGAGGTTGTATACTAGGTTAGCAAAGCCCCTAGTATCAGTTGTTAGGAAGAGGAAAAAAGAGCACCAGTTAATGCTCCAACTGGAAAGAATCTTAATAAAATGATTTAACCCAGGTCCCTCCCTTAACAGATAAGGAAATCAAGGCCCAGAGATGTTGTGTCTCCCACAGGAATCCCACCCAACTTTCAAGGCCTTTTGAATTTCAAGTCTCCTTACCAAGTCCTCCATGTCCATTTGCCCCTGAAGCTCTGCTCCTCCTTTACTTCCCTGCATCACGTATGAAGGTGCAGTCCATGTGTCTGAATATAGCTTGTTCCCCTTAATGGATTGTTTCCAAACTGTCTGGAACTACCAGACCGCCTGGCCTACAGTAAGTGCTCAATATGTGTAGAAATGAAATGGTTGTCAATTAGGAGGTTGTGAATTCATTTAAAAAATATATGGAAAAGCCTCTTCTCTATGGATATCATGGTTTAAAGCACTTACGTGTGTTTGTCCTTCAGAAAATCAGAGGATCATTTCCTGGGAGGGCAGAGGGGATGAAGAGTAGCCCTGTAGCTTTACCACTAGTCTATACCCTTTCCTCATGCTGGGCCTGGTTCCAGGGGTAATTAATCAACAAGGACATTTTCTTTGTCCTCTTGTCCTTTAGTCTGTGTTTGAAAAATGTTATTTCAGGTAGAGGAATTGTGTTCGCTTAGCATTCTCTCTGTAGCTTGTCCCTGATATTGTTGTAAGATAGTAGGGAAAGGAATTTTTATTTAATGTCTTGATTAATTGAAGTCCGACATGTCTCACTTTTATATTTTTCTAGTGAAAATGTTCAATTTTCACCTGACCCTCTCTAGTCTTGAATGAAATGTTTTTCATTAAGAAGCATTTATTAAAAAAATATAATGTATAAGGAAGAATAAATATTTATAAAACAATTAGAAAGATAGTAATTTTATTCATTTATCTTAAAAATGTTTTTATTAATTTCAGAGAGGCAGGGAGAGGGAGAGAAAGATAGAAACATTAGTGACGAGAAAAAAAAAATCATTGATCAGCTGCCTCCTACGCCCTTACTGGGGATTGAGCTCACAACCCGGGTATGTGCCATGACCAGGAATCAAACCATGACCTCATGGTTCATAAATTAACACTCAACCACTGAGCCATGCCAGCTGGGCCAGAGGATAATAATTTTAATTCTCTAGAGCGGTGTTTCCCAAACTTTTGACATATGTGTACCCCTTCTATAATTTTCGTAACGCTAAGTACCGCTCGTCAAAAAAAAAAAAAGGATGTATTTTAATAACAATCAAAATATATTCTTTTTTTTCTTTTTTTGGTACATACACAAAATAATAATAAACGAAAAATAAAATTATTCATAATAAAATATAAATAAAAGTTATATTATAAATAACACTTATTTGCACACCGGACCATCTCACGCCTCACAAGACTGTCTTGACTTGACTCATGAGAACGTAGAATTAGGCGCAGCTAAGCACAGCGCAGTGCATATCCTCACCAAACTCCAGTGCAACGAATACCCCCACCAAACTCTTCCTGTACCCCTGGGGTTATGCATACCACACTTTGGGAAACACTGCTAGAGCAACACTGCATATACTTAGATGCCACTACCTTTTGTCATATAGAAAGTCAACAGGAGAAATGTGTTGGCTCTTTGGAATAATTTATGGACCATTTACCATACTCAGGGTAATATATGATGGACCAGACATGGGTTCTGGCCTCAAGAGTTTGTAGTCCACTGAGAAAACTGAAACATGATATCCAAAGGCCTTGCTGTGTTTTTAAGAAAACCTCTCATATTTATTGTTTATTCACATCTTTTTTGAGCACCTATTACAAGGCAACTAGTAGTAAATCAGCTAGCTAGGGGCTCTGCCCTCATGCTAATTTTTTTGTAGTGGGTTATAAACATTAAGTTGGGACCACAGGCCAAGATGGCAAGGTAAGTTCATGCATTGACTCATCCTCTTAACTATTGGAGGTAAACTATAAAAGACAAAAATTAAAAAGACATAGCTAATTTTAAAAAAGAAGACAAACAGTCATATTCTAGGTGTACCAGTTAATAATAGTGGATTTTATTATCAAAGAAAACACAATAATTTCAAGAGAAACATCAAAAGTGCTTTACTTAAAGTAATATCCATTGCTAGCTACACATTTCCCCATCTTTCAGGTAATTTGTGGATACCGTCCCAATACAACTTTTCTTATTTTGAGGCAAACCATTCAGAGACCCAATTTTCCATTTCTTTCTATGTTTGGAAGCGCTGCTCAGAAAATGCGTGTATCATCAATAGGAACAAGTGGTAATCTGAAGGAGCAAGATCTGGTGAATACAGCGGGTGGGTTAATATTTCCTAGGCAAGATCTTTTAACATGTCTTTAACTGGTTTTGAAATGTGTGATGGTGTGTCATCATGAAGCAAAATTAATGGTTTCACCTGGTTTTAGAAGCTCATAATATACAACACCTTCCTGATCTCACCAAAGGTAGAGCATTGTTTTCTTTCTGAAGCTATTTGGCTTTGCAGTCAATGTTGATGGTTGACCCTGATCAATACATGATTTTGTGTGTTTGAGATTCTCCAAATAAATCCACTTTCATCACCAGTCACAATTTGATGCAAAAAGACTTTCGTGCCATTGAAGTAACATTTTACTGATGACTTTTCAGTTTTCCATTTGTCTTTCATTCAGTTGATGTGGAACCCATCTTCCTTCCTTTAAAATCTTTCCCATTGTTTGTAAACGATCAGAAATTGTTTGCTGAGCAACGTTTAATCTTTCTGCAAGTTGTTTTTGAGTTTGAAATGCATCTTCATCCAATAATGATTGTAATTGTTGGTCTTCAAACTTTTTTGGTTGACATGGGACATTCTTTGTCTTTCACATATAAATAATCACTTTTAAAGCATTTAAACCAGCATTCACAAGTATCTTGAGATGGAGCATAATCACTATAGGTTTCCCGAAGTCTTCTGCAGCACTTTTCTTAAAAATAAATTAATGAATTAACTTCTTGTAATTGTTCATTTTTGGCATGTAATTTAACCCTTTTTAAGTGTAAAAATATCTATGATAACACCTTCAGCAAATTTGACATATGAAGTTTTGAAGGTTCTTGTCAATAACATCAAAATAGCATACATATGAAATCATATATATCAACATATGTATAACTCCATCTATTGAAAAAATCTGCATTATTAACCGGTATGCCTAGTAGATCAGAGATAGAACAGCTACCTATTGTAGTGTATAGGGCTGAATGAAATCCATACTGGGCTTCAGGCTGAGAAGCAAGTTGAGGTGGCTGAGAGTTTGGCTTCAACTGGACTGAAAGTGCTCAACTGAAGGATGGGGGGATTGGGTCAGGCTTACTGCTGGTATGTCTATAGCTAAACAGTATCTACAAACCTAGGAGATCTGAGATACTGAACTAAATCAAGCTGCTTTTTTGCTGATTTCCCTAAACCACCGAGGAACAGGAATTCAAACTCCTTTGGTCAAACCAGGTTCTGGTCTGTGCAGGAAAATACAGAAAGGGGTGAAGTCCGAGGAAAGGAGTGAGGACAAAGTCATGTACAAAAATTCTCTCAATTAAGTCTCAAAAGTTAAATTTAAATTACACCAATAAATTAAAGGCCTAAGAAGATTGCCAACAAGACAAAAAAAATCAGAAAATTAATTTATTCAAATAAAATTAATTTTATAGCCAGAATAACTGCTAATGAATAACTTTAGAGAGCTTATGTTAACTAGGGAAGAAATTATAGCCATTAAAGAATAAGCAGAAACAGAGCCAGAAAGGTTGCATCTAAGGAAGAATAATTTCAAAATTATAAGTACATCTTGGAAGTAAAAATATCAGAATAAGATACTCGGTAATTATGATTAGCTCTAGATAAAACAGATGATGGGAGATTTAGTATATTGGAAGTCAGTACAGAGTTGGTTACCCGAAATGTAGCAAAAAGAAATAAAAAGTTAAGAATGTTAAAAAATAAAGCAGAGGAGAGACATAAAGGATGGATTGAGAAGTTTAACATATATCTAATAAGATTTCTAGAAGAAAAGAATAGAAGAAATGGTGGAGAAGTAATATTTGAAGAGATAACAATGATAATTTTTCCTACTAAACAAAACAGGAGTACTGAGATAAAAATATACTTCAAGAAATGAGCTATATAAATAAATATAAACACACATCTAGACACATCCTCTTCATTCTGTAGAACATCAAGGATTTAAAGAATATTTTAGAACCTATGAGGAAGAGAAGAAATATTAAATTTAATGGATGGAATATTAGACTAAAGGAGCATTTCTTATCAGGAAAATTAGGTGCCAGAGAATTTTGTTAAATTCAAAGTGCTCAGGGAAAATATCTTCCCATCTGTAATTTTTACAAACAGCTAAAGTGTAATTCAAAGTGAAAACAAAACATTTCACACATGCCAAAGCTAAGAAAATTTGATATTCTATAGAATATTAAAGGTTGCACTGTAGCAAGACAAAAAATGCATCAGAGGAAAGACATGGGTTAGAAGAAAATAGATTGATACAGAAATTGATAAGATATGTTGGTAAACTTACTTAACTGTTGACTAAAAATCCTCATTTTGTGTGTGCATGTATTTAATACAGGTCAAAATAAAACACTGGGCAACAATTAAATATGGTGGCAGTTTCAGTAGATAGTTTGGCAAGCCAAGGGCTATGTGTTTGGGAAGGGGAGAGAAATTTATTAGAATAAACACCAAATGAAACAAACCAGTATTCAGATGTATGAAACCTAAAATGAAGCCATACAGAAATATTGAAAGTAGAGGAATTTGAAAAAGTATATGCCAGGCGAATACTAATAAAAAAGAAATCTAATGTGGCAATATTAATAACAAAATAGAATTTAAGATAAAAGCTCTAGTAGATATAATTATGGACACTGCATAATAACTGAGAGAACAATGGGTTGTGTCTAGTAAATCTGAAAATACACATACCTCACTACGCAGAGTTTCCATTGTTAAGAATGCACTAGAGGGAAGCTCTTGAAAATGTGTACAAGGACATGTGTGTGAGAATTTTTATTGAAGTCTCCTATGTAGCAGTGAAGAACCAGAAGCCACCTGTATGTGGCTACTAAGTGGCTACTAAGAGGGGAATAGATAAATGGATTGTTATTATTCATACAATGAAACAAAATACAGAACACTTCATTAAAATGAACTGTTGCTACCTTATTATAAATCTTGAAATTTAAAGGTGGAATTGAAAAAGCAGGTTAAGGGTAACATAGATTAGCTACAATTTATATAAAAATGTAAATCATGTCAAACTATTATATATTATTTATGGGTACATTCACAAGTAATAAAAGAAAAAATCCCCAATATGGCAAAATTGAAAGTTTGTTTAAGGTGGGGAATGAGATCTTTACCAGTGTTCTCTTTGTTTCCTTGTGAGCTTGAAATAGTTTATAAAATGAAAAAAAATGCACAGCATTTGAAGTGCATACAAATATGTTAGTATACATACAAACTTATTTAAAGAACCATCTCTTTTGAAATTATAGCACATTAGCTAAATGACAAACAGATAATGTTAGAGTTTGTTTTTTTACACTAAGTTATGCTCATATGTAACTTCACACAGCAGAATAAAGCTAACAAGTTTAAGCATTCTTTCTTTGAATCATTATTTCTTTTAACATAATGAGTAAATGTGACCAATCAGGTTGATCACTAACTAAAAGAAAATGTATTTATGTTTCAATGAGGCCCAGACCTCAGAAACTGATCCATAGGTTCCTTACTTTGTCTCTCAAGGAGACAACGTGAACAAAGGCTTAGAAACATGCAGTGTTTAATATTTCCATTTTGAAATGTGGGACAAGAATGATGGAAGGAGCTGAGATAAGAGAGAAGTGGCTCAGGAAACTGGGAAAAGGGTAATGTCTGGCACAAAGACAAGAATATCCAGATATCATCATCAGCAGACACTGGCCTGTACCTACCTTAGGTCCTCCCGCTGTATCCCTATTTCTCATTTAGAAATGGGAGAATGGGTTGTGGTCTCAATAGTCCACAAAAGCTCTTAAATTCTGTATAAGCAACAAACACGCTTTTCTGTGCCAATTTGAAAAGGTGACGTAATTTGGCACAATCATATGCCCACCTCTCTGTGCTGGCCTCTAGTAGTATGTAGAATGTTCAGTGTATTTACCTTTCTTCTCAAAACTCTTCTTGCTCCAGTATGCTATTCATTGCACACTTGATCCAGGACACGTATTTGATTTATTAAACTAAATGCACATGTGACTTGTCCTTGGGTGACCTTGGTGTTCTCATAACCTTCCATATTCCTGTGGAGTGGATAAAAGTTGGTGTGACCTTAAAAATTGGCTTTCAAGGGTACCTGCATTAGCTCTCTAACTACTTGGTTCCTACTGATCTAGGATGTAAATTATGTGCATTTTTGAGAATTTAGCTCTATAAATAGACCGCCACCTATCTTAAGACCAAAGATATTTTAGGATAAATGAAAAATGTCTCTGAAATTGTTAGAGGCTCCACTTCTGTAATGAAAACTAAAAATAAAACCTTAATATTAGGGCCATATGAGTTAAATTTATATATATATATATATATATATATATATATATATATATATATATATAAATGATGGTGATGATGACCCCTTTGTTCTGAGCTATTAGAAGTAAGTGGAATATGAAGTAATTAAAATAACAGAATTCTGGGAAATGGCAGAGTGAGAAATTAACAGCTGTGATATAGTTTTACATTCTTGTGGAAATCCATTGATCATAATTAGCACATAAGTTAAACCAGAATGAATGGGTAGATTTTAAAGTACAGGTGTAATATTGTAGGTTATGGATAATGTCTTTTCTTTTTGTTTAATGGATATATGATTGGTTCTGGAATGCCATTCAGCTGGTAATGGAAATGGGTTTCCCTTAAAAGCCCTTTCTTCTAGGCTTTCATAGCGCCAAGACTTGACAGTTTTCTTCAGGCATGATGTAGACAGCATATGTGCTGGCAGCTTAAACAGGTACTAGCATAGATTGCTCCAGGTTGAAGGGCAAAGGTCAAACAATCAGACGTGGCCATCGAGATCATCACATCAAATAGGCATGCCATCAATGGGCTTGGGTGAGAATGTTAGAAATTAATCAGCTTGGCTCTCAGTGTTTAGCCAGGCTGATTATATATGCTGTGGAATGTGAGCATGCGATGACAGGCCCGAGAAACTAAAGTAATAAGAGTTCATTCCCAACAAAGGCTGGGAAGACCGATCAATTTGCAATATTCTTTTCTGCACCCACGCAACAAAGCAGAAACATGAAAGCAGAACATTAAGGGATGCTCTCAATGAACTGGACAAATCAATAAACATCAGTGGTAAAGAAAAAAAAGTTTCTCATTCTCTTGAGTACCCCGAGGGCTTTTCCATCTCAGGAAGTGATGAGCAGTGTGGCCTCTGCCATGTTCCCTTCACCTACACGGAGCCGTCTGCTGCCTTCTCAAGGTGAACACTGCTAAGCATCCGTGGGAGGAGGAGTTGGGTGGGAGTAGTGTTTAAGGAAATGACTGCCTCTCTTGGAAAGAGATGTGCTATGCTGGCTGGGAGGCAGATGGACAATTGTGTGTGTGGGCCCCGAGGGGAACAGTGAAGGAGGGGATCAAAGCAGAGTAAGAAAATGGGTACCCCTGCCTTTCAAAATAGTAAAAGTACCAGGTAAGTGTTTTCTACTGTCAGGATTGAAGGGCTGCATAATATTAAAGGCCTTTATTTTTGTGGACTTGAGTCAGAGGTGGAGAGATGGAAAAATAGCAAAGAATAGGCAGGAAGCAATTTAGAGATAGAAGAATATACTTAGGTCTAACACAGGTTCGTAACTGCATGATTCCAGTCTTGGCTTGATGTGACAGAGACTTCGATTTCACGTGTACAAGAGTATGTACATGCGTGTGTGCATGTGTGTGTGTATATATAGAGAGAGATGAGAAGAAATAGGACACACAAGAAAGGGACCATCAGGGTAAGCACTTTCTGAAACTTATGAGACTGTCAGACCAATTCTTTTCTCTTCTAAATCATTTCCCATAAAACAAGGAGATGATTATCTGACTGCTGGAGGAAAGCGGGGGTGTTATATTTCATTGGGGGGAAATGTAGATTTATGGCAGATGGAATGGTATTTTTTTTTAATCAACAACCCAACAATGGCAGAGTTCATAGAGCAAGTTAAACTGCCTGCCTGTGTTTTGTGTTTAAGTCCCTGGGATTTACACACGTTTGCATTGGTTGCAGGGGCGGTGCCATTGGAGGGACTTTTGCTCAAGGAGTACCAGGCAGGAGAAAGAGACCATCTTATATTTGTTTAACAGAACTCCTGCTTTTTCAATATTTGTCCAAGGGATTCTGCAATGAGAGACATCTGTTCATGGGGAAAATGGTTAAAATTGATTATGCAAAGGAAAGGGGGTTAATTCACTGACTAGGTGTAACAGAGCATCTATTCACTGTGCCAAGCACTGGGGCTGAAACGGAACTGGCAGGCTCCTGGCTGTAGGGAACTCACAGTCAGTGTTGAAAGTGGGTAGTCAACCAGATCACTCCTTTATGAAGTGATAATTCCCAATGGAGGCACATCCTGGGTGCCATGGGAGCGCAAAGAAGGAAAGGCTGAGCACTCGTGGGTGGCGGGGGGAGTGAGTCATGAAAAGGGAATCAGCAGGAATGTGGGGGAAGTTCTAGAGCATGGGCAGGGCGGGCAGGCCTGGAAGAGTAGTGTGCATGTGAAGATTCACGAGTGGCTTGGATAGGCTGGCCTGTGCGTGCACATGACAAAGGGTGGAGTATAGAGAGTGGGGAAGGCCTGCAGCACGGGAGGGCAGGGGCCAGTTTTGAACATTTTGAATTTTGATGGAGGTGGAAATGTGCCATGATTACTCTGGTTGAGGAAATGAAGCTTCTGACCAAAAAATAAAAAAGCATTCATCCCTCATCATTGTTAACTAGATAAAAAAACAACCACACACACCTTTTAATAAAACTCACATCCAAAAGATGGGAGTCATGAAAATGTGACATCTTCTCCAGGCTAATATTCCCCTCTTCCCTCAACAGTTCTTCATATTGAAATAGAGGAGTTTCAAACCTCTTGTCATCTTAGTCTATCTCCTGTGGAACTAATCTGGTTTATCAGAGTTATGCTCAAGGCATGACACAGTAAGCTAGAGCATTCCCAAAGTATAGTCTGCTAGTCAGGGAATGCAGAGGATAAATTCATCGCAAATTGCTTTATTAACACACTTTGGTGTACTAGTATTCTCATGTCAACAGCCACATTGCGCCGTTTGCTGATCTTAAACTGGCAGGGTGAAAACTTCCAGGGCTTTTTCATATCAGTGACAGGAAACCACTTCTCTGTCTTTCTATGCAATTGATATTTTGAACTTCAGTAATAGCTTAATGCTTAAGTCTAAATCATATTTCTTCTTTTGAATTCTGATTGTGTTCACCACAAATGTCATAAGCTTTGCCTTTATAATAATCAAACAGACATTTGTAGTCTTGTTTTAATATATCAGCCTGGCCGGTGTAACTCAGTGGTTGAGCATCTACCCATGAACCAGAAGGTCACAGTTCCATTCCCGGTGCCCTGATTGCAGGCTTGATCCCCAGTATGGGTGTGCAGGAGGTAGCCAATCAATGATTATCTCTCATCATTGATGTTTCTATCTCTCTCTCCCTCTCAAAGCAATAAAAAAACACATAAAACAATGAAAAGCTAACACATCAGATTGCAACACTCCTCCAAGTGAAAATGTAAAAACAGTTGCATAATATTTCATCTCATGATTATGCCATAATATACTATTCATTATTCTGTTCTTGAACAATTAGGTTGTTTTCAATATTTAATCATGATAAAAATGCTGCAACAATGATATTTTGGCATATTTTTCTTTTCTTCTTTTTATTATTTTACCATGGTAAAGTCCTAGCATAAATTACAGGGGTCAATATAAGCAATGTTTTTATGGTTGTTGAAATGCAATGCTTTCTAACCCACTTTTACCATAAATGCAATAAACCATCTAGATCTTCAACCTCATTAGTGATGGCAAAGCCAAGACTAGTTATTCACTGAGTCAGCCATTACGGATTCAATTCAATATAATGTCATTCCGCCTTCATTTCTTCATTTCGTGCTACATAAAGGAGAGCATTTGTGGACTACATGAAGGCAGGGAACTTGCTCACTGCCATATTCCCAGCTTCTAATGCACAGTGAAGGCTTTATAAATATGTGTTAAATAAAGAAAATGCCCTTTGAATTCTATGACATTTCTCTGAAGTACCATTCATTAACCTCGGATTGATGTGGGATGATTTGTTGTTGGAGAACCCATTGGACCCCCAGTGCTCACCAGTTTATTTCTTGAGGACTCTCTTACAATTGTTTAATAATGGACTTTATTTTTAAATGGCACTGCATTGTAAATGAAATGATCTACTTACAGGCCAACAAATTTACCTAAATTGGAAACAAAAAAGCAATTTCCAATATTGTGTACTCTAGATTATAACACAGTAATCCGGACATGATTAGGGATTTACATATTTTTGGAAGTCCTGCATAATATTTTTCTATATGTATTATTCTCTCACTGATTTGTTCAACAAATGTTTACTAAGGGACTACTATGTACCAGATACTTAGGATATAGTTTAGAGCAAAACAAACACATTCTTTGCCCTCATGGAGTAGATAGTTTAGAGGGGAAGACAGGCATCAAAGAGTAATTAAATAATGCTTTATTTTGTAAGTACGGAGTGCTAGAGGAGCCTGTTATAGGCTGACATAACTAGCCATGGAAAGCTTTCTGGAGGAAATAAAATATACTGAGCCCTAAATTATGAATAAAAGTTACATAGTGGTAAGTGGCATGTTAGCGAACAGGGGCAGGGATAGTAAGAGGGAACGGAATATCATGTGCAAAGTGCTCTGCTCTGGTGCTAGGGACAGAATCCTGAGGAGAGGAACTCAGAGAGGAGCTGAAAACCTAATGAAGTTGAGTGTGGGCAGGTCAGAAGAGTGATGCAAGTTGAGGCAACATGAAACATTTTGGTTTCTACCAGGAGGGCACTGTTAAGCCACTGAGAGTTTTAAGCAGGGGAGTCTGACCTGATCAGATGGGCCATAAAAAGGAAGCAATCTTGTATGCTTGATTTATAATAAGCAGGATTTCCTCTGTGTTGTAAAATGGATAAATGAGTTGAATTCATTTTGAGTTTAATCTTGCCTTACTGATATTTTTTTCCTCCCACTCTGCCAAGTATGTCACCAAAACAAGGAGGCTCTAAACATCCAAAGATGGAAAAGCAGCTTTGCAGGGGGCAGTTGTGCTTCTGTAGAGTCAGCATCAGTAAAACCAGCTGATCCATGCTGACTACTTTTGTGAAACCTACCTTTATTCTGAGGCGGGGGTCTTGTTCTAACAAAATTGAGGTAAATTTTACTGATTAGTAAATAGATAATTTCATTTACATTGTGTTGTGATTAAAATAAAATCTAATACTAGCTGATGGTAAGGTGGCCATTCCACTCTTGGGTCTTGGAAAAAAATTGCATCTACAGAGTACAGTCACAGGGAGGTGTTTGTGAGATGCAAGGTATGAAGGTCTCTTCTTTTTCTGATTCTTCATACTTCTTCCACTTGCACAGGATGAAGTCATATTAACCAACATGCCAACCAGCCTGTCTACAGAGATCACTCTAGAAGCCAACTACTTTGTTGAAATATTTTTCTTGAAATCCTCCTTTTTTTGGGGGGGTGGGGTGGGGTGGGAAGAATATATTTGTTCACATACTTGCTTTGAGTGACTTGGTTGCTGGGAGTTCCCTGGTATGACCAGAAACCAGGTGCTTAGCTATGAATTGATTAATGACTAGTTATGAATTAGAAGACCTACTTGGACCTGAGTATAGAATTTTATAGTAACAACAACTAAACAACTGCTATTCCCTCCTACCCCACCATCTATAATGTGCCAGATGCTATGCTAGATGCCTTGCATACATTTTCTCTAATCTTTATTAAACACCCCTACAAGGTAGATATTCATATTGCTATCATTTACTGTAGGTTCCCAGCAGGAAACAGATGGCCCACTCAAATTAGGATAATTTGTGAAGAGTTTAATAAAGGGACTATTTGCAAAAAGTATGGTTAGGGTGAGGGAAATCCCAAGCTTAGGGTGCCTGGGGCTAGTAATAGTAGAGCTCCTTTGTTACAAGTCTAAGACTGAAGGGGGAGGGAAGGGAGTGGGTGTGGGGAACAGAGAAGGCTGTTTGAGGATGCTGTCAACAGGAGTTGGGTCTGTTAAGGGATGGGGTTCATCCACAGCAGTCCTTCAACAATGGAACAAAGGGGATAAATATTCCAAGGTCACACACTTCTCCTTTTCTCTAATCTTGCATTTGGAAACCAGAGGGCAAGGGGACTTGTTCACATTTCCAAATAGTGCAGGGTGGATAGAGTAATGGTGGGGGAAAGGAGGGTGCAAATGGAAAATATCTCATGCATATACTGAATTCATCGATGAATTTAGTACTTAGCTCTCTGCTCTTTCCTCCTTTAGTCCTCTTTCCATTATTGGAAATGGTGACTTCAGTATCCAGGGATTTGATCATGAACATTGTGGCCTTTGAGTTGTTTTACTCCTTCACCTCCAAAATCTTTTCCTCCTCCCATCTCCTTTGCTCAATTTCATGGTCATGCTCATGACCTTATTCTCACTACTGCCCTCCTTCACTGAGACCTCCAGGCCAGGGGTACTTCCTCATGTCCATACTTCCTATTGTTCCCAGTTATGATTCCATGGTTCATGGTTAGGATCACCCCAGACTCCTTTGCCCCTCTCTGACTCTGGGGTCCTCCTGATTAGAACTGACTGTGGTTAAGGCCATAAGTTGCCTTCTCCATGCCTGCACTTAAGTAGTCAAAACTTCTTGGAGAAAACATAATTGGACCAACTGTTCAGATATTCAAATCAGAATAACAAATCTCAAATGAACTCATATCCACCTGCCATTCTTACCACATTGTTCTTTCTCATCAAATTACTTATACCCTCTTTTCTCTCATCTCCTATTTCTCTCCTCATGGTTCACTCCCAGTTGAGGAGATTTCCTTGTATTTTACTAACAAAACAAAATCAGTAAGCTAATAATTCCTCTACTTCCCACCACCCAAATCTACTCCTTGTCTGTATCTATATTCATACCTTCCAGCTTTCTTCTTGTTACAGTTTTATCCTTATTTAAATCCAACCCATCTACTTGTGTTCCAGATCCCATCTTCATCTTTTCTCAAGAACTTTGTGTGGTAGTTTTCTCCTTTGTTTTCTGTATCATCATTTTTCAAAAAGGATTATTCCCATAAGCATCTAAACATATGCTAACATTTTCTATCTTAAAACACACACATGAGCTCACTTGTACTACATTATTTTCTCTCATCACAGCAAACACTTTGATATTGTGGTTTATAGTTTCTCTACTTCCTCACCTCACATTCTCTCCCAATCTACTCGCAATACTGATATTCCACTGAAAGTGTTCTTATCAAGGTCACCAGTGATCTTTATGTTTTTAAGTCCAGTGGTTAGCATTTTGTCAGTAGCTTTTGATACAACTGACCACTCTCCTTTTTTTAAAAAAATGATTTTATTGATTTCAGAGAGGAAGGGAGAGGGAGCAAGATATGGAAACATCAGTGATGAGAGTCATTGATGGGCTGCCTCCTGCAGGCCCCACACTGGGGATGGGAGTCTGAAATCCGGGCATCTGCCCTGACCAGGAATGAAACCATGACCTTCTGGTTTATAGTTTGGTGCTCAACCACTGAGCCATGTCAGCCATGCACCACCCTCCTTCTTGAAACAGCCTCCTTCTCATCTTTTTCATGTCAGCTGCTTTCTGGTCTTGCTCCCACCTCCCCGTCAGCTCAGTCTTAATCTTCTTTTGCTGGCTCCTTCTCCTCTGCTTGACCTCTAAGGATGGCATGACCAAGATCTTTCACTTCTCTCTATTTACACTGTAGCTAGTGTACAGTGATTATGCTGAAATTTTTATTTCTATCTCCTCTGAACTTGTACATTCAACTGCTATTTAACCTCTTTATTGGGAGACTAATAGGCACTACTGGAAAGTCTCCCAACTCATTTCCTCTTCCTGGACACACACCTCGACTGCACATTACAGCCTCCCTTACCAGTAGGTATGGCTCTGTGACAGATTTCTAGCCCATGGCATGTGAGCCAAAGTGATGGATATCACTTCTAGGTTTGGCCCATTAAAACCTCCCACATGTGATTGTCCATACTCTTTATCTTTCAAATGGATACAAATGAGCCTACTGACTTTTAAAGCCAAATGTCGAAGATGGATGGGCCATAACATGGAAGGAACATGGGTCTCTGAATCACCACTTGGAAGACAGCTGCCTACTAATCAAGAATAACTGATTTGGATTTTAGCAAGAAATAAAATCTTATTGTATTAAGCCACTAGATTTTGGTATTTGTCTGTAAGAGCAGCTAGAATTACCTTAATAAAGATAGCATCTTAACCTGCCCCAAGCAGAACTTTTGGTTCCCTTTACCCCATACCTACTGCTACCGTATCCTTGGCCATCTCAGTAAGTGGGGTCACCATTCATGAGCTGCTTTTTACTGGATGAGTGCTTAGCATGTGTTATGTACTTACTGATACTAGCTGAATAAATGCATGTTATCCTTGATTCATTTCTGTCTCTCTCTCTGACATCTAATCCATTAGTAAGCCCCATCAACTCTATTTCACAATACCCATCTACTTTTCTCTACTACTTTGAACCATCTCAGTTCAAATTAGTCGCTATGAGAGGATTGAATTGGAGGGTGAAAGAACATACCTGTTACCAGCATTATTGCAGTAGCCTCCTAACTAGACTGCTATGTTCTTTCACCCTCCAATCCAATCCTCTCCTAGCAGCTAAATTGATTTTGAAAATCTGAATCACGTACTCATTGTTAAAGACCTACAGTGAGCTCCCATTACACTTATTATAAAATTCCAATCCTAACGCTGGCCTTTTAGAACCCATGTGACCTGGCTGCTGCTTCCCTCTCTGAGTTGATATTGCTGTACTCACTTCTTTGCTCATGAAGCTCTGTCCACACTGGGCTTCTTTCTGCCCATGAACACAGCAGGTTTGTTTTCACTGTAGAGCTTTTCTTCTGCCTGAAATGTTTTCTCCTGCTCTTCTTATGGCCAGCTTCTTCTTCTCAGGTCTCAGCTTCCATGTTCCCTTCTCAGAGAGGTCTTCTCTGATTCCCCAACATAAAGAATCTCCTAGTCCAATGGTCGGCAAACTGTGGCTCTGTTGACTAATGAGTTTGGGATAGGGGTTTAATCACAATAAAGAACAACAGCCTGTAATTATTGGAATTAAGAGTCTAGGTCAGTGGTTGGCAAACTCAGTCAACAGAGCGGCAAACCGTGGCTTGAGAGCCGTGTGTGGCTCAGTTTGCCTTAGTTTGCTGACCTCTGGACTAGTTTTGTCTTTATCATTGAACTTACAACTATTTGACACTTCGAATGTGCTTTTTATTGTCTTTCCTCTGTTTCCACAAGGGACTTTGCTTACCTTGTTCAACACTTATTCTCATCACTAGAAACAGTGCCTGCCATTTAGTACATTGCTAATATGTAGCTCAAATAATTAAGAAATTTACCCAAGCTTACACAAGTTTAAACACAGTCTTGCCTCTTTGATTTATTCAAGTCTTGTGCAGTGTCTTGGTTAGCTTGTTGCCAAGATGAGTGCTACTATGCATTATTATTATTTTTAAAAAAAACTTTTAAATTTTACAAAAGTAATGTTTTCATTGCAGCAATGTAGAAAATATAAGCAATAATAAATAATTAAAAAGTAATTGTAACAGCATTCCTGAGCTAATCATCATTGTTATTTTAGTGCGTTTTTCTTCTAATTATTTATATACATATTAAGCAAAAGTGGCATTGTTTTCCCACAGTGGAATATTGGACATGTCTTTCCATGTCATATTAGTCTTGTTCAACAGGCATCTTCTTAGAGGAAACTTTAGCCCAACTTCAAGTTTAGTGGTGGTGTTTCTTTGGGTCTGCCAAGTGGATATAGCCTCCGGTCATGCTATTGCACCTCTGCAGGCACTGGATGGTGTCAGTTCATCAGTGCCATTCTCCTGGGAGTGGTGTTGAGAGTCACGTAATGCTGTGACTCTCTGTGGCTAATATTTTTGTTCTTAAAGCTAAAAAGCGAGACCTATTGTAGAATTCCGAGACCCAGCAGGCTGAGTGGTGACAGGCTAATATCTCCCAGAGTGACTGTAGCAGCTTGTAGATTGGCAGTAATGAACCTGACCCCACATTACATGTAATAAAAAAATAGGAATCTTCATAAAAAGCTAAATAAGAGAGGGGCACAGTAAGGGCTGCATCCTTCTTGCCTTAGGTCCTGGCAAATTGTCATGTAGTTCTGAAACCCCCAAAGGCAAGACATTCAGTTGAGCTCAGATACAATTTACTTTACAAATGCTGTGCATTAAAGGAGCAATTGTAACTAATACAGATTATAAGACCAGAAGACCAGAAAAAAGGGAAAATCAAACTTAAAACTCTGTAGATAAAATTTTTAAGTGTTTTTAAAAAATATATATTTTATTGATTTTTTTTTACAGAGAGGAAGGAAGAGGGATAGAAAGTTAGAAACATCAATGAGAGAGAAACAGTGATCAGCTGCCTCCTGCACACCCCCCACTGGGGATGTGCCCACAACCAAGACACATGCCCTTAACTAGAATCAAACCTGGGACCCTTCAGTCCACAGTCTGACGCTCTATACACTGTGCCAAACTGGTTAGGGCAAATTTTTTATTTTTTAATGGTATGTCTTAATAGATTTCTGGGATGATCAGTCCAAAGACATATTTTAATTCTAAAGTTCATCAAAAGATTATTAATGAATTTGGTTCATTAATAATTAGAGGTTATGGTGAGTCAGCTTCTCAGTTCATGTTGCTATGTACTTAGCTTCCATTGATAAATCTTACCAACAGGCCTCTTCTGTGGTTCTACAGAGGAGTTTTCTCTAAGACATGGTGTGGTAGGCTAAAAAAGTTGCCCACCTGCTGATGTCCACATGATAAAAAGGACTCTGCAGGTGTGATTAAATTAAGGATCTTGAAAAAGATTATGCTGGATTTTCAGGATGGGTGCAATGTAATTACAAAGGAACCATTGAGAGGGAGGCAGTTAGAGAGAGGTAATGTGTGGATGGAAGGAGAGTTCAGAGAAGAGAGAAGATGCTATGCTGCCTGCTGCTGGCTTTGAAGAGGAGGAAGGGGCCACAAGCCAAGGAATGCAGATGGCCTCTAGAAATTGGAAAAGCAAGAAAGTGGACTTTTCCCTAATGCCTGGAGAAGGAATGCAGCTCTATGGACACTTTTCAGACCTCTAGAAGTGTAAGCTAAATTTGTGTTTTTTTTAAGCCACTCAATTCATGGAATTTTTTTTTATAGCAGTCATAGGAACCAATGCAAGTGGTCCATTTATAATTCAGAGGAGATTGTGGGCTAGGATTACATGTCAACTCTGATCAATTAGTAGGTGATCCTATGATTCTAGGTTGAGAATGGTTCTGAGACTTAGTCTAGATGGACTCAATGAGAAATATCATCATGATCAATTAGCAATGCCTGCCTTAGGTTCAGGATGTGCTGCTGTGCCTCAGACCTAAATCGTTTGGTGGTGACTGGGACTACCACCTGCAGAGCCCAACAACCAGATGCTCCTTGCAGCTCTGAAAGGTGAACTTGACACTGGACACTAGCTCAAATGGAGATGGCTAGGGTATGTGAGTTTCAGTGAACAATGCAGCTAAGATTTTTAAATGGGGAAAATTTGTTGGATTTACTCAAATTTTCCTGTATTTCAGAGCTCTTGGTTCCACCACCATTTAGTGAACTTTGGGCCATTTGAAGCCATGCTATTCTATTTTACTATCAGTGCATAAGCAAAAGCTATTTTGGGATAAAGCATGAGAAGTTTCTCATTTTTTAAAACATGGAAATGAGATTTCACTTGTGAAAATAGAGCCGCAGAACGCTTTGTAACAGCAAGTGTATTCTCTCTTGCTCATATCATTTACTTTTTAACTTCCCCATACCTTGCCCCCAATCCCTTATCTTCTCTGTTCAGGACATGGATACCTAGCACCCATATTAAGAGCCGAATCTCATGGGAACAGTCTTAGGGACCTGAGGATGAGTCATGACTTAAGCGTTGAGGACTGTCTTGTTGAGTTAGAACCAAGACCTGTTGTTTGTTATTAGCAGCTTGGCTGCTATTATCTGTCCTCTTCTTTCCATGGTACAACTGCTATCTGCGAACTCACAGAGGACACCCTTGGCAGCTGCAGGACATAATTACCACATTCCAGAATATCTTTCAGGCATTTGGATCTATGGCTAGCTCTTTGGATTGCTCCCCTGCTAACTAATATGTTACTGCCTTGACACAATTGACAGCCGGCTGTGCCGGTGGCTAAAGGACTGCCTCTGGGGCTGTCTCAAAATGAGGTTAATGATGGGCTAGATGAGCTCTCTGGGTTTCTTAGACACCATCTACCTGGGAGCGGAATATGTGTGGGGCCCTGGCATGATGACAAGGGGGTCTCCCCACACAGTCAGATGTACCAAATGGGCCAATTATTTTTCCAGGTGGACCATGGGGATTGCTTTGCTAATTTTGAATGTAATTAAAACAAAGCAAAGTAAAACAAAGCTAGACAACTCCTGTAACCACAAAAGGCCCAGGAGGGAAAGGATTCAGAAATGAACAGAGCTGCCTCTTCCGGGTGAGAGGTAGGGGAGGTGGCTCTCTTCAGCTTGCTCTCCCGTGTTCCCACATATCATTAGGACATGGCACAGGGGAATGGGGTTTATGCTGAAGCTGTGCTCTCAGACCAAAAGGCTGCTTCATGGCGATTCAGTTGAACTCACATATATTGCAGGTAAGGAAGCAAAGACTCTGATGAGGAAAATGCTTTCTCGGGGATTGTCGTTTGTTGGAGGAGTTGAAACCAGAACACATATCTCCCTATCTCTAGCTGGGGAGGGAGAAATCATGAGGATGTGCTGTCTAAATATTGGGTTGGAAGATCCCCCACCCAACTTTTGAGCATCCTGTGGGCAGGAATTATACTTGTTCATGTCTGCATCCCTTGCACCTGGTCAAGAGAAGATGCTCAATGAATGAACTAATGAATAGACGATTAAATTACTACATGAATGGTTCAGGGAGGCAGAGAAGTTGAAAGTTTCATTAGTACCCAGAAACCAGAATGGACTCCTAAACATGGGATTAGCTTTATCTGTATTGCCTACTTTATTTTTCTTATTTTCTTTCTAGGTTTCATCAATCTTGCAATTATATTAAAGACAGGTTGTGGAACGCAGTGTCTAAAACTTTGATTGTTTTTATAGAGCTGCACTATTCATTATATTAGCCAGTAACCATATGTGACTCTTAAACACTTGAAATGTGGCTAGTTTGGATTGAAATGTCCTATTAAGTATGGAATATACACCCAATTTAAAAGGCAGAGCAAAAAAGGGAATGTAAGATATCTCTTTGATATTTTAAAAACATCTGTTGAAATGACAATGTTTTAGATATGTTGAGTTAAATACATTAAAAAACTAATTTTTCTGTGTTTTAAAAACTTTTTCTCACATGACTATTGGGGAATTTAAAATTATACCACGTGGTTCATGTTTGCGGTTTGCATTATATTAGTCTTGGACAGCACTACTATAGAGCACCCATTTTTGTGTTTGGTGGGCAAGTGAGTTCTAAGATTGGAGTAAGCAGCAGTTATTTATTTGATAAAGTATCAACCTGTTAACAACATTAAAGTAAATATCCAAAGGATTACTACTAAGAGTGGCATTTAGTGCAGATATGTCTTCTTAAGTTAGTTCCATCAGTAAATGTGCTCATGTGTGAATTGGAGACTGGATCTCAGAGAAGTTAGGGAATGTGGACCAGGACTGGGACCCAGGCTTGTGTGAGTCCACAGCCTGTGCTCTGTTCCTCAGATTTTCAAATGCAGTATTCCAAGATGATGGTGTGGTATGTTGGTACGTTCAGGACTGAGGTGTGCCACAAGCAATTTATTGCCACCTTAGGTAAAGTCTCAAAGTTCGTGCTTCTTTTTACAAATTAGAGGAGATCCAAGGCCATATCTATGCCACTCCTCTTCCTAACTTGCATTCTGACAGGGAACTGGGTACATCCATAACGGGATGTCAGACATCGTCCCGTCCTGCATGAATTTTTCCCTTGGTTACTACAACCCAGGAAAATTAAGCGTTTTTTTTTCATGTTTGAACCCACCAAGTTCTTTCCAACCTCAGGGCTTTTGCTCTCTCTCTTCCCTCTCCTTGAGCATAATTGGAAGGTGATACTCTGAATTTTAGCATTGTGTGTTCCCTTTCATCTGTTTAGTCTCTGCTTAAATGTTACCACTCCAGAGGTAGTTCAAAGTGGGTCCCACCTGGTAGTTTCTACTTTAGACTCTTGTTTGTCTTTTCATGCCACTCGCTCTAATATGCAATTACTTGATGCACTTGTTATTAGTTAATTGGTATTAGCTTCATTGGCAGAAACACACATTGTCCTTATTCACATCTGCCTCCTAGCATCTGAACTGGTGGGAGACACAGGCTCCGTTTCTATTTGTTGAATGGTGAATGAATGCAAAAATTGGCATGTCTAAGAATGCAGCAGCTGAAATTATATTTCATCTCCAGAAATGGTCACTGTTTCTTCCATACAGACAGCAGCTATCACTGGGGAGCGAAATGTATATTTATAATTGCATTTCATGTGAAGCCGGGTGGGGGAAGGACCATACTAGTCCTTGCCAGTTTGAGGTCATATCTGTGAAGGAATGGCTGAAGGGGGCTGGGTGAAAACGTAGTTTAACGTACCAGACTTCATCTCTACACACAAAGCAAAAACCTGCTTAGAAACCCCTGGGGTTCACAACTTCTTCACTTTGAATACCTTTGTCCCACATTCAGTACGTTAATAATATCATTACTTTGAAGGATACCCAAGTATTAGTAGTGCTTTCCTTAATTTTAACAGTTTACTCTCCATTTCCTCTAGAGGCGGTGCAAGACGTTTTCAGAAATGAAAGGGAATAGGATGCATTTTGTCTTGAGGACTACATCTAAGAATTTTTTCAATATACTTCGAGATGAGGGGAGCCACCTGCAATTTTGCAAAATCAGAATTAGGAAACAAAAGGGATGGGCGGGGGATATTTCCGGGTAGTCTGGGGGTGGCGCCAGGATGCTCCCATGTAGAATTTATTGTATTTTAGTTTTTCACAGACGGTGGCTTTTTGGAGGAAATAGATGGGCCCCTTGGCCATGATGTCCATGCCTGGTTCAGGGAAGTTCCAGGTGGGATTCGGTAAGCACGGGCTACGGAGCAGCCTCAGCCTGCTCAGCTCTTGGTTGCTCGGCTAGCTGTCATGTGCTTTTGCCTCTGTCCACTGGGACCTCACGTGCCCCTTTCCTGCTGCTCCTGGCTGGAAGGAGACCTCGGGGTAGCTGCTTCCAGGAGGGGCAGCTGTAGAGCCAAGAAGCAGCTTCTATTAAAGCCAACTTAGAGGTGAAATAGACCAGCCTCTGCTTTCCTTCTCAGGAGGTGCCAGCTCTTTTTAACCCAGACTCGGGGGCGGGGGGCGGGGGGTTAATATCCCATCACTCTAGCTTACAAGAACATCTACTTCGGGGTCAACGTGAACCCAATAGAATTTCCAGTCACTTACAATAAGGATGCTGTGAGTTCTGCACATGTGTGTACAGGGGGGAAAAGATGAAGAGATGAAGCTGCAGCTCCCTGGGCCAGTTGTCAAAGAGGAAAAGCCTTGATGCCAGCGAGGAGCTAAGCCCACCCTTTTCAGTTCTTTTAAAGCGAGTGGGTTTGAGCAGAGAAAATCCTACTGTGCTGAATGATTCTGTCGGGGGAGAGGTGGAGACTTTGGAATAGAAATGAATGCTAGTGAGTTGAAGAATAAAGAATCTCCTTTATCCGTGTATTAGGAGCTTCACGTGTGATGAGCATGCGTGTTTCCAGATTAACCCCAGCCTGCCAAGGCCTGTTTGATGGCATTATTATTAATAGCATCTTTGATCCCAGCGTGTGTTTACTATACCTGTCTGGGGGGCATCTGCTCTGATTGGTGGGGGCACCCTGCTTGGGCACACGGGGAAATCTCAGGAGGGCAGCAGGCAGACTTCAGTCTACAGAGATTTGGGATTTCCTGGGGGGTGAGTGGGGAACAGGGTGGGGGAACTTTGGGGCTGAAGTAGGAACGGTTTTCAGAGGAATAGATAATTCTTAAGGTTATGCCGGGTCCAGGTTTCGTGTTCAGTTTTGAAAAAAGCAACTAATTTTGGCAATTGAATACGAAGGGAAATTCGGTAAGAGTAACAATGTAGAGAGAAGAAAGGATAGGAGACACAGGAAGACATTTTTGAGACAGAGAGAGACAAGTGAAGAAAGAAGGTTTGGTAGGAAGAACACCAGTGGAAAGAAAGTTATGTGGTGGAAGGAGAAGGAGTGTGGCTATGAGTTTGCCAGGGGTCTTTCCCCTCTTCTTGCTCTGCTTCCTTTCCATAGTGGCTTACATAGGAAGAAGGGGGACAGGGAAAAAGTGTCCCACACATCCAGGACCATTCTTCCCTCTTGTCTTCAAAATTTTCTTTCTCCTCCCTCTCCTCCTTCATTGCTTCCTTTATCTTCTCTTTCTTCCTTTCCATCGGAGTTCAGACATTTTGGGGAAATTGAGCCTGAATGTTGAAACAGCCTGTTTGGTTTCAGGCAGGTCTCTTAGTGCCCTTGCTTCTGCCATCCTCTGTCTGCACGGTGGAAAGGATCTGCACTTGTGCATGTGACATGCTCTGTCCTTCAGACCATGCACACCTGTGAAAGGTAACTGTGAGTGCAAATTATTTGTGCTTTTAATGTGGAGGAGTGAATACTCTGAAGTAAAACCACAGGAAACTAAATGCATTTAAAATGCACAAAAAATAATAAAAGTTCAGGGACAGTTCTTTCTTCTTGGCCACTTTATGAGGATTGCTCATCTCTTATCTTGGAAGTGGAATTGCTCCCTGGATGTGCCTGGAAGGGTGTGAGGTCTAACCCCTTTTTTGAGATGCAGAGCTCAGGGAAGATACTTTTTTCCTAGAAAAGAGGGTAAATATATTTTTTTCTGAGTAACATATACAAAAACATTACATATTATGAATCAACGTTATGCTTTCTTGCCTTTTCCCATATAGGGTCTTGACATCTGGTTACAAGAGATGTGAAGGAGGATGGCTTAAATTAACCAATTACCAGCCAACCAAACAACCAAAATAAAGGAATATGGAGATTAGGAGTGCATGCTGAAATGCATCTAGTGTTAAGTGAATTGTGAAATGCTCCACTAATACGTCCTCACTCTTTTAAAAAATGTATTTTATTGATTTTTTACAGAGAGGAAGGGAGAGGGATAGAGAGTTAGAAACATTGATGAGAGAGAGACATCGATCAGTTGCCTCCTGCACACCCTCCACTGGGGATGTGTCTGCAACCAAGATACATGCCCTTGACTGGAATCGAACCTGGGACCCTTCAGTGGGCAGGCTGACGCTCTAACCACTGAGGCAAACTGGTTAGGGCTACGTTCTCACTCTTGCCGTGGTTGGGAGGTATGCCCTGCCATCTACCAGGCCACTGCAGAAGTTCCAGGCGATGGAGAGGCTGATGAGATCTCCCCGTGCACTTAGACAAGGGCAGAGTGTCCTTTGCTCACTGGAGCAAATGGCTTTGTAGAACTTTTTAGAACATCCCCTGCCCTGGTTTCCAGCTCAGACCACTGAACTGGACACATGCTTGTCCACAGAGACGCTCACCATAGACAGAAGTCAGCTGTCCTTATGCCTTTTACATCTCTCCTCTTTTCTGGTGTTTGGCCCTTAGTAGAAGCAGATGGACTGGTAATTGCCTGGACTCACCAAGCTGTAGACCTTCTGCTTTTCTTTTTGGTGAACAGCTTTATCTGTAAAATGACTGTCCACGTGTACCCTGGCCGTTGGCATGACACGTGAAATAAAGATGGTAGAGATTGTGAGAATGTCTGCCTGGCAGTCACACTTCAGCGTGTGAACTGAACCAAGAAGTGCTAAAATCTCTCAGACGTTTCAACATTTCAAACTGTGGGCACCATATTGACAAACATCTTTTCACAACGAGGAAGACTTTATGGGAGAGAGAGGCCAGTGATAAGGAAGCAATGCTCATTTTGAGCATGAAGATGCTTCACCGACATGAGAAAACTGTTGGAATCCTTGCTTTTTCTCCTTCCTCGCTCCCTCCCTCCTTCCCACCTGCAGGCCCTGACTGCAAATCCCCTTGTAATTATCCCCATCACCGAAGTCTGGAAGGCTCACCTTCCACAACAGGGCATATTAGAGGGGCTAAATGTCTCTCGCCGCCCAGGGAGAAATATTCTTTTGTTTGAAGAGGAAGTTTGCTCATCCAAAGATTATGTTCTCCTGTGATTGTGCCACGATCGGAAGGGAGGGAGATTTTCATGTTCCCTGTGACTGACTGTTGTGGAAAACATTGTAATATCAGGGTTTAGGTTGGCGAGGTAGGAGTTACAGAAGATTTTGAGGTGGTCTCTTTGCCATTGAAAGGGAATATAGCCATTTTCCGGGATTAGAGAGAGTGGGGGAGGGAGAGGAGCTGCACGTCATGTGTGATTCTTCTGGCCTTTGGAAATTCTCCTCTGGCTCCGTGGGACATGTGATCTAGGCACACCAGTCCCCGGGGATAAAAATAACATCGATAACCTCATTTGTTCCCATTTCAGTGTCTCATGTGGACTGATCCTGTTGGCAGACAGTAATGTTTTTCAGGCCTACCCGTTAGAGGCATTAGGATTAGGATAGAAAACCCTATTGGTTCCTGTTGCTTAGGTGTTTGTGATTTTAACTGAAGGTTTTAAAAATACAACAAAATGGTTAGTGGAAAATGATTAATGGACACTGTAATGTAGATTAAACACGTTTTATGCATAAGTAGTTTAATAATAAATAAATCATTGGCAAATTACAAGTAAGTTACAACTACAATGTAGTTTGATTGTTACTACGGAACCCACCTCACTGGACTTTTGGTAAGATGTTAGCCAGGAGTGGTCTGGGGCTGGATCTACTTTGTAGGCAGTCCGTGAGTTTGCTCCCGGGTTCTATGAGGTCCTCAGGTCTGATGATCAAAGCCAGGGATGCTAAATATGCCTGCAGCCAGGACAGACAGAGCTCATTGATAGTGACTGATATTTAACCAAGGGTAGTCCCAGATTGAATCCACTTCTGAAGCAGTCCGGGATTCCTGGGTCCTGTGAGGGTCTTCATTCAGACCCATGGATGATATATTCATAGCAAGTGTGTCTCTTCTACCTGCCCCTCGCCATGGCATACCTAACTAATGGATCATGACTTACCTGACCTTGAGCCCAGGTAGCCTCACCAGTTGGTGTGGGAGATATAGCCTGTTGGTAATCTGTGTCCCACAATGTCCTGATGCTTGAATTGATATCCTTATTTCAAGGCTTCTTAGAAATCCTATTTTCAGTGCTTGAAGTTTAATTCTTTTTTTTTTTAAATATATATTTTATTGATTTTACACAGAGAAGAATTGAGAGGGATAGAGAGTTAGAAACGTCGATGAGAGATATACATCAACCAGCTGCCTCTTGCACACTCCCCACCAGGGATGTGCCCGCAACCAAGGTACGTGCCCTTGACCGGAATCGAACCCGGGACCTTTCAGTCCGCAGGCCGACGCTCTATCCACTGAGCCAAACCGGTCTCGGCTTGAAGTTTAATTCTTAAAGTAAAGGCTCCACCTAGCCCAACACAGGGTTGGTGCAATTTCTATTCCTTATTGCTATTAAAGAAATCCATATGATAAAAATCATTGTCAGCATGGTAGAATAAAAAGAGCATGGTATTATGCATTTTGAGCTTGGATCCTGGCTATTCCACTCACTAACAGTGTGGCCTTTGGTAACTAAGTATCTGGGTATTGGGCTTTTATGTATAAACTGTAGATAAAAATATAACTTGCAAAATTTTTGTTAGGATAAGAAGTAATAGAAATACATAGCCTACAATGTTTTCTGATGTGTTGTAAGCATTAATCAATGATGGCATGATGCATGCTAACACAGGTAAAGGAGACTAGTGCAGAGCCTGGCATGTAGTGGACCTTCACCAGATGCCATTTTTCTCTTTATCCTGTTTATTTCCTTTGTAGGCATATTCATAGATTGTAATCTTTTTTTGTATGTGTGTTTATTTATTTCTCAGGTCATCCCCATGAGAGGGTAAGCTCCACGGGTAGCCCATTAATTTTGTTTACTGCTATATCTTCATGCTAATAGTTGTTGACACATAGTTGTTACTCTATAGGTACTTGTTGAGACACTGAATATGCTTTCTTTATTTTTCTTAATAAAATAATAATCTGTAAGAGTCTGTGATGCAGTTACCCTCTACAGTGCCCCCTTAAAGGCTTGCCAAGTTGCTGTGTGAAGATGCTCTTCTACTGAGCACTGTAGGGAGGAGAGGGGTTAATAGGCTTCTCAGAGCCTTAATACAAGGGATAAGAGTCTCGTTAGGATTGGAGGCTGCATAGGAATCTTTCTAACACTTCCCAGTGGGGCTGTATGGGTCTCAGTTCAACAGTTCTGACTGCAAAGTAGCTGTCTGACCCAGGGTTGGACTTGAAGGGCTTTCCTGTTGAAATATTTTAAGTTGACACCATAGTGCTGTGTTGCCCAATAAGGTAGCCATATGTAGCCCTTGACCTCTTGGAATGAGGCTGGTCCAAATTGGGATGTGCTGAAAATGTGAAATACACTCCAGATTTTGAACATTTCATATGAATAAAAGAATGTAAAATAGCTATCTTTATAAAATCCTAATATGCAAATTGACTGACTGGCAGAACGACCTGCCCAATGACCAGTTGACTGGTGGTGGGGCCGGTGAGCGGGCAGCACCAGGCCAGCCAATGTAGGTGCCAGTGGGCAGAGGGAGGTGACCAGTGGTGAGGTGATCAGGGAGGGGGCACGCAACTGGCAGTGGTAGCTGCAGCAGGAGCAGGGCTGGTGAGCAGGTGGTGCCAGGCTGCCAGCCAAGCTGGGGTGCCAGCGGGATCCCCTGATTGTCCCTCTGGTTGCCCCACAGATAGGCCCTGATCATCAGCCAGACCTAGGGACCCTACCCTATATATTGGGAACAGTCTCTTAGATTTAAAAATTAAAACCTGGCAAAGCTACTTTAACACTGAAAAAAAAAAAAAAAAGGACGATGCAGCGATGACATGCATGGACTCTGGCTTGCACATTTTGTGGTCAGCCCTGATTCTCACACTTGTAACTGTGTGACAAAGCCAATTATTAACTTTTTTTGCTTCAGTTTTTCCACCCATAATATGGGGGAAAGGGTACTACTGCCTCAGAAGGATCATGTTATGTACTACTTTCTATAATTGGCAAAAAAATGTAGCTGCCCATACAACAGCAAGATGTCTTTCACCTATATGAAAAGCATGGTCACTGGTGCATGCAGCATCCCAGGTTGTAAGAGGGTATGTTTGACTGCTGGTTTAGGCCTGTAAACTGGCAGTCAGACATCCCATGAGGGGTCCCAGATTGTGAGAGGGGACAGGGTGGGCTGAGGGACCCCCCACCCTGTTCACGAATTTCATGCACTGGGCCTCTAGTTTCATTAATAATGTTTAATATTGATTACTTTTTGAAATGATGGTTATATTGGGTTAGGAAATATCTGTTATTAAAACTAGTTTTTTATTTTTAAAATTGTGGCTACTAGAAAATTTAAAATGACATGTGGCTCACGTTTGTGCTTGCATTATATCTTCTTTAGCTAGTGCTGCTAGAAGGGGATACACTTTCAGGAAAGGGTAGAGAAAAGAATAGTGGATCAGGTGTCCAGAGAGCTTATCTCAGTCTTGATTCTGCACAAATTTAGTATGTACCCTTGAATGAGCCAACTAGCCAATCTGCACCTTAGACCTTTATGGAAGAGACTGGTAAGAGGCTTTGATAGCTAAGAAGGAAAAAGCAGTGTTGGAGAACCATATACTTCCAGTATATTAATTTTCGTATTTTTATTCCTAAAGCCACTTTGGGTGATGTCTGGGATGAAGGCAGCCACACCCTCCTGATTCTGAGAATAAACTGAGGGTACTTTTTATCTGATGGGGTCGCTTTTTGATGGAAGAATACCGAGTTCAAGAAAAAAGGCAGGAAGTTCTGCCTATTGTGACTACCTAGATGGTAAATAGGACTTTTTAGCCTAAGTTCCTTCAAAACTATGATTCTTATGAAATAGAATGACAGACTATATAATTCTCATCCTTAACATCTCTGTTCCACCTTATGCTAGACTCAGAAGAATACCAGATCACCATTTGGACACAGTGGGTATATAATAAAATTAAACATAATGTCCTATCAACTTGGGAAATGCAGACTTTTCTGTGTATCAGAGACTCTGGGAATCTTACTCTCCCACAATCTCTGCTGGGAAGGAGTCAGAACTCTGATGATGATGTTTATCTAATTTAGACTGTGTCTATTTAATTTAGATTGTGTCATTCTAATTTATATTATGACCCTCTCGATTGAAATTGAGTCTCCCTTAATGTTCTATATGGTATCTAGTGTGTTTTCCATGCTCAGATAATATGAATGCTAAGAAGCAGCTTTGATTCCTGATGTTTTTTTTTTTTTTTTGTTAATGTGTTCTTTGGAGAAAGTTCTATTTTGGAAATTTTGAACTTTTGAGTTAGGTCTGTGTGTCTCCCAAACATTTTAGGAAAAAAGTGGAAAACTCTAGGACCCACTATTTAAACATCTAGATTGGTGGAATTTTTTCATTTAAGAAATTCAGCTATTTGATATTAAGTAGACATGGTTTTATGCTGTGATATTTCTTTCACTTACCTATATAATTGAGCATATCTGTCTTCTGGTCGATAAAACCCAGGTGCCTACAGTTGCATGCATTTCCACCCCCTGTGTGTGTACAGAAGGACCTTCAGGTTGCATTTCGATGCATTATTTAATTCCTCTTTTTTCTCTTCTGTAGTGGGATGTTAAAGAACAGGTGTGGGCTCCAGAGTCTACCTTAGAATCTGCTCTGCTGCATAACTTGGCGGCCTTGAGCAAATTATCTAATTTCTTCAGGCCTCAGTTTCATTAATGTACTCTAGAGTAAATTATATCTAGCTTGCTTAGTTATTTCAAGATTAATTTAGATTGCCTCCATGCCTCCATGTGATGCTTAGAAGTTAGTAATAGACTTGCTCATAAAAAGCTAAGTGAAAAGGGAGTATTTGACTTTTTTGCAAATTCACAGATATCCTACATTGCTTCTACTCATGATCCCTACCCCCATAGGTAAATATTCTTGCAGTTAATTTTTAATATCTCTACAGAATATTTACTTATGCATTTATGATTTTTCATGCCTGCTTTGCAAATGGGGGAAACTGAGCCACTTGAAGATAGAGAATCCAGTTGCTTTCCTTTTAGGCCACTATGTTCTTCTGTCAAAGTAACTAAAGTATGGAAATGCTGACCTTTCATTGCCAATGAAGAATCTACTCAAAACCATTTATCATAATATCTCCCAACAGAAATAGGAAGCTGAATGCCCGGTTCAACCCTTTAACAATGAACAAGCACCAATATGTACTAGTCACTAAGGGTTCAAAGAAGACTAAGGAAATAAATAAGCTGTTATTTCACTGTCCTCAAAGAATCTGACATCTGATGGGTGATTCAGGACACATAAACACACAAGAAACAGCAACAAGGCCAAAGCACATCAACATATGTTTGTTGGATCTCCTCTATGTCCAGAGGCATATGCTAATGCCTGTGAGCGGCACAAAAATAAAGATACAGGATTCAGGGAAGAGAGGTTTGCTGAGAGCTGGAGTCAGGACTTTTTCTTTGCGATAATCTAAGGCTGATGCTTCTGAACTCTTACTGGGCCATACCTCCTGAGTTTTGGCTTCAGCAATTCTGGAGTGGGGCCTGAGCTCTTGCATTTCTAACCAGTTCCCAGGTGCTGTTGCTGATGCTGGTCTTAAGGCCACACTTGAGTTCTGAGGCTAAGAGATGAGCTGGATCTAGCCCTGGGAGGAGAATTGAGGAGGGCACCCCAGGTGGGATGTGCCCAGATTTGCCTGTGTATCCCTGGCCTTTGCCTCCCAAATACCTTTTACTGGGGTGCTCCTTCATTGCGTTTGGTCAGTGTCATGGGGTTTCACCAAATGGTGAAGCAATATGTTGCATCTGCTCTTTATTCAGAAAGAGAAAGTTCCCACCTTTGCTATAATGGCCTTGTAATCCTTCCTTCTCTTTGTCAAAATATTTGCATTTGAACACTTAACTCTGCTTCTCCATTCTCATCCAGTCCACCCCCTCCCTCTGCAACTCTTATTTTCACAGCAGTGAAGTTGCTGGGCTTCCCATTTGAAATATCTTTTAAAAGATGTAAAGACAAAGAATCCCACAAATTGCAATTACAAAGTACAATTTACCCATGTAAAACCCAGGGTCCTATTGCTTTGTTGACAGCAGGTCCCAGCCAACTATTGGGTGAGCAGTGGCTGGTAGAGTTAAAAAGGACCGGGTTGCCTTGCCTCACCCTGGGTGAACAGAGGCATGCACAATCAGATATTTAACTCTCCTCAGCAATTATGGGAGTTTTTATTCTATTCCTGGCAGGGAACATAGCCCTGTACCATCGTGTTTCAAGTTTGCCTCCAATGCTATCTGATAGAAGTGCTTTTATCCCCCGAAGATACAGTACATAATACAAATCATCATTGGCTTTCTCTCATCTGGGGCTGCTGCTTCTCCAAATACGTTTACTCTGTGCAACTGCTCATCAGACCCATTTTTCATCCTTCATCCTGCTCCTTCACGACGGCTGGGTTTAAGGCCTTTCTTCTGTTCTTTGTTCCTTTAGTTCAGCGAAGTAAACAGCGGGATTGATCTTACACTGCATTTTGGTATTGTTCCAAGTGCTCATCAATAGACATGGCTGGGAATGCACTGACTGGAAAGGAAGGGCAGATGGAAATGCACTTCTTGTTCTTTGTGCCTTTTAGTGTGCAGCGGAATGTCCCTAATCTGAGGGCTGCTACACTGGCTGCCGATCGACATGCAAATTCATCATCAAATGACGAGTCCCATATTAGTTCTAAGGGAAGTCTTTAAAGGTTATCAGAGAGGAAAAGGGAGAAAAATAGAGAAAAGATAATAAAAAAGGGAGCTTTTCTTCACTACTTCTGGTGTCCAGGTCATTAAAGTGTCTTGGGAAAGAACAAGAGGAAATAAATAAGCTGTTATACAGTGTTTCTTTTCTCACTGTATTGTTAACAGGTACATGAAGTGAAATGTTCTGCAAGGCAATTTTAATGAGTGATGACCAATAATCAGCGGTGGTGACCTTATAATGAGCAAAAGTTTTATTAAAGGATGGGCTTTGTCATTTTTTTCTTAATTATTTGGAAAATATTTCATATGAGCTATGTTTTGTAATTATTTTCTTTAAAAGGAAACAACATATTTTGACTTATAATTTTTCTTAAAAAGCGAGGACTAAGTTGAATTGTGGCTGAAAGGTGCTGCTTCTATGGATCACATACTATTCTGTTATTAAAGCAAGGCAATAAAAGTTGGCTGGGTGGGACTTTGGATTGTTGAAGGCCCACCTGTAATTATAATGCTTTTAGGTATTTTTGAGAGATAACAGGTTAGAGGGGGAGTTTATGTAAGTCTTTATCTTGTTTTGAACACTCCTTGAGAGCAGGACACATCCCATTGCTTATCAGATGGCAGGCACAGAGACAGTGACAGTATATTGTCTGCTGTGTGGACGCCATCTCTTCTCTGTAAGAGAGCCTCAATTTGTAGGGTGGCTAAGGAATCCTATATCCCACCTACCTCAGCTTTATGAAAGCATAGTTTCTCATTCGTTTTCAATACTAGTTGCATCTCAGGAGTTACTTCTTATGTGTAGCTTTTCCTCCCCACAGTGTCCCATCTAATCTCACCTTCCCCATGGCACTGGCCATTCCCATCTTTGTTCTGGAAATGTACTAAGTACATGCTTTGTCCTATGTATAATGTCTATTTTGGGTCATCCAGGTTTGCATTGGTGTAGTTTACGGTTTTAAGAATAAAGATAAATTAATTTCTTTTGCATCCTCAGTGAATCCGTGAAGTTGACTGAAAATGAAATATCAAAACCATGAGAAAGATATTATTATAACAACCTTGATAATGCAATGCTGGTTTAGACCCATGGTAGTGGGCAAAAATTAATGCATGGATTGATTTCTGATGGACAAGGAAAATGTTTCTTTCATACACTCGGAACTAAAGGTATCCTTAATTCATCTTTTATAATATACAGTAATATTAAATAGAGGTTGAGGATTAAAAAACTGGCATTTGGGACCCTTAAATGCAACAGAGACGTAATGGGTGGATGGCAGATACCATCTACATTAAGGAGAGGTTATCTAGCAAAGTCAAGATAATACTTGTGCATTTTATCTACTGTTGACCTCTTTAAAAAATGTCATGGTTTTGTGCAAATAAGTTTCCTTATGTAAATGAGTTCACATTTTAGTTTAAACATCAGTTTACATTCAAACCACTTTAAACCACATTTCAACTAGTTATTTTTAAAAGCATGTTTTGAGTTACATGTGACTTTTCTCCCCCATTTTTCTCAAATATTTCAACTTTTTGAGAAGTAACTGTTTATGTGTTTGCCTGTGAGCTTCTTAAGTAGAGAGATTCTTTTTTATTCAACTCTGTTTTCCTAGTTCATGGCACAGAGCAATGCTTCATAAATGTTTATTGAATGAATGTTTGAATGAATAAATAGATGAATTAAGATCTCTTAGCATAGATGACCTTGGCCAAAGACATTTATCACAGAGCTAGAAATAAGATCAAGAATTCAATCTCTGCCCCCAACTTACCCTGAAAATTCCAGGCATCTGTGTTGTCCCCCAAACATTGGAGTGGTGGGATTGTTTTGGGATTCATGGTTCACACTTAGTTCACTTTCTGTGGGAACTGCCTGTACTCTTGGTCTTTGTCAAAAGGTATTAGGAATTAGGATATTGAGAACTCAAGTGGTTGATGGTAGGACAAAACACAATGGCATTTCTGTGGGAGTAGTTGAATCAGGTTAATAATGAAGAGCAGAATGAGAGATATGGTTAATCATGAGACATCCAGAGAAATCAGTAGAAAGATAATTCAGACACATCTATATTGGTTGAGAGTGGTCTGTCTACCTTTTTTGTAGACTGAGGCTACCACCATCTGACCTGTGAACATTCTCTGATTTCTCAGAAGTTTTCACCCTACATCAACAGAATCCCTAATCCAAGGTATATTCTGTGCTCTCAACTGTAGAGATTGATATTGTGAGAATAATTTTAAAAACAAGGGTAGAAAAATTTGATTTTACTGAATTATGACATTCAGTAAAAAAGGGGAGAGAGAACAAGAGAATGAAAATTGTTTACTTTTCTTTATATATCAAGATTTGGACATAAACTATAGATTGTTGATTTCACATATAATTGTTATACTTGGCATATACTGGATATAAAATGATATAAAATATCAGAAAATTTGAGGTGGAACAATCTCTTTTCTTTTGATAAAATTACTTTAGATTTTTTCAGAAAAATTTATATTTAAAGTTTATAATAATAAAAAAGCACACCTGTTGATATTTCATGATGTGGGTTTTTTATTTTTTTCCAAAATTCCTTGTATTCTCTCTACACAGCATATATTATTTCCTATCTTTAATTATAGATTGTCTTTTAAAAATGTATATCTTATCTCTTTGATGTGGCTATATCTCCTTGAGGAGAGTATCCTCATGATTGTTCTCGGTGCCCCTCAGCAGCGACTAGTAAACACTATTCTTTCCCTATAGCAGGTACACAATAAATCCTTCTGGGTTGGATGAATGAAGTGAGCATCAGAGATTTAGGTTAGTTCAGGCCACAGCTCAGACATCATCTCCTCAGACAGGTCTGTATAGAAAAGCATGTGGATCCCTTTACCCTGGGCTAATTTTTGTCATAGTACTTACTGCTGTCCCACAAGACTTCATCTGTGAGTTAACCATTAAGTGTCTGTTTTCAACACTCAAGAGTATACTTCATGAGGTCAAGGAGTTTCTCTCTTTTGTTCACTGCTATATACTAAGCTTTTAGAACTGTGCCTGGTTCAAGAAACACTTATTGAAAAAACCCCCAATGCATTATTGTAATGATATAAAGATAATTTAACTCATCAAAATGACTTTGGAGGGTTTCAGAGTATGTGTCTCCCTCCCACCCCCCCTCCACTCCCAAATAAAGGACTTTGATCAGCCACTTGAGGTGGGGCTGGAGACACCAGAGAATATTCTCAAATAGTTGAACTGCTTTCTAAAGAGGGTAATGCTGTTTGTTGAAGGGTTCAATGTTTGCCAATAACAGAATGAGCTGGGTAACATGAGTTCAAGGATATAAGCTGAAGCATAGTGAATTTTTCTGCACAGTAAACGGGCAGAGGAACTTGAAGCTCTTGAGAATAATCTGGAAGGAGAAAGGAGGCTGGCCATGGGGTCAGAGAAGAGGAAAAAGGAACCCTATTATGATATAACTGAGGATGGATTTGGGGAAAATAAAACATCCAGTATAGATTATAGTAGAATGCTGTGTGCAATCCTGTACAGACCCTTCTTTCTTTCTATTTTGAAGGCTTCCTGATCTTTAGAAAAAAAATTTTTTACAAACATCTTTAATTCTTGGAATGGTTGTATTTTTATTAGAAACTGTTAAGGGAGCTGAGTTCAACTTCTGGCTATGTACGGATCTGAAGAAGTTAGTACTCCTGGCTATTGGGAATAGAGGGATGTCTAACAATCATCTAAGGTTACATGGAACATACTAATACACTAAAGGGAGACAGTCCACCATGTGGGCGCTCTGTTTACCCTATTACACTCTGAGATCCTTAGAGTGAGGGCATATATCTCCAACTTTCTTTGAAGATTCCACAAGGGAGTAAGGAATCTGTGAATAATGATTCCGTAGTGAGTGCTAACTGTGTCAGTCTCCTCTGGCTGCATAACGAACAACCACCAGATCTCAGTTGCATTGCACATATCTGTGGATTGTCTTGAAAGACTGAGCTTAAATAGGAGCCTCTGCTTCCACTATAGGACTAGCTGGGCTTAGATCTTCATTGTATCATGGACTCCAGTCTTCTCTATGTGGACTTATTTGAGGGCTCAGATTGAAGGGATAGCATCTACTTGAAGGGAAGCTATTTTAATCGTAATGGCAAATTCACAAGAAAAGAAGCAGAATATAAGATGTCTATTAAAGATTAGACTGGGAACTGGCAAACTCTCAATTTTGCTCACATTTCATTAGCTAGAGTATCACAAGCTAAGTTCTGAGTCAAGTAGTGGCCTCTGCTTCATGTAGGATGAATATCAAAGGTTTTGGCTGCAGGAGGGGTGAAGAATCAGTTTCTGCAATTCAATCTACTGTATTAACAGACCGACTGGCCAATGATAAGTGATGCTGAGATGCTGGGTCAGACAGTCCATTCTCAGCAGATGTTGGTGTAGGCTGTGATTTGAGGGCCTTTGAGAGAGTTCTTTTATTTTTCCACTTTGCAAAATGGGCCATTAAAGTTAAAAACCTATTTTTGTAATAGAATGCACACAACAGTACACATATTGACTTATGTTTTTAGTCAATATCAAGATTTATTGTCCCTGGAGTTAAATAAATCGTGATATTGACCCCATCATAAGCCAATATCTGCCTAATGCACTTTTTTAAAAAGTATTTTGTATTCATTTATATTAATAGAGCACAAACAATCACTCACAGTGCTATTTTGTTTCCCCTTTCTTGCTCTTTCTCCTTTGTTATTTTTTTCATCTGTCCTGGTAATTAGCTCAGGGTTAAGGTGAGAGTTACTGAAATAGTATCCAGTGCTGGAAAGATAGCCAAACAGTAGTCACTGCTTCACTGTAGAAAGAGAGGGATTTGTTTCTACAGAAAACTATGCCTTCTCTGATTCTGGATGGTAGAAATGAATTGTTTTCTTTAGCGGTTGTTTTTCGCTGGGTTCTTCTACTATATGATGTTCTTATAGACAGTTGCTTTGGGTCAGTGGGAACATGGGGGTGACAGAGGTAAGGCAGGAAGGAACTAAAAGTCACAGGTTCTTCAGTTGTCCTTGAATTGTTTTTTTGTCTTTCTGTGCTGCTTTATTCTTTTTTTTAAAAAAAATATATTTTTATTGATTTCAGAGAGGAAGGGAGAGGGATAGAGAGATAGAAACATCAATGATGAAAGAGAATAATTGATTGCCTCCTGCATGCCCCCACTGGGGATTGAGCTCACAACCTTGGCATGTGCCCTTGACTGGAATCAAACCTGGGACCCTTTAGCCCAATGGCTGACTTTCTATCCACTGAGCCAAACTAGGGCTGCGCTGCTTTTATTCTTGATTTCTTTGTCTTTTTCTTTCTTTCTATTTTGTAGCTGGATTTACATTTTCTGGAGGAGTGGGAAAAGTTTCTTTAATACTGAATTCCATTTATCTCCATAAATTGGTTAGGGTATATGATCTAAAGGACTCAGCTGTTTTTAAAATAGGTTTATTCCTTTCCTTGAAGATTATTTTCACACAGTATAGACGAGTTAGAAGGAGACTCATTTTATAGACCTCAGTGAGAGCTCTACATGTGCAGGGCATCATTTCAGATGTGGAGTTTTTGAACAAGGAAATTAAATTTATATGTATCACCTAAATTATTTTGAATTCATGGTTCAGCAAAGAGTTCAGATCCTAATCAAATATGTAGTTTGCATGGGAGCTACCACTCTTCTCAGTAATAACATGGCAGTTCTGTTTAAAGTGTTGACTAGCCGGGGGGGGGGGGGAGGGGCTGCTTTTGTGGGAATTCACCCTGGTTCTTTGCAGTTGGGCCCCTGCTAAATGTACAGTTTTACCACAATTAATTTTTCCCCCTAGAGAGGTAATTGAGAAAAGAGCTTTGCAAACATTTATTACCCTTATAAATAACAGGAGCCCATCACCCAAATTTAAAGGAAATGGATTCTACAAGCTCCCTGTTTTTTCTCCCCTCACAATAAAAATGCTGCCATTTTGCAAGGTCTCAAGCTGCCCACCCTCCTGCTTGAACCTTCCCCAGCTCTTCCTGCTCTGCGCTCCCTCCTCATCTAGAGCCCTAGAGAAGGTGCATGGTCTGTGTCACCTAATCCATGCTTGACTTAATTTGGGTTGGTTTTATTTTCTCTTGCTTGGTGTCAACTTAATCTTCACCTCAGATTGTAAACTTCAGGAGACCAGAGTTTTTCTACTTCTTTAAAAAGGGGTGCTGGGATGATGATGATGATTGTAGCTAACATTTATTATTGCTCACTATGTACCAGGGACTGTTCTAAATTCTTTAACTAGATTAACTATTTAATCCTTACAACAACCCTAACAGATTCAGTTATCATCCCTCTTACATAGGAGAAATTAGGCACAGAGAAGGAAAGCAGCTTGTGAAGGCTAGGGGTAGACCAGCATTTAAAACTGACTTATTGGACTTCGAAGCCTATGCTCTTAACATCATCGGTCTCTTTGATAATTATTAGAATAGGCCATAACTTTACTGCTTCAGCCTGGAGGGCACTAAGATGAAATGTCCACTTCTTGTCCATGTGAGAGATGGGATGGGGTACAGGATACAGTTTGGCTGGCAGAAAAGAGCAAGAGCCAGTGGTCTTTTGTAAGATTTCTTATGGTGCTCAGAGGTGATGGCTGAGGAATTGCAGAAGCTATAAAGCAGGGAGGTATGAACAGGCTTTCACTGCCAACAGCTGTTCCAGTGAGAACCCCTGTGCAGGAACGCTGCATCCCCATTGCTGCGGTGGCACTTCCATCTCAGAAGGAAGAATACTTGGCCAAAGAGGACATGGTCTTTCCTAGCCTGATCACTGCCAACATGGCATCAGCTCTGTATCTGTTTGGTGGAGACTTATGATCTAATCGGCACTATCTTGAACCCTGTTTGGGTTGGCAGTGGCCACACTCTCCTTACAGAAGAATGGTGCATTTGGGGACCATTCAGTGCACACAAGGACGTTTTCAAACTGTATCGCATTTCTACATAGATTGATGCCAAACTACTTCATTTTTATTTCACAAAATTGAGATGATATCAATTGGTCATGCATATGGCTGCCATTGGGCTTGAACACACATCTCCTGTTTGGTATTCCAGTGCATAAAAACCTGGGAGATATTAGTTTCATTGGTTAATTCAGGAAGATAAAAGGGGGTAGGGCAGAGCAGGGGAGAAAAGAGGTAGAAACATAAGTTGGCCACAGTAATCCCTTACATGAACTTCCTTGCCTCCAGCTTCTAAAAAGTGCTCCTTCCCTCCCCTCTTCTTCCCTCACATCCCTTTCCCTTCTTTTCTTTCCCCTTCCTCCCTACCCCTCCTCGCTTCTCCAGTAGTCTGCACGCCAAGTTGGGATTCTGAGCTATAATTATTAAAGTGGATGGTAGGAGGCATGGAAATATACTCTGTTTTTAGCTACTGGTCTTTGTATTAAATTTCTCTATTGAGTGAAATAGAACCTTTTGATTCTGGCGTGTTTTGGTTTTGCTTAGTTTTGTTTCTTGGTTGGGAGTGAGAGTGTGGAGACCTTGGTGAGAAGGGACTGGGCAAAGATTCTTTCAGGCTACGTTTTAAAATGGAACAACTTCATATCCTCTTGTTTGAATGGCTTTACTTTCTTTCCAGTTAATATTTAGTTTAAATCTCTAAGGTTTCATTTGGGGCTTTTGAGCATTTGTTCCTCCCAACTTGTTTAGGAGTAGAATCTTTTCCTCATCACTCATTGCTAGTGATCTTATTTCACTGCCTAAAAAATGTTAAAAATTACCAATTGATATGCACACTGGCTCTAGAATGCCGTGTTTAAGGTTAACCCTGGCATGAAATTCAGTTCTTCTGAGGTGATCCTTTGTAGCTATTTAACTATAAAAATGCCTTTTATGATGGCTTTCAGGAGAGGAAAAGCAGGTTGCTTGTAGGAAGGTGAAAGAGTTGAAATTGAGTTTGTACTAGCAATATCCCATAGATCTCTACAGTTACACCAAGGGAGAGAACAGAGGCAAGTTTCACTGTTTTACTAAGTAAACGTTGGGGGGTGCAGGTAGGTGGGTAGCCTGAAACATTTCACATGAAACCTGTGTGGCTGAGATCAACACAGCAGAGGTGGCTGGACTGAATATTACTTGAAATACTGCTGCTCCCCCCACGCCCACACTGAGGCTCTTTGTATGTAACACTGTCTCTCTATATAAAAGCCTAAGTGACCAAACGACTGAACAACCAGTTGCTATGACACACACTAACCACCAGGGGGAAGACACTCAATGCGGGAGCTGCCCCCTGGTGGTCAGTGCACTCCAACAGCCAACCTCCCATCCTCCCCCCCATTTCCAGCCACCCTCTCATGGCCCCGATTGGCCCTGATTACTGGCCGGGCTGAGAGACCCCACCCATACACAAATTCATGCACTAGGCCTCTAGTTAATAAAAAAGAGCTTACTGAACTTTACTGTGTGTAATAAGCATTGTGCTGAGTAGTTGGGAGATACAGAACAAGTATTAGAATGAACTGCGTGCAAGTGCTGCTCCTAGACCATTTTTCCCTACAAAAATGTCAATGTCATTTTCATAATTCATTCTAAAAGAACCTCGGCTTATTCAATAAAATAAGGTATACAAATTGCCTAGCGCACTGCCTGCACATAGCACAGCCTAACACTGCCTTGTACATAGTAATCACTCAATAAGTGGTAACTATTTTGATTAGTATGTTGCTGCCGTGGGCAGATGATTGTGGGTTGGAAATATATAATAACCATTTAATCAACTTTAATCAAGGGCCTAAAGATGATCTTTCTACTTAGATTGACAGGTCAAGTGATCTGAGAAGTTACTGTTATACATGAGGAGCCTTCAGTCTTCCAGTTGTTTGGAGGGAATCAAATCCCCAGGCTGCCCTGGTAGTGTGGATGGCTCGAGGTCCCCTACATTTCAGAAGGGCCGGCAGTGCTGTGGGTCTAACATCTGGGATAACTCTACTGTTTTTTCAGGTTTGCTTGTAATTCAACCTTTGGAGGAATATTACCCTTATTCCTATTTTGTGAAATCTTCATTTCACTCTGAGTTTGAATCCATAAATATTTTCATATAAACTGCAACATTGAGAATTATAAACCAAATTTGACGGAGATGACAAATCGCAGTTTTGGATGATTATATCTGATATAACAGCTGGAAAAAGAAAGCCAGAAACCCGAGAGAGGCCAATGAAAAGCTTTCTTTGGCATGAAGTAGCATATTGTCATAATGTTCCCCCCAAAATTGAATTGCTTTAAAAAAAAAAAGAACCGTAGGAATATTTGAAGAAACACAAATATTTTTTTGAAAAGTTAATATAAGCCCTTATTGTGAGAGAATGTTTTCAGTACAGCCGGTTTTCTGCCTTCAGAGTTTTTTAGAGAGCTGTTCATTCACCGAGGGGGCAAAAAAAACTTCCAGGGTTCTAAGAAGCAGTTTTCAAAAATGCTCCATAGACTTTCCACTCTTTTCTGTACAGAATCAAACACAGAAGCAAGCAAGGGGATTTATGAACTACCTGATATACTAAGTGATAAATCATAGCACTCTGGGAGTCAATATCCTCTCCGTGTTTTCTAAAACCTCAGCAAAAACAATAAGAGGTTCTCCAGGAATGCCCTTCTGGACTCGTGAGATGGTGGTGGTTATAATGATAAAGAGTGCTCACGTCCATTTCACCCATCAGCATGGTCAGGGGTGGCTTCTCCATGAGGCTCACTTTTGAGAAGAGCTTGAATGAAGAGTCTTTGAACCTGAGAAAGAATTGAGCTGTTGTACATTTGAAGGATTTTTTTTTTTTAAAGCCAGAGTGGCTAGAGCTTAGGGAACAAAGGGAGAGGGAAAGTTTTAGGAGATAAAGTGAGGAAGCAGACAGTAATGGAGGTAGGTCTCTTAGATAGAGACGGGGGTTTGTGCATTATCCTGGCTCCTGCCACTAATTGCATGGCCTTTGTATGTTAAAAAAAGGGGGGGGGGGAGGGGAGGAGGGGAAATATGACAGTACCTATCTTATATATTTTTATTTTATTTTTAACCCAGTTTTATTGAGGTATTATCAACAAATAAAAAAATTTGTATATATTTAGGTTGTAAAGCATGATGGCTTCTTAAAGATAGGCAATGTAATGATTTAACATACACACACATTGTGAAATGATGACCACAATCAAGCTAATTAACGCATCTATCACTTAATATAGTTAACCATTTGTGTGTGTGTGTGTGTGTGTGTGTGTGTGTGTGTGTGTGTGGTGAGAGCACTTAGGATCTACTCTCTTAGCAGATTTCAAGTATCCAATACAGTATTATCCTATATAATAAAGAGGGAATATGCTAATTAACCATCACACCCTCACAAAGGCGGCATCTACAGACAATAAGGAGGGAATATGCTAATTGACTTTCACACCCTCAAAGATAGTGGTGCCCATAGCCACAAGATGGTGGTGCCCAGTTCCCTCAGCCCCTAGAGCAGGGGTGAGCAAACTTTTTGACTCGAGGGCCACAATAATGGGTTCTTAAACTGGACCGGAGGGCCAGAAGAAAAGCAACCTGACCATGCTGGCACTCTCATCTTGGGCTGCTGGTGAAGGAGTGGAGGGGAGAGCAAGAGAACCCTCCGCTCTTTCGGCTCCATGGGCCGGATAGAACAGCCGAACAGGCCAGATCCGGCCGGCGGGCCGTAGTTTGCCCACGGCTGCCCTAGAGGGTGGCAGGCACATGGCAAGTCTGGGCCCACCCACAGGCGGGTCTGGCCACTCCATGTGTCTGCCTTTGGAGTCCCCCAGTCCTCTCAGCCCCCCAGCTGCTCAGGGCCAACCCAAGGCACAGGCAATCCTAGGATGTAGGCTGCCCAGCTGACGCCTGAGGTGCAGGCAAGCCTCAGATTGTGGCTGCCCAGCTGCCCAGAACTGCTGGTGGCTCAGGTAACCAGGGCCGACTGAGGCTTGCTCTGCTGGCAGTGGCAGTAGCAGAGGTGTGACGGGAGTGTCGCCTTCCCCTGATCGTCAGGTCACCTCCCAACCCTGAGGCCGCCAGGACTGTGAGAGGGGACAGGCTAAGCTGAAGGACCCTTCCCCCTCCAGTGCATGAATTTTCATGCTCCAGGCTTCTAGTTAACTATAACCATCATGCTATACATTAGATCCAGAACTTATTCTCAGAATTCTAAAGGGAAATTTTTACGTTTTGACCATTTTCCCCCCTATTTCTTCTTCTCCTGCACCCAACTCTTAGCTGCAACCATTCTATACTTTGGTTCTATGAGTCTGTCCTTTTTAGAATCCACATATAAGTGTGATTATATAGTATTTGTCTTTCTGTGTCTGGCTTATTCCATTTAGCAAAATGCCTCCCAGTTTCATTCATTGTAGCAAATGGCAGGATTTTCTTACACACACACACACACACACACACACACACACACACATCCACTGACCACATTTTCTTTACTCATTCATCTGTTGATGGACAATGGACAGTGATTTTAAATTAAATAATTCAATATGTGCAAGTGCTTAGAGCTGTGCCCCTTAAATATATTAAGAGCTCAATAAATTACATCATTATTTTTACTAATATCATTGGAAGGTATGGGAGGATTTTAGCAGAAGTGATACGGACTTATTGGCACTTCAGAAAAATGTCATACTGGTTGCTCTGTGGAGGCTGTAGGGAGATGAGAGCAGAGGCAGTAGGCCAGTTAGGAGGCTGTTGAAATATCCAACCGAGAGATGGTGATGAAATGGGCAGGAAAGTAGGAGGAAGGGGGAGATTGTCAGAGATATTTATTGAGGTATAAAAATAGTTCTCGCTGGTAGATTGGATGTAGGATGGGAGGAAAACAAGATTCAAGGTAGTACTTCACTTTTAGCCTACAATGAGGTGGCTAAAGTTGGTGGAATTTATTATCTCGAGAATACTTTGAGCAACAAGTCATGAAATTGCCTTATCTTATACCCAAATGACTAACTGGTTTTGTCAAAGATAGTTAATCCATTGAAAAGAAAGCAAACAGACAAAGCATCTGCTGTGTCCCTGAAGCTGTGCTGGGTGCTCTAATTGGGGATCTCATTCTCTTCTCACAAGAGTCTGTGGATTATGACCATCTCCATTTGTTCAGTAGAGGACATTGAGTCCAAAGGTAATTGACAGGTTTAAGGTCACCCGGTAAGTGGCAGAACCAGAAAAAGAGCCCAAAGCCTATCCACCGTGCCATAAGACCTCTTAAATCATCCAACCTTGATGAGAGGTGGGTAAGAAGGAAAGAGCATTGATGTGCCTGTAGCAGTAAATAAATAAACCATTGGCAGAATTTCTTACTTTTTTAAGCCACCGTTATAACCTTGGTTAGAATAGGGTAAGCTATCTAATGATGTTGGCTGCTTTTTGACTTGCCCTCAGGGTTTTCTGTTCAATATTTCATAGGATTTCAAGGGTATCTTTCAGCATTAAAAAATGATATGAAACCCATATGAACACTCAAACACTTTACAGTAGATCAGGAAGCTTCTCTTTTGAAGGTGTTACACATTTCTGTTTGGGGGGGAAGTAGTCACTTTTTCTAATTTTTATGAGGTACCTCTGGCTCTAAAGAGATTGAAAAGGGTAAGAATGGAAGCAGTCAGGTCACTTAGGAAGCTTGTGCTATAACCCAGGTAAGATAGGATTATACCATGTGCAGTAAAGATGGAGAGACGTGGGTGGATTTAGGATATGTCAACTGAATTAAGCATATTTATACAGCAAGCAGAATGAGTGCCTACTCTGAGTCAGTTCTATGTGCTAAAGCAGGAGATGCAACCTTGAATAAGACACACTTCCACTCTGGAATTGCTCCTGGTTAGTGGGTAACAAAGATGTGTAGCCATCCTCCTGATGCCTGGCCTCCCAAATCTGCTGAGCTTCATCTTCTCCCAGCAGAATCTGGCTCCAGGATAGGGGACATTTTTCCTCCCTCACTTGACCTAAACAGAGTCCTCATCCCATTCACACAGCCAATTCTTGGTCTGTTTGGGCCTGATAAACTCTGCTGGCCTCACTGACAACTCCTTGAGACCCTCTCCTAACACAAAGGTGTGTGAGCACCCACAAGGTGACAACTTATAGACTTGGTATACCCATGGACATTTGCAGAGTGGCTTCAGACACAGCACTGGTACAGAGTTTGAACCTGTATCAATCTGGTGAACACCACTCAGCCTACCTCGTGGTTCACTGAGAAACTATCTGATGCAACTCCAGTACCACCAGAGGCTCTTTCAGGGACTGAGCCTAACAGGGAGCTGACAGGTGGAGGCAGGCAGAGGCAGATCTCAGGGTGTTTTAGGACTTTTGCTAACTCGAACCCAGGCCTAGTGCTAGTAAAAGCCAGCTTTGGCATACAGCCTGGTCCTTCCTATGCACAGCCAGGCCCAGTAGCTCCAAAAAGGTTTCCCAGAACCATTCCCAGGCAGCATTTGATATTGGCCTGGACCAGAGCCCCTCCCAAGGGTCCCAGAACCAATACACTCAGTGGCCAGGTTCAGAAAACAACAGAACAGGATATAATAAACTTCACAAGAAACATATCCAAAGGAGATCTTAACAGGCACCATAACCTGCTGAGGCAAATTGTGCTTTATGTGGTCAGCATCTGCACAGCAGCTCACACACTATGGCTGGGGTTGAGCCTCACAGTCAGCCAGCCTGAGGGTCAATCTCACACACGATCAGGCCAATAGCAATTAAGACTCAATTAGAACAGGAGGAGCCACATCACTCACACAAGGGACATTCCTGTAGCACCCAGCTCAGGTGATGAAGAAGACTGTCTCACTGGATCCCACAGGACATCTACTACATAAGGCCATCTCACCAAGACTGGGAATCTTAGCAGTCCCATCTAATACACAGAAACAAACACAAAAAAGCAGCCAAAATGGGGAGACAAAGAAACATACTCCAAATGAAAGAACAGGAGAAATCTTCAGAAAAAGAGCTAAATGAAATGGAGGCAAGTAATTGATCAGATATAGAGTTCAAAGTAATGGTTATAAGGACACTCAACAGCATGAAAAAGGACATAGAAACCATAAAAAGAACCAGTTAGAAATGAGGAATACACAGTATCTGAAATTAAGACTAGACTGTAAGGAATAAGTGGTTGAATGAAGCAGAGGATTGAATCAGCAATTTGGAAGAGGAGGTAAAAAAATTTATAAAATAAAATTGAGGAATATAGTTATAAAGAATAAAATGGCTCTCTCAGCCTGGCCTGTAGGCATCGTGCCGAAACTCGCAATCTGACATCTCCCAAGGGGTCCAGATTGTGAGAGGGTGCAAGCCAGGCCAAGGGACCTCACTGGTGCACAAATCTGTGCACTGGGTCTCTCATCAATAATAATTTTAAATGTAAATGGCTTAAATGCTCCAATCGAAAGACATAGAATAGCTGAATAGGTAAGAAAATAAGACACATATATATGCTGTCTACAAGAGATTTACCTCAGAATGAAAGATACACTAGACTAAAAGTAAAGGGATTGAAAAAGATATTTCATGCAAATGGAAAGGGAAAAAAAGCTGGGGTAGCAATACTTAGGTCTGACAAAATAGTCTTTAAAAAGGCTATAATAAGAGACCAAGAAGGACACTACATAATGATAAAGGGAGCAAACCAACAAGAGGATATAACCTTTGTAAACATTTACTCATCCATACAGGAGCACCTAACTGTATGAAGCAAATTTTGATGGACACAAGGGAGAGATTGACTGTAATACAGTCATAGTAGGGAATTTTAACACCCCATTTGCTGGAAGCAAACTCCATCAGGCCATAATTATGTAAGAAGTTCATCAGAAGGCTGATGGACCTTGGGGCTTCAGCAGGGCTGAAAATCTGCATATTATTATCTGCTGCTGAACAGCTCTAGGCATTTTCCCTAACCTGATGATCTTTTCCTATTTATCAAACTTTACCTGTTTGCATTCCTAAAGGGCTGATGTATTTTCCAGCAAATAAAAAGCCAGGGTCTGGACAGGACATTCGGGGAGCCCACTTCACTAGAAAGTGGAGCCTCCCCTGGCTCCCCTGTGCCTCCTAAATTTATATTTTTTGTCTAGTCTCTCTTTTGTATATCCATTTATGTAGCAGGCCCTTCTCCAGATTCCTGAACCCTAGCTGTGAAAAAGGTTGCGGCATTTATGGCCTGTAAGTAAATTACATCACCCATTAACATCAATAGATAGATTTCAGACCTAAAGCCAACAAAGAAACAGCAGCCTTAAATGACACACTAGATCAGATGGATTTACGTGATATCATCAGAGCATTTCACCCCAAAGCAGCAGAATATACATTCTTTTCAAGTTCACATGGAACATTTTGTAGGATAGACCATTTGTTAGGACACAAAACAACTGTAAATGAATTTAAGAAGACTGAAATCATCTCAAGCATCTTTCTGACCATAATAGCATGAAACTAGAAATTAATCATAAGAAAAAAACCTGAAAAACACACAAAGACATGGAGACTAAGTAGCATGTTACTAAAGAATGAATGGGTTAACAATGAGATCAAGGAAGAAATCCAAAGATATCTTGAAACAAATGAAAATGAGAACATAATTACCCAAAATCTACGTGACACAGTGAAAGCATTCCTAAGAGGGAAATTTATTACATTATAGGCCTACCTCAAGAAACAAGAAAAATCTCAAATAAACAATCTAACTTTACATTTAAAGGAACTAGAAAAAGAACAAATATGTCAAATTGAGCATGTGTAAGTATTTTCTACTGTAGTTGAATTTCAAACTTTAATGCATGTAAGAATTACCACATAGCATCTTTAGGCATTTTTTTCATAATAAATATGTTCTATGTGTGATTTTCTTATACTAGATTCTAAACTCTCTGCTTAACATGCAACTCCATTGTATTGGGTGAATGATATAGGAATTAGTATTGGAAGTTGCCTAGTACATTCTCCAAGTGCTGTAGAAAATTCAGTGTATCTGTTAGAATTCTTTTGCTAGCCAAACAAAACAAAACAAACAAAACTCAGTTCATATTAGCCCGAGTTCATATCTGAGATGTTCAGCCTGCGGTCAAGCTTCAGTATGCAGTTCAATCAGGACTCTGACTCTCTTAAGGTGTTCTCAGCTCTCTGCTTTGTGTGTGGATTGGACTTTATTCTCAGTTTGATTTCCCTCGTTACTGCAAAGTCGTGATGGAACTACCTGCTTCCTTTTTTTAAAAAAATATTTTTTATTGATTTCAGAGAGGAAGAGAGAGGGAAAGATAGATAGAAACATCAGTGATGAGAGATAATCATTGTTCGGCTGCCCACACCCCACACTGGGGACTGACCGGCATGTGTTCTGACTGGGAATCAGACCATGACCTCCTGGTTCATAGGTCCATGCTCAACCACTGAGCCACGCTGGCCAAGCACACTACCTGCTTCCTAATTCCCATCTGGGAAAAGGGAAAGTATCTTCCCAGGACTGTCAAAAAAGAATCCTGAATTTCAACATGATTGGTTCATTCCTGAGTCTTGGGATATTGGTTCAGGCCTGGACTGACACTGTCAAGAGCAATGAGATTACTGTGACATCTTGAAACAGATTCCTGGAGATCGGGGTCTGGGCACTCCACTCAAACTTTACTGGGAGCAGAGAATTGATGTTATGGAGGTAATTACGGGGTCCACCAGTCATGTAACAAATCCACATAAAAACAAAAAAACAAAACCCTGATTAATTTAGGTAATTGGGAACAATGTCTTGACCTATGTTATGTGAGGAGGGGAAATTAAAATTTTGATACATAGTTTTGTATCCGGAATGGTGGTGAAGGAACCTGATTTGCAGCATTCTCATGTGGATTGAGTAGAGGATGAGATGAGGATAGCTTTTAAACTAGTTAAGAAGAAAATATTTTCTAAATAGATTAATAGGAAAGATTGTAGAAAAGGTTCTCTGTGAGAGCACATTTTTGCAAATGGCCCAAAGGATGCTTTTATGCATATGGTGACATATATTGTATGAAAACTATATGAGCTGTGCATCAAGGCATGGTTTTTTAGTTGTACTTGACATGCAATTAACCTAGTTCTAAATGCAGTCTTACCCCCAAAACGTTAACTCCATTTCTCTTCAATAATCTCTTCAGTCAATTTTGTTCCATTCAAAGGTCATAGGACCTTTGAACATATTCTTAGTGGATGAAATGAGGAAACTTCCTATGTAAAACTTGGACTACCCCCACTCCCCACTTATCAGCTCCTGAGCGGTGTCTATGGTGATTTTGCTGTCATCCAGACTTAGTTCAGTTCCCTGCTCTGCCACTGCCTAGATGTGTGACCGGGGATTTATTTGATCCTGCTGAAGCTCTTCTTCCTCCTTCGGAAGGTGACAATAATGATTGCCTACAGTAGCAGTAGTCACAACGATGAAATGTGGCAGTGTTTGGAAAATGCCTGACACAAAAGATGCTCAATGAAAGCTGCTAACATTACTATTGCACACTCACTCACAAACAGTCCTCAGGCCAGATTCTCTTTGTTTCAAGCACAATCTATCCATACTGCTATGAACCGTGACATAAAGAACTTTCTCCTAATTTTGCGGCTGTATGGCTGGTGTTGGATCACAAGGTGGGTGTTGTAGATAAAATGGTGTTTGGGTAGGTGATTGATAGTGGAGCTCCCATCTGTGAGTTCAGGTATCCATGCGTTCTTCTCCCCTCTTCCTCTCTCAAAAATATTCTTTTTCCCTTTGTTTTCCCCAAAGAAACGTGAGACCTTTTTGAACTGTTGCATGTCCAGTGCCCAGATCTGGGTTTCCCAGATGGAGGTGGAGGCAGAGCTCCTCATAGTTGAGCCCTTCTCCTCCATTACCAGAGCTCCTATGAGCCAAAGGTTCACTACTGTTCCCCCAGTGTCCTAGGAACTACCCCACCTAGGCACATGGAGAGAGGCAGAGATGCTGTTAAAGTCTCCACTTCCTGGGGGAAGGGAGAGGGTGTGCCTGAGCAAATGTCAGAAACTTCATGTTGTTTTAACCCATTTTTGTACATGTGAATGAGAATTCATTCCCCAGCGTTGCTGATGGAGGGCACCCACCCCACCCCACCCCCTTTTATGACTGAAAGCCAGCTGAAGATTCACGTGCAAGGTTCATTCTGGAAACACACGATGGTGGTTTCCCCGCCCCTCCACTAGTGGTCCCTCACTTGGGCATCCCGGCACTTTAATCTTTCGCCTGAGGGGGAAAAAATCTAATATACTGTAACTAGGATGTTTTTCAAAACTAGGAACACTTCAAAACAAGTTTAAATATAAATGAAATTGGTTTCCAAATGTCTTGTTAAAAAAATGCAGATGTTTTATATTTATTATATCATTTTTGTTTTAGCACCTTGCAAAATTTTACAGCATGGAATTTTATTTAATGCAGTGGCATTTGAACAGCAATATTAGAAAGCTGTATTTGTTTCATATTTGGGGACTTTTTCTTCTCATTGGCAGGATATTAAAACTGAAACTAATGTAACCTGGTGTTTGGGAATATGTGGACGAGGCATTTTGCTTATTGGTAATTGAAAAAAAAAAAAACATCTCCCCTCCAAATGCACCTCTAAAAGAAACAACAACACTTTATTGCTTAGATAAGTGATTATACGTTTTCAGAATGCCAGAAAGTTCAAATGAAGCCATTTGAAGGAAGACTTGGCTCCTCAAGTGCGAGGACTGTGTCTCTTGACTTGGGCTGTTCGATGCCAGGCAGGGCCTAATAAATCTCACTGTTGATTTGTTGCTTTTGCTGGTTTAGGATTTTGTAAGGACATATGGCACAGTTCAGATTACAATATGGCTCAGAAAGAGAATTATTTCCAGGGAATAAAGCAAACCCTATTCCGATAGCCTCTTTCTCCCACCCCCACCCATCCGCCCTGTCCAAATTTTTAACCACACCTCCTTTTAATTTGTTTTTTTTCAAGATGCTGCACTGCTGTCCTTAATGAGGGTATCAGCTGGGTGTTCACAGCTGCGAAAAATCCCAGCTTTCCCCCTTTCTTTATCTGTAAAGTTTTCCTTCTACAGGCATGGACAGGTTTCTAGTTTTCTTCTAACCAAACCACAGACTCGCTGCTGGTTTTCACACCCTCCAGGTCACAATGAAACCCCCTATTAATTAAACTGAAATTATATCTGAAATAAATCACTTGGTGAAAGAAACCCACTGTGGCATTTTTTTCCTAAAGATGTTTGCAATAATTAATGAAACATTTGGTGACTGGTGACATTTTTGATAACTCTTAAGCTGCCAGAAGATGTTGATATGTAAATACTCTCTGTGGTCTTTAGAGCAAAGAGTCTGAAGAACTAGCAAGGGCTGAGTAATAATTTTGGTTTTTCTAAAGATCTTATTGCTTTTGGGGGAGGGGCGGGGAGACTAGAGAGGTGAAAGATGCTCTTTGAAGAGAAATTCTTGGAGGTCGGAGTTGGTAAACTGTGGCCCACCAAATGTAGCCTGAGCCTGTTGTGTGTGTGTGTGTGTGTGTGTGTGTGTGTGTAAATAAAGTTTTATTGGAACACAACTACTCTGTTTATGTACTGTCTATGGCCCCCTTTGTGCTACCCTGGCAGGATTGAGTAGTTTCCACAGAAACTGCTGTTTGGTCCATGACACCTAAAATATTTACTATCTGACCTTTTACATATACAATTTGCCAACCCTAGATAGTGGTAATGTCCTTACAGGAGTTTGTCTAAGTGGCAGTCATTTTGTATCACTTAGAAAACCACACCTACTCACAATGGAATGATTTTAGAATCAGGAATAACATATAGTCACACACGATGTGCAAATATACATGCTCCCATTCTTTTATTCCTGGCACGCATTACAAAGATTCAGATCAGTCATGGCACATTCTCCTCCCAGATCTGGTCTCAGACTCTCCGAACAGTTTTCTGGCAGCGTTGTCAATGGACCACAGGTGTCATGGCAGATAAAACCATTCCCCCCGCCCCCCATCCATCTATTATGGTTTTTCTCCTTTCTAAGATACCTCCATCCAAAGTTATAATTGTAGTCATTCATAAGTCCAGTGGGAGGTTGTGTGATGTAGAGGTATTTATTGCAAGGGCTTATGAACCCACAAGGATATTAGGCCTTGTAAATACAGCCCCTCCCCCCCCAAAAGCTTCCCATGTGTTTTTTCTTTTCCTTTTAAAAAACATCTTTATTACTGACAGTATTACATATGTCTCTCCCCTCCCCTCAACCCCCTTTTTTTTCTTTCAATAAATGTCTCTTGAGGCTCAGCCTACTATGGGCTCTGTTCTAGCCATGGGGATTCAGTGGGGGCATAAAACACACCAAGCCTTGCTCTTCAAGGAGCAAAGACAAACAATAGAAACAAAAGTACAGACTGCAGGGCGGGTAGTGATGGCAGCCACAGAAACACCAGGTAGGGCAAAAGGAATGTTATTTTAAGTAGCAGGGTCCAAGACGATTTTCCTGGGGTGGTGATGTTTGAGTGGAGAGGGAGGTGAAGTGAAGAAGAAAATTTTTCTAATACTGAGGGAAGCCCATTTCTGGTAAAGGGAGCAGAGGCAGGAAGTGGGCAAGTGCTGCGTATGTGTGGGAGTATCAGGACAGAGTAGGCAGCTGCTGAGGGGGAAAGTGAGGAAGGTGGTAGGAACTGAGCTTTTGGAGCTGTGGGGTGGAGTGGGGCAGTGGAAAGTCCTTTCCTGTGTCTTGCCTCTTTGATCCCTCAGCACCCTCCCAGGGAGGGCAGGACCACCCTCCCTATCATGCAGAAGGGAGATTACAACAAACTGATGCATCCTGGGTCAAAGAACTGAGACTAGAGCCCAAGATCCTGACTTCCAGATTGTGCTTTTTTTTTTTTTAAATAAACAAAAAACAACAACAATGGATTTATGTTTCTTTGTGAGGAGTCTGTCTTAAGGCAGAATGTGATGAAATGATGAAAATACTCCACTCACCTTAATGGGGGCTGGACTCAGTGTCTTGCTTTAAAGGAAGAGAGGATATAGCAAGGGCACTATAGTAAGTTGTGGTAGGGGAACTGGTAAACACCACCTTAATCAAGTGATCAAGGTGAACATGAACATCTTCAGTGATGTTGCATCTCTATCTCTATCTCTATCTCTATCTCTATCTCTATCTCTATCTCTATCTCTATCTCTATCTCTATCTCTATCTATCTCTATCTCTATCTCTATCTCTATCTTCTCTATCTCTATTTCTACCTCTATCATCTCTGTCTCTATCTCCTGATATAATGTAATGAAAACAGTTGTTCACCTGTGTGATATGCTTCCTCCAAACCTATAACCTCTGTCGAATCATGACAAAAACATTAGACATACTTAAATTGAGGGGCACTCTGTAGAACACTAGGCCAATCCCCTAAAGTGTCAAGGTCACGAAAAGCCTGGGGACACTGAGAAGTGTTAGATGAGAGGAGACCAAGTCAACTAATGCAGTGAGTTAGCCCACATTAGATCATGGAACAGAAAAAGAGCATGAGTGGAAAAACTTGTGATATCTAAATCAAGCCAGAAGTTTAATTCCTAATAAAAAACAATGACAAATAGTTCATGCATTATTTAATAAATGTTTGTTCTGCTCAGTAGTGGGGAAAAAAGCTCCACCAGTCATGAGTGCTTTGGGGAAGACTCTAGAACCACAGCGACCGTGAGAGACTGTTGAAGGCTTATATCCATCTCTGTCACTAGGGTCTGTGCCCCAGGAAAGTGACCCTTATAGGTGGGCACACTTTCCAAACCCCTAGGGATGGGTTTTGATGTCCCTAGTGTGATATATCATAGAATGTCTCTTTTTTTTCCTCCAAAGTCTTCTGCTTCCAGAAAAATTTGAGGCAGCAGGTAAAAATGATTTAATTAATGCATGGGGCCTGTGGGAGTTAAATATAACTTAAGACTTTTGAACACAAATGGTTGACAGGCACAGCTCTTAATTACTTCATTCAGCTCACTAGTCTGCAGCGCTTAGACAGTGGGCTCTTGTTTCCGAGGGGCCTGGTGGAGATGTGAGGGGGCAGGAGGCACTGGAAGGAGAGGGGTCTCACATGCTGGGGGCCCAGTGACCAGGTTTTGGAAACAAACCTTCCCAGCCCACTGTACCATGAAGTTTGGCTCTTGGCATCAATCTTTGGAAACCTTAGTAGTGTGAAGCAGGCTTTTTTAGGGGGTGGGTCAAGGTGGGGGGTTGTTATCTTTTAAAACCACTACCATCTCTCGTGGTGTGGTTCTGCTTAGTGAATGGCTTACTTACTAAAGGATCTGAAAGCAATTAGGAGGTAGAGAGGTGGCTTTCCCACTAGGGGAAACTCAGGGACCACTTCCAGCCCCTTTTCTCCCATTCATCTCCATTTCCTGAAAGAAAGGGCCTAGGAGGGCAGGTCAACAGATAGGGGCCACCTCCCCAGGTGGCCAGTCCTGGCCTGTAGTTTCTGTGATGCAGTTCTGCTGCCTCAGTTCTCAGCATAGCCATGCCCTCCCCAAAGCCCCCCCCCCCCCCCCCCCCGCCCCTGGAGCTGGGAAGTGTCGTGGAGACAGGAGGACGTTCAGTCAACCTCTATGTCTCTGCTCCTTTGGGGCTGGCAGCTCCAACAAGCAGTGATGGAGAGGCCATGAGCAGGACTTGCCCGAACATCTGTCCTGGGACATACATAGTGATACCCAGCATCGGTCTCAGGCCAGCCTGCATCTGTTTCTAGTGCACTCTGCCCTTCTTCGGGGTCCCCAGCACAGAGCAGCAGGCTGACTTCAGTCATTATCTGCTCATTCATTCATTCGAAGTGAGACAGTGGCTCTTTGGACCCACAGACTTGGTTTCTATTCTTGGCCTGGCTCATTCCTTGCTAGGTGACTTTGGAGAAGATATTTAACTTCTTTGAGCTTTATCTGTAAAATCAGGAAGAGAAAACCTGTTTCACAATTACTGTGAAATTCTGAATTGTAAAAAGCAGGGTTTCTCAGCCCTATTGATACTTTGGATGGAATAATTCTTCATAGTGGGGTGCTATCCTATGCATTGCAGCATTGTAGCAGCATCCCTGTCCTCTACCCAGTAGATGCCAGCAGCTCCTCAGTGTGGTGACCAGATACATTTCCACAGGTTGCCAGATGTCCCTGGAGTGGGAAAGAGGTAAAATGGTTCCTTATTTAGAATCATTGACCTAAAGAATAGAATGCAGATTGGCATGGTTTGTCGCACCTCAAGCCTGGTTGACAAAATTCTCACCTTCCCTTAGATGCCATGGCGGTTAGCAAGGAGATGTTCCTGCTTGCTAAGACATTTTAGTGTCAAAGTGTGAAGAAGGGACAAAGGCAGGTGAAAAGATACTTACTGGTGCAAATTATGGTTGGGATATTGGCCATAATTGGAAACATGGCATTGATTGCCAAACTGCGGGGTAGTGGGATCAGTGAGAGTTTAGAAATAGCCCAATGATGGCAGAGACTCTTCAAGTTTTGCTGAGGTGATGACCTGGCTATTCATGAACTCTGGACCCCACTGGTCTCTTGACTGTTAAAGGGCAGGCTCAGCCACTCACTCAAGGGCAGGCATAGACCCAACAGCTTCTAGCTAGATAATCTACAATCATGGGGAAAAATATACCCCTCCCCACATTTCTTCTGATAAAGGAGTGAAACATTAAAAAGTAATATTCAGTCTTGGGATTTGCATATTTTGTTGATTATCTACAGGTTTGACAATGAAGTTGCTTTTATCTACTAGTAATTGTCCCAAGCTCTTTCCTCTTTAGCCACTAGCGAGAATATTGACATTTGCCTATAGTGGCTGATGTGTTTTTCCTAGAACAACATTTCCATGACTGCTATGGTGGAACAGAAAAATAAGGCAAAGGAAAGAGAGTGTGGAATTGTGGATTCGAGTTGGCATGGACTTGGTGATCATCTTTATTCTGGTTTTAATGATGAGGAAATCCAGGCTTAGAGTGGTAACTTGCCCAAGGTCACCCAGCCCATTAGGTCAGAGAGACATCTTCCATCCAGGACACCTGACCTCGTCGGTTTCTCTCTCACACCTCAAATCTTCCTTTTCTGGTCTGCTCCCAGCACTTCAAAGGAGAACTTACCGGTAGGTTCTTTAATTTTTTGGTTTGTTTTGCTTTTTTTTCTTTTAATCGCTGAAACAAAAATATGTACAATGTTAAACAAGTTCCTTAGGACCTCAAGATAAATGCTCTTTTGTGTTTGAACCTTTTATTGTGGTAAATATGGATAATATAGCACTTGCCATTTTAACCCTTTTTACATATACAAAAAGTACATTGTACTATTTTTGCAGCCATCACCACCATCCAGCTTTGGAATATTTTCATCATCCCAAACTGAAACTCTGTACCCATTAAACAACTCCCTGTTATATTCCCACCTCCTCCCCATTCTCTAAGAGCCACTGTTCTACTTTCTGCCTCCATGATTTTGGCTATTCTAAGTAACACATATTAGTGAAATCATACAATATTTGCTCTTTTTTGTGTTTGGATTTAAGTTCTTTGGTGTGCCAGTCTGTTTTAAGTTTCCATTCTAAACTCCATGGTTGTAAATGAGCCTGCTGGTATTTCCTAACCACTGTTGATTATTTTTTCTCCTAGTTTATCTCTCTCCCATGATCCTTTTGTGGGGTGAAGAAGCAGCCAGAGGAGGAGTTTGGATGTCTCTGACTAGGAGGAGACTAGAACCCTCCTACACTTTTTCCACTCCCTGCAAAGACAGGAGGGCTGTGCTAACCTGTACGACTGGGCATGAACTGATCCCCAGGGTTTCCAGTAACCACCACAGTCTTAAGTAAACCTCTTCCTGCCGGAAGAAAAATGTGAGTTGAAATGAATGATGAATTTAGATGCTGCTCAGTGTTCTTAATTTTTTTTTTTAAAAAAAATCATGTGGTTTTTCTGTTATTTCATACATGGCCTTGGAGGTCTTTCTGTGGTGGAAGTGTCTTAAATATTAAAAGCAAATAAATAAATAGAGGATTGTCTTTTGAGCGCCTGACAGATTTATGTAGGTTTGAGGAGTCTGAGTGGTTGAATTTTTTTGTTTTCCTAGATCCTGTAAATGCAAGTGTCAAACAGCTGCCATAGTCATCAAGATAGCTAAGGATTTAAGTAGTTAGATTTGTAGAATTCATTCAGGGTTAGCCCAAATCTAACTTTGTCCATTCTGACAGGTTAATCTTTAATCTCAGAGACCTGAATGGTAGTCATTTCCTCCACCTGCGGACTTAACTTGATCTCTCTGGGCAGGTTTTGCATGGGCTGCCCTTACTAAACCATAGGGGAAGACACTTTTTTCCCCCTGGTGCTCACAGGCAATCTTTTGCCTTGTGGCCTATGCATGTCCTGGGTCCAGACAGAAGAGTTTTCAAGTCACAGGTGGCCATCCTGTGGTAACATTTGGCTCCATGCATTATGCTCTGTGTAGTGGAAATGGACCACGTTGCCAGCTGGAAAAGACAACAGGCACATTCCTTCAGCCAAGGCTGTGGTTGCTCCTTCATGGGCCATAAATGCTCTAAACCCTCACGTCTTAAAGCGCAGCTACAACATTCCCATTGCTCTTTGGGAGATCCAGACAAGGGCTTTGCCACTTGCCAAGACATAGGCCTTCTAGCTAGGCAACGTCATGTTTTAAATATCATGCATAGACACTGAGACTCAATACCAGTGGATTTCAGTCCTGGTTGCACACCGGAATCATGCAAAGAGCTTCCAAAACGACCCACTGGGAGATTCTGATCTACTTGGTCTGGAGTAAGAGAATTCAGGTGAAAAGGCGATTTTTCTATGTGTAGTCAGGTTTGAAAACCACTGTTTGAAATCCTTAAACCTATTTTAGAGCAAGCCATGCCTGCCTCATGTCTGTGGTCATGGTTTTAATGATGACAATGATGACAATGATGATGTTGATTAGAGCTAACATTTACCGAAACTTCCTATGTGCCAGATCATGTTTGAGCACTTTTACATGCCTCACCTCAGATTACCTTTGCAGCAACCCTATGAGGTAGATGCTGCTATGGCCCTTATGTGGGGATGTGGAAGCTTAGACAGAGGAGTTTAGTCACCCTCCTGAGGTCACCCAGGAAGATGCCACGCTGTAGCCTCTGTACTGATAAAGGGTGATTGGGCTGGTAGGCTGAGTGCTTCCCTCTGAAGACCTTCCAGGGTGGAGGAGACCTCAGTCTCTTCAGATTCTGCTATTTGAGCTGTTGTCTCACTGTGGGACTGGGGATGGACATTGCCAGGCACAGAGAGTGGCAACATCAGAAGGTAGGAGACAGCCCCTGGCAAAGGTCTCGAGCATCCCTGGGGCCCCTCTTGGGCCCATGTGGGGTAGCCACTGCCAGATGGGAATACCTGCAGTGACTTCTGCACTTAAATGAAATGCTGTTAGGAGGAAACATTAAAGAGGGATTGAAAACGAGGGCAGTAATGCTGAGGGCTTTTCCTGACATTGCATTAATAGGAGAATGTGAGCACTCAGCCAGTTCCCTTTAACTCTTACTTGACTCTGCTGTGGCTGCTTCTAAGGGTGTCAGGCTGGGCCTTGCAAACCAGTTGTCTTTGGGGGGGTCCCTAGACTTTTCAAGCTGTTTTGCAAGCCATTGGGCTGTCCAAAATGCCAAGCACTTTTTTAAATGAAAATATGCTCTGTGTGGTTCTGATTAGTGTCCCATCTTTTTTTTTTTTTTTTTTTTTTTTGCTCTTTTCCTGAACAGTTTTCATATTTTTGCTGCTTCGTGTCCCCACCCCACCCTTGGTCCATGTCCACTTCCTCTTGCCCACCAAGCATTCTTCTCCAAACAACTCACAACCCCCTGCTCTGCATCATGACTCTCTGGTTCTACTGGCTCCCATCTTCCAAATCTCTCCCCTGAGCCCCTTTCCCTGGAAAGTCTATGTAAAATCTGATACTGCTTGTCTCTACTTTCCTCCAACCTTAAAATGCCAGAAGAAACAAAGGCTCACAAATAACACAGTCAGTTCTTTACCATCTTCAAGCTAATTGTCATCTGGTGTTTCTGTTGTGGCAAGTTTTTCATTATTATTAATTTATTCAGTCATTTGCTTATTTGGGGTCTGAAATTGGGTGGGGAGAATTTCTGCCTCTTTAGGATCTGAACCACTGCTTGCTGAACACTAATTAGTACGAAGCTAATGATCTTTAAGTTGGGGAGCTTTATGCTCATGGTATAGAGATTGGATGCTTAGTTCTTAAAAAAAAATTAACATTCCCTTATGCCATAGCCAACTCTTTATCTTGTGGCTTGTGGGTTTTTCCAAGTCATTCTCTTCTTTTATCCATTTCATTTATCAAACTGCTTGGTGCTTATAAGGCAGATGATTGGGGAAAGTGCAGCCCAGATTAATCAAATAAACTGTTTGGCAATGATTTCTCTGAAAGACGATGTCAGGCAGGAAGTTCAGCTCTAGGCGCACGTGGGTTTGAGGTCAACGGGGATCTCATTTATCTATGCCAACCCCCTTGCCCTCTGCCCTCCCCCAAGTGCTCTTTGCCCTCACTCAGTAACCTAATTTGCGTTTGAAAAAGAGCAGCAGTTGCAACAGCACCTTGAATTCCAGTGCTAACCCAGCCTGGAGAGGAGCTGGAGAAATAGGCGGGTCTCTGCCAGGCCCTGGCTTGTGTGCAGGACCCAGCGGGAGGGCAAGGGACCAGGTCTCCTTCCTTGCTGAAGGTATTTCTCAGGAGGTCAAAAGCAGGGATCTTGGTGAGAGAGGGAGGCAAAGAAAGGGCGAAAGGAAATGAGGCAGAAGAAAGGAGGCTTTCACAAAGGAAAGTTGCTGATTCTGTCTGTGATCAATCATGCCTAACAAAGAGACCCTTGACAGAGGGCCTTGTTCCTCCCAGCACATCGCCATTCTGCCATCCAAAGCCTATCAGAAGATGCGGCATTAATTCAAATGAATGTCCCTCTTCTTGTGGCAGCTTTCCCCAACGTGGATGGAGTTGATGGACTGATGGCGTGATTTTTTTTTCTCTCTCTCTCTCTCTCTCAGATTTTCATGTTGTGGTCCTGGGTGGTAGGGCCCACCTTCCCAAGAAGCCACACATTTTCCCTAGCTGCGTCCCCCCAAAAATGTCAACCTCAACTATAAAGCTGAAAAAGACATTTCACATACATAAAATATGTAATTAAAATGATGAATTATTGTAAGATAGAATATTAGCCTTGTGACATTTTAATCTGAACGCGCGCGAGAGAGGGAGAAAGAGAGTGCAATCCGAAGCGCTCAATTAAATTTAGAATCGCCCCCCCCTCCATTGTTATGAATAAATAGAAAAGATTCTGTAGCAGTCGGTGGAATTATTAATTGCAACTAGTGTAGAAGGTGCATGCACCATATCATGAAATGGAATATCATTGTTAGTGACTATATTTCTTGGTAATTAAGGCCCAGACTAATGATGCAAGTTTTCTCCAGCATGATTTTCATCTGATTATGAGGCTGCTTCATTAAGAGCACTCAGCCTAACGAGCTGTAGCTGTAATAAAGTAATTTTCTGTCTTGTGCTCTGATTGATAAAGAGTTTCTATAGCTAAAAGGAATTGAAAATATAATTATAATTAGAAATGGTTGAATAAAGTTATTACAGGATTGCTGAAGGGTAGTGCAATTGACACCATAATGTTTTTTTGGAAGCGAGCATCTTAAAATTAGACTTTATAAAGCAACAAAACTCCTTTGCTAATAACTGGGCCGAATGTTGCTGCTTCCATAAAACGAACATTTAGATTAAAGGAAAATGAGACTTTCCCACATTGTTCTCGACAAGAAAAACATATGCAAGAAGAATGCCGTTGCCTTTCTTCCCAGCATTCTTCCCTCGTGAAGTAAAGCTTATGAACATACTTTTTACTCCATTTGTAATAATTTTCCTTCTGCCATATGTTGGGAAAAGATCTTTTTGATTAAACTGATGTCTTTTTAAGCATACAGTATAATTTTGGAGTTTCTTCTTGCCAATGTGCAAAGAGTTATGCTGTCTTTTTTTTATATATTTATATTTATGAAGCAGCGGGTTTCATATAATTTTTCAAATTGTGTAGAGATTTCCCCCCCTGTCTTTGTCATGCATTGGTTGATATAAAAATATAACTGGGGAGGACACCAGAGTCCACCCCCTCCCATGAGGAATGCTAATCAACTCTTTAGCCTAGAAACCTTATTTCTTTTTATGATGTTCACATTTATAAACCATGAAAACTCCGTTAGAGTGGTCCTTGGTGTTTATGTCATTGGATATGTCTGCAATATTGACATATAAATCTATGGTGGTGGTTTTATTTAGAATTAGCTGATATACTTTGTGCTCCAAATTAGTTTCACATATTTAATTTAGTCTCTTTTGTCCCATTTTAGCTCCCTGCACTGCATGAAAAACATGCATATACTTTAGATCTATATGGTTATGTAAATCTACTTTATGTAAACTCACCCAGATATTATGGGTCTGGACTGAACTGAGGAGTGGATATTCCTAGATCTACACTTTTGACTGACTATATCAAATCTATTTTACACGAATTCTGACAATTGGAAAGACTTAGAATTTCTGAGAATCATTACTAACATATTATCGGGCAATAAAAGCATGTTATTGGAATACCATTAGCAAGATTAGAGAGGGAAAAAAAGAGCAGAATTTTATTGGTTGTTCATTGAAAATGTTAGCTGTGATTAGTTACATAATCCTACATTAACCTGTAAATTAAAATTCCTTGGTGCAATTTGATGGCTGATTTAATTTTGTCTTTCTTTGTTTGCCGCAGGCTAATTCCATTATGAATTCTTTATACAGCCTTTTCCCTCAATGATTAGCAGCTTCTACTCAAGTTCTGATTACTATTGTACACTTAGCACTACATAAAGCCGGGGATTAATATTCCCCTGAAGAATTGTTGCTATGGATCTGCTCTATTCCTTCTAAGAGATGTTTCTGCAGCTTCAATTGTCCATAAATTATGATCTCTAGTGAATTATCAGTGGGAGTGAGCTGAGTTTAACAAGCTGAAGAGTGCACTCTAGTTCGGAGAGAAAAAAGGCAAGGGAGAAAGAGAAAAAGAGATTCTCAATTATTAATTGTGAGGTCGGATCATTCAGAAGAAGTGATATTTTCCCCATCTCTATCCTTGTAGACATGTACAAATCAAAATGAGGTTGTGGGTTAAAACAAAAGCTTGAAAAATCTTTCAATATTTAGTGATCATAACATGCTGCAGGGTCTAAATTACCTGTAAACAGGGAGAGAAAATGCTGGTGCTGCCACCCAGTAAACTAGCAGGGTTATAGGGTGTGTTTTATTTTGAGAAGTGGCAGTGTCTTTTTTTCTTTTCTTTTAATTTCATTGAATTTGTTGGAGTGATATTGGTTAATAAAATTATATAGGTTTCAAGTAGACAATTCTATAATACAGCCTCTGTATATTTTGTGTGTTCACCACCCAAAGTCAAACCTCCTTCCATCACCATTTATTCCTGCTTTACCCTCTTCTACCTCCTCCTCCCGCCCTTTGCCTCTTGCAATCACCATACTGTTGTCTGTGTCTGAGTGTGTGTGTGTGTGTGTGTGTGTATTTGCTTTATCCCTTCACCTTTTTCACCCAGCCCCCAACCCCCCCCCCAGAAGTGGCATTGTCTTAAATTGGGGAGTGCAATTTCCCCTCTATTAATTTTAAAACGTTGCAGGGAATAACAGAGACATAAATGGAATTGACTTAAGGATTTTTCAAGATGAGGAAGGATTTTCTCAAGAAGCTAATATTCCCAAGAAAAGGTAATATGTCGCTTGATTTCTCAATTTTGCTTTGCTGGGACTGAAAATCACAGTGGGATAATATTTGAGCATGTTTCCTGTTAGGATTAACATCACAAAGGACTGTGTTCTGGGTCCATTGTGAACCTCAGCTTGGATAAACCCAGGTAGGCATCCCTCCTACTAGCTAGCATTCTGCTGGGTGGATTCTTGCTCATCCTCGGGACTCTTTGGTCTTGTCCTGGGTCCCATGGCAGAAGCGCTTACTGCCTCAGACACTGGGAGCAAATTTAGCTGGAGAAAGCCTTTGGAATCAGGCTGAGACCACCATGCTTGATGAATTGCTAGCTTTTACCAACACATGTTTTAGTCCAAGAGAAATAAACACGTCAGTAATATATAGTGTAAGATGATTCTCTTTGCTTTCTTCTCCTTTTCCTCTCATTTAATTTTCTTCTTCTTTTCTCTTCTAATTTTCTCTCTCTCCCCTCTAATCCCCATCCTTTTTCTGTTCTTTAACCTTACTTTTTGGATTTCTTTCTTTTTTTTCCCTTTCACTTTCTTCTTCTTCCCCTAGCCACTGATCTCCAAAAGGCTGGCATTTTAAAGTTAAAGCAAAAGGTGAATTTTATTGCTACTTGGAAGGCAGCTAAGGGCAGAATCCTGAGGGAAGCAAGATAAAATAACGGAGTCTGAGAAATGCACTTAACAGAACATACACCTTGGAAAGAATCTTTCCCAAGAATTATCACTTCCCGGTATTCCAACTGCAAAGCTACAAATCACACACCAAGTCAAGGCCATTCTGCTATTAGGGAGGTGGCTCCTGTGAATAATTCTTAAGTTGTAGTCTCAACCTGTGCTGAGCAGTTCCTGGAAGTGGCGTCCATTTCATCAGTGCCTGGTCTCTGAGCGTGATTCCCAGAAGCCTGGGGACACACGTACACACATACACACGTATGCCTGCAAGTCCGTGCCACTTTGTTGGAGGCTCTGCCCAAGAGATGAGTCTCAGGGAGAGTAAGTACTTCATTGTCCACACTGCAATATTTCTGAGTGAAAATAATGAAGCCAGGACAATAGGTGTAAGGGAGCTGGCCCCAGGCAAATAGGACATGTGGTCACCTTAGTTTGAGGGAGGATTGCAGTCAAGTCCCTAAAGATGATTTTTCTTGTCTCAGTTCTATGTACTCATGTTTGCCTTTGTGCCGCTTGGCATTGGAGCCTTTTTCCTACTGAGGGATTAGGCTCCGCAGTCTCCTTAGGAGTCAGAGGCCAGTCTTCCACTCTGTGTTCTTAGACTCCTTTGCCCTAGAGCACAGATATGTAACCTGATTTGCCTGGCAGACATAGCCACAGGGACTTTGGTTTGGGAGCTAGTGATTGGAAAAACTGGGGTTTCCCCACAGTTTCCAGGTACAGCAGGGAGGGTAGTCCTGTCCTGGGATCCAGAGCCCAGGGCAGAGATTATGATGCATAGCTAGCTCTCACTCTCCTTCTCTAGTCCTCTAGATTCTGTGAAAATTACCGTATCATCATCAAGGTGTTGCTGTGAGAATTTAATGTGAAACCATATGGGGGACAGAGCAGATCACCCAAAATTCATTCCTCTATTCCACAGACAGGTGCTTGGCCTTGGATTCCAGGCGCAGGGGCTGGGCAGTAAGCCAGGAGTGGTATGAGAATGGGAGGGGCTTGCTGGTGACAGACTTATCTTCTCTATTATCTGAAAACCCATCTCTGGCTCCTCTGGGCACGCTCGCTCTATTAGCAGCGGGGTCGGAACAGGGAGCCAGGGCCTGGCTGGACCACCAGCGTTAGAAAGTGTTTGCTCTCTGGGAGCACTTAACGCTGTTTCTCACAAGGCAGCCAATGGCATTTTAGACAGAAAAGTTCTGCTTCCTGGATTATTGTTTCTGGCCCCATCCACTAAATGCTAATTGCCAGCATTGCTCTCCCAAGAGTTGTGACTACCCAAATCTCCCTCTCTACCCATTTTTATGTATCCCTGGAGAAGAATCCCAGATAAGATCCATTGAGTTACTTCCTATTACAGTGCCCTCCCTAGGAGAGTCTTGACTAGCATATTTTTCAGCATTTCATGACATTTTTAGAAATGTTTTGTGTCCTAGTGATGTTTTTATGCTCCTTACAAATTGGCCCCTACAGAACTTTCGACCCACCCATCCTGCGATTTAGTCCAGCTCAGCCTGGAACAGGCTCAGGGTAGAGTACTAAAGAAGGTTCATCAAAGACAGATTTTGCCTGATTTGCCTAAAGACCCATCCTGAAGCCAAATTTGAAGGAGAAAGTAAAGCACCCACTACTCATTTTATTTTAGATTACAGTCCTGTGCAGTAGCATTTTCACTTATTTTAAAAAAATTATCCTTATTGTTGAAAGTAATACAATATTTTAACTTGTTGAAAGTGAATGCTATTTTGTGAGTGATAACTCCTTCTAGAACCTTCTTCAGAGCCTGGAGTTCAGCCTGTAGGCAGGAATCTGGTCCAGTGGAGGTCCCCGAGGCAGTGCCTGCTGTATGAGGACAATGTTGGCTATAGGAGGAGGCTTATTTTGTATTAAATAACACCAGGAATCCTGATTTACAGGACATTCACCCACAGGGTTACCTGTATCTGCAGAATTAGGCAATTGTTTTCCCAAGGCACGTGGTAAATAATCTACACTAATAAAAGAGAAAAATGCTAATTGACCATATCTTCCCTACACCCAGTCAATCTGAATATGCAAATTAACCCAACAAAGATGGCGGCTAATTTGCATACACAGGCACTGAGCAGCCTGGGTCCCAGGAACATACTCCTGGCCACTTAGAGCCTATGAGTGCAGGCACCAAGCAGCTGGGGATGGGGCGAGAACATTCACATCTCGCCTGCAGCCACTTGCAAATGCTCCGGCACCAAGCCGCGGTTTAGGTCCACACCCCCAGTTTTGGGTCCCAGGCTGGCAGAGGTGCGCAGACCCACGTGGTGATCCCCTTGGCCCAGCCTGGGTTCTCAGCCACTGAGTCACACCAGCCAGGCAGATATGGAGGAATTTTAATGTTTATTTTTTTAAAAAAATATATATTTTATTCATGTTTTACAGAGAGGAAGGGAAAAGGATAGAGAGCTATGAAAGAGAAATATCTATCAGCTGCCTTCTGCAGGATCCCCACTGGGTATGTGTCCTCAGCCAAGGCACATGGAATCAAACTGGGACCCTTGAGTCTGCAGGCCATTGCTCCATCCACTGAGTCAAACCAGTTAGGGCTGTCCAATATGTTAAAGAAAAAAACCTTATCTAATACAGAGGGAATATTCAGGGGAGGGCATTTGGGGGTGACTGGGCTGTCAGGGAGGGCAGTTGGGGATGATCACGCTGGCAGGGGAGTGGTTAAGGGGTGATCATTCTGGAAGGCAGAAACGGTTAGGGGCAATCAGGCAGGCAGGCAGGGGAGCAGTTGGGAGCCATCGGTCCAGGATTGTGAGAGGAATGTCCGACTGCCTGTTTAGGCCCTGCAGTTGGACATCTCCCGAGGGGTCCCAGATTGGAGAGGATGCAGGTTGGGCTAAGGGACACACACCCCCGTGCATGAATTTTGTGCACCAGGCCTCTAGTACATATATAATGGTAGAATGATAGAATGTTTTGGTTTAGGCTCTTCTCTTTTTCTAAATAAGAAAAAGAAGTAATCAGTGTTGCAATGAGTTTTATCAGATCATCATCATAACAGCAAGTCACATGTACTATGTGTGAGATGCTGTTTTAACAGTGAATGTTCTAAACATTAGCTCATTTAAGCCGCATGACAGTTCTTTTAGGTAGTTATTATCATCATAATCATCATCACTATTTCACAGATGAAGAAACCGAGGCACAAAGAAGTGAAGAAATTTATCTATACAAATCATATAATTGCCTGAGCCAGGATTTGAACTGTGGACATTCAGCTCCAGAGTCTGGATGGATGGTCCTCAGGAGGAGAAAGCAGCATTGGAACCTGAGTATGTTTGCTTTTAGGAATGGTAGACTTCCCCTGTCTGTCTCCCTGCCTCTCCCTCTTGCTTTCTTTCCTTCTCCATCACAGATAACGTTATCTGTCCAAATATAACGGGAGCTCCTCCCCACTGAGACTGCTCCTCCGTGTTTGCTGTCCCTATCTCATTCAGAGCCTCGCTTTGACATTTCCATGCCCATTGCCTTTCAGCTTTTACTGCTGCCTTTCTTGCCAAATGCAAATAATGACTGCTCTTTTGCTGTTCCTTGTTTCTGGTACAGCAGGACAATGAGGGGAGCACAGATCAATGTTTCTCAGAGCATAGCAGTGGCAAGCCTTGAAAAGAGGGAACCCTGGTAACCCAACCGGAGGTAGAGACAATTTCCTTGCTCCATTGATGTCTCTCCCAGGGAAGAGATTCTCAGTAGAGGAGCCAGCTCTGGACTCAGAGGAAGCTGTGGCAGTTTAAATGGCGCGCACGCACGTGTGTGTGTGTGTGTGTGTGTGTGTGTGTGTGTGTGTGTGTGAACAGTCGCCATGCAGGGAGGATATAGAGGTCTCAAGCTAGGTGATTCCCTGAATAGCAAGCACAGGCAACACTACTGCATAAGTTAAACATTTCCTGCTCTCATATTGAGCAGTGTGAGAGAGTGAATGAAAACTTGAAAGGAAAGGGACCCACATTCTATGGATGCCTGCGCTTGCCTTTTATTTCCTCTCCATTCTAGCCACACAGCCCAAGTTTGCCTTTGAGCCAAGGAAGCTGAATAATTTTCCTTCTTCTTGGCCGAAAGACTTGCTGTCAAATTCCATGCAAGTTGATTCCGCTGATTTGCATGAGTGGAAATATAATCTGATGAAGATGTAAATGTACACAATTGTTTTCTTATCTGCAGGCTTTTTTGTTTCTTATTTGGAAACAGTCTGATTTAAATATGCCCATGTGAAGCAACTTACAGGGGCTCACACGTGACCAAGTGATTACATTAAAAGATCTCCTTTGGTTAATTCTGGCTTCTCTTTTATATCAATTCATTTGGTCACGCTTACAATAAGAACTCGTGAGCCTTTATAATAAAAATATAATGAGAGCTAAGCTACAAAGATAAGCAAGAAATGGCCCTGCCTTCTATGAGCTTACAGTGAGATACATTTTTTAAAAAGTATTTTGAAGTCATTTGGAATTTGAAATGAATTTTCCATATAAACAAGGTTCTAACACATTGCAGCTACTTTATCATTTACAAAATAGTATCATAATCCTAGGCAAGAAACCAAAAGCCTCTTTAGCTCCTTATGTACTTGAAACAAGGCAGTGAGGAGCCAGTTCTGTTGAGATCCAGCGCTCCCACCATTGCAGTCCTGGGCTTTCCCTTTGCCCACTTCACTCGGAAGTGGGACTGCCAAGGTGGCAGGATATGGTCCTGCGTGTTGGGTGAAGGATGCCAGTGGGTCCCAGCTTTTGAATATCCTTTACTTTTGTAGTTGATACCCCTCAATTATCTTTTGTGGACCCAATTTAGGCTTTCTTACAATGGTCAATAGGATAGTTCCAAATTTTGATATTGCCTGCCAGCCTCTAACAGTTAGTGCAGTGTTTTTAATCTCTAGTTATACAATATATTTATCTGTGCAAGTATTTAAATATTTTATCTAATTTCCCCCTGATTATTAAAAAACACACACACAACAACCCCAAAACTATTCCAAAGCAGGAGAATGAAAATATTAGTTTGGTGCCTAAAAATGTAGGTTTCATCAAGTGAATGTAAACATGGCAGGTTGGGTTATTTTTGGAATATTGGAACTGGGAACTCTTTCATCCTATTGAGTGAATTAGGCTAGTAAGTGTTCAAATGTGAAGGAAAGAAGAACATGACCACACAATATGATGGAAATAAGATTATTAAAGATTGTGCATGAAAATGACAAAGTACGGGTAGGAATTCTGTAATTTTACTTTAGCTCTCTGAGAACAGAACCTCTACGTAAGTTGATGGTTTAGATCGTATACCTTTGACTTTCAAACATAGTTCAGGGTGTGTATCAGTGGAATGAAGGCACACTAGAACTACATGGGGTGGAAAGGACTTCATCTCTTTTATTGAGAGGGGTGGGTGATGACAGAGCAGTGGCAGAGCAAGGCAAGGGGAAAAGAGAAAGGAGAGGTTCAGGCCAGCCAAAGTACCTTAGAGGGGACATTTCAGAGGCTGTGAGAGGTTGAAAGAGGAAGGTGAGCCTCTTGCTGGGGGTGACACATCTATAAGCAGGAGGCATTACTGGTAGAAAGTCACACAGAATGTTTCAAATCCTATAAGCAAAGGAAGGACAAAGAGCTGCACGAAGGAAGAGAGGAGATCATGTTTGATGGTGGACCAGGGAAGGCTTCAAGGTGTGTGTGGCAGTTGAACAGAGTTTAGAACAGTGGTCGGCAAACCGAGGCATGCGGCTCTTTGGCCCCTTGAGTGTGGCTCTTCCACAAAATACCATGTGCGGGCATGCACAAACAGTGCATTTGAAACTTCGTGGCCCATGTTCAGAAGTCAGTTTTCGGCATGGGAGTCTATTTTGAAGAAGTGGCGTTAGACCGCTCAAGGGGCCAAAGAGCCGCATGTGGCTCTTGAACCTCGATTTGCCGACCACTGGTCTAGAAGAATGCATAAGATTTTTTTCCAGTCAGACATTTGGGGAAATGATATGATGAGAACAAAATGGGATGGGATGAATTATGAGAACAAAAGTGCAGAGCAGGAAATGTAAGCATGGGTTTGGGGAACAGTGAACTGGAGGACAATTTTAGATTTATTTAAGGTTCATTGAGAAGAGTAGAGAATGATTAAGCTAGAAGGGTAGCTTTTGGCCACATGATGGAGGTTCTGGAATTCCACCCTAAACTCTGATTTAGATTTAATTTGTTAGCCACTTAATCTGGTGGTGGGAACCTGGGATTTAGGAGGAAGAAAAAGCAGTTATAAAGCTCTGATCATATCTTCGATGAAAGTTCTGAGAGCCTAAAGCAGAGAGGTACAAATGGGAATAGGAGGCACTGATGGAGCCAAGAGTTAGAATAAATGTGATTTGGCATGATTGGATTATGAAGGAAGAGAGAAAAGGGAAAGTAAAGAATGATTGAATGAATGGAAGATTGGTGGTGTTATAACAGAAATAGGAGAAAGATGGAGAAAGAAACAAGATAAATTTTAAAGATGTTTCATTTGAGATGCTCCTGGAATATCCTGACAGAATCCTCTGGAGTGTTTGGTAGAATTGGAGGCATGAAACTTGGAAGTAATTTCTTGGAGGTAATGGCAAAAGTAATGGGGATAAATGAGATTTCCAATGAGAGTATTGAGGGCAGAGGGTCAAGGCCTGTGGTTCAGAATGGTGGGAACTTATGCCTTTAGGATTTGGAGGAGGAAGTGAACCGAGGAGGAGAAAGGCAGGAGAATTAACTACAGTGTAAAGGATGGCACAAGGAAGAGTGAGCGTCAAGAAGGAAATGGTGAGCAATAGGATCAAGTGCTGGAAGTGGTTGAGGATGTGGCTATTAGAGGTCACCAGAGACTCTTAAGTGAGCAGGTCCATTTAGAGAGATGCCTTGATAGCTCCTGTCATATTAACTTGAATGTCTCCATGTGCAGGAGGGAATGCCACTGCTGGGAGTTAAGGGTTGCAGATAAGAACGGGGCTGTAAGTAGGAGGAAGTTCAGAAGAGCCATGAGGGGAGATTCATCAGCAGTGAGGGGCCAGCTAAAGTGAAACAGTATTGGAAGTTGAATCCAATCAGCATGGTTTGAGAATTTTATCAGATGAAAGCAGATGGTGAGTGTTCCCCAGGGTTAGAGAGTGGCAAGGCAGTTTTAGCGGGAGACCAAGGAGTTGAGGGACTCTATGGTCTTCAAGGGAGGAGGCTGAAATGGCCTAGACAGGAAGATGAGTGGTGGGTTGGCAGGCATGAGGCCCTGGTCTAGAAGAGCAGAGAGAGGGTGAATGGTTGACTAACATTAAAGGCATAAAGTATATTTAGTAGGAGCGAACATATGGGAATCAAGGACTATTAGGGGAAAGGGACTTTGGGGGGTTGGACTTTTTAGCTAGGGTAGGTTCCAGTATTGTGATGTCTGAGGGTATGACTGAGGCGGTGTTGAAATAGAATGGAGCTGAGGTTTTTGAAGTTCCACGGGTACGTGTGGTGGTAAGTCAGTGCTGAAGGGATCACAGTATGGATTCTGAAATCACCAGAGGTAAAAGGAAGGGGGCAGAAAAGGAAGGGAGGAAACTATTATTTGTTGGGCACCTGTTATGTGCCAGGCAATGTGCAAACATTTTTCACATCTGTTATAGTATTTTATCCTCACAATCCTCTAAACTTTATAAGTGAGAAGCTTAAGCCTCTCAAGGTGGCCCAAGGTCTCCCAGGTAGTACATGCTGGAGACAGGCTGTGCATAGGAGTCTTATATCAGGCTGAGCTGTTTTGTGAGAAGAACCTTAAGCCAAAAGTTGCTGTCATTATAGCAGGATCTCCTGAGGATCAATGGACAGCAGTGATCAGAATAAGGAGGGTTTGGTATAAATGGGAAGAGAGGAAAAATTGTTCGGTGGTGCTTTGGAAACGAGGTCTAGAAATGGAAATGCAGAGTCAGTGGCACATCAAAATCTCATATGCTGAGAGGAGGTGGGCTTTGAGGGACTACCAGGGGAAATGAAGATCCAATTAGAGGGATGTGGATATATTGTAATGCTTTAGGCTTATCCCAAGAGGAGCTTTGCCTCCTTATTGCCTTCGAACCGGTACAAATATGACAATTGTTTTCATCCTCTCCATTTCTGTTCTCATGTCTGCCAGGATCAATACCTAAGGATGGGCACTTCTCTGATTGAGCTCGGTAAATATTTCAGGAGCAATTCGAATGGATTCTTTGGAATCCTGCAACATTTATTTAAAATAAGAAAGGTGAAGTGATGGCTATTGTTTCTCTCAATGGAGGGCATGTATTTTGAGTTTTGTAGAAAATTGACTAAATTCTTCATCCTCTTTTTCACTTGTGGTAGGCCAAGTAAAAGGTACAGTAATCTCTGAAGATAACTGTATTTGTACTATTTCACTTTCCAGGGTCCCTGACTAAAGTCCATTTGCTCTCTCATCTGAGCACATTTAATTATGAACTTTTAAAATAGCTGATGGGACATTATGAATATTTTTTTGTTACTTAGACACTTTATTTTATTTTTTTAATCTTTATTGTTGAAATTATTACATATGTCTCCCTTTTCCCCTCATTGACCCCTTTAATCATCATGAAGAGTTTTAATGGGGCTAGGCACTATGAATGGAGTTATGTCCTGGGCATAAATGGGAAGTAGGTGACATCAGCAAGTGGTTAGCAGGCTCCTGTATGTCATGTTTTCTGGTTTCTAAAGGGCTATTTCAATGAGGCTGACATTTATAAAGACTAGTTGAGGCCAACTTCAGCCAAATATTATAAAAGAGTTCAGTCATTATTAAAATTGAGCTTGATCTAACTTAAGTTTCTTTCATTTTTAGTGAATTTCCCTTATATTAACAAATTCATAAACAGAGTAGATTCTACTTAAACATTTTTTTCTCCTAGGGAAAAATTTCTTTGATTTTATAGTTGTTGAACATACAACTTTTTGGCACACCGAAATCTGTTCATTTTAGGATTTATACAGGTGAATTTTTGATCATATTTCCTTGTTACACGAAAATGTTCCAGATACATTAGGTTTAAATAAAATCTTTGTTTCTGTCTTTGAGTAAGTGTCTACTTTTTTTTCTGGTGGTTAGTTGAGATGTGGGACCAAGAAGAGTTATTTGCTCTTGTCCTCATCTGCTGTGTGGTCTGGTGTGAAAAGAGCCACTCGTCTGTTCAAAAAGTATTTACTGAGTGCCTGATGGGTCAGGTGCAGCTCTGGGGGCTGGAATCACAGTTGGTGACAAGACAGAAGTCCTTGCCCATGCATTTCTGGTGGGAGAGACAGACAATAAATAAATAACCGACTGACTCTATAAATTGTAACGCCAGGGAGCAGTAAGCAGTAAAAAGGAAGGCAGGGAAAAGTGATAGAGAGGCAGAGGAGTGATCATTTTTGTAGCACTGTCAGGGATGAACTCTCTGAGGAGATGATGTTGGAGCTGAGTTAATGGACTGGGGAAATTTGGCATTGGCTGCTTTGCATTTGCTTTTTAATGCACAAAGCGCTTTAACATGTCATTCAACTCTCACACAACAGCCATGTGATGATGTTTCTCTCCCCATTATCAGATGAAGCAACTGAGTGCAGGTGGTTAAATGACTAGGTAGAATGCTCAGAGCTGTGTCTTGACTTTGTTGAAGTGGAGTGTTTGACTCCCACGCAACAGATCAGAGCTGCCAGTAAATACGCACCATTGCATCCAGGAGAGATGCCAGAATGGGTGCAAATCCACACAGAGAAGTTGCTGAATGCTGAGGTAGAATGCTGGAAAGGATGGTTCCTCAGAGGTGTCTACCTGGAGGAAAGTTGGGTGCATTTGGTCACTCATTATTGCCTTTGGTCCAGCCAACTCAGAAAGAGCTAAGACCGCAGATGACCAATTTCTGACATTGACCTTGGGATATCCCCACTAGCCTTTATTTGAAAGTATTTTTTAAAAATCTGAAATCTGCCTTCATTTAAAATGATGTTCACCACCCATCCCCACCAAGTCATGCCTCAAGTGTTGAAGAAATGCTGTGAAGCAACTGACAGTAAGCAAAAAGCACAACATGCCTTTTTGTTCTTTCCTTTCCATTTCAGAGAGTTCAGGCTTTTTGTAGCTCCCTCTGGAAACGAAACATCTAAACATGTTCAAAACACTGTTGTTATCTTTCACTTTACCCGTGAGCAATGCAAAGAAAATCCTGTGAACTGGCAGATATCATTTTGCTAACACTCTCTCGTACATCATAGCTGTGCTTCTCCAAGGAAACCTCCCTTTTTCTCATTGTAAGGCTATTTTTGCTTGGCATTTGGTTGGGGAAGTACATAGTTTGACTTCCCTTTTAAATTTCATTCCAGCCCTATCCACGGCATCTTTAAATAGCACTGTTGAGCAGATTCATCACTCAAACTTCATGGAAGGGATTTTACTTGGAATGCAGAGGCTAGAGACCTGAGCCTTGCTTCTGGCTTTGTAGAGGATCTAGATTGCCTAGGCAGACATGTGGTTACATGTGCCATCACTGTCCCTTCCCTAAGCCACAACAGACATCAATAATTGGACCTGGCATTTTTTCATGTTACATCTGGACATGGCTTCGGAGTCCCTCTCAATTCATGGCAGCCACTACCAACTACTGGAGTTGATCTATGGATATAACCTCCTTGTCATCTCCAACTAATCAGAATAATTTCCTGCAGACACATCCTTTACTGTGCCTACCACAAACTTTAAATATAATTTAAAATGCTCTTATTTTAGTCTCCATATTAGCATGACAGATACCACAGAAACACAATAGAATACAGAAGTCTTCCTCTTATCTGAGAGGAATATGTTTCAAGTGGATATCCTCCAGTGGATACCTAAAACCTGGATAATATTGAACCCAGAAATCTTTTTTTTTCTATACATACCTATAATAATGTTTAGTTTATAAATTAGGCCAGTAATAGATTAACAACAGAAACTACTAATAAAATAGAACAGTTATGTCCTAGCCAGTGTGGTTTGTAGAGTGGCATCCCCTGCAATGAAAGGTTTATGGTTCAATTCCCAGTCAGGATACTTGCTGGGGTTGTGGGCTTGATTCCCAATAGGGGGTGTGTAAGAGGCAGCAGATCTATGTTTCTCTCATTAATATTTCTATCTTTCTCCTTTCCCCTTCTTCTCTCTCTCTCTAAAATAAGTAAAAACATATTTAAAAAATAAAAACTAGAACTATTATAACAATATATTGTAATGAAAGTTATATGAATTCCTGACTATGGCTCAGTTGGTTGACCTTTGTCCCATGCACTGAAAGGTTGCCAGTTCAATCCCCAGTAGGGACATGTGCGAAAGGCATACATATTTCTCTCATATTGATATTTCTTCCTCCCTCCCTTCCTCTCTCTAAGCATGTTCTTGGTTGAGGATTTAAAAAAAATATGAATGCAGTGTCTCTCAAAATATCTTACTGTACTATACTCACCGTTCTTGTGATGATGTGAGATGATAAAATGCCTTTGCAATGAGATGTGTTTTCAGTTTGAGGTGTGACAGCAAGAGTAGCATAAATTTTCTATTTCCTTCTTCATGATTTCATGCATATAAGACTTGTTCTTATCATAGATCTTAGCAACCTAGCATATGATTTTTTAAATTCCTTATTAAGTTGAGAATTCTCATTTTTTCACTTAAAGGAAGCACTTTACAGCTTCTCTCTGGCATATCTGAATTGCCACCATCACTACTTTTATGCTTTGGGGCATTATTAAGTAAAATAAGTGTTACTTGTACACAAGCACTGAGATACAGTTGATGGCTACTAAGTGACCAATGGGTAGGGAGTGTATACAGTGTGGACACTCCAGACAAAGGGATGACTCATGTCCAGGGCAACATGAGATTTCATCACACCACTCAGACCAGTGGCAATTTAAAACTTGTGAATTGTTTATTTCTGAAGTTTCATATTAATATTCTGGAGTTTAAGTTGACCACAGGTAATTGAAACCTTGGAAAGTGAAACCACAGATAAGGGTAGATTACTATATCTGTGGTTACTAGCATGAGAAGAAAGTGTATTGGAATCTTTGGGAGGGAATCTAGACATATACATTTAAAAAAGTTCCCTAGGTTTTTCTAGCATTCCCACCTCTGGGTTGAGAAACATTAGAGCACACATTTTCAGTTTTGGGCCCAGAATTTTCCCTCACAATGGAGGGTGGACACCCTTGTGGAGAAGAGATATCTAGAACTCACCTTGAGTGGGTGAGAAGCTCTAAGAGGGCCAACTCTACTTGACGTGACCACTCGTCTTCATCAAAGGGAACTGTAGCAGAGGCTGAGTTTCCTGAGAACAGTGAGGCAAGTCTTGTCCTGTCTAAGCAAAGGGGTTTCCTGCTGCTTTGCCTTTCCTAGGACTCATTTCAGGCCTGGAAAGAAGATGATCTCCTTTGGTGGAAGGGCTGGTGCTCCTGTCAGCGCGAAGCTGGCCAGGCATACCTGGTCAGGCAGGAGGCAAGTTCTCTCACAAAGACCCCAATTGTAGCTTCCAGGAAAGAACTTCTCAGAATGTTCGAAAACAACTTGCGAAAATATTTTTTTGGAGGCACCTCATTAGTTTTCACAATAAATGCTCATAACTGGAAGTAATGATTCGGCAATTACAAGTCAAACTTCAAGTAGGAGCAGGAGACCTATTTCTAGAGAAACAAATAGGCCTGCCTCCCATTGAGCTAAATCCTACTTTGAACTTTCCTAGAGTTTATTTTCCCCAAGGACCTTTGGGAACTGAGCAAATTTCAGTTCATCAATAATACCTGTGTTTATAAATGACCTATGCCAGAGGACTCAGAGTTTTTTAGAGGTGGCTTCTGTATGCATGTTTGTCCAGATCATCTCAGAGGGGCCTTTCATCTCTGCCTAACATTCAGTGGTGTGCAGAGTCGGTGCGAGGGGGCGGGTGTGAGTAGGGAACATTATGACACTTGGTCCTAACAGGAGACCAAATGCCCGGGAGTCTGCCTGGCATGTGTTACAGCATCCATGCCAGCCTACTGTTCCATGAAATAATTTACGCACTTGTTTATCCATTTGATTATTCAACAAAAGTTAATGATTGCCTACTATATGCTGAGTCCCATGCTTTGTGTTGGGAAACATGATATTCATCTGGCAATACCTGCCCTCAGATGACTTAGAGTCTAGTGGGGGAAATAGACCTATACATAGATGTTTTGAAGCAATGGATCAGGGCATATTAGAGAAATGTCCTGAACTTTCTGGTGCATAAACAAAATTCTCTAATCTTAATTAGGGAGTAGAGAGAGGTGTCAGGAAGACATTTCATTGAGAAAGTGACAAATAATATGCATCTTAATGGATACTCAATAGGATATCATTCCCCCCCCTTCCTGTTACCTCCCACTGTAGGTGGGGCCTGGCTTCCTCCAAAACTAGACAAACAGAAGGAGCCTTTAGTGATAAAAACTAAGCCAAAACAAGGGACAAAGATTATTTGGGCATAAAAATGCACAAGAGGTATGCCAAGAGGTGGTCACTGGGTGGCCAGGTAGAGAGCTATTGGCTTATAGATTTCCACTCTCAGGCTACAGAGAGATTGTATCATGGTGTCTGTGATGCTCTCAGGTTGCATCTTTTCTTTCTTTTTTCCCCCACCCAATAATTGTAGCTCCTCTGAAAGCTGTTTGTCAAACTTGCCATTCTGCAAGCAACACTTCCTAATCTCTCAGTTTTTCATCCTCCTCTAGACTCCTAATGTACTTTTCCATATGCCTCTTTTTCACTTTCCATCCTCTCCCCTTGTCCTAATTACTTCCCTTCATAGCACAGATTCTACAACTCAACATTAAAAGTCCTTCTTTGTAAAGACATTGCTCCCTGGTTTTTCTCTCACTCCATGATACTCATCTGGTAAAACCCCAACCATATTTAATACTGTCTGTCTATCTATCTATCTATCTATCTATCTATCTATCTATCTATCATCATCTATCTATCATCATCCATCCATCCCATATTTGCACCCAAGCAACTGAACAAGCAGAAGAACAATACCTGCCCAAACATTTGATTCCTGTGAACACATCTTGAATACTCAACACTGTTCTGCCATCTGCCACACTTCCTTAGAAGTGTATGCATGCTCACACTCTCCAAATGATTATTTTATTAATCCATTCATGATCCATTTGGTGCACATTAACTTTATGTGTAGCACAGTTACAGGTGCTGGAGACAGATCAGTGAACACGACTGAAGGTTATCTTCTCTCCTAGAGTTTCCATGTAAGGTAGCAAACAGATGATACACAAGTAAATAGCAGATATTTACTAAGAGCTATGCAGAGGATTAGAGGTAAATTGACAGAGGACCTGGGTGATTACATTGGATTGGTTTTAAGAAATCTCATTGAGAAGACATTTAAATGATATTTGAATACCAAGGAGGAGCCAGCATGTAAAGATCAGAGAAGGCACATTCCAAGCAGAGAACAGCTGCAGCCAAGGCCCCGAGATGGGATTGGGCTTGTCTTGTCCAAGAAACAGAAAGACTAGTGTGGCTAGACCATAGTGGGCAAATAATAAGTAGTATTAATTAGAGTAGATGTACATGGATAAAGAATTGCAGATGTAGGGAGGTTGTAGGTTCAGGAATTTCCACTGATGGCCTGATTTTCTGAAGGAGAGCTCTATCTCCCATAAGTCTCAAGCTGTGTTGTAGAGGCTATATAGGTGATAAGGAATGTGGGGAATTTTGGAACAGTGACTGCGGTGAATGCAGGAACCAAGGACAAGGGTAGTATAGAAGGTGGAGCTCTGGTCCCTATATATCTGGGATCAGAGTTTGTAGTGACTTTAATTATTCAGTTGTGCTGTGCTGTTTGTGGGAGCAGAAGCGGTCAGTTCTTACATTGATCTGAGGATGGTGTTTTTCAGAATAGGTTTGGAAGAAAGGATCAAGATGCAAAAGAAATGAGACTATAGGTAGGTAAATAATTTGAAGGTCAAGCATAGAGTTCAGGCTGTTAGAAGAGAGGCCCAGAGGGATATGAAGCCTAAGGCAAAGTAGAGATAAAAAACAAAAACCTCTATGAGATTGAACTGAACAATAGTTGTAGAATTAATTTCAACAGAGTTTTATTATTTTTTATTCAGCAATAACAACCTGAATTATAGATAGTAACTTGGCACCTTGGCATGCTAGGAGATATTTAAGTCTGTTTGAGTGGGTTTATCCTCTTTGGACAGAAGTATTTTGTTGAGAAGGCCAGAAGGAAGGATCTTGGAGAGAAGGAAAAGGTGAAATGAAACAGGTCAGAAGAAAGGAGACTTTCACAAAGGAAAGCTGCTGATTCTGTCTGTGGTCAATCACTCCAACAAAGAGGCCCATGATGCAGCCTTGCCCTTCCAGAATGTTCCATTCTACCAGCCAAAGACCAATCAGGAGACATAGATGATGATTTAGAGGAAGGCCTTCTGCCACTTTGTCAGTTTACCATACAACAATGTGCCTGGGGTTCTTTGCAGGTGGTATACTTTAAAAAATTATTTGTGTATAAGCAATGGTCACATCTCATCAAAGCCAAAGCGACTTTTAGAAGAGAAATACTGCTTTTTCATCTTTTATCTAAAAATAAAAGATGTTCCCAATAATTTGGTCTCTCCTGAGGTTTGAGAGGAGGTATGAAAACATCAAAGAACCAATAGGTCAACATTGGTATTGAGGCCCACAAACCATGCTGGCATAGACATCCATTTCTCACTTGAACAACTATAGTAGTACCAATTGGTCTTACATCCTTCTGGGCCTTTTCTATTACCTACTTTCTATGCTATAGCTAGAAAATAGTTAAAACAAAAATCCAATTGTGTCACTTTGCTTAAAACTTTCCAATAGATTCCCATTTACATTAGGTTATGAACCTAATCCTTTGCCTACATGGTCTAGAGCAATGGTCAACAAACTCATTGGTCAACAGAGCCAAATATCAACAGTACAACAATTGAAATTTCTTTTGAGAGTGAAATTTTTTAAACTTCTTCTAATGCAACTTCTTCAAAATAGACTTGCCCAGGCCATGGTATTTTGTGGAAGAGCCACACTCAAGGGTCCAAAGAGCTGCATGTAGCTAACGAGCCACAGTTTGCTGACCATAGGTCTAGAGGTTCTGTGTGGTTTGCCTCTTGTTCATCTTTATAGCTTTTTCTGATCCAGGTCTCTTCTTGATCTTGGCAATGCAGCTACAATGATATTACTTCAGGTCCTTTGTAAATGATCTCCCTTTATCTGGCATGTTACCCCCAATCTCTAATCCCCAGATAACTCATGCATTTTTCTTCAGAATGCAGTTCTATTAGCCTTTCTTTAGGAACCCTTTCTTTGGCTTCCCTGACTGGGTCAATTGTACCATTTTAATATACATGTTTCTAGTTATCAGTTATTCTGTCTACATTTCTCCCCTAACATGTCCATTTGATTTCACTCTTCCTCTCAAGATTGTAAACTTCATGAATATAAGAATCATCTTTTTTTTGTTTGTTTGTTTAACAATGCTCACTTAACATCTAGCATAGTGCCTAGAACAGGGGTGGGCAAACTTTTTGACTCAAGGGCCATAATGGGTTCTTAAACTGGACCGGAGCGCCGGAACAAAAGCAACCTGACCATGCTGACACTCTCATCTTGGGATGCTGGTGAAGGAGCTGAGGGGAGAGCAAAAGAACCCTCCGCTCTTTCAGCTCCGTGGGCCGGATAGAACAGCCGAACGGGCCGGACCCGCGGGCCATAGTTTGCCCACGGCTGGCCTAGAATGTAAAAGATGCTTAATAAATGAATAAATATACCCACACATGGGCATATGATTTGATAGTTCATTATTACTGAGTGGAAGTTAAAACCATCTTGGGAACCAATGTCAGTTGACTGTTCTTTTATTGGGTTCTTGAAATACTAAATTCACTGCTGGGCTTATCATAGGCATCATTTAAATATTAGAAAAATGACAATCATTTTTTCCCTGTTCAGTTTGAGAGGACTCTAAGGAAAGTCTTTCTGACTATAAATACATAACATCCATCTGCAGATATTTTGTCTTTTCCTTAAGCTCCCTGAGATCTCCAGCTCTTCTGAGTGGCCCTACTCTTCAATCAGGAACCCTCCCATGAGAGAAGCCCTCTAAGAATGCTGCTTTTGTTTACTGGGTGATTTTGAAGCCTAGTCTATTCTGGGAATGAAAACCCAAGCTGAAATGGTTGGAGGTTGCCAATTTGGAATTTAAACCACTTGACTCTAAGACTATGGTGACAGGAGCACAGGGAAAAAACAGATTAGTATCTGAATTGCAAGAATTCCTTAGGGCTCACTGAAAATCTACCTAAGAAAGGAGGGGAAAAATTATAAAATTAAACAGTTCTATACAAAGGGCCATTTTGGGGGTCAGCACCCTGTTCACTTATTTCTCTATCATTTTTCCACTCTTAGCAGTTGTCTCTGAAACTGGCAAAGAATCATGGCAACATTGGTACCAAAGTCAGTTTGCTGGGAGGTCATATTTACTGGTACGAGTACCATCCTGATTTTCAATTTGTCATTACACCATCTTGTAGGCTGGAGGTTTTTAGAGTATAGAGAGATGGGAAATAAAAGAAATATGTATTGCTCATGAGTAATTGTTGTTATTTATTCCCTATCCCTTAACCCAGAGGTGAAGTGTCCTAGTCAAGGACTTTAGCTAAATGGGGGACTCCTAATTTCTGCCAGATGGAGGAAATATGAACTTGAAGGGATATATTTTTGTCGTGTTTACAGTGCATGGAAGTTTCCTTAAATATATAATCAGAGATAATTAGACTATATGTTGTAAGAAGGGGTATAAACACTATTGACATGCTAGTCTTAGAATACGTACATTTGAGTTGATTTGCCTTTGACAGTTCCTGATTTTTGACATTTTTTTGATATTTTGGGAAGCAGATATGATGAAGGTAAAGAAATTTGAGCTTGAGAATAACATCTCTTGGCTCCAAAATAATATTGCTTTTTTTTGTCCTCTTAACCTTTTAATCTACAGAGATATTGGCAGATGGAGAAATGTAGATCTAGAACTTAGCAAATCAGATCATTCAAAATGGCAGGACCCTATCTGCCACCAGACTAATGAGCTTGAATAAGAGTACTGAAATTCTCTGCTACTGGGTTGATATTTTTTACTCCCTGTTGAATTTTCCACACTCACTTCCTCCAGTCTTGAGACAGATTTGGTATCAGAGTTGTTTTTTTGTGTGCCCAACAGCTGACTAGGTTGCCTCTTAGCATTGTGAGAAAATGTAAAGCACAATAACAGTATAAAAGTATAAACAGTCTTATTATTAACAATACAGTTAGGAAAAAATGAGGTTTCCTATATTTGAGACACATTTGATAACTCCCTTGCCTTCCTAGATAATAGATATGGCCCGAGGCAATCCCAGCATGGAGATAGAATTTGAGTACTGACCACTAACTAGCACAGTATATTTCTGGGGCTTGGTGCCTTCCTATAGACCCCCATGTAAATGCTTCCAGAATTCACTGCTTGTGCTGCTGCATAACAAATCACCTGAGAGCATAGTGGCTAAAAACAACTAACGTCTATTACCTCAGAAAATGCAGTTTTCTGTGGATTAGTAATTTGAGAGTGGTGTAGCTGAAGGGTCAAGGTGTTTTATGAGATTATAATAAAATATCAGTTGGGGTTGCAGTCATATGAGGATTTGACTTGCACTAGAGGACCAGCTTCCAAAATGGCTCACTCACATGGCTGTTGGCAGGAGGCCTCAGTAACCTGACACACTGGCCTCTTCATATGGCCACTGGAATGTCTTCATGACATGGCAGCTGGATTTCCCCAGAGCCGGTGATCTGAGAGAGAGCGAGGAGAGAGGTACATTGCCTTTTATGTCCTCTCATCGTAGAAGTCATGCTACTTCACTTCTATCACATTCTATTCCTCAGGTAACCAAGTTCAGTTTACACTCAAGGGAATAAGAATTAGGCTCCATCTTGCATATCAAAGAATTTGTTGACATATTTTAAAGCCACCCCATTGTTGACTGTGACCTGCTCTACATTGAAATGTTTATTTCTTGTTTGTGCTGTGAGATCTCATCACTTCCCCCTGGTGCTAATGATGGTACTATGATGGTTTGGGTCCAGGAGCTGCAGCTGGTTTGGAACTCTCTGCTTCCCTACCTGAGGAGAAGCACACCAAGCACATCTTGTAGGGAATCTATTTGGGCTAAACTTAAGTTCTTTATTTTAAGAAAGCAACCCTTTGATGCTTTGTGGGCAGTCTAATTTCTAGTGATGGAGAATGTCAATTAACTTTGTTATCAGCTTCCTTTGTTTTGCAAAAAATTCTTCAAGATGAAGTTACTTATCCAAAAGTACAGCAAATTTCCCCTCCTGCACTGTGCTGGGAAGGGGCGAAACATTATTTCCAAGGACTTCATGATCCTTTCCTCCCAGATAGCCTTTGTCAGAGCTACAGAAGTCCACTAAAATTTGTGACCTAATGGGGATTTGTCAGAGGCTCTTGGGGCGAGGAGGTGCCTGCAGGAATCTGAACTCCTGATGCAGACTTAGCATACCAGGACCCAGGTTGTCCGTAAGAAGGGCCAACACTGGACATAGCCTCTGGCCAAGAGTGAACCACTCCTGAGCCTGACACCTCGTAAAATCAGTGAAGTCCATTCTTCCTCAGGGCCTTTGCACTTGCTGTTCTAGGCATGAGCCTCCAATGTTCATGCCCCAGTTTGTTGCCTGGCTGATTCCTTTTGGTCACCTAGGATCTCAACCCAAATGCCACCTCATCATTGATGATTTCTGAGACCCCACAATCTAAGTAATCTCATTCTCACTAGCAGGCTCTCTTTAGTAGTCCATCATACTTTATTTCCTTTAAAGACACATGAATCTTTCAACTTAATCTGGTTCAGTTTCTGTTTGTTTGGTCTACCTCTCTCCATTAGAATGCTTGGACCATGAGACTGAGAGATATTGTTTTTCTTTTCCTCTCCTACATCCTCAGTATTTACATCAGTACCTGATGCAAAGTAGGTGCTCAATAAATATTTATTGGAGAAATAAACAAATAAGTGAGTGATGGAATTAATACAGATTCTGCTGTGAAAACAACAACAACAACAACAACAACAACACACACATACACACACACACACAAGACCAACATTACATTTATTACATTTATATTACAGCCTATGTGTTCTTGGGAATATCTGGGAAAGAGAAGCACTATTAACTTGTGGTGGTTAGCTTTGAAAATATTTCATGTGAACATTAAAGAAAGTGACTTTCTTGGTATCTAAGTTAATTGAAGCAGAGCATACCTGTTACATGTGCTTTCTGTATACATATTGGGAACATCAGTCCTACCCGTTGGCCAGCTCATTGGCCCACATATTCCTATGCCTCACTGCCCTGAAGGTGAGAATTTGATTACCCCAAATGTAACATGAGGCTTTACTTCATCTCTCTCTCTCTCTCTCTCTCTCTCTCTCTCTCTCTCTCTCTCTCTCTCTCTCTCCTCTCTCTCTCTCTCTCTCAATCCTACCCAGTTGTTTTTTTTTTCTCCTTAGCCATCTTTTCCTCAGCTCAGTTGCCAAGTTCAGGTCATGGGTCTCACTCTTTTATTTTCTAACTGCCTTACATGTTTACCCATTTTGGAGGTTTTTTTTTTACATGTAATTCAACATCTAAGACTGAGAAAATCCAAACCCTGGTAAATCTCTAAGTGCCAGAAGTCTGCAGTTATTGGCATTTGTTTCCTCTGTGTTCCAATGGTGTTTTCCCGATTCCTCTGCCCCATCTCTCCTCTTTGTCTCTAGGGAAAAGTCTTTGCTACTGGATTCTTTAAAGGGTTTTACAGATAAAGGTAATATAAAGGACAGACTTAAAAGAGGGAAGAAGACTATTATTTGAAACCAGGTGAGGCCACAGAGGGAATATGGGTATTTTCAAGTTCACTTCATTGCTGAAAGAATACAGTAGCCTGTGTGATGTGCTAGTCTGAGTTATTTGGCAAATAATGCCTTTTTTCCCCACAGAGATGACTGCATCTTGGCAGGGTGGGATTGATCCCCATCAAAGAGTTTAAAAAATACAAAATGATTTGGATATATTGGATTCAGAAAAATTCTGCAACTGAGTAATGAGCAGGTTAGCATTATTACTAACAGGTGCAATAGCAATGAAAATTCAGGACAGGCCCGGCTGGCGTGGCTCCATGGTTGAATGTCAACCTGTGAACCAGGAGGTCATGGTTCAGTTCCCAGTCAGGGCACATGCTTAGGTTGTTGGCTTGATACCCAGTGTGGGGTATTCAGGAGTCAGCTAATCAGTGATTTTCTCTCATCATTGACATTTCTCTCTCTCTCTCTCTCTCTCTCACTCTCACTCTCACTCTCTGAGATTATATATATATAAAATTCAGGACAAGGCATCCAGCGAGTCAATGGTCTGGATACAGTTTTCCCTCCAGGTTGAGTCTTCACGTTCTGCAGCTTGTTCTGTGCTTTTGGAAAGCTGTCCTGTGTCGGGTATAGCAGTGGGCTACTGTATGCTCTGGTTTATAGGTAGATTTGCTACCAGGAGGCATCAGCAGAGAATCAGAAGGCAGGAGGGGAGGAGAGTCAGCGTGTTAACCCCTCTGGTTTGTATCCAGTTAATGCTCTGCAGGTGGCCATCTAGATATATTTCATCTATCAGTTTCCAGTAACTTGTTCTCCTCTTGTTCCTTCAGTGTAGGATGTCTTCACAAGAGCTGACGTAACAGCTCTTCATAACTACTGGCCCCGAGGTGATACACTGTTCTTTGCTGATTTCTTCAAATTTTGTCGGTACCTTGGGAATCAGTCCTTTATTAAATTCACCTCAAATTGATGAGGCCTTATATTTCCTGCCAGGACCCCAATGCCTCTATAATTCAATCTCAATCTTCCCTCTTGAAGCCTAAAGGCAGAACACTAGCAAAACTTGGGAACATACCCCGTACAGCTTGTTCTTCAGTATTCTGAGGAAAGAAAGTGAGCACATACGCTTGTAGTGCAAATTATCATTACATTGAAAAGTGTATATATACATTTGCTAAAGAATTAAAAAATATTTTGGTCTCATTTCTAAGTAAAGCCCTGATTGTGGTTTGAATTAATTAGCAAAACAAGGGAGTCCAGCAAGACCCTCTCCCCCCCCCTCCCCCCCAGGGCTAGCTCAACCCCTTAGCTAAAGTCACTGGGAGGAATTAACCTCCAGGCCAATTGGCCATGAGGACCAGCTGCGATTATAGTGGAAGAGCTGCTGTGTGGGTGACACCCCAGTCTCATTGTACTTTCTTCCTTCCTTCTCTAGTTGTAGGATTTCCATTCAGCCAGATTTCAGCAGTTCTGAATGATGGTCGTTCTGTATTTTAATTGTAATTTTGATGTGGTTGTGGGAGGCAATATGTATCAGCATTTATCTACCTAAACTTTTTTTTCCAAAGAAGAACAATTTTAGATTTAAGACGAGTTACAGATCGGGTAGAGAGTTCTGCATACCTTTCAACAGTGTCCCCTAACATTACACTGGCATACTCCTATTAACTAAACTCTAGACTTAAGTTGAATTTCACCAGTTTTCCCACTCATCCCCTTTTCTGATGCAGCTTAAAATCCAAGAGGCCATATTGAATTTACTCATTAGATCTTCTTAGTAACTATTCTTGAGTCTGTGACAGTTACTTACATTTTACTTATTTTTTTATGACTTGACAGTTTTCTTAACACTTTTAAAATGAGCTGGAAATTTATGAATGCAATTAGGGCACCAGGTATAATCTTATATTTCTGTTCAGGGCAAGTAAGAATTATTGTCAAGTGTCTGTTGTCATTGTACAGATACCCTCCCTTAGAGGACAGATCAGGGTCTCCACCGCTTCCACCCTCTACCTTCCACATTTCTTTCAGTGGTAATGTTGAGTGGGTTGTGATTGATAGTGAAAATAGACTGATTTTGAGGACATGCTTCTTATGTTGTGATCAGTGACTGCTTATTGTGGTAGCCAGTGGCTTTCTTATTTAGTTCTCTGTCTGGGAAATAAAAATATCTCTTTTAGGAAACAGAATCCATTTATCCCAACAGCTTCCCTCTTGTAGCCAATTTATAAGCCCCCTTAGATGGCAGCCACTTGTCATAATTTTGAATAATGTCCTGAATCTAAGCTCCCATGCAGGCCAGGCCTGCTGGTTGGTCTTTCCTGTGCTTTCATTGTTGCATGTTATCGCTTTACGGGTAACATTTTGTCTTGCAAAGCTTTTAAGCATTGCTTTATGAAAGGTGTTGGAAAGGTGAAAATGATAATTAAATCCTATCTCAAGTGTAATTTTATGATTACATAGCACTATTCCCTAGAACTATGCTTTCAAAATTGTTGTGGGTCCGCAAATGCCTCTTGTGTGCCACTGTAGAGAAAGTGATAAAACAGTGCTTTGTTGTTCAATTATTTTTATATGAGCATCTGAATAGATTCTCAACCGAGGCGGCCACTTTCTTGTGCTCATTCTTCTCATCCATACGACCAAATGGAAAGGTATGATCCCAGCAACCTTGAATTGGATGATTGTGAAGCTGGAGCACCTAAGCTAACACCCTGGGACTGAAGGAATAAACATTCTTCCTCCCGGTGACTCTAATCTTTTGTCAACTGGTGCATCTTAACAATCTTCACAGATATAAAGACAGATTAGCAACCTTTATTTTGAAAACATCAACTGTCTGGTGGGAGGATGTCTTCAGTTATATTCATTCATCTTTTCAAGCACTTATCGAGTCCTGACACTTAGCACTGACAATGTGTTATTTAAGACTTTATGTCAGTTTCTTAGGATATCAAGATAATAGAGAATTGGTTCCCATCAGTCTAAGTGGGGAGGAAGGCAAAAATAATTGCTATTCAATGTGGTGTGCACTGTGAGAGAATGAAGCAAAAGGGACCCTGGGGGTGGGGGACACCAGCAGTTCTTGGATATCTTGGTCCTGAGGATAATAATTTAGAGCTTAGGACTTCCAAAATGAATACCACTTTAAATAAAACTCTGGGGGAAATGCAGCCATGTCTAGTGAAAATAGAGAAGTGGATGAGATAGAAAATGGCAAAATCATTAGGAGGCAGTTATAATAGTCCAGAGAAGTAGATACAGTTTTTCACCGCTTCTTATCCTATTTTAAAAGGACATAATCTATAATAAAAGCATAAAATGCAAATCAACTGAACGACCGAACAGCAGAACGACTGTCCGGATGACTTCTGGACATGCTATGACACCCACTGGTGCCAGGCCAGCCAAGGCGGGTGTCGTGATTGGTCGGGGGCCTGGCCATTTGCTCCATGATCACCCTGCAGAGGGAGGCCCAGGCCACAAACTGGCTGGCTGTGGCGGGTGGGTGAGGCGTCCCTCTAGGGCAGTGTTTCCCAAACTTTTGGCATATGTGTACCCCTTCTATAATTTTCATAATGCTGAATACCCCTCATCAAAAAAGGATGTATTTTAATAACAATCAAAATATATTTATTTTTTATTTTTTTGGTACATACACAAAATAATAATAAACGAAAAATAAAATTATTCATAATAACATATAAATAAAAGTTATATTATAAATAACATTTATTTGCACACTGGACCATCTCACGCCTCACAAGACTGTCTTGACATGACTCATGAGAACGTAGAATTAGGCACAGCTAAGTACGGTGCAGTGCATATCCCCACCAAACTCTGGTGCAACATGTACCCCCACCAAACTCTTCCCGTACCCCTGGGGGTACGCCACCACACTTTGGGAAACACTGCTCTAGAGGATGGGGGAGGAGGGCAATCCATTGCAGAGCCCAGCTGGGTGGGCAGGACCTACCTCTTTGGGGCGATTGATCACAGGGCTCCTGGACTGTGAGAGGGCACAGGACAGGCTGAGGGAACCCCCCTCCCCACCCTCTGGCAAGTGCACAATTTTCATGCACCAGGCCTCTAGTTGTCTATATAAAAAATGTATGGAACTAGTTTATAGTTAAAGAAATTCTTAGTTCCACCACTTGCTGCTGTGTGACCTAGAATAAGTTAGTGGAGTTCTCCAAGTTTCTAGAAAGAATTAGCAAAAAATACCTAATATAATACTAAGCATCCTTTGGGATGTCTATGTAAAAGCAAAGGACAAATCAAGCTGATTAAATTAAAAACTCCTCTTAATCAATCAACCAATAATCAAGAAATATATATATATATTTCTTGTGTACTATACATAAGACTTGTTCTAAAGTGCAGGGTATATAAAGGAGGACTATGACATGATTTTCCTCTCATGAACTTGTTTACAGTCAGTCTTCTGGAGGAGATATGTGAAATGAGATTCACATAGTATTCCCCAAGTGAGCACATAACCTTCATTTTGTTATTTTTAGAAGATATTCAGAATAGATTACCAGATTAAATACTGGTAGAAAATGCATGTTTTTTAATACCCAGTTTTTGCTCAAATCTCATTAAGCTCAGAAACCAGAGGTTTATAATGATGAGTGTTCATTACTCTTAGAAATTTCTTTTTCAATAGAAACTTCCTTGGATTTATTTTTGAGATAGTCAAAGCTAGCTGCACATTAAAACAAACATTTCCAGGAATATCCTAGTAACAATCCTCAAAGTGAATTGTTTTGCAAAAATTATTCATATCATTCTTCTAATCCTGTGGGTTTCTAAATGTTGAAAGAAGTATGAAAAATTGCATGCAACTGAACATCTAAGTAGTTTCAGATCAAGTGGATGAACTCGTTTTGTGTTTGGTTAGTAAAGAAATAATGAATGTATCTAAATATAGTCTGGACTTACATTTTTCACCTCTAAGTTGGTTTTTATGTGATGTAAAGACAAAGAATTCAGATTTCAGAGGAGCCACTTCCCAGAGAGCTTGTGTGTGAATATATTTTGGCAGCAGGAAGATAAGTAGGAGGTTTCTTTCCTTCTCTCTGCTCCTCAAGATTGATTGGAATATTTTACTCTTTGTTGGCTTGACATTTTTCTGCCTAGTTTCTAAACAGCCTGTTTAAAAAATCTAAGTGAACGAAATCTTTGCCACTCAGGAGAGGAAGATTCATTGTTGTCTATTGTGAAATGCTTTCTTTTGTTGTAGAGGACATTCTTTGCGTCTTCCCTTTTTATTTAATATTTCTTTAAATGGCAAAAAAGATTCTTAACAAAGAACTTTGGTGGTCAGTAGATCTTAGTTGAATCAAGAGATTGATTTTTTTTGTATGAAAATATTGTCTTGGAAGATTGTACCTTACAAGGAGAGACCAGTGTTTCTTCTGATAAAAAGAAATCTATTTACAGTGCAGGCAGAGAAGAAAAGGTTGCTACAAAAAGGCATAACTATCTTCCTAAATTTAGTGGCTGATTCTTGCTTAATTTCTTTTTCCTTTTCAAAACAGTCATAGGTATCGGACAACATTTTGGGCTAATGGCCTGGAAAAATCATTATGAAATCATTTTGAATTACTCAGGGAAAAGGCAGGGCTTGAAAACCATTGCCTTCTGCCCTCCCCACCCGCCTTGAATTTCTACTGTTTTTGTCCATTGTGGACATTTCTCAGATTTGGAGTATTACTGTAGAGCTTTGAACTTGCTTCTCCTTGTGGATATCTATCTGAGCAATTGATTTTTGATCAGCTGCCTTTCCATCTAAAAGGAAGGAAAAGCAATAAGAATTGGACAAATTTCTTTCTAATAGTAGTAGTTTGGCTGAAGGATATTTGAAATGGTAGTTTAAAAATTTTAATGGTAACATGGGTGCACTAAAATATCATAGTAGAAATAAAGCTGGTGCAGAATTTAGTTCTTAAAAGAATGTATTTTTTGGCTCTCATTCTCTATCAGGAAATGACTATAGCATATCATTGTACAGCTATTATACATTTCAGAGGAGTAGTACCATATTTAGCTTAAAACATGAGCTTTATTTAGTGTGAGTGAGTGAGTGTGTGTGTGTGTGTGTGTGTGTGTGTGTGTGTGCATGCATGCCTAAAAGCACACAGTGATGAAACACACATACACACACACACACACACACACACACACACACCAACCCCCCCCCCCAAAAAAAAAAACCCACCAACCAACCAACCAAACAAACAACAACAATAAAAACCCCAACCCTGATCTGAGTGGATGTTGGTTATTCAATTTCTGAGCCTTGGATGGATTTTACAATAAGGTTAGAAGAGTATTCTGGTCTGTAACACCCAATGAGGAGGGAAAGTAGCCCTACAATTGGCCATCTGAAATTCACCAGCTAATCTGTGACATTGGGATGGGCCTGTCAAGAGCTAATAAGGTAAAAATCAGCTTCTTCCATCAGCTGTATATAGATGTGGGTATTTGTTATTCTTGACCAATCCCAACAAAGGTCTGTAGCAGATGGTACAAGGCTTTTGTGCAGGTGAATGTACATGTTAGACAGTCAGAGAGCAATGTATGGAGAACTCACCTGAATTGGATGTGAGGCACACATTCTTATGTATATAAAGAAACCCACCTGGGCATATGTTTTTGAACACATGTAACTATTCAGAAGTGTCTTCCTATAAGTGTCATCATATTGATATGTACAATTATGACATATTCATATTTGCACAGATGAAGAATCTCTGTGGAATCAGTGATGTGTTGGAGTTGGCTCCTACTGCTATGAGAGATTTTCAGAAATTTTGCTAGATTTTCAGAAATTTTGCAAGCTGGTCATTAAATAGGACATTAATAAAAATTAGTAATTAAATAAATTCTATTGAAAAACAAAGATAATAAGTGTTCCAAAATTCTCCCTTTCTATTTAATTTATTACATTTTACTCTTATCTGTACTCTTGAGGATATCTGGGACTATTGTGTCTACATGGTGAGAGCTCTATATCCTAGTAATGTTGTCTGTTGTGCATCTCTTACCCTCTCTGAATCCAGTGGCAGCCATTTGGTAACTTAAATTCGGTAAACAAAGACCCTGGACACTCCCATTTTTTTTTCTTTTGAAATATTAACAAAGAAAGGTGAAAGGAAAAAAAATAGCTGGTACATTTTAAATATTTATGTGGAAAAAAATGAAAACATTTAATATGTAACAACAATGCATTATGATTCTGCTATTCACAGGAGAATTTTAAATCATAGAAAAAAGTGTTAATTCATAATTACACTAGAAGATGTATTCTCTCAGACTTTAGGGGGGGGGAAAGTTTGCTGACTTTTGCTGGTCTTGGTTTCTGTCTGTGATGGTATTCTCTCATTTGGAGGTAACAACAAAAGTCTGAATTGAAGCCTTTGTGAATACAAGAGTGGGGTCACTGGGTACTTCCAGTCACTTCCTCCATGAGAGGCTATGCCTCATAATGTCTGATTCTTCATCTCTACAAATATTATAATAATAGTAAATTTTACTGTGTAAAGTAGTCATGAGTATTTAATAAGATCATATATAGAAATCACAATGACTGTTCAAGCCATCTATAAATGGTAGCTATTAGAAATAATCACCATCATTATCATCATCATTTATTGAGTACTTGTGTCAGGACCTACTCTAAGAACTTTGCTTATGTTCTCTCATTTAAACCTCAAACAACCCTCTGAAATGAGGAGAGTATTAGCCCCATTTAACAGATGTAGAAAGAGTGGTTTAGTCACTTTCTAAAATTATATAGGTAGTATGAAGAAAGTTGGAATTTGAACCCAGGTCTGACTCCACAGTCCATAATCCTGTATCTTGACACTTTCTACTTATTTCTTCGGTATTCCTTATAAGGCACATAGTAGTTGTTTAATAAAAAAAGCTTGGGTAACACTGTTTATGGTGCTTCTTTCTAAGATAATCAGCCTCATTTCTTAGATCCACGTTACCAGAATTTCCATTTCTTTTGTGAAGTGATTCAGAGAGAATACTAAAGACAGTACTCAGTAGGAGAAATCTTAGAGTGATCTGCAGTAGTTTAATATATATATATTATATATATATATAATATATATAATATATATATATATATATATATATATATATATATATATATATGTATATATAGCCTGGTGCATGAATTCGTACATGGGTGGGATCTGGCTAGCCTGGCCAGGGGAAGGGGACACAGGCAGTTGGTCAGCCTGCCTGCTCGTTGAACTTCTGGTTAAGGGGACAATTTGCATATTAGCCTTTTATTATATAAGATATATACTGAGTGGCCAGTGTATATCCTATATAACCTGAGATCATAATAATCTGGCCACTCAGTGCACACACTAGAGGCCTGGTGCACAAAAATTTGTGCACTCAGTGAGGGGGTGTCTCTCAGCTTGGCCTGCCCCCTCTTGCACTGGAGCCCTCAAGGGATGTCTGACTGACTATCTTAAGCCGCAGTGTGGCTCCCCTCTGTGGGAGGCGACTGGGTGGGCTGATTAGGGGACATTGCTGGCCAGTGAGAGGCCAGCCCTGCCCCCGGTCACTCCTTTACTGACACTGGTCACTGCCGCCCCCCCAATCACCATCCCCTTCCTCTGCCCACTGGCATGCTCCTTGGCTGACCTGGTACCACCTGCTCACTGGTCCTGCCCCCTGCCCCACCGGTCATTCGTTCTGCTGTTCGGTCTATTTGCATTTTATGCTTTTACTATATAGGATATATATTAGAGGCCCAGTGCATGAATTCATTCATGTGTGGGGTTCGGGCCAAGCAAGCCGGGGGGAGGAGACCATGAGCAGTTGGTCGGCTGACCCCGCTCCCTAGATGAACTTCTGGTTGAACTCCTAGTCAAGGGGACAATTTACAGATTAGCCTTTTATATAGGATAATGGTTTTCTTTTTTAAGGGAAATTTTTTTTTTCTGGTCTCAATTTGCTATGCCACTAGGAGAAGTTTTGTTTTAGTGGCTAGTGTATCTGTGTTTATGAACCTCTCCCAACAAGGCTGTATAATCTAACACATGGAGACTGTTTCCCTCTAATAGGATTTACCTTTACAAATATCTGAAAATTCTTCCAGGAGAAGATTAAATTGTTTAGCTCAATATTTAATCTGTTACTTCCTTTCTAAAGATACCCCATGGACTTTGTCATGCATTTGGCTGATACAAGGGGTATTGATCAGTCATAAACCAGAAAAAAGCAGGAGAATGGCCAGCACAGTTTCTCCCATCCCCGCCTCGTAATTAAATTTTGATTCGAGCTGCTTTGATTAATCTTCGTATTTGTGAGCATGTGAATTCCGGAGGACTGCTAAGTTTCTAAAGTTGCTGGGCATTGGTCTCTGGTGGATGGCTCAGCTAAAGAACGGTATGATTGCATTTTTATGGTTTTCAGATATTTAATAGCTTCTTCCTGTCATTTTCTGAATGACTGAGTATGGCTCAGCCCTCTGGGAGCAGCACAGCATCCAAGAGCCAGGAAGATGACTGAGGTCTGTGTACTTGACTGATTGCTTTGGTCTTAATTGTTCTCTTAATTAGCTGCAGTAGCAACTGCATCTGGGGAGAGATGACGGTATTGGTAAACAGCTCTACCTTGGAGCTCAGGGCAATGCCTTCTGGAGCCCTGATAGCGAGCAGCTCATGGCTGGTCTCTCCTTGCAGTCAGGGACCCGCCAAATGGGCAGCCCCCCAAGGCCAAAATGCCCCCTCGTGTGATTCCGCACTCCAGCCCCTGAGAAGCGGGCCTCCAACTGTTTGTCCTTAAACGTATTAAGTTTTACTATGCAAAAAGCTGGCGTTAGTGGGCTGAACAGGCCAACATGAAAACATAACAAAGGGCATGGGATGCACTGAGAAAGCACCAGCTAGGAAAGCAGGCTTGGGAGCGTGAGGCCCAGATCAGGGCTGCCAGTGGGAGGGCGGCTCCTCCTAAGCAATTTTCGTGTTTTAGGAAGGAGTCATGGATGGGTTCAACTCAGCTTGTCTCTGAGGTGTGGCTGGGACCCTGAAACCTGGCCTCGCCTCATTCTTCTTACCCACTTAAGGATTTTTTCTCTTCTTTTGTATTTCTCCACTGGGGTGTTGCACTGTGACATGAAACTTAATTCCCCTGCACCCCACCCCTCCTTACTCCTAAATAGGAGAGAGTTCATCTAATCTGAGAGGTTTGGGACCTGAAGAGTGAAAAACCCCAGGAGGTGACTCAACTTGTTTCTTTTTTCAAAGTGACAGCACATTATTGTCATGGGGACCAAACAGGTATTTCAGAGCTGGTAGAACCAGTTCAGACTCACATTCATTTACAGAATGAAAGGAGAACAGGGATCTTAGGTGGCAAATTGCAAGTTCAGCATTTAATTAAATATTTTAAAAGGCTACACAATGCAGTTACAGGGGTACGGGAAGAGCTTGGTGGGGGTACGCGTTGCACCGGAGTTTGGTGGGGATATGCACTGCACCTTGCTTAGCTGCGCCTAATTCTGCATTCTCATGAGTCAAGTCAAAACAGTCTTGTGAGGCGTGAGATGGTCCGGTGTGCAAATAAATGCTATTTATAATATAACTTTTATTTATGTTTTATTATGAATAATTTTATTTTTTGTTTATTATTATTTTGTGTATGTACCAAAAAAAAAGAAAACAGAAATATATTTTGATTGTTATTAAAATACATCCTTTTTTTGGACGAGGAGTATTTAGCGTTATGAAAATTATAGAAGGGGTACACATATGGCAAAAGTTTAGGAAACACTGCGGTAAGAGATTGGCATGGAAATGCAGCAGGATCTTGAAAAGGAAATAAACCAATTCTCTGTATTTTGCAAGCAAATAATAGAGAACCCACTGGTAGAGGTCTCAAGGGCACAGGTGAATCTGTGAACTCTTGGGCAAATCATTTTCCTTCTCTGTGAAGGACTCCTCTTTGACATAAACAGGTAGACACCAAACACTATAAAGATCAGATGAGTTGATAGGAATTATTCAAAACATGCTGCCTGTAATTGTGCTTATCTACATTTTATAGTCGCATTGCAAAACTCTCATGACCATGGGTATATTTTCATTGCATTGGAAGTAAGAATACAGCTCAGATGTGGTGGCATTTTATGTGCATGTGTCAGGGTTGTATGGTTGGATATCTCTTTTCCATCACCCTCCCAGAAAACTGCCTACTCTTCATTTAACTGTTCTGTTTGTTTCCTACAGAACAACCTTTTCTCCCTCCCCCCCCCCAAAAAAAAAAACCCTCCACACAAAACAGATAAAAAACCCTCCACTATTTTGAAGGTTACTTCTGAACCTGAACTATTAGAATGTTAATAGAAAAGCAATATTGGAAATTAAAATGAGTTAAACTATGAGATTGTGGTTTGAAGTCATGTGTCATACCATTTTCAAGGTGAGACTGAAAATCCTGGGTCAAGGATGGGGGAAAGTCACAATTTTTGTAATAGGAGTATTGATTAGTAGATATGTGATCATTATTGATATGACTGAAATACCAACACCATTAAAGGCCATTAAAAGCAGCAGGAGATTGTTGTCTAGGTTTCCTCTAACAGACACAACCTAAGGATCACGTTTACAGATCTCCATGGTTAGCATGTGCTTGGACTTCTGCCTTAGGATGTGTTTCATATCACCAACACAGTGTCCTACAGCCAGAGGTGTAGTTTGGCTGCCTCAGTTCTCACCCCCAATACCCTTTCTCTCTCCTTTTTCTACTCCAAAGGCAAATATGAAATCTCCCCTCCCCCCTTTTTTTTTTCACACAAGAAAGAGTGGCTATCCAAATGCTGTAGGTCTAGCCAATGAGATTTAAGTAGAAAATTTTTTATCAACTGGGTTAGAGGTATTCCTGGGATCACTTTTCCTTTTCGGGGAATAAGAGGGACATTATGATTGGCCCATCCTTTCGTCCTTCTTCTTTTCTGCATCCTCAGGGTCAAACGTGATGCTCGTTGGAGCATCAGCCATTGAGAATGGTGGAGGAGAGAGCCTGCTCTCAAGGAAGCAGTGAGAGAGGGCAAACAAGTAATGGCAGCAAGCATTTAACCCTGCACGCCTGGTTACACTAGAATAAGACATTGCTATTTGTGTAAGTCCATTGAGTTTCGTTTCCTGATACCTGCAGCTATAGGCATTCCTAACTGATCAAGGGAGCTCTTTGAATCTGACGAATGTGTGAAGCACCAAATACAAGGCCTCAATAGAAACCCCTGCTTCTCTAGAAAATGCCTTTCTCCTCTAGAGAAGGTCTGTGCTCTCTAAGATAGGGTTTGACAAACTTGGCACATGGGCCATGTTCTGCACTCTGCATGTTTTGGTAAATAAAGTTTTATTGGAACATAATCACTCTCATTTGTTTACCTATTATCCATGACTGCTTATACTCTGCACCAAAAATTGTGACAGGGACCAAATGACCTGCAAAGCCTAAAGGACCAGTCCAAATGTCTTTGAACTCTACGATAAGTGTCCTTTGGAATTTTATAAAGCACCAGAGATAGGTGCTTGAATCTTTTAAGGCACGGAAGTTGCAGTGAGTGGTGCCCAGCAGGATGTGTATAAATATTGAGCTTTTGGTTTCTACCAGACACAAGGAGGCAGCCTCGGAAGTGCCTGAATGCACAGGGGATACACACCCTCAAACCCAGGACTGTGCAGGCCTGTCTGCAGCCAGCCTTCTCTCTAAATTTGATTCCTGTAAAGGGAATTCTCACTGGCCACTTGTGTCTAATTCCATTCTAAGCTGATGTCAGCTCTTCTCACTGAGGGGACCAGAAGTTCTGAAACCTCCGTCATGCAGTGCTACAAGGCTGCTTCAGTTAGTGCACCATCAGGCTCTACAGCAGTGGTTCTCAACCTGTGGGAACCGCTAGCAGGCTTGCAACCCACAGGTTGAGAACCGCTAGCAGGGTCGCCTAGGACCATTGGAAAACACAGATATTTACATTATGATTCATTAATAGTAGCAAAATTACAGTTATGAAGTAGCAACGAAAATAGGTTTATGGTTGGGGGTCACCACAACATGAGGAACTGTATTAAAGGGTCACGGCATTAGGGAGGTTGAGAACCACTGCTCTAGATACTTATCTATCTTCAGTGTTCAAAAAAACAAAACAAAACCACACTCATTTTCACTTTGATTTTAGTGTAGGTAATAATGGGTGAATTGCTTTTTCTCTCCACTTGCCCCAATATACCTCTGTGCTCTTCTTCTAACAAAAGAAATGAAAAAAGCAAAAATAAGTCATAGATTTTGATGTTAAGTCTCCACCTTAAAGGTAGACATCCAATGAAAGTAAAGAAATAGAGTAGGGGAAAGGACAACTCTAGTCCTCAAAGATGAATTTGAGCCAGGTAGTGTTGGGAGTTAATCGATTTAGAGTTTCAGTCTATTAGTGGTTTTGGTTTCTGCTTCAGAGGGTCAAAAGGAAAATCCTAAGTTCCCACAGAACATCTGGAAAATGAAACTTCTGTCTGTCAAAATACAGTTGACTGGAGGATTAAGCAAGTCTCCACACTCTGGAAAATAGTTAGCTAAGTAAGGTTTTGATAGTTTCTGGCCTCCAAAAAGAAGAGGATCAGATGATACAAACATTGCCTTGGGATTTGGAATATAAAATTGAGGAGAAGCAGTCTCCTGAGTTCAGTAATATGGATTCAAGTTCAATGTGCTGTTATAAGACACCCAATGACCTACCAACATACTGACTCTGGAAGCCTACGCCCCAGGAGATTAACTACACATTGCATTTGCAATATGCTTTCTGTAGAGGAAGAGAGTATATTCATGATGTGCTTGAAACATTTCCAGTACTCACATTAGTAATGGGGGCAGGAAGATTGGGGAGCCCTGTGAAATGAACCAGGCGATGATGATGCTTTGGAGTCTCCCTGGACAGGTATGGATACTGCAAGTGGACAGCTAGAAGGAGGTGCTCTTCCATTCAGAAGTAGAAAACCTGTTTGGGTAGAGCATCGCCACTGCATATCATGTCCTTCAGTCTCCCACAGCCCCCATGTGAACACATTTCCATGGTCTATAGATGGCAAGCATGGGCACTCATAATTTACACATGAGACCCAGAGAGGGCAAGACGACGTCTAGGCAGAGCAGAGCTGGGACTTAATTTTCTGATTCCGACCCTCCCTCTTTTTCTGCTACAGACAGTGCCTCTAGTGAAGGAATACTTTATAGCAATTGGTGTAGACTCTTAAGCTACAAAGAAGGCAGATAGGCTCACACTTGAAAACTTGTTGCAGTTTAGTCTGTAAAATGGAAATCAGTCATTTATTAGGTTAACTCTGCCCTTCAGCCTACAAGTTAATGAAGACCTGAAGGGGAGAGGGGTGTAAGCACCAAACCCTTGCAATTCCTTGGTTCAGCCACAGAATGTCACCTTTGCATCATGTAACTCTCAGAATAACAGCATTTTCTAGGGGGTAAAAAAGGAGGGATTTTTCTTAAAGGGACTACTTAAAAAGTACATAATGATCCCATCCAGTGAGTGAGTAAAGTCATAGATATCATTGATATTTTAAAAATGTAATTTCTCCTCTTCAGCCCATTTCCCCAAGTTATTATTATTATTTTCAGGACTTACAGGAATCATGTGCCTACTTTTCTTAATTTATTCTTTAGCATAAGGTTTTATAAATTACAGATTTTTCTCTAAAAAATCATAACCTATATATTTACATTTTATTTAATCTGCATCCTAAAGTGATTCCATTTTAGAAAACTTTAGGTACCTAATACTAAGGACCCTCTAGTCATAAAAGGCTCTTCATAAACAAAAGCATAAACATGCTGTGCTATATTCTGGGGAAGAGGTGGTTGTGGAGAGTGGCCAGCTGGTGTAGGAGGGTAAGTGTACACAGAAAAGGCAGCACAGGAGGATCCCTGATGGGACAGTGGAGGCAAACACACAGGTTAACCCCGGGGATCACTGGAATGGTCAGTCACCCAAACTGCTCCAACAACACCTGTTTTCTGAGGTTCTTTATGTATAAACAGTCCTGCGGTTTCCATGATCAAGTTGCCTTATAAAAGAGGAATCAAGAGCTGCAAAGTCATGAAGATTCATTGACCTCAGAAATGCTGGGGTCCTGGGCATTTGTATCTTAGATACAATGGCCCTGCTCTTGTTTTATTTGGTGCTGCTGGTCACGAGGGAGGAAACAGCCCAGTGGCAACGTTTGCCCTTCCAGGAAGTGCAGACCATGGTGAAGAAGTCATTTCCTGACAAATGCTCACATTTATCAATTCTCTGTTCTTTCTGTTTGGAGCACACCTCACCTTACAGCTGCTCCGATGAAGAATACCCCCCAGGGCCCTGGGTACCCATGGCCTTTCCTCACTCCTGGAATTCGTGCTGCTTTTTGGGTGTGTTTTGTTCATTTCATAATTGGACTTAATTCAGCAACAGCTCTGGCCAATAGCTATTAATTATCACTTTGCTCTCCTCTTCCCATAGCAATTATTAATTAAACCGCTCAGAGAATCATAATGAGAAATTAAATGCTGTGATAATGTTTTAGGAAGCAGTGTCCCTTGGTCTTGCAGGTCTGCCTTCTGTTCCAAAGGCAAAACAGCATTCACTGTTTAATTCATAAATAATTACTGAGCCACCTCCAGGGAGAAGGCCCCATGCCAAGCAGTAGGCACACAAAGCGGAGGGCCCATGCTCTAGGGAGGGACTTCAGTTCATGGTGTGGACTATTTTTTGAGTGAGCCCTTAACTCCTTTTGTTTCTCCTTTCCCAGCCTGTGCCAGCCCAGGGAGGAGCAGGTCCAACTTGCCCTCCAGCTTCATTACTTACCGTCTCCTCCCACAACCTTAAGGGTGCTTGGGTTAATTATTCCTTTTCTGAGTTCCTATGGAAACCTTATATAAACCTCCCATTACAGAACTAATATTCTATCATTATGTGTGTGTTTTTTTAAAGCTCAGCTGCTTCTCCCACCCTCAGAAAAATTTTCCAAGGTTGAAAATGATCTATTTACCTGGGTGTCACCAGCTCCTAGCCAAAGGCTTAACATGTGGTAGTTGGTAAATATTGAAGTCTCGCAGTTTCAAGTAAAGATCAGTTGCTAGGTACAGGCTCAGTTCTAGGACAAACTTTAGAGTCAGGGCAGGCAGGAAAAAAATCTAGATCCAAGAAGTAAACTGGGCAGGGTCTTAAAGGTGGCTGGCCTCCCATGGTTCTCTATGCAGAGCCAGACGACCCTACGGCACATTTTCAACTGCCTGCCATCTTCAATATCAACCATACTCAGTGCCTCTCACTGTTCCTTGCTCTTGTGTTCCATGGTTTTCTAATCCCTTGACTGCAAGCTCCAGCTCTAAATGCCCACCTCAGGGCTTTCTTTCTCTATATACTGCTTGAACATAATTTCCCTTAGCATTTTGACCCCTGGTGCTCTCTCTTGGACATACACTAGCCCTTAACCTCTGCTTTTGGACCATAGCACCAAGTCCCTATTGTTTGGCCACCTCTGTGATAGGATTTAAGGGACTGCTAAAACCATGATGAATGAGCCAATTAATTCTCCATGCTCTCTGAATTTCCTCTCTAAACATACTAAGTACAGCTTACAGGATGGCCCACAGAGGTGTTTGCTGCTTTGATTTAAAATGCAAAGGCCATGAAAGGGGTAACTCAAGATTCTAGCATGTGTAATGTGTACAAAAGAATTTGGAAGAAACTTTTGGTTGGTATGAAGAGAGAACTTGTAGTTGGTAGGTTGGTTGCAGGATCAAGTTTTGAGGAAAGATTTTACTGCTGTATGGCAAAAGGCTGAAAATATGAGTGCCACCCATACTGTAGAGGCAGTAGAAACCAGTGAACATCTATAGTTTTGTCATCCAGCATCCATTCACCTTTCTTCTGGTAAAGTACTATGATTCTCCTTGGGAACTATCACTCCACCGATGTCAGCCTATAAAGTTTGAGTGATTTTGACTCTACTACAGTGTTTAGGGCAGGGGGTAAGGGGTATAGCACATGTGAATCAGACTTGGCCAGGAATATATACCATCTCTTGCCACTGAAATGGTTCAGTGAGAATCAAAGCCAAGAATTTGAGGAAGATAATTCATTTTCTACTGGTTTCTGGTTATGAGACTAAAGCCTTAAGAAGGCCACCACTATGGAAGAGATTCCTAGGAGTGAAGTCCAGATAGGTGAGAGCAGGTATCATCAATGGATTAACTCTACATCCTTTGGGGAATAGAGCCAGGCATGCTTTCTACATCTCAACGGTTCAGCTAATACATATTCTTTTTGTTTAAGCCAGTTTCACTTGGTATTTTTTTCTGTCACTTGCAACCAAAGGTGTCTTGAGTAACATACCAATTAAAGGAAGCATTCCTAAGTTTGAAGTCAGAAGATCTGAGCTTAAACCCCACCTCTATCACTAATTGTCTGTGTACTTAGCTTCCCAGAGCCTTGGTTTCTTTATCTGTAAAATATAGTGAATGATACCTACATCACAGGTGTATTAGTCAAAAGTTCTCTGTAGTAAACAGCAGAAAATAACTGTAGTTAACTTAATTCATTGGAAGGATATCAGATAACTTGTAGAACTGAGGAGAAGGCTAACAAACCAGGACTGCAAAATGGGCAGAGACCAAGGGAAGCTGAGCAGTCAGAACCTCAGCTAAGGCACAGCTGAAGGAACAGCCCAGTTAGAATTCTGCCACTCTCCTTGTGCTACTGTGTGACACCCCAACTGTCAAATACTGCTTGGCCCTCAGGTCCATTCTTCTTGGTGCCACTAGCTCCACATTTAAGCCTTGCTTGTTATCTGTTATCCTATTGGACAAGACAGTGAAGGTCTTCTCAGAAGGGGAGAGGCTTGGATGTTGAACAGCCCAAGAAAATGACAAAAGTTCATGATAAAGAGCTGCTGAGAGACAGACACTCATGGAATAAGGGCTGTGAAGGCCCATTGCCATGCCCAGTCAGCGTTGGTTTCTCTTTCTTCTTTTCACATTTATGCTTAGTACTCTAAGTCTCTTAAGTATCTAAGTAGCTCTCTAAGATACTCTAAGTATCTTCAGAGAGCCATCTCCAACCAAGCCCCAGATCTAACAGGTCCAAGCAGGCTGAACAGCAGATTCCCTTCTCTGCACACTGAAGTGTTCAGTGACTTTCTCTCACTTTGGACCTCTGCATTCTGCTGTTTGCCCAGCTTTCCTTTGCTATGTGTGGTCTCAGCTGCCCCACTAAATGGGTAGGTTCTTGATTACATGGTCAGCATTTACAACATCATTTCCCTAAAAATGCCTAGGATATACCCTAGCACGTGGCAGGCAGTCTTTGGATAAGTGTTTATTTACTGATTGGTTCAAAATTAGGACTGGCTGGATGATTATTTCAGGAAGAACACAGTGGGATATACCCTCGTGCCAATAACTGTGCCTGGTATATATGTATCTTTTGAATGGATGGGTGAATGGTACTAGCTTAGGAGGTAACATCCAGCAGCACCCTACTGCAGCTCTAAGGAAGCTATTTCTTCCTAAATGGGATCTTGTCCTATGCCACTTATTAAATATCTCACATATTTCCACCAGTTTAATGTAAGTGATAATAGTGATGGTCTATTGAACTCTGCCTAATCTCAGGTAAGAGGCAGACGTGTGTCCTGGGAAGTGAATACCTTTTTGTAGGGTGGGCATACAGAGTGGCAGGCCTTTTGAATCATAGGCATCTAAGTAGACCTCTTAAGTGCTGGGCATTGATGTCCAAAGATGACAGAAATACAGCTGTGCTTTTGAGGAACTCAGACTTTCCCAAAATCTGGCTTGGTAGATGTCCTCAAATTAGTCCTAAGGAGTGTATTCTTGGGAAGTATTAGAAAGAGGAGGAAAATCTTCTGTATTGCTGACAATGTTTGTATACTGAGGTCTTTTTTCAAGTTCCAGAGTATTCTCTTGGAGAAAGGATTTCTTAGTGTTTCTGCAATTCACGCCAGAGGCTTCTCCAACAGTATAGTGTCCTCATTTCCTGACATTTCTAACATTTCTCAAAATAGACCATTACCAGACTTCTAGAACTTAATCTTGCCTGGGCCTTCGTATTACTACAGACTGGTACATTCTTTGTACATGTGCATGTGCATGTGCATGTGCTTGCATGTATGTGTGTGCATGTGCGGAGATGATGATGTATTGGGGAGAGGAGTGGAAACCAGGACCAGGCAAAAGAGAGAGCAGGATGATGTGTAACTGTTAGCTCTTCCTTTTCTAACTCACAATCAGTGACCCTGTTAATGCTTTGTCACCTTCAGTAATTTGTATTGGTCTATTACTACCGTAGGACTTTTGAATGTTCAAGGGCCTCAAGGTATTATGATTTCAGGAGTCCTGAGAGCCTGGAGGGGGCACAGCCAGGTAAATGGGTGGAAGGAGATTCTTTCCAGATCCACTTCCTCTTTGTAATCTCCAGGCTGCCTTTGATGCCGAGCATCTATAGTCTCCTTGGAGGGCTGTCCATTTATTAAAGGAGATAATGTTGTTTCCTCTATAGTGACTTTGGGGGGGAATTAATTCTCTTCCAGTGCCCAGTTCAGTGCCCCAGGCGTAGGAGATGCTAAAAAACGCGTTGCTCATCACGGCTTCTCATCTGCCCCGTGCAACAGCTTTACAACCTGGCCTTCTGCTCGGTGAGTTTTCCACTCCTAGGTTTTCTCCCAAATGCACTCAATTGTTCCACAATTGCAGAAAGGTCATATGGTTCATGCACCAGGCATGTAATTTGCTGATCCCATGATTAGACATGCACACAAACCTCAGTGCTATTAAAATGAACTCTGCAGATGGCCTTTGGATTGCTTCCTTCTACACAACTCTTCTGGGCACATGTGAATGGAATTAGCAGGCTACTGTGATCTGCAGCACACTAATGGTGATATTTTTGCTTGGTAGTATTTTCATGATTGTGGGCATCCCAGGTTTCTGTGATCAGAGGTGTCTTTTTTGGGCCAGCAGTCCCAAGGTGAGAGGCACCTCATCCTGAGCCTCTGTGGTTTGAATGCTTTACTTGGGAGAATATTTCTTGGTTATTTCTTTCTCTGATTTTATTCTTTTGTTGTCTTGGCAACTAGAATAATAATCTTAAATGTCGGTGTTTGTATATTCTTTGGAGAATATTTTTTTCACAATTATTTTCCAAGAATGCCTGTCTCCTGGTGTGTTGATTACTCCTTAGAGTCACACACACACACACACACACACACACACACACACACACACACACGTATGTGCTCGCTCACTTATTTTCTGCAGTTGGGAGAAAGAAATGTTAGCATGATGTAACCAGCTCCTGGTTTGAGGATCAGGAGTCCTCAGTTAGTATAGGGCATTTAACCTCATCGGTCTTTAGTTTTCCAGATTAAATGGACCAGATGCTTTCTGTAATCTCTGAATTATCATGATCCTACCTAAACCCTAATGAAGTAAGAATGTGCCAGCACTTGCTATGGTTCTTATAAGAATCCTCTCCACCATGCATGGGAATTTTCCTATTCTTCATTCCTTCATTGACTGGAATATTTTTCATTTTCTTTTTTTAAATATATTTTTTAATTGATATTTTACAGAGGAGAAGGGAAAGAGATAGAGAGCTAGAAATGTCTATGAGAGAGAAACATCGACCAGCTGCCTCTTGCACTCCCCCTACTGGGGATGTGCCTGCAACCAATGTACATGCCCTTGACCGGAATCGAACCCGGGACCTTTCAGTCCACAGACCTACACTCTACCACTGAGCCAAACCGGTTTCGGCTCATTTTCTGATAGATGTTACTTTGCTTACCTTAATCATCAGTATTTTGTGGAAGGGGTAAGTGCTGCCAAATAAGCACATGATACTGGCAGAAGGTTGGCGTTCTCTCCCCAGGCCTTGTTTTACTGTGGTTGGATGAACATCATGGAGGGTCCCCTTCTGTCCTTTAATAGTTCTGTACTTGTTTCCTCTTTCCTGAAGCTGACCCTCATTGCCACTCTTTGTCACTTATCGGCTGGAGGACTTCAGAGGGACTTCAGACATCTCTGAGAAAGGGAGTCCTCATGGGACAGGAAGCACACTGCCATGGAATCCCTAAGCACACGTGACACAGTGATGCTTCCTTCAGTCTTGACTTTGGAGTCATTTGGTTCTGCTTTGGGCCTGTGTGTGTTGGTTGGGGAGAGATCTGTGATCCTGTGGGAGAATGGCTCCTCACACGAACATTTCAGAATTGGAACTGGAATATCAGCTTCACTCAGGGCAGTGGTCGGCAAACTCATTCGTCAACAGAGCCAAATATCAACAGTACAACGATTGAAATTCTTTTTGAGAGCCAATTTTTTAAAACTTAAACTTCTTCTTATGTTACTTCTTCAAAATAGACTCGCTCAGGCCATTGTATTTTGAGGAAAAGCCACACTCAAGGGGCCAAAGAGCCGCATGTGGCTTTCGAACCGCAGTTTACCAACCACTGACTTAGGGTAAATTTTCCTTGCATCATTGGTCAGAAAAAGCAACAGATATAAGAGAATGTTACTCCTTTATTGTAACATTTAGGTAGAAAAAGGATCAAAAGTATAAGGTATGTACATTTATCATTTAAAATATAATAGCTCTGATAATGCCATACCAGCTGTTAAAATGTCAAAAACACTTTTACTGGGTGGCAAGTAGTTGCTGCCTTAGTTTCCTGTGGGGCCAAGATGCCGCAACCTCCCTGATGATCACTCCCAGGCCACCCAGCCATTATTCCCATGATCCCGGCATAGTAGGTGGCCTCTGGCACCTGCTACAGTTCTAAGACTGCTTGTCCTTTCTCTATAAGGGTTGTAGTAAGGTGCCACTGGTTAAATACTCGCATATTGCTACTAGGTAAATGAAAGTAATAATAGTAGTAATGGTTAACTATGCTCCTAGGACTATCTTGTAAACTTTGGAGGGAAGTAGTCAAGTCTTTCATCCTTAGGATCTGGCACACATAAGCACTCAATGAATCTTTTCTCAGCACTATCTCATCTAATTCCATCAGTGATATTTCAAGGCATGTATTTTAAGTCCCATTTTATAATTGGTAAAAAGGAATCCTACAGAGTCTGAATAGTATGACTTGGGTCTACCAAAGGGTGATGGAATGGCCATTTCAACCTCAAAATGTCATCTCAGGTCCAAAGACTAAGCATTTCTAGAGTGCTGTGAGATGTTCTGAAACCTCTCAGGTCGCTGCTAACTCAAATTGTCCCTATATTTTAGGTAATTTGGGTTGAACTTCCCTGTGAAGGATGGGTGGAAAGTAGAGGAGTATGTATATAAAATGGGGTAGGAGGGAGGGGTTGTGGATTCTGGAGACCTAAGATTATCCCCTCTTCTATATTAAAAGGCTTTTTCTTACAGGAAGTGGAGACAGAGACAGATTTGTATGAGAAAAGGCTAGGCAGAAATTAGCCATCATGCCACCATACCTGCTCTTCCATGATCCTATGTGGATATAGGGAGAAGGGAGCATCAGTTTTTCAGGGGTACTAATGGTCTCTAATGAAGGCAAGGACTGAGTATTTGGAGACCTTCTTTGTGGTGTCAAATAAGGCCGGAATAGTTGGAGGAAGCTTCTCAGAACAGGGAACCTGAAGTTCCAAGGACAAATGTCTTCAGCCTCTTGGTTTGTATAAACCTTTTGGTAGATTGTCCTGACTTATTTGCATCATCAGAGTCTTGCAGCAACAGGGAGCACAAGCCTGGGGCTAGGTTTTAGTAATTACAGTTAATAAAATTCATTAAAGAGTAACCAGTAATGTCTAATAGTTGGTCTCATTTTGGAACTTTTGTGTAGCTAGGCATAGATATCAGAAACACTATTTGTTAACCAGCAGTAATAACTATCATTTATGTAGCACATACTCTGTCCTGGGCATTATGCATTTTTTATCTCATTTAATCTTTATGACTCCTCTATGTGATAGTTATTTCATTTGTGGCAGATTGGCTCTCAATTCCTCACTCCTGTGGTTTTACAAAGACTTCTCAGGAGGAGGGGTGATACAGTGCACTTACCTCCTACTTGACTTTTAGATTAGTTTCCGTGACTGCTTTGCCCAAGGAGATCTTAGCAGACATGACTTGAGCAGGGTCTTTAGATGTGCTTGAGTAGTTTGACTTGCCCCTTTGTATTCCTATGGCTTGGCATGAGAAGGACATTCCCTGGGTTGCCACTGGTCCAAGGAGAATAAGGAAACATGTGTACCCAACCCACAGCCTAGAGCCAAGCCCTGATGACCCCAGCCTACAACTACTGGTAGAACTGTGAGCAAGAGAGCCAATGTTTTTTTTTTTAAATTTTTATTAAGACACTGAGTTTTTGATATTACTTGTTATCCCTAAAGTCTGACTAACACACAATCTTAATTTCTAAAAGTGGATGCTAAGGTTTAAAGAATTTAAGCAGGTTGGCAAGAATCACTGAATTAGCACAATAGAGAGAGACTAGAGTCAAATCATGGTCTAAGTCACATTGTTGTTTGGAAAAAAATGCCCCATATTAAAGCAAGCCTATCGTTAAATAAGATAATTAATATCTTAGAAGAACCTCCACAAAATGTCCACCTAACGGAGGGGAAGGTCAATGAGTTGGAGTGTAGTTGTCAGAGGGAAGCTGATGAGACCTCTGTCACCTCTCTGCTTGGAGAATGTGGTTTTTTGACACAGGAATGAGAGTGCTGCAGGAGGTATTTTAAGTTGCTGTGGCAACTGGCAGCTCTGAACCTCACCTGGTGTCATCTGCTTCCCAGCCCCAATAACTATGGGGTCATAACAGGCTGAGTCTTCAGCACATCTCTTTCCTGAATGTTTAATATGCTAGAGACTTATAGAAACTCGACCTGGGGAGCCTCATTTTTCTTTTATTAATTGTAATGAGAGTTATTTTTGTTGTCTTAAACATAAAACCTCCCTCTATGGAGTTCTGGGCCCATTATAGACACGAAGAATCCAACACATCTCTGTTATTAAAGCAGGGGCTATTTAATCATAATTATAAGGTGAGATGAAACTCCTGAAAGATTTATAATAGTAAAATCCAAGTGAAACAAATTAAGAAGTTAAAGCTTGCTGCTGTTGTCAAATCAGCCCCACAGGGAAGGGCCCAGGACACACCAAGGATAAAAGAGGAAGAGGGGAGGTTAACTAGAATAAGACAGAAACTAGTGGTGGGGAGGAGTGCATGAAGGATAAAGGTAGATTCTGAAACTCAGAGACAAGCTCTGTTGGGTGGCCAGTTCCTTTCATGACTTGCCAGCAAGGTGCCCCATTCAATTGGTGCCACAAGTATATATCTTTAGAGCTGTGACACATCCCTAGGACTGACCCCGATTTGAAAGAATGAGGAAAAGAGCAGAAGTTACTTTAGTATTGAGTAGTAGCCAGCCTTACATTTGTGTCCTCATACCAAGGGCAAGTTTACTTTTGAAATGTCTTCCCCATCTCCTGTTCTTAGCAAGCTCTTTTACTTAAAGCATTTAAAATTAACTCTTTTCATCCTGAATGCAGTAATTCTGTCAGTCCTGATTTAATCTTGGCTGACCTTCCCTCTATGACTTTCTCTCCGAAGGACATACCGGAATGGTACATTGGCCCAATTAAGCTCATGCAAGGCAAAACCCTCAACAATAAAAATGTATAGAGTATTTTAGGTAGATTTTTCTAAGCCCCTTGTCTTTCACTTATCTGCCAGTTTCTCTGAGGCCATTTTATAATCCCTGCACTCTTTAGAAGAATACTCATGAATCTCAAATTAGTCCAACAACAGGCTTCTTCACAACTCTGGGACCAAACAAGAGTAGCTGGAAATAAATTTTTGGTAATTTAGAAGAGCTGTACTTACACACTGTGGTCATTTCACCACCCAATCCAAATATTAAGCAAGCATGGATGTCCTCTCAACCGTAAACCTGCACATCATGTTGAAACAGGGTCTACATAGTTGTACAGTTAATCCCAAATAATTGTTCCGAATGTTTCCAGAAACTCTCATCCTGTTCAAAATACCTACTTTTTGCTGCAGCCAATCTTACTTCCTGAAGCTTTGGCTATAAATCCACATTGGTGGCAGACTTTTGGGTTATGTTGACAGCTCATCAATCTCTGATATGCAGCCCAGAATATTCCATAAGGTGACTTAGCCTGGAACTACAATATACAATGCCACGATATAAATTTGCCCAAGTGGCAACTTGAAAACTCTTGGTGCTTGGGTAAGAAGTTCTGGATGAGGGTGGACATGTCTGTAAGAAATCTGGTTGGGTGAGGAGTCATTCCTGCACAGCAGCTCTACCTTGGTGAGGAAGCCACCAATGGGGAAAGACCTTCAGACATTAGGTTGGTCTAAGCAAGATCCCGAAAAAACTTATTTGCCTTTGGCTCTCTCACAGCCACGTTCCATGCTTCTTTCTGACTCCTTGGTCCCATTTTCCTGCTGCTTGGAACTTTCATGTTGCCTCCTGGTTCTGCTACTTCTCCATTTGGTTTATTTGCTCTTAAAGCGCACAAACCCAGAATTACTTGACTTTTCATTCCGATACTTCCATTGAAGCCTTGTTAATCATTTCAGTTGGTGGTGCTTAAGAGAGGTTACAGTCACCCCCACCCTTTACTTGGATCCCACCTCCAAGGAGGAAGAGTTCAGCTGTGCATGGATTGATGAGGCTTGAGGCCATTCGCTAGGTCTCCTTTTCTAAGAGGAAGAGCCTTATTTAGAATGGAGTAAATAAATATGGTTCATGGCAACCACCCCGTTAGTCTTTCTGGATACTAGGGACTAGGGAGATAAGGCAGGGCTGTGTGAAGACTCTTTATGCTTAGGGGAAGGCTTTTTAGGGTCTGTCTGTCTTTTTCTCCCTGTATAGCCTATTCTTTCATGCTCAGTCCTATAGAAGACCAGGGTTCAGAGGTGCCCACTTTCCACTGTGAAAGAGATGCCCCTCTTCCGACTTCCTTTAAAAAGCTATGGGGAACACAAATCAGAAAAAATATATGCACCAATATCAGCACTATTTACAGTGCTAAGATCTGGAAATAGCCCAGTTGCCCATCAGTGGATAAAATAGCTGTGGTACATTTATACTATGGAATATTATGCAGTTGTAAAAAAGAAGGATCTCTTTACCCCTCAAGATAGCATGGAGGGCCCTGGAGAGTATTATACTAAGTGAAATAAGCTAGTCAGAGAAAGACAAGTATCACAAGGTCTCACTCATGTGGAATCTAATGAACAGAATAAACCGATAAAATAGATCCAGAGACAGAGAAGCATGGAATAGAATGACAAATCTCAGAGGGAAGGTGAGGGTTGGGGTTGGAACTTATATGCATATATGCATAATGCATAGACACAGACAATAGTGTGGTGAAAGCCCAAGGGTGGGGTGGGGGGGTGGGGCGGACAGGGTCAATTGGGGGGAAAAGGAGACAACTGTAATACTTCCAACAATAAGAATAAATTGGGGGGGGGCGCTAAGTGGAAATTAGGGTAAGATTCAGAGGGGAAGAAAGCTACTTCAGTCTGCCTTAGTCTAGCCGAGGAGATTTCTGGTAGGCAGTAGAGCTCACCAGGGCTTGAGATACACCTTGGGGTTTGGGGCCAAGCCCAGGCTGCTAATAAAGGACAAATGGTCTGTGCGAACAGGTTTCTGGACCACTCCCAGGATGGTGTGGCTAGCTGACACCAGGACATTGGGGTTCATGAGCCCCCCAGAACAAATGCCTTAACTTTTGAAAATCAGACGAGTAAGGGGCCTGTTTGGATAGCTTCATCTCTTTATTTTCCCCTTGATTATTGGAAATAGATGTAAGAAATCTAGCACAATTTTATAACTACCTAATGTTAGTTAAAAAGCTATCTCTGCAAGTAAGATTATATTCTAAATGGTCAAGAATTAACTTTAATTTTATTTTATTTATTTGAGCTACAGTGTACAAAGAAGGGAATAATTTTGGAAAGAGTCAGAAGTTAGGCCATGATAACCTATTTCTTTTTATTTTATTTTATTTTATATTATTTTATTTTATTTTATTTTATTAAGGTATTTTCTGTGTACATAGTTTACCATTGCCCCCCCCCCCCACCTCCCATTTATGCCCTCCCTCCCCAGAGTTCTGTGTTCATTGGTTGTACTTATGTTCATGCATACCAGTCCCTCTGTTGTTCTCCTATCTCCCCCCAGGTCTCCTTCCCCTCCCCGCTGTCATTTGGCAGTCTGCTTGTTTTATGGTGACTATCTCAGGACCATATGAATAGAGTCCGCTCCTCCTCTGGTTTTCACCGCCCCTTCCCCTGGGTCCCACTGCTTCCCCTGGGACACACGGCTCGCCCGGGGCACACTGCACCCTGGGACACTCGGCTCACCCGGGGCACTCGTCCCCATGGGACTCACGGCTCACCCGGGGCACTCGGCCCCCTGGGACACTCGGCTCACCCGGGGCACTCGTCCCCATGGGACACTAGGCTAACCCGGGGCACTCGGCCCCCTGGGACACATGGCTCACCCGGGACACTCTTCCCCTTTGGGGGGTACGGCTTACCCAGGGCACATGGCCCCCTGGGACACTCGGCTCACCCGGGGCACTCGGCCTCCTGGGACACTCGGCTCACCCGGGGCACTTGGCCCCCTGGGACACACGGCTCACCCGGGACACCCTTCCCCTTTGGGGGGTACGGCTTACCCGGGGCACATGGCCCCCTGGGACACTCGGCTCACCCGGGGCACTCGGCCCCCTGGGACTCTCGGCTCACCCGGGGCACTCGACCCCTGGGACACTCGGCTCACCCGGGGCACTCGGCCCCCTGGGACACTCGGCTCACCCGGGGCACTCGGCCCCCTGGGACACTCGGCTCACCCGGGGCACTCGGCCCAATGGGACACTCGGCTCACCCGGGGCACTCGGCCCCCTGGGACACTCGGCTCACCTGGGGCACTCGGCCCCATGGGACACTCGGCTCACTCGGGGCACTCGGCCCCCTGGGACACTCGGCTCACCCGGGGCACTCGGCCCCCTGGGACACTCGGCTCACCCGGGGCACTCGGACCCCTGGGACACTCGGCTCACCCGGGGCACTCGGACCCGTGGGGCACTCGGACCCGTGGGACACTCGGCTCACCCGGGGCACTCGGCCCCCTGGGACACTCGGCTCACCCAGGGCACTCGGACCCGTGGGACACTCGGCTCACCCGGGGCACTCAGCCCCGTGGGACACTCAGCTCACCCGGGGCACTTGGCCCCCTGGGACACACGGCTCACCCGGGACACCCTTCCCCTTTTGGGGGGTACGGCTTACCCGGGGCACATGGCCCCCTGGGACACTCGGCTCATCGGGGGCACTCGGCCCCCTGGGACTCTCGGCTCACCCGGGGCACTCGACCCCTGGGACACTCGGCTCACCCGGGGCACTCGGCCCCCTGGGACACTCGGCTCACCCGGGGCACTCGGCCCCATGGGACACTCGGCTCACCCCGGGCACTCGGCCCCCTGGGACACTCGGCTCACCCGGGGCACTCGGCCCCCTGGGACACTCGGCTCACCCGGGGCACTCGGCCCCCTGGGACACACGGCTCACCCGGGATCCCCTTCCCCTTTGAGGGGTACGGTTCACCCGGGGCACATGGCCCCCTGGGACACTCGGCTCACCCGGGGCACTCGGCCTCCTGGGACACTCGGCTCACCCGGGGCACACGGCCCCTCTAGGGTGTTGGGGTCACATATTGGAGGTGCCGCACTAGCTCCTTGCTAGCATGGTGGGCAGGCTGGGACAGCTGCAGTTGGGCTGAGATGGTTGCAGGCGGGGGGACCACCTTCAAAGGTGTCTCGTTCGGTGTGGGAGCGGAGCAGCTGCAGACACGGAGGCTAAGTTCTGAGGTCGCCCACTCCCTGAGCCCAAGGCGTGGTGAGCTCTGTTCTTGGTGGATTTCCTTTATTCTCGGCGGCAGTGGCGGGTGGCGGTGCCAGGTGCAATATTGACGGTCCCTCCTGTGGTTCAATTACCACTGTAGTTTTAAAGTTCACATGGCGGCGGTGGTGAGAGCTTCGGCTTGGTCATGTGGCATCGGGGGATGGGCTCGCCTGGGTGGGTAATGGAAGGCACCGTGCCATTTCCTCACCAGTGCGCTCCATCTCCCTCCCAGCATGGTGGATGTGCTGGGAAGATTGTGGGCGGGCTGTGATGGCTGCATGGGGAGAGTCCGCCCTCAATGGTGCCCTCTTTGTTGCGGATGTGGAGCTGCTGTGGATGCAGAGGCTAATTTCTGAAGCCACACTCTCTATGAGCCAGGTGCGTAGTGAGCTCTGATTTCGGTGGATTCCCATTCTTGGGGTCGGCGGTGGGTGCAGCAGCGATGGTAGCTCCTGTGGCTCAATTTCCCCTGTAGTTTTAAAATCCGCATGGTGGTAGTGTCTGATGTTTTGGCCTGGCCATGTGGCAGCGGAGAGAGGATTCTCCGGGTCTGCCAATGGAAGGCGCAGCGCCAGCACAGCGCACGCGAAGGCCTGGCAGAGCAGGCCGCGGGCGGTGACGGAGAGTCCCCGCGATGTCTTAGTCTTTCAGACTTAGTGGAACGCTTCCCCTGAGCCAGGACAAGCAGCACCACCACAAATATTGGCCAGCTCAGTGCTGCCCCTCTACAGGTGACAGTAGGGGCATCCTCACCTTGGTACGCCTTTGCTCTTGGAGGTCTTAACCAGTGGAAGGCAGCACGGTACAGAACTGCCCCACCTTCTCAGTCCTCCGCCATGATAACCTATTTCAATATGAATTAAACCATATGTCAATTTGCAGTACAAGATTAGCCTCTAACTTTTGATTGTCCTGAGTAGGGATTGTGTTTTATAATCTTGGGTCATGATCACCTTTTAAAAAATTCTGCCTGTTGGCTATTTCACACACAGCATGATTTCATGGGGGATTCCTGGTATATGAGTGGGATACCTAGGGTGGGGGTGGAAGTGATCCATCATCCTATCTTTCTTTGAGAGAAAGAGCCTTCAGTACTGAGATAAAAGTGGATTGTTCATTTGAATCTTGTCAAGTCCTAATTTCATGGAGTTTTCAGCAAGCCTAAAATGTTTAACTTTTAAAAGGCAAGCTGAGATCTCTTAAGTTTTCAGATATTTCAACTAATGAAGCTTACTGTTTTGAAACTTTTATTGTCATTTTGAATAGCTTTGAATGGGTGAACTATTTAAGCTTATTATTTTTGGATAATCCAATGTACTTTGTCATGTAAAGTCTATGTTTTTGGTCTAACACAGGTTTTCTCCACCTTGTCTCTATGGACATTTTGAGCCAAAAAGTTCTCCTGGGGGGGTGGGGGTGGGGTAAGGGGCAATGCTCTGCATTGTTGGAGGTTTAGCAGTTTCCCGGCCTCCATCCACTTGATGCCACTAGCGTACTTAACCTCAGCCCCCAGGTTGTGACAACCAAAAACGCTTATCAAAATTTTGTCAAGGTGAGAAGCATTTGTCAGTTTTCTCTGGGGAGTAGCTGACTGTGTCATAAAGAAATTTGAACCTTGCTGGCATATTCCTGATCAGCTGAATGACAAGCTTCCTGCTCTCTTGGATGCCTTTGTAACAAGGCAGTCATGCTGACACAAACACACCCTCACAACAGTATATTCAGGAAGCTCATTTCTTTACATTTGCTCACACCTGGCACAGCATCATGGGCAAAATTATTTAAGCATCTTAAGAAACAAGGTATTAGTTATTCCTCAAGAGCAATGCTGAGGGTGAGATGGCTGAACACATGTCATATAATCAGATTTTTAAAACTCCAGCTCATCAATTGATGATGATAATATGCTTGGGCATTGCCCATGTTGTTAACCTCAGCAATCAAAATAAAGTAATTATACTAATTATAAGCCTTTCAAAACCCCACTCAGTGTCCTTGTGCGTGAGAGGCAAGCTGTGCCACGGTTACTTCATGGGCTCTGATACCCTGTAAAGGTTTTAGTAGCTCATCATGGGTTTTAGTAGCTAATTGTGGGGCCAGAATAGTCACCCTGTCAGGGGAAAGGAGAGTTAGAGGTGAGTCCCTGGAGAGACTGATGGTCTTTTCACTTAGGAATGGCCTTACACACTGGAAATAGTCACAAGTGGCTGGCTGGGCCTGATGATCTGGAACCAGAGATTGAAGGTGCACCCAAGCCCAGCGAGCTGTGACCATCCAAAGTGTAATGGCCGACAGAATCACTCATCCACTCGAGCTGGATTGCTGAGCGGACATTAAAGGAAGAGCCAGTAAATGCACAGTTATTGGAGACCTCTTTATTGAGAATTGAGGTGCAGGGACCTATAAGGTAGCCACATCTTATTAACAAATATTTTGAACTGTCAGCTGGGCTAAGTAAAATGTGGTAAATCTGAAAGACATGGTAAAGTGATGCCTAGTTATTGAGTCAGAAATGGATATACCAGCATATGTGAGAATTCAGTTCTGGGTGAACTGAATGGAAATTTGGATAAACATAGAGAGCATTGAAAAAAGGAAAGGTAAAAATATTGAACTGAATTCTGATATGATCTGAATATGAGATTATTGAAGCAATACAAATATCAATTCACAAGAAAGCAACAGGTTCTGATTTGCAAATAATCTAGTTCTAGAAACTCCCAATAAAACATGACAGTATTGCAAGATGTTTCCTGCAAATGCCCATCACTCAGACATAAAGGTTGATTCATGACATCTGGAAACAGCTATCTTTTACTGAAAGACAATGAAATTTTAAATTGTGTTAAATATAGCTTGCTAATATGCTTACCTGCCATCCATGAATCATTGGAAGACATTTGGGGCTGAGAAAATTTCCTCACATTATCAGAAAAATCAAGTCATGATTGATAAACAGAAAATATGTTATAATTTGGACTAAGAGGTAACAACTATATCCCCAAAAGGTCAAGGACAGGAAAGCTAATCAGAACATCCTGAGCTATGATTGTGGTCTGGGATTCCTTGTCAATGGACTAGCCTATAATATTGCTCTTTAATAGGTAGTTATCTCTTTGGGGGAGACACTTGTACAGCTCAGGACCAGATCAACATCCATAGTTATCACCTAGAAACCTATCATTAAGCCAGAGGTATACCATCTGGATCATTTAAACCCCATCACTGCTAAAGTATACACAGTGCTTTTTCCCAGACCTTAGACTTAGGAGTTAGGAATAACTGGGTTCAAATAGAAGTCCTTCAGTATGATGTTCCTAAGATCCTGTTCTTCACTAATCTTTTTTTCTTCATTGTTAAAATGGAGATGTCAGCCTGGCCAGTGTGGCTCAGTTGGTTGAGTGTCATTCCATGCACCAAGATGTTGCCAGTTCTATTCCTGGCGAGAGCATATGCCCAGGATGCAGGTTCGATCTCAGTAGAGGGCATTCAGGAGGCAGCCAATAGATGCTTCTCTCATCATTGATGCTTCTTTCTTTCTCCCTCTCCCATCCTCTCTCTCAAATCAATAAAATCATCTAAAAATAGAATAAAATGGGGAAGACAGTGGTACCAATATCTTTGGATCAGATTGAAATCAGATAATAGAGGTAGAATGCTTTCTGGAAGCTAAAATTTTAAATCTGGCTGGGTGGGGAATTTGTAAGTCAAGAACAACCTGTTTTCCTAAAGCGTTCATGTCCTGATTCTTCTGTAGAAGGTGGGAAAACCTCTGTAGTTTTGTGGGCTGGTGCTGAGTCTGGGCTGATCGATTCAGACCAGAAATGGGCTGAGTTGTCAGCTTCATTGGCCAGAAACCTTAGTGAACAAAAGAACAATAAAAGGGTCAGAGCCAAGGGGATATCTAGGGATAGCACAATGGACAGGAATGAAGCAAAAGTCAAGAGCTGGGCAAGATTGGGGTGGGAAGTGGAGTGCAAGATGGGAAAAAGCTGGCATCCAGGAAGAAGGCGGGAGTGCCAGGATCTTGTGCATACTCAATGCTGGTGGCATGGCACAGAAGTGGTTACTGGACTCAAAGTGCGTGATTGTGGTACACAATGTAAGTCCCAAGGTTTGCCATTAGCATGTCTTTTGTACCATTTGATTGGTTGTCTACTAACAGTGTAGATAGAAAATATTATTTGGAAAATGCTCACATTCTTTATTCTTGAGGCATCTCCATCCAAATGTAACTGTCTTGCTATGGCAGATATCTAATCAGTTGCCTTTTGTTTTTCCAATACTGCCACTGTAGCAGACAGCTAGATGTTCACCAAATCCATTTCCTTTTCTTCCTGAGCATACAGTTCAAATACATTTCCCAGCCTTTCTTCTGTGCCTATGTAACTGTGTTCTAGCCAGAGGAATGTGAAGAGAAAAGTAATGCACCACTTCCAGGCTTGGCTCTTAAAATACTCCTATGTGCATCTTCCAAGCTCTTTTCTCCTCTGACTTGCTAGAAGGACATTGACTTTTATGGTGGCTTTGGAAATCACATGTAGAGGATAACAGAACCTGAGCATGGAAGGAGTCAGGCCCTTGATCTACTCCTTGGAGGATGGCCACTCAACTGCTAAATTTAACTGTTATATGAGTATATTTTTCCAAGCCAGTGAATGGTTGGGGTCAGTTTGTTAAATCAGTCCCATGGCAACCAAAAGAACATTGTGCAACTTGAAGGAACTCATAAATAGCACCCCCCCCCTTTTTTCTTACCTGAATTCAGAGCCAACTGAAAATCAGTATAGGAACCAGTCAAATGGAAACCAAATGGTTAACTTCAATTGTTACACAGATATGCAACCAAATGGGCTTGATAATATGCCCTGTTGGTCCTCCTACCCCCAGTCTGGACCCTAAGATCACCCACTTGAATGAAAATAAGCATTTATAAAGCAGATTTACTTACCTAAGATTATAGCATTACTCTGGTCCAAAGAAGAGAAGAGAAAAAGAAACAAGAAACTAAATTCTTGGGGTTTGTAGTTATTTCATAACTTAAAAGTGGGCCAGTAGATTTTACCTTTCATCTGTGGACTATCTGTGAGTAAAGGATGGCCTGTTAGAGTTGGAGTATTAATCTAGTGGATGGCCCTTTACATACGAACACAGGGATTGAAGTCCAGGTCTACAAACCACATCTGGTCTGATGGGCACAAAACTCATTTCTTTTGAAACTCATTTACTACCATGGCCTTTCCATGCATTCTTTTTAAGCCAATCAGAAACACCCTTGGCTTTTGTCTCCTGTCAAAATTTGGGGAAGTCATTCCCTTTATTGACCAGGTTGTTGTGTCAGGGATGTTTGTAGACTGTCGAGGAAGGGCACAAACCTCCTTATCAGACTAGCTGAGTCAATCTTCAGAAATTAGGAGGTAGCATGTTCAGGTGGGTTATCTGAACAGCTGGCCATATGTATACAACCTGGGTGATGACAGATTGTGTCATTGTTTTATGGAGCATTTTCCATCCTGGTTATGATTGATTTGGGTCATCATACCAATTGCATGTGTACAAATTGGCTATTAATAAAGGTCCCAAAGTTAGGATAGGTGATGAGATGTGTCACACAGTCACATAAAAGAATGCAAATTTGAACTCCCGCTCACACTTATTAGAGGATCTGTCAGTTTATAAATCCTACAGCTCTTTGTTTTGTTGCCAGATGGAATGAAGCATTATTATAGCTTTCAGCTGGGGAAAGTACCTTCAAATTAAAGGCTGAACTCCTAAAGCAGTGACTATTTCAGGAAGACTTGCTTGGTCTATTATAATCCTGCTTGTGGACTGAATCCCTATAGGATAAAACTAAATAGCACTGACTTTGGGTTTAAGATCTGACATCAAGACCAATATCACCTCATAAGCCATTTGCTGTGCCTGGATAACTTTGAGATTTCTGCCAACTAAAAAGCACAGTGATGTAGCTATTAAGCAGAATACAAAACTTAAAGATGACCTACAGTTGGAGCAGAGTGTCAAGGAATGCAAGTCAATCCGAAGGATGAAAAGAGATTCCATTCTGATGGCTGGGTTGTGGTCAGAAAATGGAAATATTTTGAACTTAGAGGACTAGTGGAGAACCACTAACATCTGGGATGCGCCAGCATTTCTGAAGAGCCTGCTGCCCAGCAATAGAACCACTAAATAAAATATTCATTTACTATTATTATTAACAACAGATTTAAATTTTTAAGGCTTTCCCCTACCATTTATATTAAAAGAAACCTTAACTTCTATAAAGATCTCTATGCTAGTAATTATTCTATTACTTCATTTGAATTTTACAATAATCCAGGGAAATAGAGGAAAAAGGAGAATATATTCAACATAATACAAGGAACAAGATGAGGGCCATTGCTGTGTGCTGACACCCAACGGGGCACCCAGCAGAGACCAAATGACCCAAGCTAGAGCTCTAGGTCCCCAGACAGTGCCAGCAAGTCCTGGGAAAATGATCTGAATTGATTCTCTGTGAGGAGCAATGGGAAGGATGCTTCGGTCCTACAGGCAGGAGAGTCAATGAAAGTCAGCAATGCATTTTCTGCACAGATTGCAAAATTGAATGTTAATTAAGTTCAAACATTCAGAAATTGACCTGTATCTAGGGCCACAAAAACTGTTGTCTGGGCCTGGAAATACAAAAGCAGCACTGACCACTTCCTTAGAGTTTTATAGGTGAGTCAGATTTAGAAATGGAGGGTACTCAAATGTTTCTAACTAGCTAACTCAATGTTGGTTAAAATGAGCTAAAAATGACAGGTCACATTTGGGTATAGGAACTGAGAATAGGATGGTGGGGACAACATTGAGTTGATATATTTGGATGCAAGTGTACAGAGGCTAATGAGGATTATGCTTGAAATTAAAGGACTGCATCTCTTTTACTTATTGTTAAGCAGCTAATGCTATCGAGACAGAGTCTGACTGAGTCAGCAAGTAGTTAATGGGGCACTACAGTGTAAAATAAAGTACAACTGCATGAGGCATGGGGAGAATGTATGTTGAAACCATATCTATACATTGGACTGACAGAAAATAGGATCTCTTAATTGCTTTTTAAAATACTTAGAGTAGTAAATATTATTGTTATTCACTAAACAGAAATGTTTCCAAAACACACACAAGAAGATAAGAAAGATGGGTCAAATTGGTACAAATTTGAAGATCACAGTCAAGAAAGCGAGGCCACTCATTAGTCTGGCTGCCAGACTGACCTCCGGAGAACCTCTTTTCCCTGGACTCTGATGAGAAAGTCATGTAATATTGTCTCTTAATCACAGTCAAGAGTTAGTCTCTATATCTTGAAGCATGCTTCACACATCATCTCAGAGGGCTATAATTCTAGACATCTGATCTAATTGGGATATTAGAAAGCTTAAAAAACAGTTCAATATTACTCAAGTCCATTTTGGTAGAAAGTGATTCATGAGAGCAGATCAATCTGAGATATAGAAATCTATACTAATAAAAGGGTAATAGGCTAATTAGACCAGATAGACTGGACATCTTCCAGATGTCTTTCTGGACAAAGCCACAGTAGCGGGGCCAAGGCAGAGGCAGTTAGGGGTGATCAGGCAGGCAGGCAGAGTAGTTAGGGGCAATCAGGTTGGCAGGGGAGAGTGGTTAGGGGAGATCAGCCAGGGAGGGGAGAGCTGGTAGGGGTGATCAGGCTGACAGGGGAGCAGTTAGGAGCATCAGGCAGGCAGGCAGAGTGGTTAGGGGTGATCATGCAGGCAGGCAGGTAAGCAGTTAGGAGCCAGCAGTCCCAGATTGTGAGAGGAATGTCTCCCAAGGGGTCCTAGATTGGAGAGGGTGCAGGCCAGGCTGAAGGACCCTCACCCCCTGGGCATGGGTTTCATGCACATGGCCTCTAGTATTAAATAACAATAAAACCTAGAATTTATAAGATAGCTCCCTCCCAAGAGTATGAAATATTTTTATGTATACTCTATTTGATGTAGGTGACTATTCTCTCCATAAAGTAATGTAGGGAAGTGGAGTCATTTTCATTTAAGAGAGAAGAACCAAAGTATAGAGCAATGAGGTGATTTACCTAGCACCTGACTCTCAAAGTAGAACTGGAGACAGTCACTCTCCCACAGATGTTGATGGTCCAGATTCTAGTTGGTTACCCTAGGAGCATTGGAAACACCACAGATGGCCAAGTTCTCTTCTGCTTCCTCATACTGTTTTAATCTCGTTGCCAATTGTCTGTGCTCTGACTTGAAGATTTCTCATACCTCTGTGAGGGAAGAAGGGCATTAAAGTGTTACTTTTGGAAGTCAAGGGAATCACTGCTGTTCTGTGGAAGGAAGGAGAACTTAGCTAATCATGGCCCTGTCACTTTGAAAGTGTTGAAAAATCTGTAGCAAAGACTTAGTTAAAGCTTAAAAGAAATAAAGGCAGGGCAGTAAGCCACCTGCCATGGCTGGGTGGTGCAGGGGCAGTAAATCCAGGAGGTGGTTTTCATGTACAGTGTATAATTTGGGCCCTGACAGAGCCTGGATGAAGAATAGGCCTATATAACTATTGATCCACAGAGCTATCAGGGACATCATTTAACTTGATGGCTTGTGTTGGTCCCTTAAGATGTGGAGTCAGCTTTAACCTGCAAGGAAAAAAAAATTAAAGATAAATGAAAGAAATAGAACAGAAAAGCCTTGGAGAGTCTTCCATACCCTCCCTTTTTTTCATACCTTCTCTGTTAATAAGAAACATTTCCTAATGACCTGATTTTCTCCTGTCCTGATATGTGTTGGTTTATTTCATTCATTTGTGTATCTAATTATATAGATAAATGCCAGTCACTTAACGTTTTATCACATATTTACGAATATATCACCTTGTCTTCAACAGTGATTACTGCCTAGTGGGCAAAGGGAAACTGGCTATCCCTGGTCACAGTCTGACTCAATCACAGGCCAATGTAAGGCTCCCAAGAGGATAAATGGATATTGCCACCTGACAGGCGGAGTTGGTTGCCAGTCAGAGTTGTTTGACACCGCTGAAGCTGAAACTGCAGACTCTGGTGTGTTTTAACCCTGTGACCCAGTCCTGTCACTCCTTTAGGTAATCCGGCATATACCTGAGCCATGGAATCTGCCCCACATTCAACCCATCCCTGACACTTTTGCCTTCTCCCTGCACCCTTGCTCAGGCTTCCTTACATTCTGTATTCATTCTGCTTCCTCACCTGTTTGCCTGTTTCCTGATTTCTAATCCTTTAATAGCCTTGCTTCATCCCATTGACCTAGTTGTCAAGTACGCTGCTCTTAGTTTTGACCCTTTCCCCCTTCTTTGACCACAGTTCAGATTGTCAGATATTGCTTTCAGCTACCTTTTAGTTAGCACTCCATTTGCTCCTGACCATATTCCGGAGACTTAAGCTTCAGTGCATGCTTTCAAGAAGGTAATGCTCCCTTTGACCACACCTCATGCTAAGATAGAGAAACACACATATTTAAAGGCTAAATGATCATAATCTTAATGCAAATGCATAAGTACTATATTGTTCATTTATGCCATTAATTTGAATAATTTGTAATAAACCCACAGTCATTACTCACTGTTGGTGAGAAATAAGATGCTTGCATGTCAGATCCATTAATATGTACACCTCACTTAGGCTCAGGGTTCTTGAAGGTGAGGACAGTCATGAAAAATTAGTGATTCCTTCAAGGTATATGTACATTCAATGAGTATTTTGAATTGTTTCATTGAGAAAATTTGTGAAAGAAAAATTTCTTTTATGTCTTGCAGTTTCTAAAAATGGAAATCTATGCTCCTTTAGGTACTTGGGCTCCATGCTGTTTCAGTTCCTCATCTAATTGCCTGATCTTCCTCAGTGTCCTTCTCACCATGTCCTTATCCTTATAGTCTGGTGTACTTCTAGGTTTGGTCTTGGCAACCTTCTCAGCCCACAAAATTTCTTTGATGACTACTCCTTAATCTATAGGTTCAACTCATACCTTTCTCCATTTTTATCCAAATGCCTAATGGATGTCTCTACTTAATTATCATAAAGAAATTTCCAACAAAAAGTATACAAACCCATACTCATCAACTTCTCTCCAAACCTGATCATCCACCTGTATTTGACTCTCAAATTATGCCTCTTTCTCCACTCCCACCTTCACTTGATATGGCCTCCTACCCAGGCTTTTAAGAAATATATTTTATTGATTTTTTACAGAGAAGAAGGGAAAGGGATAGAGAGTTAGAAACATTGATGAGAGAGAAACATCGATCAGCTGCCTCCTGCACACCTCCTACTGGGTATGTGTCCGAAATTAAGGTACATGCTCTTGACAGGAATCGAACCTGGGACCTTTTAGTCCGCAGTCTGACACTCTATCCACTGAGCCAAAACTGTTTGACCTCACTTTTGTTTCCTTATTTCCATTGTTCACAGTATATAATAGGAGTAAAACATATGTTGAACCAATGAATGAATCAATATATTAATGCTAAGTAGAGTAAAAACAAAATGTGTGCAGTTAAACTTTAGGTATGGAAACACAGTTCTAGTCTCTTGCCAATTGAGATATAATGGCAGTTGTTATCTGGAGCACTGTGTGTTAAGAATGTCAGATTAAGGTAGGGTTCAGCAGGTAAGAGTGCTGTGGTCAAATAGGAGGATATAGAAGGAGAACATTGTGGCCACTTATTTCCAGGAATTTGCCATTTATAATCTAAGGCAATGGGATTTTCTCCACTTTATAGAGTAGTATAAAGATCATGACATTGAGAAATATCATAGATAAATAGAGGTATTTAGGATGGGTCATGTTAGAGAAACACTGGAGCCCCTGTGTGAGTACGTATATATGTGTGTTTGTGCTTGTGGGTACAAACAGAAAGGCTGTCTCCATCTTGACTCCCAAAACATGTAATTTTCACATGTCTGTATCTCAATTTTCTGTAGTGTTCATAAGTTTCCAGAAGTGAGGATTCTTATTTTTTAACATTTGTGAATAAACTCTTTCTGTGTTGTTCCCTTCTCATGGAAGCTCAGTAGATGACTTTAAAGATCAGTGTCTCAGGTGAACTATCCTAAATGGATTCTCCCAAGAAGCTTTCAAATCTGGGAACCCCTTTCTCTGATGCGTGTATCCCCCAGAACTGATGGGAAGTGGGTATTTTTTGGCAGCTATAAACAAAAGTGTACATGTGTTACCACAGGGCACCATGCATTCCTGAAACCAGAAGTTTATCTTGGCGCAGAATGAGACCAAATGGCCCGACGTGTCAGGAAGTGTGCACTTTTATGCATCCTTGCTATATGAACAAAAGTACAGTGCATGTCATTTACAGGTAGCTCTGCCAAAAGCATTTGGGTTGTGTAGAGGTATAGTTATAAAATACTGCTGAAATACAAGAGAGATCAACACCAAAGCTTGATTTTTCTCCTCCTTATATTCTTAATGTTAGAAGTAATTTCTCCCCTTCTAAATTGTGCCACTTGCACAACACCATGGAATTTGGTTAATATTGGAAGGAAGAGGTTGCCGTTCCTAGAGGCTCTGTTAACAGTTTCTCATCTCTAAGAATTATTGAACTTTGCACATTTAATATTTACTCTGGAAAAATCTACCGAGGATTAAAAGAAGCTCCAAGTTACAGGACTGTGGGATACTGCTGGTAGAAGGTAATACTAAGAACAGTCATCTGAGATTGACACAAGAGTACACTGGGGGCCTGAGGATACATGACTACAGAATATGCATATCTAATTTGAGACAGTGACGAGTGTATGCCTGTGTCATCTTACTATGTAGGACCTGAAGCATAGATATCTACTGCTTTCTATCTGAAGTTGCCTTTTGAGAATAAATATAAGTCTACATATTTCAGCATAGTGCTAATGTAACTGTAATTGGAACAGAAGTTAGGAGATACAAATTCTAGCCCAGATACTTCCCTGCTACTCGTTTGTTTAGGACAGGTCACTTAGTCTCTTAGTGCCTCTATTTCCTCATCTGTAAGATATACACAATGACTACTCTACAACTCTCTCTTGTAAGAATACGATAAGCTTTGGCTGTGAATGAGCAGAACATATTGATATGAAGCTATCCAAGAGAACCTCCAAATATTTAAGGGGAAAACTTTGAGATACTTCAGTGGTACAAATGGAAGGTATCAGGAAATGGAGGTAACTGGAAAAGCAAGGTGGGTATAAAATGCATAATCTGCCAAAAAATGCATATATACTAGCAGGAGGATACAGATATTTCTAGAATAGTTCAACAATTATTTGTTTAAGTCAACTCACCATTCACACACACCATATTCTCACTGATAAGCAAAGGGAAGCAGAGATGCTGAATGCAATTGGTGGCCAATATTACCTGATTTATTCCCATTCCAACTCAGTTCATATGAACACTGGCTCTACTTCTGTGTTCTGGCCTTGCTATTAACTTTTTGTATGGCAAAACTCATTATTTTTGGTGAACCACTCTATGGACTTTGACACATTTGTAGACCTATGTATCCACCACCAAAGTTGGGTACAGAATAGTTCAATCAGACCCAAATTTGCTTGTGCCAGACTATAGACAGCTGCTTCTCCTACCACATGTTTGCTGGAAGCCACTGTTCTATTTTAGGTCTTGGCATTTTAATGTGTCTCTCAGGTTGGCTCTGAATGCACCTTGCAGGAGTTGGACTTGGGCACATCATGGTGGGTTGCCTTTATACAAAAGTCTTGGCAGTTGGTTGCCTATTTGCTAGGGCCTGGGCTGGGCTTAACTTGTTTTCCTATGGGGTGCAGGACTTAAAGAGCAGAACTACAAGAATTTAGCTGGATCCTGAGATTTTCTTATCTGTCTGTTGTGGCAACATGGGAGTGCTAGTGGTCATTCGTATTGGGACTTTGAAGATAAAATGTGCTAGAATGGTGGCATGGTGCAAAATGGGAAGGATATAGGGAATGTGGGCAGAGGGAGAAAGCAAAATATACGGGGGCATTGCTTGTTTTTCCGAGTTTTCAGAAGAAAAGAGAATTTGTGCAGCTCCTGGGAGGGAAGGAAAAAACAGGAATAAAGGTTTGGGGCACATACTAGATTTAAATCTTGGGTCTCCCTCTTGAGGCAAAAAGCAGCAACTTATAGACAATATAGTGTGGGAATCCTGATTATGAACTCAGTGAATGGATGCTATTTATAGCATACGTATTTCTGCAGGAAAGGAGTTCAATGTAAAGTTCAGAGCTACAGAGGAACTGAATTTGGCGTGGAGGTCCTACCAGGAGAAAAGGATTGCTGGAAGAACGTGGTGGGTTTTAACGGAGCAGGTCAGGGTCAGAGGCTCTATTCATTCTGTTCATGAATGAAAGGGAAAGTATAGAAAACACTGGAACTTTGTTTGGGAGGGATTTTGCTTGTGGTAACAGTTCCAGTAAAGCAGCTTGGTTTGAGGTTTGAACTTGGCAATATGAATGGGAAGTTGGGCTGTAGCAAGTTGGAGGATGGTTTCAAATACATGCTAGGAAGGTTTTTGTTTTTGTTTTGTTTTTTAAGAATGGAGACGGAATTATAGCAAGAATAAGTAAAATCTAAAAGGTGAAAATGCAACCTAAGAAATCATTTGTATGTAGCAATAGTGTTTGGTTGTAGAAATCAAGGATACTAGATTACTGAATTTATATAAGAATTTGAGAAAGGTATCTTATAAAAATAGGTGAAAGAGAAAATTTTAGTTATACTTTAAAAAATGAAATTAAGCACTCTTAAATTTTAGATTAAAAAATGAAATTTTAAATTATTTAGACATGAAATGAGAATACCATACACAAAAACTGATGGAATATAGCTGAAGCTGTAATCAAAGAAAAAAAAAGTAAAACATCAAATGTTTTAATACATAAGAAACACTAAAATAAACAAGCCAAGTATTCAGCTTAAGAGATAAAAAGAACGTATAGCCTTAAAAAGAAATTAATAAATATAAAAAGTTTTTAATGAAAAACAAAAGAGAGCTTTCAAAGAGGTAGGTAAGTGGAATGAATTACAGCCCTTACTTCTGAAGGATGGTTAATACTGGTTGCCATCTTGAGACCATGTCTGGAACCTACCCCAGGCTGGTAGCCTATCATGTCATGCAACAGGCGAATAAGATAAATATTTTCAAATATAGAAATGCTGCCTCCAGAACCTAGACTAGCAGGTATTGTACTTCCTCATTATTATTTGGAGGCATGAGATGAAAAACTTTGTCACTTGTTTTAGGAGGCATGAATCAGCATTCCTGGATCTCAAAAAAATTCCCTGATATGGCAAGTCCCATAAGCTTCCACTCTAATAGGAGGCCATAAGGATGTTTTGTGCGCCCAGATATCAACTCAGACCCTTTGTTCAGTAGTCCTTGAAGCGCTAGTCTATTTCACTTTCCCCAGTATATGATTACTAGACTAAGTGGCTGTAGGTCTCTTTAGAGAAGAATTGGGGAAATTATTATGCATACTTGCCTTGGTGTTGTAGGGTCTTTCCTTTGGAGTAACTAGCTCTCCTTGAACCTCTGAGTTAGGTAAGTAGCTCAAGCTCATATACTCGGCAAAGGATCATGCCCCTTTAGAGGTATCTGCCCTTAGCCTTCTGATCATCCATCCATGATTTCGTTTGTTGTTTAGATTGAACAACACTCTTATTGGCTATTCCCTCCCCCCTTTTTGCTCACAGAGATGCCATTATATTTCTGTATGAGTCAAACTCTCTTGGCTGCTACTTGGGTCTTGAAACTCATTGTGTTCACGTGCCCTTCATACTTTTGATAGTTAAGTATCATTTCCAGGCTTCTGTAGATTGATTCTATCATTTTCATTGCTACCCGTGAGTCCAGTTTTTAATAGCGTCTCCTTCCCTCTGCTCTGGCCACAGTCAATAGCCCCTCTTACCAGTCCATGCCTCATCATTACCTGCTGTTTTGTAAATGGGATGTCCTCTGGATCCTACTACAGGACATAATAAATAGGTAAACTATCTTGCTCTACATAGTATATTCACAGTAGCATGCCTACTTCTCTGGGCTTTGAAACCATATACCATCTGTTAAGGCAGATTTGCCATTTCTGCTTCATTTAGTATGGGCTGTTTCTTTTTCTGATCTTCCAAGAGCAATTCTAGCAACGCATTAGTATCATTTTCCTGGGCCAAATTATTTAGATCCTGTGTTGTAGGTTAGTGTCCACACATTGATACACTCTCCTTTGCCCAGCTTTATGTTCTGCACTTACTCTTATTCCAGCTCCCTCAATGTCCAGTTCCATACTATGCTACAGGACCTATCAGTATACATTGGCTAGATCTTATAGCATCTTAGGGATATGATTTCTCTCTTCCCAGCACATAATCATTTAGGTTACCTTGTGACTTAACTCTACATTATTATTCTCTTGTCCAGTAGGGAAGGTGGGGGAAAAATTGAGGGAGGATACATGTTGCTTGGTGGGACAGAGGCCTCTACGTCTTCTTTAAGCAAGAGGGTGCTCTAGACTAATAGGGAGCAACGTGCCACTTCTGTAGGCTCAGAGAGGTCAGGGAGATTGGAGTGTAAAGGTTTTCAAGTGTATTGTCCCAAATAATACATCTCAAATTTCTGTTTCCCACTCCTTACCAATCGGGGCCCTGACCTTGGCAAAGCAGGCTTAGCAGGGCTGAGAACTCAACTTTCTCTTGAGCTTTGCTGGTCTTATAATTAAGTCTTGGGTTTGATCCTTAACCTCCTCCTCCCCCAGGAGATCAGGAATCAGAGCCTCTCTACATGCTGCCAGGGAGGTCCTCTGATTTCCACACTTAGCCTTCAATTAGTGATTACCCTCAGCTCTTTCTTGTCTTTCTCCAGTGCATCAGTGCCACTCAGCAAGCCATTAGATTCCATTGTCCTATAATTAGTGCTTCCTCAGAACCTCTCAAACCTTAAGCTATTGCACCTGCCAGTGCATTTTCTTCCCAGGATATCCTATCCTAGGTTGTCACTGGTGAAAAGTTTTAGCAATTGCACTGCTGCAGCAAGCCTGTAGTTTTCAGTGCTCCACCTACCATAGAGGGATAAGATCTTCATTGCCAGCTGCTTAGCAGGTGATCCAGTTCCCAAACTACATTACAACCACATTCAGTCTTCTTTCTCAGATCACCCCTGACAACTCTTTTAGGTCTGGTTCCCTGGGAAATAGACTGAAATGGAGCCTTACATGTTGGAACTTTATTGGTGAATGCTTTTAAGATCAATCCCTCAGGAGTGTAGGGAGGTGTTAGATGCAGATGCCACAAAAACTACATCCACTTCTAGGGGGATCTTTGGAGCAGGAACTGTTCTTGAGACTATCCCTTCTTTGAATCAAAGAGTCTAGACCAAGCATGTCAAACTCAAAGGCTAACATGGGCCAAATAAATGAGGCATGCAGCCCGCAGTTCACAAGTTCGACATGCTTGGTCTAGACTTTGAAGATACCCCTAATCTTTCAGCCATTGGACATGGACTGTCCAGGGGAGGAGTGTGACCATGGGCAGCAGCTCTCTCCTGCTTACAGAAGCTGAGTTCTAGAGAGGGACTCAGCTTCCATCTGTTATCCATCAACACCCAACAACCAGGGAAGTGAGTGTACAAACCAAGAAGTAGGATCTGAGCAGTACACCCAACAGCCATTATAGATCCTGTGTACTAGTGGTAATAAAATATGATGGGAAAGACAACTCCATTAGTAATAGCAACCAGAAATGTAATCTGTGTTCACACAAACTTTATGAGGAATGTGAAAGACTTATTTGAGAAAAACAACAAACTTATTAAGAAACAATATCTTCCCTCATTTCTGAATAAGAAAACTGTGAGTAAAAGTGGTAATTCTTTTTCAAATTAACAGAATAAGATATTAAAAAATATTGACTTATGTAAAGTATGTTACTTAAAATCAGCGGGGAAGGAAAGATCATTTAATAAATGGTTTTGAAACATATGTCTACCCATTTGGGATAAAAATTCATCTCTCTGACCTCTCCATATAGTACTAAATAATGCTCCATATGAACTCAATATTTAAGTAAAAAAAGAATCCATAAAAATATAAGAAGAACATATGGATGCTTTAAAAAATAATCTTTTGATGGAGAAGATATTTACGGCATAGTACTAAAGGTAGAATATATTTAAGAAAGGAATAATAAATTTTATTTACTCAGTAAAGACTACTTTTTCATAAAAATAATGAAAGTTTACAAGTGAAAACTAGCAATAAAATATTTATAAGCTAGTTTTATTAGAATATTAGTAAAATATAATCACTCTAATAAGAATATGTGCAAAGGTTATGAGAAGATAATTCACAAAAGCAGAAAAATAAAGTCAGTAAACATGAAAATACCATTACCTGCTAGTAAATACATGCAATTGAAAACAATGAATAATATCATTTTTAACCTATGAAATTGGGTAAGGTTTAAAAAATTGTAATACCCACTATTGTTCTGGTTGTGGGAAGTACACGTACTCATCTGTAGAGAATGTAAACTGGTATAACTTTTACAGAGAAGGTAATGCCCAGATGGAAGGTGAGTCCTTAAGAAACAATCACAATCATTGATATACACACAGGTTCCCCTACAATTATGTTTACTATGGAATTGTTTCTAAATCCAAATATTGGAAACAACCTGAGTCTCATAAAAGGCATTTGTTGAACTAATAATATCATTCATATATATATATATATATATATATATATATATATATATATATAACATAGTTTTTAAAAAAGATGCTGTACAACAATATTCAGTGACAGAGAAAGACGTGCGCAGTAGAATGTTAAATAGATTTAGCAGGCAGTGAAATGGGATGAACAAATGGCCCAATTTTTTGGCCAATGCGCAGGGGGAAAAAACACTGCAAGTATATACTGCAAAATATCAATGATGATTATTCCTAGTTGACCAGCTTTTGAATAAGTTAAATATTTTTTTCTTTTTGATTTTCTGTATTTTCTATAATGTTTTAGAATCAAATTTACAATGAGTACCTTAAGAGTAAGTGAAAAAAAACTTGATGCTAAGTTAGTCCTGATTCTACTCTGCTATATTCTGATGGTTTGAGAATAATAGATTTAAGTAAGAGAGAGAAAAGAAACTGTAGAATCCAGATTGGCCCCACAGATTCTTCTCTAATGAACTTAGATTTTTAAAGATGTACAAAATTCAAAAGAATAAACCTGAAACCAAAAATACACAGATAAGAATGTCTAGCATTTTTTAAAGAAGAAAATGAAAATAAAAATCAAAAGGCCAGAAAGTTGAAGCTCAAAGTGAACTGAGGCTTTCCAAAATGCTTAGCAGAGGGAAAAGGATTTAAAACTAAGCATAAAAAATAAAATAAAACTAAGCATGGATTAAGAAGAAAAGAAAACCGTTTTGGCCAGGTGCTTGGCAGCTCCAGGGCCTGTTGATGAATGACCAGCACAGTGAAAACTTCATCGGTCCTGTTTTACATTCATCTCTTCTGCCAAAAGGAATGATGCTGGGGCTGTAAAAGGAAGAACAAACATCAGTCGGAAGGAACTGAGGCTCAATGTGAATGAACAGATCCGGGGACCTCCCTGCTCTGGATGAATTCTAATTTCCTGGCCGGGGCAGACGCCTTTCTGTGTTCTTGTACATGAGGCAGCAGGTCACTGCCAGTGTTCATTGACCAACTTGGGGGAAGGGGGTGAGAGAGGGGTGAGCAAATGGTATGTGGCTAAGTGCAGTTCCTTGTTTCAGAAAGGAAAGTAAGGTGAGACCTTTAAACTTTAGTCGAGTGGGCAGGATTCTCAAATAAATCTTTAATAGGAAGGTTCAGAGGAGACCCAGAATAGAAAGCAAATAATCTCTATAAAACAAAGGTGAACTAAGTCAATGAAAAATAGTACAAATCGGAGAAGATGACTATGTCAACACGGTGCCAGTGATGAGGGACAAAGAGGCCAAAGAAGGATACTGATGCCACCTACACAAAGCTCTGGGACAGCTACAAAATGGTGCATGAGAGAAACAGTAGAGAACTTGGGAGTTCTCTATGTCATTGTTTTTAGGAAAAGTACAGGGAGAAAAGCAAGGCCATGGACTAGGGGTGTGACTGGGTGAAACATGTTGCAAAGACCAAGACCGAAGCTGATGATGTCTGAGTTCAGATCACTTTACTCATCTATAAATGTGATGATTGGATTAGATTTTGTAAGTCTTTTTCAACTTTAAAATCCTGTGGCAAGGGTGACGAGTAAAGGAGTGATGAGTTTGTAAGAAGTAACATTTTGGAATGATTCTCTGTACAAATAAGTAATTTCCATTTTGAAGTTGATGACTTGAAACTAACATCAATTTATCTTTGTGACAGCAGAAATAAAAACAGGGCAAGTAAATACTCTACACAAATAAGGTGGAAAACAAAAGTACTAAAGGATAACCAAGAGCAGGGGTGCCATGAATGGGAAACAAAACAAAACCCCTTGTGAACTTTGTGGGCATCATTGGATCAGGGTTATATAAGTACAAAAGAGGGAGTTAAAGAAGAAAGGAAGAAAGGGTTATGGGGGAGACTTACCATCTTATGAATAAAAATTCTCAGTCACTATAAATGCAAATACTTATATGTACAACAATAGTAATAAAATATGTAAAAGAGGAAGAACTAACCAGGAGGGGGAAAAACTTTAGGAAGGGCAGGGCAGTGGAGTGAGAGCAAGATCATTTGAGGCTATGAACAACTGGGATGTAATGTTTACAGGACTACAATAACTATACCTACAGGTCTCACTTATGGGCTTTAATGCATATGAGCATCCGATGCTCTAACAGTTGAGAGAGCTTGGAACAGTAGAATCTGTACACAGGTAAAGATTTCTTCTTAAGCTTCTTCAATTAGAGAAGAAAAATATTCTTTTTTGATGAGGATACATTACTTGTTCTTCCCTACTTAAAACCACAAAGGAGTAGATCAAACAAGTAAAGGCGTGTTTGCTTCTCACACAATTCCCAGAGAAAGAGGCATGTTCATCTGTCTTAAGTGGGGGGACTTGGGAAATTCATTCCAGATAATTTAGGACAATAATATTCAGGTTCCTCTGCATGTGTAAGCTATTCTACAGGGAACTACTGCATCTGTCAGTTCTATTGAAGTCTCGGCTTGAAGATAGTTTCATTCCTGGGAGTTCCTTTGATAAATCAATGAGTATCTTTATATTCTATAGATATGACTAAATGTAATAAAAAGAAATAACATTGGGAGGTAGGTAGGATTTCAGAATGGTAGCATCCTCCTTTAAGGCTTTCCAGATGATTCAGGCCGAGAAAGAGAGAGAGAGAGAGAGAGAGAGAGAGAGAGAGAGAGAGAGAGAGAGAGAGAGAGAGAGACAGAGACACAGAGACACAGAGAGAGAGACAGAGAGACATCTATTCTTCTATTCACTGGAGGGCAAGCACATATTTATGAATGTTCCTTTTTTTATTAGCCAGTTAATGTAGCTAACAGAGTTTTGATTTTTCTCTGTGGCTGAGCATGAATGCCTTGAAATCCACTAAGATGATTGTCAGCTTGCTCCTTCCTCATCATCATCTCCTGGCTCCTGACTGAGTCACTTTGCTTAAGCAGAGCCATGGTCTCCATGTGCCATTATTTATAGGAAAGACAAAAGCTTACTCAATATTTCCAGCTTTTCTTTCTCCTTGCTTACATATTCTTGTCTTTTCTCTTAAAAGTTTTTTTTTTTTTTAACAACAGAGATATCAATATAGAACCTTGAGAATTTTTTTTAAAAAAGTGGCACTCTTAGTGAATGTGCTCCCCTTGTACTCCTCCTGTCTGTGCTTCTGGAAGAGAACATCCTTGACCTCTTCCCCTTTTTATTCTGTATTGTCTGTCCTCCCTCCTTCTTTTTCTTCCTCGTGCATAATTGGATGGCCAAGAGAGGAGAGGCCAGAGTTACACTAATACTGGCCATGAATTCATTGCTGATCCGTCTCTTCTCTCTCCCCCAACTTGAATCACTGAGTCAAATGTCTGGGCTATTATTCCCCCGGAGGAGTGGCTTCCTACCTCCAAGGTGGCTGAGTAACATTCTACATGTGGCAGGCACATGGCTGCATGATCCGCCTTTGCTTGGGATTGGATGTTGATTGACAAGGCACCAATAGCAACTCTATTTTATATTCCAGGAGCTCAGCTAAGCCATATTCCTCACCAGGTGCCAAAGGCTGGACTGAAGGCCTGGAGAAACTGGGAGTGTCTGAGTGAGTTGTGATATTTAATTCTGCTCTGATCCATTTGAGAGGCAGGGAGGGAAGACCGTGGGTGGTACAGAGCCTCTGGGGTGTAAGTGACACTCTGAAAGCATTCCTTCCTTCCTCAGTGGCTGTTCCCTGATCCAATGGAAACAGAGAGCCACAGAGAAAACTCCTGAGCTTTAACATTTCACTGGTGTGTTTGGGGAATTAAGGAAGGGGAGCACTCTTCCAAAGTGGTAGAGACCTCCAACATGGAAGTAAGAACAAACCTTGGAAAATAGCTGAAGACATGTTAAAATAAATAGGGCCGCCTTGTTTTTTCCCTTTCTGACAAGATTTTTCATGTAGCCACACAAGTATAATCACTGTGCCTGGAAATCTTAGGGACTCCACAAACTCTTGTTGGGTTTAAGACAGAGGCTGAGAAGGCTGTACTGATATGGCTGGCCCCCGGAGAAGCGATGAAAAAGAATTCTTTTATATTCCCATGTATGAAACCCCCTTCCAATATAGCATATTTCATTGCATCTAAGGTGCCATGGAATGTAACAGATGTCATTATTTTGTATTTTATTATGAAGAAAAAATAAGTTATCAATTAAATTATGATGTGCTGTTGATTGTAAAATGTATCCTTCATGGCTGGCATGGCTCAGTAGTTGAACACTGACCTATGAACCAGGAAGTCACAGTTTGATTTCTAGGTCAAGGCACATGCCTGGGTTGCGGGCTGGATCCCCAGTAGAGGGTGTGCAGGAGGCAGCTGATCAATTATTCTCTCTAATCATTGATGTTTCTATCTCTCTCTTCCTTTCACTTCCTCTCTGAAATCAATAAAAATATATTAAACAAAATAAAATACATTATAATGTCAGATTTATTAATATGCAAACATCCTTAGGGCAGGTGAAATACAGTAATAGAAGATCTACAAATCCCAGAAGGGAAGAAAGATAGCAATCCTTTACTCAGTACCCTTTACCAAAACACTGAGCTGAATGCCTGCACTTCCTTGGGCTTTTCTTTAGCAGGCCACACAGACCTTAGTTGGTTTGCTTCATCTGGTTGGTTAATGACTTTGGCCTCCTGCATATCTTTTATGCACTTTGGAAAGTTAGAATTATTCCCTAAGCCCAGGAATGAGCAATTTGTGAAACAGATGGTGTGTACTTTTCCGATATCTCTATCTTGCTGAAACCAATTCACTTTTGTGACACTCCATTTATTATTCTCCCCAATACCTCATGTCCCATAATGACTGTCCAGCCTGCACTGTGGAACTCTGTCAGTGTGTGTATTTTGGGAAAGTACAGCAGGTCCTCAAGTACCGTTATTTCATTCAACATCATTTTGTTGTAACAATGAGGGGGGAAAAATCAATCTTGGCTGGGGCCACTGTCTGTGTGGGGTTTGCACATTCTCTGGTGTCTGCGTGTGTTTTCTCCGGGTCTCAGGTTCCCTCCCACATCCCAAAGATGTGCACCTGAGGTGACCGGGTGTGTCTATTTGTCCCAGTCCGAGTGAGTGTGAGCACCCTGAGATGGAAAGGTGTCCCGTCCCGGGTGGGCTCCTGCCTGGGGTCCTGAGCTGCTGGGACAGGCTCCTGCCCCTGCAACCCTGAGTGAGAGTAAGTAGGTTAGAAAATCATTCTCTTGTTTTTATTCATCTTTCTCAAATGTATGTATGGCTCACATTTATTTCAATGTTTACTATTAGAAGTGTTTTAGGGTCTTTATTTAGAAGTTTGGTGATATTTGTATGATCAGAAATATGCCTTGGAAACTTAGCCCGTATTTATATCAATTAGACTATGGTGAAATTGGTTTTTGTCAAATGTTGTTTTGCTGAAAGTTGCAGTTTCCAAGAACCTACCGATGATGTTAAGCAACGACTTACTATACTCCATATTCCTTTTTTATTATTTTTTTATCTTCCAAGTCAAAAGGTACTTCCCTGGGTTCCCTTAGGCCCTTGCTAGGTGATCAGCTAGTTATTCTGATATTGAGTAGTGATAGATAAGCTGATAATAGCTTAGGTCATTCCTCCCAAGGTTAATTGGAACCTTGTTGAAAAGTTTAATCTTAAAAGTTATTATTGAAAAATCAAAATAATTAAGAAAACATTTGGCTTGAAGGTCTTACTATATTCTTCAAATCAGAATATATACATAGCCCATGTTTAAATTTACTAGGTTAGTACTCAGACTGACATAGAATCAAGGGCAAGTATAGCAAATATCAAAACTGTTCCCAACTCCTAAGCCCATAGCACACACTATTATTTGATCAGGGCCCATCTTTACTGAACTGAGACATAACTTCAGAATCTTTCTTAGCAGAATTCTTTTTTTTATTTCATAGAGGAAGAGAGGGGGGGGGAAGAAAGAGAGAGAGAGAGAGAGAGAGAGAGAGAGAGAGAGAGAGAGAGAGAAGAGAGATATGAAAATGTCAATGATGAAAATCATTGATCGGCTGCCTCTTGCATGCCCCACACTGGGGACAGAACTGGCAACTTGGGCATGTGCCCTTGACCAGGAATCGAACCTATGACCCTTCAGTTGGCAGGATGATTTTCTATCCACTGAGCCAAACCAGCTAGGGCATTTCTTAACAAAATTCTTATACCTAGTGGAGTTGACATAGGAAATGACGCCTATTTCTAATATGTCATAGTGGGCAAAGATCTTTGTCATCTCACATATCTTTTCTTACTTATGAGCACAGTCGGCTCCTTTCCATCTGGGGCCTCTTAATCCATCAAGTTAAGGTGAAGGAAATAGTAAGAAAGTACATGGAATCTTATTTTCTGAAGGATTTCAATGAACATGCTTGAGAACATTTTTTAGGGCCAAAACAAGAGGGTGTTTTGGAGAAAAGGATGTGCCTGTCCCATTTGGAGCTCCCCCGGGCAGTGTAGACACAGAGAATTGGGGCAGGCTCTGGGCCAAGGAAGGGAGATGATGAAAGGGCTGGGAGGGCAACTGTGTGTGGCCCTGTTGAAGAATAGATTCACGTGGAAATGAAGAGCTTAATGGGTAACCTGAGATGGTTATGAAGTGCTAGGACTATTATTGTAGAGAGGGTGTTGACCAGCTTTTTCCATGTCACTGAACACAATGGACCTCAGGCCAGAAGGAAAGCAGATTTGTTTAAAGGAAGCGCTCCCAAACAAGCCCACATACAAATGCCCATATGGAATGCACATATTGTACACATTGAGTGTTTATCACATAGGTGCTCTTGTTGGGGTGCCCATCTGTAATTGGATTGGGGGCTACACATGTCCTGCTCTCTAGCATCTGACGGCTGGTGTGGGAGGAGGTACTCTCTTACTTGTGAACACCTACATAGTGCCCACCCAGAGTCTATAGGCACTTCTCTGTGCCTTACATATCTTCACTTATTGTCCCCATTTTGCAGGTGAGACACTGAGGCCTGGAGGAGTTCTGTTCAGTTCCCTAGATCACACAGCTGGCATTGTTATATAAGTCACTTAGCACCAGGATTCCCAGCAGTCAATTGGGCTCCAAAATCCACATCTGAATCATAACACTGTGCTAATCCTCTTCGAACATTCTTCCACTGGGCAGAATGAGTAAATCTGGACAAAAGAGAACTGTAAAGGACAGGGAACCTTCCTGGGTCACTTAGTCCGAGTTCACTGGGATGCACCCTGAGGCTACTGTGAAGTTTTCACAGATGAACTGTGTGGTTCCCTTGTGAGCTTTGAGAGCAGTACCATGGCTTCATCTCATTTTCGTCTCAGTGAAAAAAAGCACAGCCCTTCATGGGACAAATGAAAGGTTGAATGAATGAATGCCTGTATGTATGTATGTATGTATGTATGGGTGGATGTTTACACTTGGTATTAGCTTAGTTTGGGAAGATTAACTAGGAGAGAGAAAATAACCTTTCCAGTTAAGAAGGGACTAATATATCTCACATTCCCAAGAAGTCTGCCCACTTTTAGCAACAGCCAGAATTCGAGACTCGTTCCTTTTGATGAACTCAAAAATCATGTCTTGTTAAGACCTTAGTAACCATCATTTATCTTATCCACAAAGATCTCCCAGACATCCTTCATGCTAAAGGTTTTTTTTCTTTGCTCTGGCTCTCAGTCCTTCTGTATGGGCTTTACAGATCTCTATTCTAGAATGACTCCTGGTTCCAGTAATGAGTTCTAGTACCTAGTGGATTCTGTGAGGTTACACAGGAACCTTAGGAAAGGTAAGGGTGCATGTCTTAAGTCTCTCATTCCTTGCTCAGTGTTCGGTTTGCCTCAGGGTGAGTATTTAAGGAATTCCATTTGGGTATGTCCTCCCAACATCTAGCAGGTGAACCAAGGCCAGGCCCAGAAAGGAGACTAGAGAACCACACCAGGATTATCATAGTGTCTGCTGCCGGTTTGCATTGTTTAGGAAAGAAAAATACAGATTTTGCTGCTGTAATGTTGATCATCCCACATACTAATAGCTGCATTTATTAGCTCCTTTTACTTCAGGAGAGAGGCCATACAACTCTTTGGTGACAGAGCTGAGACTATTATAATCTGGGCCTTCTGGCCTTGCAACCCACTGCTTGTTTCTCTAAACAGTATTCTATTGGAGGCTAGTCTGAGATAGTCCTGGTAGGTGACCACACTCACAAGTAAATGCATTGATCACTAATAATAAGTTAGTCTTCAGGGGACACTGTCCAGGGCAGTGGTTCTGAAAGTTAGAATTAGCCAGACTTCTTATTTAAAATGCAGACTCCTGGGCTTCTCTTCAGAAAACTGAGTCAGAATACCTACAGGGCAACCGAGGACTCTGTATGCTCTATACTTTCCCCAGGTGATACATCCCTGATTTAATGACCAGCTGTTCAAATGTTTTCCTGCAGGAGAAACCATTATTTGAGTAGACTTCGTGCATGAAAAGGCTTTAGGAGATGATTTAGTTCCATTTCTTTCAGTTATTTTCTTAAAAGTTTTTTTTCTTTATGTTGTCATTTTTAATCTTTTTAGACATTTGGAATTGCATTTAAAAGGAATGAAAGAATAAAATAGTGCGCTTGAACTGGTTCCCTTGGACTTGCAGTTTGGGCTGGGTCGTATGTAATACATGCACATAACATTTGTTTTCAGTTTGTTCATGCAGTTGTGATGGGGCAAGTGTATATGTGCCAAGGGGTTCCCTCTGGAAGAGATGGCTCACCTAAAATGGGTGGTCCCACATAGAAGAAATTGGGAAAAGAATGAAGTTGGAAGAAACTTTCTGTCTGACCTCCCTTCCTTTTCAAATGATGTTTTAATGATTTTTCCCATAGCCCTCTTTTCTCCCTTCGATTTTTTCATATGGCTTTTAATGAGAATCCTGAGCTGGGCTCTACCCAGAAGGGGGTTTACAGAGGAGCACTATAAACAAGCAGCCAGAGGCCCAGGACCAGCAGCCCCATCTTGCATAGGGTTCCCCCAGCTTCCACTCAGGCTCCGTGGGCTATGGCTCCTTCCTCTTCTTCATTTCCAGGCCCTGCCTTGCCTGTAGATGCAGGGTGAGATGCTCAAGACATCGCCCCGGCTTTGCATTTTGCCACTTGCGTAATAGCTAAATTTACACTCCATCAAAGTATATTTTGCACCCCATCACAGTTATTATTTTTTTAAAGGTACACTGATGCTGATAAACAGGAGTTCTCTTGGATTAAGACCTTTAAATTTTTTGCCAGGAAGGTACTAATCAGGATTGGCCTGTTGCCTTGTCAAAGCCCAGTTTTTCTCCTAGAGATAATTTTCAAATAGGATTAATATGGAAATATCAAAAATTGAGGCACTTTTGGCTGGAGTACATACTAAAATTTGAAGGTCTATTGGAACCCAGGGAGATGCAAAGGATTTTCCAAAGTCACATTGCTAATCAGTGACAGAGCTGTTGAATCAAGTCTTCCGACTCCTGGTCCAATGTTCAGCTGAGAGTAGTGCCAGCAAGAGGCCTGTCTCTTCCATTGCAGATCTTTTTTTGCGTGCTCATTTGCATGGCTGAAAAGTGGAAGAGGCCACAGCTGGATTCCCAGGCATCAGGGATTCGGGTCAAGAGGATGGCATCTCTCAGGCAAAAACCCACCTGGAGTCTTTAGTGTTCTTCAGGACAGACAAGCACTGTTTCAAGCAAAAATTGGCCATTATACAATCATGCTGACCCAATGTCCTTGCAAATTTTATTAATGCTAAAAAATTAAAACACAGAAGTAGCTTCTTTTTTCACCTACTCACACGGCTGGATGGTTCTCCAGTTGGAAAGTGACAGCCCTTTCTGTGTTATCTGTAGGTTGTTGCCACAGCCACAACCTACCCTCACTGTGTTGATTTCTCCTCATTCTTAAAATAGCCCGGAGGGGATCTGCCCTACCCAGCTGTCAATATAGTTGTGCAGCAGAAATAACCATTATGCTATTATTTTTTTTAAAAAAATTAGAAGAGTTATATGAGAAATCCTGAGATCTGCTACAACTTCCATCTTTTTCAAGAGTGCAGCAGTCACTGGATAAAAAGTGAGGTCATCGAAAACAAGAATAAGAGGGATAGGACTACCATTTGTCCCTTGCAGCTTTACCAGGCTGGCCAGCCACTCCCACATTTTAGCTGAATGGATGGGTGAGACGTCCATACACCACCTTCAGTCATTTCTTGGCCGCCACTTGGTTAAAATTCAAAGTATGATGTCTCCTAGGGTATTTTGTTGCCCTTGTTCCCTCTGTCTTGAGTGGAAAGCTCCAGAAAGGTGCAGTGATTACCACATGACATAAACTTTTCCAAAGATTCAGAGAGCCAAAATCAGCCTGGTGAGAAAACAAATAAAGAAAATACTAAAATAACATTGAGGGCAGGGGCCCCATAGAACCTGCCAAAAAGATAGGAAGTTTGATTAGAATCATTATTTTAATTGAATTATCATTTTAAATCAATTAAGGGGAAGGGTTTCCAGGGAAGGATGCCAAACCTTATGCATGGGATCCATTTGTTGGGCAGCATGTTGGGAGGCTAAATAATTGTGGGGTACACTCATGCCTTTTTTAAAAAATAAACACTCTTACACAGACTCAAAAAACCTTTCACAATTGATCTTCACACCCAGGGCTACAGATCTCAGCTCTGCTGAGCCCTGTAATGGGATAACTTGGGGTGATTATGTGGCTTAGTAAATATCCATAAATTAAGGCTAGTGTTTGAAGGCTGCCAGTATCCTCTGTCTCTCCATAACCCCCCGAGGAGTGAAGTAATTTTCCCTAAGAGTTTGGGGCAAAGGCAGGCCAGGATGGAGAAGATTAGCTCCTTATATTTCTCCCCTCCCATAATTGGTTACCTTTCGGGTCCCTCCCAGGACACTGGAAGTGTTTCACACAATCTCTGGGTCTCAAAAATAATGTACTTCCAAAAGGAGGCTGATTACATTGACTGAAATCCATCCTGGCAAAAGGCTTTTGCTGCAGCTGGTTCCATTTACATTTTGTATTTTTGGAACTTGTGTCTGTTCCAGGGAGGGATGGGATAATTGATTTAAATCAAATTATGAAACGTGATACTCTGAATTCCTAAAAACATGTTTCCTGGCACTGTATTCAGCAATGGAGCCCTCACAGGTACAATGGAATGGGATGGGTGAGACTGAGCCTCTCTCCTGAACCGTGTGTGTGTGTGTGTGTGTGTGTGTGTGTGTGTGTGTGTGTGTGTGTGTGAGAGAGAGAGAGAGAGAGAGAGAGAGAGAGAGAGAGACACTTTACATTTGCTTGGGCTTGAGTCCCTTCATGAAACCAGTCTGGTCTCCCCTTGTTGTAGGTGAGAAACAGGCATTATGTCACCGCTCTTCTCTCGCCAAATACAGCCATTGATTTTAATAGCGAGCTTCTCGGGTTTCATCTCTTTGATCACGGGGCTGAAATTAAAGACTGTACATGGTGTAAATGACAAAGGAACTAGATGGTTAGTTCAGCAAAAGATGTTAATAACGTAGACTTCACTGCAGCATGCATTCATTTCCATTTGGAAAGACAATTTGCCTCCAAGATTTTAAAAGCTATTTTAGAACAGCTTCAAAATCAAGATCCTTAATGTTGCTTTGCTCCCATCTGTAGCCTAAATTATTTGTAATTAAGTTAAATGGCTTCATATAAATAGTAGACCTCTGCAGTCTGGGGGATGATTGTTTCACATCCACATCCACGCTTTGTGGAAGTGTGCGTGGCAGCAGCATTTTTGAAAGCAGCCCCCACTCTATCTGGTACAGAACTTTGATGTGGACTTTTGGAAAATGATTTTTCCTCCCTGAAAATATTACCTGTGACTCACTTTAGAACCTAGGTTCAGTGACATAGCTGGATTTGAATTATACTAGTTCTGCAACCTTGGGCAAGATACTTAACCTCTCCCTGCCTCTGTTTCCTTATTTGTTAAATGATGATCAGGCCAATACTAACCCCATGAGGCAATACAGAAAGCACTTAGAACAGTTTCTAGCACGTAGTAAGATTATTATTTCTCTTTCCAATAATTTCTGAAGAAATAACATTCATTCTGGCAATCTACCATTGTTGGAATGTTTCTAGCCATTTATTGGGGTGGCTTGTTGAATCTCGCTATTTTCACTTATAAGGGTAATTGTTCTTCTCTTCCAGGGGAAGTGTAGGAGGGGGTGGGTCTTGAAACCTTGCAGATTATTTTGAGCTGTTTGGACCTTGGGACTTTATCTCACTGCAGATGCAGCCCACTAAAAGAGTGGGTATTGTTGAAACTTTGCCTTGACTGACATTATATTTATTTATGAGTAAGCTTATAAACTAAGTGACAACTCCAGCATCTTAGAGGTTCAAAGAGGTTTCTTTCTTGCTCTTGGTATATGTCTACTATGGTTGACAAATGGGGTTTGGGGAGGAAATCTACTCATTATAGTTACTAGGAGTCCTAGGCTCTTGGGGAAAGTATCACCTTAATTGAAATATTTGGGTAATTATGTTTTTGCTGTACCTAAATGGAAAATTTTAGGTCATTTCAAAATTCTCAAAAAGTTGCAAACTGAACCTATTACTTTGGATCACTCTCAGCAAGTACTTCTCTTAAACCTGTGTTTAATTCAACTTCTAGAATCCATATTCTGTCCTGTTTAGGTGGTGAGCTTATTCTTACTGGCAAATTCAAATGAAAGCTTAGCAATCTTTCAAGCTCAGAAAGGCTCAGCCATATCCTGGAAGGTTTAAATTAGAGTCCCATAGTTTAGAGCAAATTTCGGCAAACTTTTCCTGTAAAGAGTCAAATAATAATTTTAGATTCATACAGTCTTTTTCTCAACTATTGTTTTTCAATTAGAGCACGCAAGCTACCATTGACAACACATAAATAAGAGGGCCTGACAATGTTCTAGTAAAACTTGATTTACTAACAATGGTGGCAGTTGGATTTGGCCCTTGGTTATAGTTTGCCAATCTGTGGTCCAAAGCATAGGGTTGAAAAGGAGGAACGGGGAGGAGAAAAAGAGAAGGAAACAGAAATGTACCTATGAGGAGAGAAGTCATGTCTCTCAAAAGCAATTTGGTGATTTAAGGGAGGCATAAGGATTCTGACTACTCTTGAATCTCCCCTGCTCCTCTCTCTGGGTGCCATATAAGAGGTGACTCTTGGGAAAAGTTGGATGAAAGAAAGATTTTTGAGTTAAAATCTGAGGTTCTTCATGCTCTGCCCCTTTTCCTTCACATTCTTTTTTGAATCCCTTTTCCTTGTTAGGTAGTGACTTTAGACTTCTTTCCCTCTTCCTATCAGAGCCCATTAATATGAAAGGGTAAATTATTAGTTAGTAATAACTTAGACTATTACTCCTTCTAGGGGAATTTTCACTTTGAAAATAAAATGAAAATAATATTTCCTCCTAAAAATAGATTATTATTATTTTTTTGGTAATATATACAAGGGACGCACCTCATTTCTAAACTTCACCCTATTCCTAATTCTATGTGGGTGTGTTTCAGAGATGGGATGAAGATCCATAGTTTCTGTTGCAAATATTACTTGATATTGAAAACAATGCTTCAACAGTTTGAGTTGTTTTGAAATGATCATGTCAAAATGTCCTGTTTCATCAAAATTATTAGCTTAAGTTTTTAACAGTGATTTGACTAGATAATTCCAGTGGACTCTCCTATAATAAAATAAAATAACTACCAAAAAGAAAATCGTAAACTGAAACCATCAACAACGAAAAGACAGCCTACTGAATGGGAGAAGATACTCACAAATGATATATTTGATGAGTTATTACTATCTAAAATATATAAGAATGCATACAACTTAACACCAAAAACACACAAACCAATTAAAATGGGCAGAGGATGTGAATAGACACCTTTCCAAAGAGGACATGCAGATGGTTAACAGACACATGGAGAGATGCACTTCATCAGGGAAATACAAATGACAACCACAATGAGATATCATGATACCTATTAGAATAGGTATCACTAAAAAATAACAAATAACAAGTACTGGCAATGATGTGAAGAAAAGGGAACCCTTGTACCCTGTTGGTGGGATTGTACATGGCTACTATGGAAAGCAGAATGGAAATGCTTCAGAATTTTAAAAATATAGAGAGAAACAGTGAGATCTCAGCCACGTAGGCATCCTCATCAAGATGGTCAGCATGGGAGTAAAGCTTTGGTTATTCCAGCTCAGGCATGATGCCCCCTGAATACAGCTGCATGAACCAGGGGAAGCATTACCCGAGCGTTATAAAGAATCATGCAAAATAATATATGGTTGTTTTAGGACACCAAGATTTTAAATGGTTTATTATGCAGCAATAAATAAGTGATACATTGGGGCTTACTTGGAAATAATTTAAACAATTTTGTCGAATTTTTTTGATATAATAGAGGAACTGTGAACACTGGATATTTCATATTATTAAAGAATTATTGTTAGAAATCTGAGAATAAATTTTTAAAAGCTTCATGTTTACTTTATATGAAAAGTATTGTTAATTTTTTATGGTGTGATGATGTTTTGGTTATATTTTTAAAAGACACCCATATTAGAATATTTACACATAGGATATCTGGGAGTTGCTTCAAAATTATCCATGAAGGAAGTAGTTGATGGCATAGAGATGGAATAAAGCTGACCCTATATTAATAATGGTTGAAGATGAAGGATGGCACATGGTGGTTCATTATATAATGTCTCTACTGTTTTGTTTTGTTTGAAAATTTCCATAATCAAAACTAATAAAATTAAAGAAATCAAAGTATTAGCTTAGAGGACTTGTGTTCTAGAAGTAAAATTCCAGCCATCCTGCAGCAAAGAAGGATGTTTAATTCTTGAGGAGCAGAACTTTCACGGCCATCTTGAAAATGCCATGATGACACTTCATTAGCAAGATCTGTCTTAAACTATCATCCTAAGGGTCAGACCATCTTCTGGATCTCAACTCCCTCAATTGGTATCAAGTGGGGGTTTCATGCCTTATTTGACAATGACAACAGGTCCTGAGGCAAGCTGGTTATATCCATAGAAAGTAGCCAGGGGACAGGCTGAAGGAATGTAACTGTCTCTACCAATGCCCTTGTATAACTGAAAAATACCCAGGACATCCTCTCTTCCTACAGAGATGAGAATGGATAATCAGAGAAATTTAATGACTTGGGTACTGTTATGGGCTGAGTTGTATCACTTCCTCCAATTGATGTATTGAACCCTACACCCTAGTACCTTTTTGAAGTAGTAATCCAATGTAACTAGTGACCTTATAATAAGAGATTGGGAAAGAGACATACATAGAGAAAAGATCATGTGAAGACACATAAAGAAGACAACCATCTACAAGTCAAGGAGGGGAAAAAAAAGCAATCCTGTTAACACCTTGATCTTGGGCTTGTAGCTTCCAGAATTGTGAGAAAATAAATTTCTTTTGTTGAAGCCACCCGATCTGTGGTTCTTTATATGGCAGCTCTAAAGAACTAATACAGGTCAGCAAAGAACTTTCCCTGGAGTCTTTCCTATCCCAAATGTCAACAGTTCTCAATAAGAGAATGGCCTTGATGGACTGGGGGGTAAGCCAGGTAGTGGAAGAAGTTAGAAGGCAGTGAGGGTAGAAAAGAAAAGGCAAAACAAACAGGAGAGAGCAGTATGGAGTCCTGGTGCTCAACATACTGTGTGAGAAAGGTACTGCAAGGGAATGCCAAAAATGCAAATATCCTCAGAGGATTGAGAGCTTGAACTCTACATTTATATTGCACATGCAAATTGTGGGGCATCTCCTCTTGAGGTAGGGTTATGGATACATTATTAGTAGTTGTAGTTAGCTAATAGACCTGTAGTAGCTTACTTCTAGGGTAGGTACCGTATTTGCCGGCGTATAAGACGATTTTTTGGCCCTGAAAATACCGTATTTGCCGGCGTATAAGACAACCCCCTAACATTTCCACTAAAAATACAGAGTTTGTTATATACTCACCGTATAAGACTACCCCCCACTTGGAGGCATATTTTTCAGGGCCAAAAAATCATCTTATACGCCGGCAAATACGGTAACTATTTCAGAGAGAAAGGCATATGGATATCTTTAAAAATAAAAACACTTTAAAAAATTTATAGAGATACTAATTACCTATATTTAGAATTTTAAATGTGCAGTGACTAGGTAAATTTAGTATCAAATTTTACTCTCTGCACTTATCTTAAGCTTCTTAGCTTACTCTGGAATGACCCTTTATGAATGAAATTCTTTTCAAACTTTCAAGTCAAGCTCAAAGTCTCTTTTTCCCATCTGGAATTCCTGGAAGCTCCCTAGATAAATAATAAATATAAATATAAAAAACATGCTAATGAAGTACAAAGAAAGTCTTTGTGCCTTTATATTTTCTCTTCTAACTAGTTACTCAGGTATTTTTCTTTGGTGATAGAAAGCCTTTTGAGGTCAAAACTGTCTGGATTTTTGTAGCCCCACATTACCTAGCAGAGTTTATATTATATGTTGACCCTCAATAAATATTTATTAAATACATTTGTTTCACTTTCAGAACCTCCAGAAATTTAGAAGTATCCATAGGCTGATTCTAGTATGATACAAAAAGCCCTCAAAAGGCCCAGCCAACATAGCTCAGTGGTTGAGCATCCACCTATGAACCAGGAGGTTTGATTCCTGGTCAAGGCATATACCCAGGTTGCGGGCTTGATCATGTGAGGTGTGCAGCAGGCAGCAGTTGATCCATGGTTCTTTCTCATCATTGATATTTCTTTAAAAAAAAAAAATAAATAAATATATATATATATATATATATATATATATATATATATATAATTGATTTTTTACAGAGAAGAAGGGAGAGAGATAGAGAGCTAGAAACATAAATGAGAGAGAAACATCCACCAGCTGCCTGGGGATCCCACTGGGGATGTTCCCCCAACCAAGGTACATGCCCTTGACTAGAATCAAACCTGGGGCCTTTCAGTCCGCAGGCTGATGCTCTATCCACTGAGCAAAACCGGTTTTGGCCTCATCATTGATATTTCTATCTTTCTCTCACATCCTTTATAAAATCAATAAAATTTATTATTTTTTAAAAAATGCCCTCAAAAGGCTTTGGACTCTATTTTGTCAAAATGAAGCACTGTCATTCTCATTCCTGCCCCTGGAAAGGAGACCAGGCCCTGATCAGCCCTGCCTAGGGCTGTCTGGTAGTGTGTAGGTTCTTGACTCTGTGCAGGAAAGATTTCACAGTGCGAGTCCAGGTGGTTTTTAGAGGATGTGTATTAAAGCTAAGGACAGTGACACAAAGAAGGGCCTAGAATAGAAGAAGCAACAGGTGAGGGACTAGGTGGGAAAATGAGCTGAGGCTGGGCTGCTTTGGCTTACTAAGAAGTTAAAGAAGGGGGGGGGGCTTGAGGACTGCTGCTGATTGCTTTCTGGTTGCAAGTCTCATGGGATCCCTTAGAGTTGAGGGGATACATTCCTTGGGGGAAGAAGAGGGAAAAGAAGAGGCTCGGTGGCGCTCCTGGGAGGGAGAGTACATGCTGGGACCTTCCTTTGGAGGTTTTTTAAAGGCTGAGAGTTTAGGGAAGGTCCTAGGGGAGGATCAAAAGAATATTCATAAATTTTCTGCTGATATGCTAAAATGATAGTGATTCCTTTAATTTCATCTGTCCTTGGGTGTGGTTGGCGCCAATGGCACTAATTGGATTTCTGCTATCTCCCATAGTAGCGTGATTTAAGCAATTTACCATCTGGTTGGGGAGAAGTGTGAACCATTTACTCTCAAGTATCCTCGGTTGGGGAAGATAGGATTTACTAGGTGGCTGCAAACTACTTGCCTTTTCAGCTCTCTGTCTCAGTTTCCCTACCCGCTTGTCCTGGCTTACTAGCCAGTTGCATCTCTTTCTACAAAAAATATCAAGGCCTGATACGCATCTTGGGTGCTTCCTTCCTTTCTTTTTTTATTACTCGTTCTTGTTTGGGGGGATTTGGCTAAGCACCTCCTCTTGATTATATGCTCATGCCAGAAAACCCATCAAATGTGGGACAAACAAAAAACTCCCCCTCCCTCCCCACATACTCTGTAATCTTACCTCTCTTCTAATTTATTGCACAATCAAACTTGGAGCTGTTCGATTCCCTCTTCTATGCTTTTCATTGTTGTTCCCTATATTTCTTTCACTTAAAAAAAATAGGGGCTTGCCATTGCATAGCTGCTTTTCCTTGGAGGCCTAAGGCTTTGCATTATACCACTTGCTGCAGATTCAGTATAAAGAGGTTCAGCTTTGTTTTCTTTCCTGCGTTTTCTGAAATGTTTCTGATTGTAATATAATAGGTCAGTAATTAAATACTGATTTAGGGAGTGATTTCCTTTTGTCTCATTTCATCCTCAAGGGGAGAACACAGTCGTAGCCATCAATCTGTGGGGCCCTATGGTGCTAATGTAAGGCTTTGATGAGAAACTTTTCATCCACCATTCTGGGACCACTTTATCAGTCCTTGGAATTTTCTCTTAGGTTTGCGAAGGCTTCCCAGGGGAATCCCCAAAATGTCTTAATGGCTTGGAGATGGACAGGATACTGCCATATACCTCAGGATATCCTTACATTTTCACATGTGCACTCCATGTAGCCTCCGGGTTCAGGTAAAATGCTGGCGTGGGTGGCTGGTTTGAAACGTGAGCCTTCCACACATCTGCTGAGGACACTGACTATGGCAGAGAAAGTGACCCTCTCCAAGTTTTATTTGGGTCATAAAAATTCATGCTGTGCACCACCTCTTTAAGACTCTATGCCATTAAATGTGGCTGGATCCAGAGTACACTCCGGAGGAAGCCAGAAAGGACATTAAAATGCTTAGTCTATGACACACTTCCTTATTTTTTGTCATTTTGACATTTATGTGTTATTTCATTAGGGATTTTTTAAGAGAAGACCCTTTTTGGGCAAGAAGTTTTCCCCAGATATCCATAAGAATCAACAGTTTATAATCAAACAGCTGCCTGGTTTGCATTTCAACTGAACTGGACCACCTGCTGGCCGTTAACCTCTGGAAAGTTATTATGATACAATTGTTGTTGTTGTTTGTTTTAAAAGTTTCAGAGCTCAAGGAAAATATTAGTAATGAGTTACTTAACCTACAGTGTTTACTGTTCCCACTCAACTTGCAGATGGCGTTCCAGTGGCCAGCGAGAGGGAGAGCTCATCTGAGGCCAATACTATTTTGCACTTGTTTTGGAGACAGGACTGTAAAAATAGGCTTGGCGGAGAGGAGGACTGCCTTGTGGGAGGAGGAGTGGGCAAAGGCCTTTTAAAAGGAAACACAACCGTTCCTGATGAGTGAGGCCGAGAGGCACAATCTTAACATAACCCCTTAGCTCAGCACACAATAAACTTGAAGCTGAGGTCAGTAGAGCAGTGGATCTTCTGAGCACGTGTGGCTCCTTCCGCCTTGGCGTGTTGAGGCTTGCTCGCGCCATCTGCTTTCCTCGCTGATATGCACGCCCCTCTGAGTAATGAAAATGATGGCCGCAAATTCTCTCAAGTGGTCGTGTGGGTACAATTTTCTAGGCTCTATAAAATCCAGTCCCTGCGCATCCTTGTGGAGGTTCTGATTGCAAGATGGCCTGCCTCTCCTCAGGGCAGGGTGGCCCGAGAGCATGAGCGTCCTTTCTAGAGGTAGGAGCATCTTTATATGAGTGAGGGGGTTCCCCTGACTAGATCATAGACCACAGGGGCAAGGACTTGGTGGGATAGGCATTCCATGAGGATGGGCATTTTGTTTGCTTCCTTCCCTTCTTCATCCCGAGGGCCTAGAACAGGAACCAGCACATGGTGAAAATTCATTAGATACTTAAAGAAATACTTAAATACTTAGAGAAAGACAGAAATAATCAAGATTTTTTAAAATGTTTTCTGTTCACCTTCTAATTCCTCCCCCCCAAATAATAATGAATATTGGTCAGTAAATATGGTTGACTCTCAGCACTCATATCACAAAACTACCAAAATCCTTTCTGGTCGTGAATTTCAGAACACTCAGTATAAAGATTTTGGCAAGATAGCAATCAGAGGCAGACTTGAGATGATTTGTGAGGCAGAATAAATGGGAGAAATAATTTAGAACTTGGTCACAGACAGTCTTAAATTTGCAGCTGGAGAATGTCTCTTGCTCTCTGACCTTGGGTACATTAATTAGCTTCTCTTAGTCTCAGTTTTTTAATGTATAAAATGGAAATAATGATAGGTATTCTACAGGTATTTTTTCTTTTTGTTTTTTGTTTTTGTATTAAAGATTGTATAGGTAAAGCCTAGCATAGGATAGCAGGGCAGTGAGTAATGATGATGATTATTATTTATACATTATCATTACCATAACATCGATACTATTATCTATATATATAAAAGCCTAAGCCACTGGCTGACCAGCCAACTGGCTGGTAGCTATGACCTGCACTGAACACCAGGGGGCAGATGCTCAATGCAGGAGCTGCAGAGCAGCAGAAACTTTGCAGAGTGCCCTCTCGCACTCCCAGATGCCTCGGAGGATGTTGAATTGACAGTTTTGGCCCAATCTCTGCAGGCCAGGCTGAGGGACCCTATCAGAGCACAGATCTGTGCAATAGACCTCTAGTATTACATAACATTATTATCATTACTTCTCTCTCACACTCAGTATCCACCAAGGAATTTATTCTCTGTGAACTACAACATTTTGTGACAGAAACTGCCCAGAATTTGATGAGTTCTAGTCCTGTCTCCACCAGTAGCTAGTTATGTAACCCAAGGCAAATCACTTAACTTACCTGTTAAGTGAGGGAACTAATTATTCTGATTCTAACTGGTTGGGAGCATGAGAATGATTACCTTGCAAAGATTATATGTATAACCCTGGAATAATTAGTGTGAAGCTACTTGATCAACTGTTAAATATCACACAGTTGTGTAGTTCATTGCAGTTTAACATGTGGTTATTTAATATCTCCTATGTGCCAGGCACTGCACTAAGTGCAGATAAGTGCAGAAAAAAAAGACACTACTTCTACTTCTGAGGAGCTTTTAATCTGGAAGAAGAAATGGCCAACTGACCAGAGCACAGTTATGTTTGTGATAGTGAAGTTTGTGCCTCTTTATTTTGCTCATGATTGGCAACTTAGAAAAAGGATTTGGTGAAGATGTTGATGCACCTTGTGTGGGATTTCTCCTTCTCTTGCATTCGTACAGAGAGTTGGCAGAAGATTGTGCTACTTTATTTATCTGATCGCCCTAGAACCATTTTAGGAGACTCCTGTAGCTCTTTGCCTAGATTTCTCTTTTCTACCACTCACCACCCTTGTCTAGCTAAATCCCATTCATTTTTTTTATGACCCAACTAAGATCTTTCTTCCTTGAGAAACCTTATCTTACTGCAGCAAGTTCAAACTGTTATGTGTTTATATATTCTTTTGCTCCCAATTTTACACACTTATTATTGTGTGTTTTACTTACCTGCTTGAGTGTAAACTACGGTTAAGATCCTTGAAGGCAGAGGTTATTAATTGCTTACCTTTGTCTCCCTCGTACCTGCTACATGGCAGACAATATTTGCAGAATTATCACTAAACGAACAAAATAATATCTAAGCTGAATCTTGAAAGCTAGCAACACGAAGAACTATGGGGAGGGCATGCTTGGCAGAAGGAATTGAGTGAGTGAGACAACTAATGAAGGGATGCCTCAGCAGAGGACAGGAATTTAGCGAAATGGATGGGTAAAAGCATAGAGAATTCTTGAGATTTATAGGATTTGAGCTTCCATATGCCATTGAGCAAAATTTAACAATAATTTTAGTGAACCAACAACAGATGGTTGACTGGATGGACAATGTGTTTAATTAATTGGTCAGTTCAATGAAATAGTGCAATTGGCTTTGAACCTTAGATTGTAAAACTCAGTGATGGCCCAACAAATGCCCATCAATATTCTTAAAATAAGGAGCAGTTAAGAGGCAGAGCATTAAATCTCTCTCACTGCGAGGCTTTCTTTAATTCTAGAAAACTATCACTTATTGTTTCTTCAAATATAATTTCTATGCCATTTCCTCTTTTCATCCTCAAACTGGGATGTTAGAGTAAGGAGCTGTAAACTCTTCTGAAAGGGCAAGATAGTATAGGCCATGAAAGCCATTCAGTTCTTTTTGCAACTACTCAATTCTGCCAGTTAGTCCAAAAGCAGTCATACCAAATATAAAAACAGACAAGTGTGGCTGTGTTTCAACAAAGTTTCATTTATGGATTCTGGAAACTAAATTTTGTGGGTTGCAAAATATTGTTCTTCTTCTTATTTTTTTTATAACCATTAAAAACTGAAAGAGCATTCTGACTCACAAGCTGTATGTACCAAAAGAGCCAGACTGGACTTGGCCTATGGGTCATAGTTGCTGACCCCTGTGATAGAGCATTTTGGTCTATAACCGGTGTCTCGTAGCAACTTTTTCATGTTGTCACCCTGGTCTCCCTGTGCTTCATACTTGGAAGATTCCTTAATAATATCTTCCAGTTCCAGAATTCTGCCCTTAGTTGTTTCCAGTATAGATTTTAATCTTTATATGCAAATTTCCTTACATAATTTTAATGAGTATATTTTTATTTCCAGTATTACTAATTAGTTCTTTTACAGACTCACACATTCTTATATTTCTGCCTGTTCTTGTTTCATAATTTTTTGTTCTCTTTTAAACAAAGACTATTATTTTATTTTCAGATGAGTACTTAAATAAACTTATTTTTAAAACTTTGTTCTGTGAAATTAGTATTATCTGGCGCAAATTCACTTTCCCAGTGCTAATTTTTCATATGTCTTTCTTAGCACTACCTATGCTATCTTATGCCTCCAACTATAATTCTTTCCCTCAGCCACACTTGTCACCTCTCCTTGTCCAGAGGGCTTATGGTTGCCTGTACTTGATCCTTTGTTTCCTCTGCCCCACGTTCAGGATCAGACCTCATAATAATATCACATTGTATTTAATCTTAATATGATATTCAGAAATGTGGCAGGTCTAGGCAACTGCCTATATGGATGCCTTAATTCAGTTATTGCTTACAAAGCAGAATAGGCTTCTATCCTTTTCTTAGATCCATAGCCATAGTGGTAGGCAAAATAAGGCAGTAGTCTACCATCTCTACTCTCAGTTTATTTCATCAACCTGGGAGCCTCAGCTCAGTTCCTAATTTGAACCTCCCATTTTATATGGAGCTGACGCCAATGCTTGTTCCAAGATCTGGAGCCCAGTTGGCCTATTGCTCCAACCAAGATTACTTCTTTGCATTTCTAGTTCAGGAATGTTTAACTGTTGAGCTTAGTAATAACTTTGTGTTATTTCTACAGATTTGGAGAAAGGGATTGTATCAAAAATGTTGTTCACCATTCTTGACTAGAAATAAATTTACTTATATACCCTTTGGTTTAACTTCCATAATTAAGCAACTTGAAGGTACGACCTCTGTCTATCCAGTTGGCCACTAAATTGCCAGTGAAAAGCGCAAAGTTGCTGCATAATTAATACTTATTAAAAGTACTCATTTAAGACATGATATAGATAATGACAAATGAACAATCTAGATATACATTAAAATCATATCTTGTTCTTTATGCAAGTTGCAATTTTACTTGATGACAAGCATAATTAGCATCACACTCACCCATCCATTTATTCCATGTATTCAGTGCCTGCAGGAGATATTTGTGGAAGTCAGATGTGATCATGTATTTGTAAGTTATTCTTCTGCCTCCCATTAGCATTAGTCTTTGCACCTGTGAGCAAAAAATAAATAGAACTATATAAATATCAAGTATTGACATCACTTTTACTACAACATTATTATGCTCCCTGTGCTATCAACTGTAAGGTTAAAATAAAGGGAGTTGAAGCAATGGCAAGGGCATTTCTTGATGTCCATTTTGCCTGCTCTTGCCATATGAGAAACAAATACCATTACAAGGTAGGGCAAAAGTAGGCTCATAGTGGTTTGCATGGAAAATAATATAGTATTAATAAAAATACAAGAATAAATTCTATGTTTCACATACATACAACTATAAACCTATTTTTGCCAAACCTTGTATATCAATGGAGACCTTCACTGAAGTTCTAGAGCTCCCTTGGTTTTATAAAGCTGCGTTCTGCTTTTGTTGAAAAGCATTGTGGAGCATACATATAGCCTGCTCCTGACCCTTCTGTTAAGACTCCTAGGAATGCAGTAGTCCTAATTGTCCACTTGGGTGAAGGGTCTCCAGCAACTCTGTTGGGAATATCAGCCTTGTGGGATTTTAGGAGCTGGAAACCTGATAGACTAGTCAGGGAAGACGGCACATTAACAAGTCTAAGACTCATTGTGGTCCCTTCTTGGTCTAATTTGACAAGGATCTGGAAACAACAGCTCCTTCTGAATTGTGCTCTTTTGGGGGCCCAGAGAATAACTTGCCAATTCTGCTGAGAAGTTTCCCACAAGTTGAGAGGCAGTTGACTTCTTAAGGAAGGGGTACAATCTGTCTACTTCGTGGGTCTCTGTTGGAAGTGCACAAAACCTGTTGAGCCCATCAGAGGGAGATTTATTTAGCAGAGAGGCAGTGCATATGTGTTAGGTATTATTACTAAGAGCTAGTTGGCTCCCGTTCCAAGCCATGCTAAGTGCTGAAGAACAATTTATATTACTAGCTAGAATAGTAATAGCGGGAGCTTACAGAGATGACAGAGTAATCTTGTTAGCTAGACTACATTTCTATATTGAAAACATAAAGTATTCTGCATCAAATCATACAATCTACAGTTTCCCTTCCTCTTTTTAATTTGATTATGAACTATTACTGTGATTTGCCATAAAATATGAAAGTTTTACATTTTGATAGTTTTTCAAATGCTGATTATACTTTCTGTGCAAATACTTCATATCTTCCCAGCATAATTATTTAGCAGCCTTTTCGGGTTAATTATTGTCATTAACAATATGAGTCCTATGAGGGAATATCAATTAAAATATGCACAGCTGAACTTTCAAATGAGTAAATAATTTAGTTTTGGAAAATGACTGGAAACAGCAGGGTAACAGTCAAAAGGGGAACAATTATTTTAATGCTTATTTGACAAATGAGTCATTTTTACAGCAAATTAGATTCTTATCATAGCACCCCTACTGGTTACTACAGGAAAGCTGTTAACACGAGTTTTTAAAATAAAAGCTGTTAACTTATGCATACAAAGTTAAGGAAATCATTTGTATGAAGAGAAGGTGATTAGGATATGCATTGTTAGCCGATGGAATACTGCCACTGGGATCTAATTAGGGCTATAAATCACACAAAATGATGTGTGTATATAGGGCTAGAAGCATCTGAGTGATGCGTGCCATTGACAGTGAGATGGATGGTTTCTCCAGCTCTGACTTTCATGGTTGTCCTTGTGTTTGTGCTGGCCAGGCCCTGAAATCCTGCTTAATGACAGGGTGGAGTTGGGGCCTGAGCCACGAAGTTTACCACTGTGCATTGGGAAAATTCCAAGATGGGACTCCATCCCTTTCCATTAGGGAAAGGCTCAGGAGAAGCAGAATGGTGGCTTTTAGGGCAAGTAGACTTGATATGAGTTCCAACTTACATTTTGTCAATTCAAGTCAGTTAAAGAATTTTTTAGAAAAACACAACTCAGTGATTCCAAAAGGAAAGAAGGGAGGGATACATTTATAGAAACCTTATATTATTTCTAAGATACAAATAGTGCTTACTCCAATCCCCATAGGGTTCAGCGTAGGGTTGAGGCAAAGCCCGTTTGTAGATTTTTGGAGTTCTGAAAGCAGATAAAAACATACATCAATTCCTCAGCTTTCTGGCTGGTGTGATTGAATTGCTTCCCTAAATCTGCTTATATCATTATGCTGTGGACTTCTTTCTTCTGGCCACAGAATTGATACTATATTTATTGACCTGTGTGGAGAGCTGTCCTCTCTCTGCCCTGGAGAGAGTAAGTAGGACCAAGGCAGCCACCAGGTACATAAAAATCAGATGCCAAGAAGTGATCTAGGACCCAGTGGTTGACAAATTTATTAGTCAGCAGAGCCAAATATCAACAGTACAACAATTGAAATTTTTTTGGAGAGACACATTTTTAAAACTTAAACTTCTTCTAATGCCACTTCTTCAAAATAGACTCGCCCAGGCCATGGTATTTTGTGGAAGAGCCACACTCAAGGGGCCAAAGAGCCGCATGTGGCTCCTGAGCCACAGTTTGCCCACCACCGATCTAGGCCATTCCCAGACCTGCTGCATCAGCATTACCTGGGAATTGTTAGAATTACAAATTCTCAGGCCCCACCCTGAGTCAGAATCTCTGGAGTTGGGGCCCATGAACCTGTGGTTTTATAGATTCTTCAGGTGACTCTGATGCACACTTAAATTTGAGAAGCACTGATCTGGGCTAGCACCTAGAAGAACTAAACCGATACTAATTATTTCAGGTGATTATCAAAATGGTTACAAGAAGTCTGCAGAAATTAAGAGCCCCTCTAAAACATCAACCCTTGTACCTTCTACTTCCCCCTGCCATTCATTGTTAGCTACAGCTGTGGCCATACAACTTCAACCTAATGTTTTCAGGGTCGTAGTTCTTTGCCTGTTGGGAGATAGACACTTGGACAGATTAACACTTGCATTATCTTCCAGTTCTTGATTTCTGATTTTAATATGGTCAGGAAGATTAAAACAAGTAAGAATACAGCCGAGCTGGTGTAGCTCAATGGTTTACTGTCGATGGTTTAATTTCTGGTCATGGCATTTGCCTGGGTTGCAGTCTTGAGCTCCGGTGTGGGGCGGGCAGGAGGCAGTCGATCAATTATTTCTCATCATTGATGTTTCTATCTCTCTCTCCCTCTCTTTTTCTCTCTGAAATCTATAAAACATATATTTTAAAATAAAACAAGATACATATCAAGATACATTTTCATTACAGTTTTCTTGAATTCTTTAAAAATTGTCATTTCTGAACTATCTTTTTATAGAGAGATCAAAATTTCAGGCTTTGAACTCTACCTGGTAAACATCTACTGAGCGCCTATACTTCAGGTCTGAAGAGTCCACTTTCAGGGTCACACCCTGTATCAGGTTTCTAGAGCTCTTAGTTTCAGAGAAAATTTCTGTTTCTCTTTCCTTATATTGCCACACCCAGTGGGATTCTGATTTCATACCTTTCTCATCATTGAGGGAGATGTTTGTGTCTGTTTTGAAATCCTGTCTAACTCAGGTTCTTTAATTAAATACCTTTACTTTTCACCTAAAGCTAGACTGAGCAATTTCCTTGAACCATCTAATGTTGATTAGAATGAACTTCCCCACCCAACAACTTCACCAAACCAGTTCTGCAGAAAGTCCTTACTCACTGGGATAGGTTTGGGGGGTGGGAACAGGAGAATGGGGGCCAGGTGGTAGTATATCAAATTTTTAGCAACTACTAATTGGGAGGATCTGTCAAGGGCCCAGCAGGTGAGATGGATGTGGCATGCAAATTTTGGAAATGCCATGCTTAGAATTCTCTCTCTGGGCAATTTTTGGGAGTGTCTAACTCATATCTAATTGATCTTTGAATAAAGTAATCAAGATCATATTTATTTGAGATTTCCAGGTGGCATCACTTCCCCCATATGACCTCTCTATGGTGATCACAGTTTTCTCAGCTCTCAGAAAGAATGTATTTCACAGAAGAATCAATGTCATGAAAACCTAGGTGATGAAAGGACAAAATGAAGGCCACACAGTTAATGTATGGCAGAACTGGGCATAGAACATAAGCTTTCAGACTCCTGGCCAAGTGTGCCAAAGGGGCTTCTAAGACCTAGCAAGACTTAGTATCATATATATATATATATATATATATATATATATATATATGTATGCCTAAGCGACCATTAAGATCGAATGACCAGAACAACTGGAACACCTATTTACCACTCACTATGATGTGGACTGATTACCAGGGAGCATATGGTCAATGCAGGAGCTGCCCTTTGGCAGTCAGTGCACTCCCACAGCGGGAGCACCACTCAGCCAGAAGCTGGGCTCATGGCTGGTGAGCACAGTTGTGACAATGGTGGGAGCCTCTCCAGACTCTGAGGCAGTGCTGGTGAGTGGTGGCCAGGATGAGTGTGAGCGGTGCAGCTCCTGGCCCTGGCTCAGGCTTCTTCCTGGCCACCTGCCACTTGGCGCAGTGCCACATCCCCCGATGGGTCCCAGATTGCGAGAGGGCACAGGTCAGACTGAGGAACCCACACACAGACTCCCCCAACGCCATGCATAAATCCGTGCATTGGGCCTCTGGTAATATATATGACTGAAATGATATATATCCTTAAACCCTATATGGCAGCTCTTTATAATTCTCATTATATAGGTGAAGAACTGAGCATTAGCTATCTTATAGAACTTTCCCTCTGTTATGTAGCTGGTTAACCACAGAATTTGGACTCAGACACACGTCTGATGATCCTGAAGCCTATTCATGGAACCACTTCATTGTATGTTATATGGGTCATAGCTTCTGGACAAAATGGACAGTGCAGTTTGCTTTTTAAGTTTGTTGTTAATTTCAAGGACTTATATCTCACAATGTATGTACTAGGTCATGATAGTAAGTAGGTGAAGGGACTGTTTTAAGGGCATGAGTTGTAGAGATTGACACAATGAGAGAGTAGCACAGTTAGAACTAGTTTTATACACATAAATATTTTCTTTTTTAAAAATCACTCCTTTCTCATCCCTTCTAGGAGTTTTCCCCCCTAGAAGTAACCCTCAGAGGCCCCAAGTTTTATATTTAACTCTCTCTGGCAGAGCCCAGATAAAGTAGTAGCTTACATAGGACACTCCTTTGACAGGGAAGTTGGGGTACTTAGAGGATTCTGGTTTCTGTTAAAACATGGTCTACTGCTGGAATCATTCATTTCCAGCACCCCAGGCAGATGTCAGGCACATACAACCCAAAGATCTTGCTGGCAAAGGTCATGTCCTGACAGCAGCTGTTAGAGCTAATAAACACTGGAAGAGGCTATTTGGATTTGGGGAAAGCAGTCAAGGCTAGAACTCTAAGGAGTGGCCATGAGAAAGACTGCATACATCAGTTTCTTTCTGCCTCTTGACTCTTGCTATCAAGAGCCAAGACACACATCTGACACACACTCGGACACACATCTGATGACAAGTCCTCCCCTTGGGGACTTCCAAGAGCATACAGATACTGTGAATGAAGTATTGGTCTCATTCTTCCCTCCCTTCCTCCTTCAATCTCTCCCTTCTCCCCTCCTTTTTCCTTTTCTTCTTTTCTCTCTTTCTGTCTTTGTCTCTCTGCTCTCTCTTTCTATTTCCTCCTTTATTTATTTCATTGGCTTTTTAGGATTTGTTTTTTTTTTTTTAAAAAAAAAACATATTCTTATGCATTTCAGAGAGGAAAGGAGAGGGAATGAGAAGAGCATCAATGATGAGAGAGAATCATTGGTTGGCTGCCTCCTACACATGTCACACTGGGGATTGAGCCTGCAACCTGGGCATGTGCCCTGACTGGGAATCGAACCATGACCTCCTGGTTCAACCACTGAGCCACTCTGGCTGGGCAAAGATTTGTTATTTTTTAACAGTATTGAAAAATAATTTGTCCCCTCCATACACAGTTTCAGTGATGTGAGTTCATCCCAGTTGAACTGTTGACATGGGTCCACTGATGAATAAAGTTCAGTCAGGAGAGATTCCACTTATATTGTGTCCTGGTAGAGTTGCGAAGTGAATGCAGAAGTTTGAAGTGAAGCACACAACTGGAGGACCCGATCTGTGGTGGATAGCCTGCATATGTGAGTTAAAACAATAGTTTCTGAACAAGAAACAGACTTTGTTCCTATCTGGAGGTTTACACTGGCTGGTCCCTTTTAGATCCTGGGAATTAGATTGACACAGTTTCCTAGAACACCGCTTTCATAATCTCAAATACGTCACATCCATGTTCCCAATTCTTTTGGAATGATGACAATCTAGCTTAATGTCCCTCCAACTCTTAAATCACTTTCTTTCAGCACCTTCTCTTTCCCTTCCCTAGCTCTTTCTGGTTCTCAGCCTTTTTTATATCCTTGCCAGCCAGAACCGTCCCTGGCATGCCTTAATCAGCCCAACTGCCCTCACCAGTGTCTCCTAGTCAAAACGTACTTGTTGTACACTGCTTTCCCTCAAAACCCTGATAACTTCCTGAAAAACTAACATGGCAAATCAATCATCAGGAGATTTTATGCTTGATTGCTGTTTGTTAGCAACACACTGCATTTTAGGAACTTCTGCAACAGAATCCTTGACAATCTAGGGGAGAAGAGATTTTCAGCGCACAGAGAGCTTCCTACAATGTTGGAATTATAGAGTGTACCATTTGAGCTGCCATATTATCCCATCTAATTGCTAGGACTGATCCCGTAATGTAGTGTTCTCTGTTGGTTTTATTGCTTGCTGGATATATAAGAGTCAAAGAAATTTCAATTTAGCCTTGTCAGGAAGACTTTTGAAGGGTATCAGAGCAACCTTTGAGGTAGCCCTATGGTAGCTACGTTGACACTGCCTCTGGATATGACCCCAGATTATCCAATGTTTGGGATGGTTGAGGGAGCCCTTGACTTGGTGCTCTGGGAAAAGTGAGAGGTTGTCCATCTCTCTAATGTATATGTCATCTCTTAATGAGTTTTTAATATCAGTAGTCACATTACACACATGGAACAAGTAGATTTGTCAGGCATTTCAGAATTTCTAGCAAATAGGTACAGTGTGAGTGCATGGACTAGGAATAGAAGCGGAATAAAAATTAATTACTGGCCATTGCAGAGACCATTTTTTTTACTCTTCTCAATGAATCATCAGTCATTTAAACAGGCCATGTATCTTAATTGCCCATCATTTCACCAAACTCAAGCACCTTCATGAGGTAAGTCACATGAAAACTAGAAAGTGTCAGACACTGTCCTTACCCTTAAGGATCTCATAGTATAATCAGTGCAAGAATTCCCAATGAAGTGTGATGTGAGGTGAGTAGAAGAAGGGTGGGCACTCAACAGAATTATCTGGAGAGCTTTTTAAAAATACAGTTACCTTGGCATCACTTTGTATCTTCTGGATAAAATCGATAGGATCAAATCATCTGATGTCTGTACTTTGAGAGAACTTCCCCAGGTAATTCTGATACAAACCTCTCTTCAAGGACCCCTGGATTAATGAGCTAAGGTACACAGGGGCATGAGAGGTTAAATAGAAACATGGGTCACAGAAAAGTCTGCCCAGTGAGAAGTGAAGGTGAGCGCAGGACAAGGAGGGAGCACCATGGATTGTAGTGGTCCGAGGTCTTTGGAGGCAAGAACTGTGAGCTAGGCTTTGAAGGACAGGTAGGTTTGAAACACAGGAAGGTAGGAGAAGGATATTTCTTCCACATTACTAGTCGTCATATTACCCAACTTGATTGAGCTATTAAAAATTACAGTTTCTGCTTGTGAAAAGGCAAATCCCCAAATTTTATCCCAGAGCTGAAGGATCAAGTTTACTTGGGGTAGATCCTCAGAAACTGTATTTTAAACAGCTTCCCCAGGTAATTACAATAGTTAAACAATTTTTGTCAAGTCTTGCATTTTATCTCGACTTCAGGAATCTTGTTGGTATTTTCAAATTGTGTTTGTTTCATTTGAGAGTGGTGGGAGATAATGAGGGGAGTTTATTACTGTTAACAATATGGTGAGCCTTCCATGTCAATTCATAAAATTTGTATTTTCTAAGTATGAGAGTGCCTTTACATTTTTTTGAGTAGGGGAAATCTCAGGTAATATATTATTTTGCAATAGAGGTTGAATGACTAGCCTAATAGAGATCCCAAGGGAAGAGGTGGGGGAAGGGAGAAAGAAGCCCAGGTAACCTGAATCAGTGTCAGGAACCTTTTGTTTTAGTGTGGAGTGAAGGGTCCAAGAAAGAACTACAGATGCTGTAAGATACAAGTTGGATCTTGTAGGCAGAGGGTCACCAATGGGATAAGCACAACTGCTTCTATCTGCTGTCCCATGAGGAGGCCTGCGGGGGCTGGGCACTGTTGGACACTCTGAAAGTCATGCTCCAGGAAAGGAACTCTGCTCTCCTATTTCTCTTTCTTTTCATAGGTGTTGTGGGAGTGGGGAGCCTCTGTCCAAGTGGTTGAGAATGGGGGCTTTTGCTGTCATGAGGGTACCCTGCTAGAGAGGACAGACCACCTGTAGGCAATGTTAGCAGCTCAGGGGAGTGACATACCTGTGCTGATAGAACCCAGAGACTTTGTGGGAAGACGAGGCTGCTGAGGGCAGGAGAAGCCACTTACTGGTCAGCTCTTGCTAGGCAATTCAGAAAGAGCGGCCAGAGTGAGCCAGGATAAGCCTAGTTACAGGCATACCGTGATGATATTGTGGGTTCAGTGTCAGACCACCACAAGCATTGCAATAAAGCGAGTTGTAACCTTTTTGCTGGTGGAGAGTCTTGCCTTCCATTAAAAAAACAACAACAACACACATCTTTGTCAAGCACAATCAAACAAGGTCTGCCTGCATTCTCCTTGAGCAGTTACCCAAGTTAGGAGGGGAGGGCCGGTTGGGAACGGAGGGAGGGTGTACTTTTTCTCTAATGCCTGTCCTTCATCTCCATGTTGTGCAATGGTGAAAAGGCACAATTAAGGAAGAAAACTTTGCAGAAAATCATTCTATGAAAGCCCCTTTTCCCTCTTACATCATGGGTGTTTCAACAGGTAGGATGGTCTCTGAGAGTTTTTAATTAGAGGAGGCCGCACCTTCCAGTAAGCCACTCTTCACATTCCTTCCCATGCAAACTGCTTACTCTGTAAATAAGTCACTTTTCCATAAAAGCGTTTTAATATATTAGCGTGTTCTCGGGAGATTGGGGCAAAAGAAACTAGACAGGATCTCTTTCTGTCAGTTAGGATTGTTTTCATCTGCATGCTACAGAAAGCTGGATTTCGGTGGCTTACACAAATTCAGAGTTTGTTTTTCTCCCATAACAGGGTCAGAAGTAGGTGAGTGCTGGAGTTGACTCAGAGGCTCAACAATGTCAAGGCTGACACGTCTGGGGTCCTCTTGGTTGGCCTTCCTCTTATAGTTCGTGGCAGGTCCAGCCACACATGAGTGTTCAAGGCAGGAAGAGGGTGAGGCAAGAAGCATGAGACACATTTGTCTCTTTTTATCAGAACAAGATAAGCCTTAATGAAGCCTCTTCCTTTGACCCAGCAGACCTCTGATCTTGGCCCAGACCTGGACACACAGTCACCCCTAACGTTAGTGAGAGGTGAGAAAATGAATCATCTCTTCTTCCTGCCTTCATGGAAGTGACAAGGGAGCGGGGTGGTTGGAGGTAACTTTGGGTTGCCAGATATCAGTGTCTGTCTTACCATTTAGGCTCATTTAATTAGAGTAGTGATTCTCAACCTTGGCCACACATTAGAATCAGCCAAGGGAGTTTTAAGAATCCTGAAGCCCAGTACACCCAGGCCAATCTCACTGAGATCTGGGGGTGGGACACAGGCTTCAGTATTGTTTGCAGTTCCTCAGGACAGCTGAGTGTGCAGTGGCGGTTGAGAACTACTAATGTAGCCCACGTCCCAGGACATTTTCAAACAACGTCCCCAGGCAATATTGATGCAGGTGCCTCATAAATCCTTTTGAAAAATGCTGTTAAACCCTTGTCTATTGACAACTTTATTTGTTTGTTAATTCAGAGATATCTACTGAATGCTTCCCATGTCTATGGGTATAGGAGAAAAGTGGGAATGGATTTATGTTTTATGCCCTACAGTTATTTCCATTTCCTTCTGATGGTAATATACTTTACAACGAAGAGAAAAATACCTTCATATACATGATCTCCTTTAAACATCAGAGCCAGGCTATAAGGCCTTATTATTCTAGTTTAAGGGCCAATGAAACTTGAGAGTCAAGAGGTGAAGTGAGTGCTCCAAGTTACTTGATGTTGGTGTGTGGTAGAGTTGTCACTGGGAAAGAGGTTTGCAGTCTCCACATTCAGTGCCTGCTTGTCCACTGGAAGATAAAAGTCACATGCACACTACCACGTAGGCATTGTGTAAACTGAAATACACTTTGCAAATCTGACCCGAGTGAGTGATGCCGGAATGTGGCAAACATTGATTAACCAATTACTACCTGAAGACAATATTCTCAGTGGTAGGTTGTATGCACCCACTCATTAGATCTTCATAACAAGCCTCTTTGGCAGGCACCCCAATCCCCACTTCACTTACAAGAACCTGGAGACTGAACTGCTTCCCTAAGGTCATAGTGTTAGAAGAAAAAGAAGATAGGATTTGAACCCCTGCATCTGGTTCCAAACCTGTGCTCTGAAATCGGAGCTGCCTTGCACAGTTGAGCAGGTTTTCACCGCCTAGAGGGGTCCAGTCAGTAAGGCTACTGGGAGCTGAAACTCAGCCCAAACTCAGTTTACCAGGCCTCCACCTGGCATAGGGCTGTGGGCTTCAAGAGGGACAGTGTATCTGTGCAGGTAACCTATAGACCAGGGGTGGGCAAACCTTTTGACTTGAGGGCCACAATGGGTTCTTAATCTGGACCGGAGGACCGGAACAAAAGCAACCTGACCATGCTGGTACTCTCATCTCAGGCTGCTGGTGAAGGAGCGGAGGGGAGAGCAAGAGAACCCTCTGCTCTTTCGGCTCCGCAGGCCAGATAGAACAGCCGAACAGGCTGGATGCGGCCCGTGGGCCATAGTTTGCCCACGGCTGCTATAGACTGTATGTGCTCCAGCCTTAAGCACTACCTATTGCTCTTTTTTGTCATTCTTTTTAAAAATATATATTTATTGATCTCAGAGAGGAAGGGAGAGGGGGAGAGAGAGAGAGATAGAAACATCAATGATGAGAGAAAATCGCTGATTGGCCGCCTGCTGCATGCCCCACACTGGGGATGGAGCCCGCAACCCAGCATGTGCCCTGCCTGAGAATCGAACTGTGACCTCCTGGTTCATAGGTGGACACCCAACCACTGAGCCATGCCAGCCATGCTACCTATTGCTCTTTTAACATGGCTTTATTTCACTCATTCATTTAGTCACTCACCCATGTACTTACTCACAGATGCCTATGCAGGCACACTTCACTGTATTGTACTTCACAGGTGTTGTGTTTTACAAACTGAATGCAGAACCCTCCACTAGCCAAAAGATTACAACTCCCTATATTGTGATACTCATTTTATTATACTTGTCTGGAATAGAGCTTGCAATATCTCCAAGGTATGCCAGTGGAGGGCCTTCAGTGCGAGGGACTGTCTAGGATGACATTAACCAAGACCGACCCCAGGCCTATTTTAAGAAGTCTTTTTATAATTTTTGCATGAGCTTGCAAGAAAATAAGGAATACTTGGGCATAGGACTGGGTGAGAGGGGGAGCTCAGTTACTGCCATGAAGGCATTTTCTGGGTAAATATGATAATCATTTTTCAAGGCCTTGTGGGGCTTGGGGTTTGAAAGATAAACCTTAGAGCCCACCTATGATAGATGATCTAATAGAAGACCCTCCAGAAAGCTGGGGCTCTTGTGGGGGCTACACCAGCAGTGCAAAGATGAATTAAAAATAGAACTAACAATCTTTATGTCTGCTCAGGGGACCACAAAGAAAAGTTTCCAAACCTTGGCAATGAACTAAAGGTGGTCAGTGGAGGGTTGATAGCCATAAACATCATCTCATGCAGACCAGATTCACACTCCTCAGTGGCCTAAAATAACTCAAGCTGATAAATTTCTTTAAAGTTTTCCAGTATTGGTAATGTCTCCACTCACTGGCAGAAGCAAACACTAATCTCTTCTTGAGGAATTCACCTTCATTGTAGGCCTCAAAGATCTTCTACAGGTAAAACTACAAGTATAATTAGCTCTGTAGTATAAACAATCATTAAACATACAAAGAAATAAGACACCATTAGCAAGAGCCAACAGAAACAACAGATAGCAAAATAAGACCTTAAAAAACCTTCAGAGTTTAGAAAGATCAGGCATAGATTATAGAATAATATGCTTTATAAGATGAAGTAAAATATGAATAAAGGGTAAGCATATTGGTAAAAAGAATTTCTAGAAATAAAAAAAAACCAGGTTACATCCTAATGAGTATTTTTACATATAATGTCTTAACATCAACACATTTTATGTATTTATAACATGTTTTTACAATATTTTTATTATAGTCTAAATTCAAGTAAAATATTCTATTGATATATACTTATTACAGCTTTATTTTTCTTTCTGTAACATTTGTATTTGGATATCAGTTTACATATGATCATGATGCTCTTAGTTTTAAGACTCAACCACAGTAAAAACCGTTGTATATTTCTGTTTAATAACTAGATGGTACTCTCTGGGAGGTAATTCGCTATGTGAAATTTTATTCATTACAAGATGGTGATAATAATGCCACCTTTTATAGAGTTGTTCTGAATGTGTGGATTGCAACCTTATCTACCTGAATCAGACTGACTGGGCTCAATTCCATCTCTATCTTTCACTCACTATGTGTCCCCCTGGACAAGTCTTTTATTCTCTCTTTGCCTCAGTTTGCTCATTTGCAGAAAGGGAATACTAACATTACATGTCTCATAATGCTGTCAGAAGGGCATATGGGACAATGCATATCAAGTCCTTTGCGCATGGCCGGCACATCATTTATATTAATTATTGTGATTACATAGTTTATCAGTGGTTGGTGCATAGCAGGCAGCCACTATATGGAATTCTATTAAGTATTATTATTCTCAATCAGAAATTATATGAATAAATTTTGTTAAGAATGACATCTCTTAATTTTAAGCTGGAGAATGCCTTTAAGTTCAATTAGTCCAAACCCCTATCTATACAGACAAAAAACTTTAGGAAAGTGGATTTGAGTCAAGGTAGTCTTCCTATCTTCTAGGTCTGTGGAAATGGCAGTGAAGGAGAAAAAAATACAAAGATTTAAACATTGATGAGTGAATCAACCCTTTTTTCTTCTGTAATTCAAAGATAAATTTGGGTCTCACTGGGCTTTTTCTCACAGAGCAGGACTGTCAGTGGGGCTGGCTGGAATCTCTGGGAACGGGCAGAGACATCAGGAGATGCTGAATGTGGAAGCTGCTTTTATCTCCCGGGAGTATGACTGAAAGCTCAGTCAGCAGAAGTGCCAGCAAAGTCAGGCATTGAGAAGGTTAAGTAGAGGAGAGGTGTATGAGAGGAGGAGGAAAGGGTGGAGGTAGAGGAGGGGGGAGAGGATGTGAAAGAAGAGGAAAAGAGAGGGTTAGACATTTTGTATCAGAAAAGGAGAACCTATGGGACAAATTTATTAATATTACTTCAAAAATTATTCCATTTTCACTTTCTTCTAAAAGTAATGTACAAAGTTGTTTTGAGTTTGAATGGGTTGTAAAAAATAGACCCCCAGAGCAATATGGAATACTCCCCTATCATGAAACCAAGTTAAATCTCTGTCAAAAATTACATATTTTTGTCATAAAAGATATCTTTGGCTCTGCAAGAGAGATGTAGGTGCTCAGAATGAAGTTTCTGAGGCTTTTGTCTCAAGTATCAGTGAGTTGTTTTATGAGGCCGGAAGATCTGAGTATATTGCAAGGTAGTTGAGAGTTTGATGTGACTTAATTAAGTCCTCTATAGAAATTAGTTTTAACAAGTTCTGCCAGATGTTCTCATTGGAAATAGCTGCACGAGGATTAGGAAAGTTGGGACAGAAATGAATAAAGTGGAAACTGAACTTTATTGTACTTTATTGTACTTTCTCTACTTATAGTTGTAGAGAAATAGAAAAGAAAGCTTGTGTACTCTCTGCCGTCACTTGAAGAGAAGGAAGAAGAGGCGTTGAGCACTGAATTCATTCCAGCAGCTTGGACGAGGTACCTAGAATATCTGTTAGTGAGACAGCAAGGGAATATGTGGATGTTAGCAAAGCCTGGAGGGCTATTTGAATCGGAGGGAGCTCAATTTTGGACAGATCGCTGAGAGGGGATTTTGAAGTCAAGCTTAGCGATTCAGATGAGGTTATTTAAAGAAAAGCCAAGAATTAGTGAAAAGGTACTTAGCTGTACCTTAGATGTTTCTTTGTTTAAAACTTGCTCTAAAATATAATCTTTGCTATTATCCATTTAAACACGGCTGTTGGTATTTCATATGTAGAAGACAGTTCTGTTCAACTTAGCATTTTCATTCTGAAGGAATTTATGCTAAAGGACAAGGAAATATATGATTAGATGCCTGCAATAATGCCTGTTCTTTACTTGAGAGTGATGGGAAAATAAGTTGGTAAAGAAGCCTAATAAACCTACACAGAGGAAGGTGTTAGTAGTGATCTAGGTACTTCTGAATGGCAGGCAAAGCCAAAGGTTTTTGTTTGATTCAGGCGACTGAACAGGACTGCCACTTGGTGGCAGCATACTTAAAATGTGTCTGCTAGTTTTGGAGTTGGGGTGATGAATAAAAGTTCTTTTAAAAGTTGAAACTGTGAAATAAAGGTTATGAAGTGACAAAAAAAAGTTATAGCAATAGTGCTTGAATAGCTTAAACATGGCCAAGAAAATATAAAGTATCTCTTGTGCTACTAAGAATGAACACAGGGCTGGAAGATATTTTTCTCCCTGTATTTTGTCTAGTTCTTTACATTGTGTCTATTTATTTTGGGGGTTCGCCTCAACTATATCCATATAGTTATATAGTTATTTTTAAAGTTGTCACTTTCCTTCCCTTTTTGGGGGGGTGGGGGTGGGGTGGGGAGAAAGAAAAATTTCAGTTATGATTAATCAACGTTTTAGAGACCAGGGAAGTTATTCTCTCCTTTGGCTCTTTAATCACTGGATCATAGCATTTAAGTGAGGAAAAATATGGATATTAATCTGGAGAGGAAAAACATTTCAATGTCAGAGACATGTGTTTTCGTTTGGTAGCTTGCTTTTGTTTGTTCTTAGCATGAAAACCTATGTGTTGAGTTAAATGAATTGGCGACTTCCTTTAGGTTTAGACCAGGGGTGGGCAAACTTTTTGACTCGAGGGCCACAATGGGTTCTTAAACTGGACCGGAGGGAGGGCCGGAACAAAAGCAACCTGACCATGCTGGCACTCTCATCTTGGGCTGCTGGTGAAGGAGCGGAGGGGAGAGCAAGAGAACCCTCCGCTCTTTCGGCTCCTCGGGCCCGATAGAACAGCCGAATGGGCCGGATCTGGCCTGCGGGCCGTAGTTTGCCCATGGCTGGTTTAGATCATAGTATTCCATTCTTTCATATTTGTCTAGTTCAACAATATGAGAACAGCATATAGGTTGATATTAACTAAATCAAGGTAGGGCACTGGGCCTAGATTTTTTGGGAAAACATTTTAGTTGGTGACCTCACTGAAAATGTATTTGCTATAGCTCACCCTAGTTTGTGTATCTAGTTTGGTAGACTTAAGTTCCTCATAGGAAGTAACAGGAAAATTGAAAATATAAATGTAAAGCTATAAAACATCTTTAATTTACAATACCCTGAAATCAATTATTTTATTTTTGCAGATATTTATTTAAACATGCTGGTGCCTCTCAGTCTTTTTTTTCTTCACCTTGTCACATGATGGTTGTAATGCTAGATATATTTGGCTCATCCAGTCCCTTCTCTTTCTCTCTGACAAACGAGAACCTGAGACAGAATGCCAACGCCTGACTCACTAGTAGCCACTTCCTTTAGGTGGCAACAGGGTCAGGCTGACAAATTCTGTCTACAAATTAAGCCTGGGATTATTACTGAGAGCTGATTTGTTATAAGAACCTACCATGTGTTTGGCCGGGAGTAGCTTTTAAAAAACTGCCCCACAATAAAGTGAAGAGCTGAAAAGTCTGTCTGGTCTTCTGAGGTCAAACCTTTGTGCCTCATTGAAAGATGTCCTCTAAACAGAGGGAAAATGTTATTACTTGAAGCCGACATTGTCTTTAAACCCTAACCCCAACTGTCTTCTGCCTTTTGAGAGAGTGGTATAATTTGTACCAATACCTTTGTGGCTTTCTTCTAACTACCAGCAGCATTAGTCAGTAAAATGGTAGAAAACTTTGTTCAGGATCATAGTGAAGCCTTATATCGCTCCTAGTGCCCTGGTGCATGGATTTCTGCACACTGAAAGGAAATTAATTAGAAGGTGGCCGGCAGGGGAGGACTGGGTGAAAAGGTCCAGACACAGCCTGGGGTCAACCTCCTGTGGTCCCTCCCCAGTCGTCCGCACCTGGGGCAGAGCAGTGGCTCGAAGAGCATCTGGGGATCAGGCTAAAACCAGCTCTCTGACATCCCCCCAAAGGGTCCTGGATTATGAGAGGGCAGTTCTTGGGTGATGCACTCCAGAATCGGGCTCCCTTCTCTCTGGTTCCCGGTGTGTCACCCGAGAGAACTGCTGCTGCCAAGTCACCCCAGCTTGGCAGCCTCCTGCGTTGAGAGTCTGCCCCCTGGTGGTCAGTGTGCATCATGCCTATGGGCCGGTTGGATAGTCACTTAGCCTTTTATATATATAGATAGGACTTGCCTCTTTCTCCATGCTTCCTTTACAAACTCTAGAATTCCAGAGAACGCTTGGAATTAACAATACTTTCAAACTGTGGAAATATGCCTTGGAGCAACTACCATCTGATTTTAACCCAAAGTGACATAAAAAGATCAAATTCCTAGAGTGTAATAAGAGGCTCTAAACGTTTAGGAAATAAATGATAAGGCAATTTTTTTTTTAATCCTATTTTTGAATCCTTACACTGGCCTTGTATCTCCATGATGTTTTGTTCTCTCGGAGGCAGGCCTGGTTGGGGACAGCCTCTCCACCTGTTGGAATCTCGCCCAAATAATCAGACAGGCTTGGGTAGATTCTCTCCTCCCGGCTAAGGAGAGGCCTGGTTGGTGTGGTAACCAGCACCCCTGCTTCAGTAATAATAGTCTAGGGGCTTAGTCACCCCGAGAGTACACGCTCCACCCTGCTTCTAAACTCAGAAAAGGGGGGAGCCTACAAGTTAGAGACAAAGTTAAAACCCCCTTTCAATAAACACCCTTGTAGCTCCTCACATTCCACAGATCAGCCCTCGCTGACTAAATCTGTAGAACAAGAAATTGTCCTAGTGAGAAAACTGTCTCTTCTTCTTCTCACCTGTATGAACTCGGGACTTTTAAAATATAAGCACTTGATAATATGTGTGGAAGGAATAAATGAGCAAGTCAAGTTTGGTTAGCTCAAATCTACTCTCAAGTACTGATTTCTTTACAGCTTTATTCACTCACTTATTTATCTATCCAAGAAAAACAGGCTGAGCATCCATCCACTCCATGCTTGGGCCCTGTTCTACCTGATGGGCATAGACTGGTGGATAAGACAGGTCCATGCCCTCAGGTTAGGGAGACAGATGGTAGACCAGGAAGCAAATGCACAGGCACATACAGATAGGGAGAGGTACACTGAGGAAAATAAAACACAAGGGATTTTGAGCAAGTGATTAGGGATGGGGATACTTTGGAGTGGGTGGCCTGGGAAGGCTGCAGAGATTAGATAATATTTGAGGAGATTTGAATAAAAAGAAGCCGGGAACGCAAATAACTGGGAACGCAATGGTTCAGGCAAGGGCAACAGCAAGAGTGCTAAGGGAGGAGTGGATTTAGTGTGCTTCAGGAGCCCAAAGAAAGTGGAGGATCAGGGAGAAGGGACAAGATGAGATGGGAGAGGCAAAGGTGAACCCTGGGAAGATTTGATGTACTAAAATTGTAGGAGGAAGCCAGGGGAGGGCTCCAAATAGGGACTGTTGTGATGGCACTACTCTTTCCTAAGGGAAGTCTAGATGTAAATGGATACATCAGTTGTGCTGCATTTATGCAATGGAATATACTACAATAAAGAAAACAAATGTACTATATAAGTCTGTACTGGAAATATGCATGAGTCTCAAAAACTTAATCTTGAGTGAAAGAAGTAACACACAGTGTTATTCCATTTATGTGAAGTTCAAAAACAGATAGACCTAAGCCATACATTTTGGGGGAGCAATTTTCATCCACTAAAACAAAAAGAAATGACATCTTAATTGAGTATATCCATGTATATAATGCATAGAAAAAGATGGGACTGATAAAAACCCAAACTCATGACAATGGGTATCCCAGGTGAGGGAAGTAGAATGGGTAGGAGGAGAATGTATAACCAAGAAGTATCTGTGTTTCATCTTTATCTATCTAATTTTTAAATTTTATGTTGATAGCATATGTTATTAGTTTCCTGTGGATGCTATCACTAATTACCACAAACTTGGTGGCAAAAAAAACCTACACACTTTTATTATCTCACAGTTCTGGAGTCCAGAAGCTGAAATCAGATTCCCCAGGCTGAAATCAAGGTGTTGGCAAGGCTCTGTGTCTGAGGAATATCCCTTCCTGGTCTCTTCCAGCTTCTTATGGCTGCCTTGGCTTATCTGCCTCACTCCAGTCTCTGCCTCCGTGGTCCCATCACTTTCTCCTCTTCTGTTTCTATCTATCTAATCTTGCTCTGCTTTTTTCCTATGAGGGCTCTAGTAATGGTATTTAAGGCCCTCTTGGATAACACAAGGTCATATCTGAAGAGCTTTAACTTAATCACATCTGCAAGGGCCTTTCCCCCACATATGTCACATTTACAATCCCAGGGTTAAGACATGGGTCTTTTGAGGGATGTATAGGGGAGCATTTTCAGCTTCCCACAGTACTTTTATGTACTTGTTGCATAATTAAAAAGAAAAAGAATTTTCTGAAGTGTGAGCAGAAAACAATGCTCCTGGCTGCTGCGTGAAAACCAGGTAGGAGGTGATTGGACTTAGCTGGGTGAGAAGATGATATTCTGGATTTGGGAAGTGCAGATAAGAAGAGGGGAAGGATTTGAGATACAACCTGGAGATAGTTTTTAGAAGTGGGTGTTGGTTCAGATTCGGAGGAAGAGGGACAGAGGAAGAAACAAGGATGACATCTATTATGGCTTGAGATGCTGAGAGGGGCCATGTACTGAGATGGGCAACATGTGGGGCGGGCCAGTTTTGGAGGAGAACGTCAGCCACAGCATACTTGTAATATGCTAAGTATATTTTCAGCCTTTTGAAAAAAAGGATCAGGATTACTGGGCTGAGAGAGTTTTAGTGTTTTAATAAATTGAGTGGTTTCTATTGTGGGCTATTAAAAACTGGGAAAGGGGTTTGATAAGATCCCAAGGAAGGCAGAAGGTTCAGTAGATGGTTTGCAGAGCACCTGGTTCCTTCAGCAGACTGAGTGACACAAGGACAATTATAGACAATGACTGCTCAGATGACAGCAAATGGAAGTGGGCAGGTCTAGTGTAGCCCCCCTCAACGTGACCTCTGGTGTTCCCTCTCCACAGTGACAGGAGCTCTCGTTTTATAGATCCCACCGTGGACATGATAGGACAAAGGGCTTACCATTTGCATCTTCTCACCTTTTTCACCCAATAGGAACCACACTTTATAAAAAAAAATCAACTTGTTTTATTTTGCAAATTATGTCTTTCTGACCTACCTGGGGCCTTGGAGTCAGACAGAGGCAATCTCTGCTGCTTACCCCTGGACTCTAAGCTTGTTACCCAATCTCTCCAGGCCTGTGCTTCCTCGTGGGATTGCTGTGAAGGTCAGATTGTGCTCGGTAAATGTTTGATGTTATTACCACCACCAGCTCAGCTTCCTAGCCTTTGGATGTCTCCCTGTAGTTTACTTTTGTTTGAAAGTGCTAAAATATAACATTTCCTTCTTAATAAAAACCAACCAAATCTAATCCAGTTACCTTTTTTCCCCCCCTCCACTCTGGGCAAAGGCTACCTTTAAAGATTGTTCATAAATGAACAATTGTAATATTCCTTCAGATAGCTTCAGCATTTTCTCTTCCAATAAGTATTCTTTTTCTACCCTGACCAGATAGACTCAGGTGCAGGTATCTGGGAAATGATTGCAAAACAGCCCACCTGCTTTAGCGTGAGTTCTCTAGATCCCCGAGGCAAAAATGGGGATAATTACTGAGGGGGATTATCTAAAAAACAGTGATATCATCACCTAACCCTTCTCTAGGATTCCTTAGTGCAGACTTCGCAAACAAATCAGCAGAGAGCCTGTGAAATTTCATCATCTGGCTGGAGCTTTCTTTGTTTCAAAAGCTAAATAATGTCCTGATAATCTCGTTGGCCCCTACCCTCTCTTCTCACTTTTTCTTTCTTTTCTTAAAGACAGCAAATCTAGCAAACAAATTCCACGCAATCACTGCTGTCACATGAGTTACCAAACGAGGTCTGGCCTAAGTTTGCAAATGAAGACAACCCGAACTGAATTTGAAAATAACTTATTTGTAAATGCTAAGTAGCTGAAGTACATGACAGCTGTTTAAGGATGAAACACATAGTTACAGAAGGAAGAGCCTTAACCATCATAAGCTGTTATTTCTGTTTGTTTGTTTTTCTCTTTTTTTGTTCTTCAAGTGAAATGAGATTTTCCTAATGATTCCTAATGACTTTAACAATTAGGTCCTTTTTTCCCCCCTGATGCTAAACTTCCCAGTTCCCAGGCCACTTCCCTTCTGGGTGAGGAACGCTGTCCTCTCAGTCATAGGGGTTGAGGGCTCATCGTGAAGACAGAGGCTCCTCTAAGGAGGGGTTGTTTTCTTAAAGCGAGCTTTCGCTTTGGTGTTAGGGAGAGGAGACCTAGGCCTGCCCTATTTCTCTCTCTTATCTCCTGACACAGCTGTGATGCAGTCTAAGAACTCCGTGTCCTTCAGGTCACAATTTAACTGTGTCTACACAGAAGCCGCGGGTTTAGCTCTCATAGCGTGGACACCAGCAACAAGTTTCTCCATCAGTTCACCTGGGAACTTGTTAGAAAGGCTAATTCCTGGGGCCCCAACCCACATCTCCTGAGTCAGAAACACCATGGCTGGGGGCAGCCTCCCTTGCCCTTTAACATGCCCCGTAGGCAATTCGAATACCTGCTGAGGTTTGAGAGCCACAGGTCTGGTTCTCGCAAGACTTTAAATAGATTTATTAATTAAACGTTATTTACTCTCTCACCTTCTCCCAGCTACACTTTGAGTGATACACAAATGGGACAAACAGAACCAAGGCCAGGTGAGGTGTTTGGTTTGGGCAGGTCCCCCCCTTAAGGCTGGCCCCTCCTCTGCTCAGACCTCTCAAAGCAAACGTCAGGAAACTTTATTTCTGTGTCTTCAGCCTGGATGAGTGGGTGGTAGAAGGGAGAGAAACTATGCCTTTTCTGTTTGGAAATATTTAGCTTGGGTGATATGAAGATTTCTGGAGACCTGTGACAAGATCAAAGACCATAAATGGTTTAACAGTGGTTGTACTTTTGTGGAATTACTTAACGTATCATAATTGCAGTTCAGCTTCCCATCCTTCATTCTGGAGTCTGGAATTCTGTTGGGAGCTTTCATAATCACTCAGGAGGATAATATTACAGGCTGGGTATAAAAATACCTTTTTAATGGCTAGCGAATTAGTGAAATGTCTTGACCTGAGTGGAGACCAAATAGAAGGCGGTGTTTTTATGAAGGGCAGGGGGGGAGACTAAACTGTCACCACATTGTTATTCTGGTTGAATTATCCACTCCTTAAAATGTCCGTTGATTAGATAAAATTTGTAACACGGTGCATCAGTATGTGGTGAGGGACCATGGGGCCTAAGGAAGGGTCTTGGAATTTCTAGAGTTTTGTTTTAGTTTTAATGTTAGCATGCAGAGTCTGAGAGTCAGCCTCAGGTGACTGATCCCGTGGGTCCCATGTGGACAGTTCTGAGGACTCTTCTCCTGATCAGGACAATAAAACCAGGGCTCAGAGACCCACTCCCCACCTTCTCATACCCCCCCAAAGCTTCTAAAACACTAGGCCAATGGGCCCCTCTACAGTTCCCCCTGTAAATCAAATAACTACTTGCTACACATATTTTCTAGTTTGTTATAACGTCTCTAACATTTAACCTGAGGAGTCGTAAATGGAGCTGTGTGGATTTATGTTTCGAAATAGCATGTGTTCTCTGCACAGCCCGGGCAGAACAGGTTTTGCCAAGTTTATAACCTCACAGGTTGAGCGTTCTGAACCAAAAACTTGAAATTCTTGTGGTGTCAAGACTATTTTCAAAAGCAGCTGAGAATCTAAAAGATATCTCTCTTGACATCAGTTAACGCTTTCAGAACCAGGGTCCTAATGAATTAATTTTAAACCAGTCAACCTCAGATGTGCCCTAGTTGCCTTGGAATACACATGCATTCAAAGGGAAGGGTCACGTGCACCTACTAGTAATTAGCTCAGGCATTTGAGGCTTTATTGACTTTGTGCCCACTTTTAAAAAAAATTAGAAATAATTAATGCACACCAAGTATTTTCTATTCAAGGGGTCAAGGACAAGAAAGTAAGACTATAGAATGCTGTTTGCATTATCTTTATTTTTTATTTTTTAATATATTTTATTGATATTTTACAGAGAGGAAGGGAGAGAGATAGAGAGCTAGAAATGTTGATGAGAGAGAAACATCGACCAGCTGCCTCCTGCACACCCCCCACTGGGGATGTGCCCACAACCAAGGTACATGCCCTTGACTGGAATCGAACCCGGGACCTTCCAGTACACAGACTGACGCTCTACCACTGAGCCAAACCGGTTTCGGCATGTTTGCATTATCTTTTAACCCATTGTGCCTAGGCCTGTGCAAACTTACTCAAGGAAGATATTCCATACTGAAAGCTGGAGCATTTTGGTCAATTTTCCCCAAAGGGTCTGGCTTTGTGGTGCAAATGGATAGTTGTTCTTTCAGAGGACTGCCCTGTACTCGCCCTGAACCTGCGGATGCCCTGGCTCTGAGGATGAAGAAAGGCCACTCTTGCCTGCCTTCTCTCTTTCCCTGTCCCTCTCTCTCTTGTCCATCAGTAACTTCTCTGTTAGCCATAGGTGACCCCCAGAATCCATGACCAGGTGGGGGTCTTGTTGATCCCGAGGCAGTCAGAGTCAGACCCGTGATTCTCATGCCCACGTGGGATGATCACAGGCTCCCAGGAGAGGAGGGACGTGGGAGTGCACCCAGTTCATTTGGTCCATTGAGAGGAGCTCAGAGAGATTATCCAGAGACTCCTAGAAAGCCTCTGGTGACTCATTTCCCAGGAAGGGCCTGTTTGTTTCCCCCTCCCATTCTACAACAGTAGCTTTGTCCTAAAGCATCTTAACCCACATCATCTCAATTAATCCCTCTGTTTACATATTTCAATTGGCTAATGGAGCCCAGATTTAGAACCAGGGCTTTGATTCTGAGTTTAACTTCCCACTATGCCCTGCTGCCTCTTATTAAGTCCTAAATACATAGCAACTACTATTTGGGAGGGTGCCTTCCAGTCCAGGGGCATTCTCATATAAAACCTGGTAGATGTAACCCTCCCATGAGCACCCCATGAAGTGTGTGCATTAACTATGTTTTACAGACTAGGAATTTGAGGCTTGAGAGATTATAAACTACTTGTGTGAAATCACCCAGCTCTGAGGTGAAATTGGGATTTGAACTTAGCTGCTTCAAATGGCCATTGCAAGATCCATTTTCCTTCCAGGTTTCTATAGATTCCTTGCTGCCTAATCCAAAGCTCATCTGCCATTATTGTTTATTTTTACCCTTTCTTCTACAGATTCAAAACACCCCCAGCCACCAAAAAAGTTAACACATAAGAGAACAGAAACACAGCAAACATGTTTTCTTGGATGGTCAGTGCAAAACGTACTTGAATTCCAAGTGGAGAGTGGGTGAATTCAGACACTGGGTTTAACATAAAAGGTCTGTAGATTACCTTGTGACACTCCAGCCACTCAGAAACTATACCTCAACTCTTCTCTCGTGGTCTACCCATTTTATCATCATGGTGATAGCCTTGCCTTCTGTATTCCTCAAACTCTGAGGAAAATGAGAAAGCGCTCAGTTTTGCATTCTTTGAGAAAGAAAACTGTGATTGTAGTTGAACTGATTGGAAAATGATCGCATAACCAGAAGACAGTGTCATTCTTTTGTAGTTGATTTAGTTTCCATGTAATGCAACTATAAGGAGCAGTTTAGCCAAGACATTGAATTTCTATTAGGAAGTACACAAAGCAGGAATTCTGAAATGTCTAGAGATGACCTGATATCCCATTTCAAGAGTCAGATGGTAAAGGGAGGAGGTGGGGACAGCATAGGTCTGTAGAGCTAGATTCGGGTAAATACCCAAGTTTTGCTAGTTGCTACCTGTAGGATATTGGGGAAGTTACTTAAATTCTCCCAAGTTTTAGTTAGTTAATATACAAAAAACAGAATCCCTACTGTGTAGGGATCTAAGGAATATTAAATTACACAACATAGTGTTCAAAACTGAAATGATACGTATACTAAAGAAATGTTAGTTCTTTCTCTTCATTCCCTTTCCTTTCTCCTGTAGGATAACCTAGCATGCCTCCCCCTCCCCCACTCTCTTTATCTCTCTCTCTCTCTGTTGGAAGATAACCCTTCCAGGGTACATTGGTTTGCTAGAGCTGCTGTAGCAAAACTCTGGAGGCTTGAAGTCCAAATTTGAGGTGCTGACAAGGTTGGTTTCTTCCAGGGCGGCGAGGAAGTCCCAGGCCTCTCTCCTAGTTTCTGGTAGCTTTCTGGCAATCTCTGGCTATCTCTGGCTTGTGGCACTATCACCCTATCTCTGCCTTCATTTTCACAGAACATTCTCCCTGAGTGTCTGTTTCCAAATTTCCTCTTTCATAAGAACACCAGTTATATTGAACTAGAGGCCCGGTGTACAAATTCATGCACAGGTGGGGTCTCTTGGGGTGGCCTGAGGAGATCGAGCCCCAGCTTCACAACCCCACAGCCCCACCTGGCATCCTGCCTTGGCTTGGCATCGCCCCCTACCTGCTCTACCATCATGCCTATGGGGCAAATGATTGGGGCCAGGCCCTCTGCCCGGCTCCCTCAGTGCCTGGGAGCTGGGCAGCAGCCCCACCCCCTGCTGCTGGTCACTGTCTCTGGGGAAATTGGGCCCCTGCTCACACCTGCCTTGACCTGAAGCTTCCCACTCACTTCCTCCACCATCCTGCCATGGTCCTGCTCTCATCGGGGCCCATTGGGTCCAGCAGTACCCCCACTGCCACATGTTGCCAGTGCTGCATCATCAACACCCACCATGTTCCAGGCTGCTCCCTCGTGGTCAGTGCAGATCATAGTGAGAGGTCGAATTCCTGGTCAAAAGACTGCCCATGGGGACAACTTGCATATTAGGCTTTTATTATATAGGATTAGGATCCACCAAATGACCTTACTTTAATTGGGTAACGTCTGTAAAGATCTTATCTCCAAATAAGGTCACACTCTGAGCTACTGAAGGCTATAGGGCTCTATGAATGTGGAGGGGACACAGTTCAACCCATAGCACAGGGTGGGTAGGGATGGTGCTGGTTGGAGAAGGAGCAGTAGAATGGATTAGAATTTGAATGTTCATCTGGGGATTTTGTCTGTGTTAGCTGCAGGCTGATTTAGCTACATAGTGATTTCCTTTATATCATGGCCCCTTTGGGAAAAATGGAGTTACTGCAACAACAGCAGGAAATAAATTTCTAGTGAGCCACAGGGACAAGCCTCATCCCTGTAAGTATTAACGCTGACGTGGCACACACACACTTTGAGATGGGGCAGCCAGAGTGAAAATGGTGTGCAGAGCTTCAGAAATGGCTGAAGGTAAGCAGTCTACCTCCAGAGAGCAGAGAAGTTGAAAAGAACTGGTTTTGGTATACATTTTTGGTTGACATCATATAGCCCCTTTAAATAAGATTATGGCATTTTGTGAGTGACACCTTTTACTCAGCATGTAACAGGAACATTAATATAATCTTGTTTGATTCCTAAAACAACTGACAAGGTAGCTTTTTATACACAAGGAAACTGAGGCACAGAGAGGTAAGAGACCTGTGGGTCATTTGGCTTTAAATGCTCTTTCTTATACCAGAGTTGCCCTCACTGAGAGACTTTCCTGGGTGGCGGTCCAGGGAAAACGTGTCCAGCTACAGTAGCACTGGCAGTTAGCAAGCATCTCTGCCTGGACAAAAATTACAAGACCTCTCGCATGTCACAGGATAGCCCACGGGAGGCTATTCCAATCGCAGCCAAGCCAATCTCATCATCCATGGTTTGTCTACACAGTAGCGCAATTGGCAGAAACACAGGAGTGTCGGTTACTCTGATTACAGTGACTTTGGGGACCATGACTGATCAGTTTAGACCAAAATTCCAGCCACGATCGTTCTGGAAACTTGCACCACCGTGGTGAATGTAGAAATAGTCACAGTCAGAAATTGCATTCATCGCACATACATTTTATTTATTATTGGAGCTCCAATGGACTCGTGGTTTTGACTTTCCACAGTTTACCATTACACCTAAGATAGGAGTTCCATCCTGCCATGGAGTGAAGCCATCCCCTTGACTGCTTTCAAGTCATGGCTTGCGCTCTGCATAAAATCATCAGTGACAGGCTTGGTAGGTGCTCTTTAGATTTCTAATCGAGGTGGCGGAAAATGGCGTCTCCCTCGTTCTAACATCTGTGGACAGTGTTGCTGTCGAGGACTCCTCCATTGTTCCTTTCTAGAGATTTCTGGATTTCTCTATTGTTTTGAGACTTAAATAAATTAGAGTCCCCTGAGAAGTCCTTATCTTGGAGGAAAATGCTATAGTGATTGTCAGCTGAAGTTCAAGAGGCTTCATCATTCCACTTTGCCAGGTTCAATATAGCCCCCGTCACTGTCCCTGTGCAGAAAAACAAAGGGCCTGAGACATAATCAGGCCCCAAATCATTTTTTCATTTCTTAGATTTTAAGTTTCAGTGGGAACCACTGGCCTTACAATTGGATAGAGCCACAGGGGCAAGATTTTATTGTTCGCTTATCAGACATGGTGATTTGGTATTTTGTGACGTGGTGATGCCTCTGGTGTATATTTTATCCTTTGAGATTTGACAAAGGTGCAAGGTGAAAGTGTTCACATGGGATGTTCAGGTACCACACAGGCTCCTGCCATTTCTCCTTTCCTTGACTTGGTCTCAGATTTAAGCTGACATTCCTAGCCACATGGGGTCCTGGTGGCAGCTGCAAGGCCCAGATGTCCAGCTGGGGAAATGTGGCCCATATCCTGTTCATCCGACAGACGTGTGAGTCTGGGACAAGGCAAATTGGCAGCTGAGTTGTCGCTCCTCATATTCCTTTAAGTTGGTCACGAGTGGGTATGTTGGGAGTTTCCAAGCTGTTTCTTTCTCATGCAAGATATAGTAATGAAAAATAGAAGTGAATTTTGTCTGTTCAAACCTAGACATTTTTTCTATTGAGCTAATGGTCAGTGGTGAAGAACAGATTTGAAGTAACTTTTCCCAAATAATTGACTGTCTAAATGAGAAAGAACAGCATTTAAATTAATAGAAAAATCAAACCTAACTAATAAATATAATGTGAGTCACAAAGGAGAATGGGGGTTGTGAATAGGAATATTTAGAAGTGGTAAATGATTTAAAATATTTACAAATTACATCAAAAGCTTGACCTGTAATTAATGCGAAAGGAGATTCACAGCCTTCGAAACCAGGTCTTCAACATTGAAGCATAATAGCTCACTTTCACCCTACCAACTTCCACTGCCTTCACACTTAGATTTCATGTGCTGCCAATAAGAGGGTCTTTCTCAAAGAACTTATATGCATATATGCATAACCCATGGACACAGACAAGAGTACGGTGAAAGCCTGGGGAGGGGCTTGGAGAGTGGTGGAAGGGGCTGAGGGGACATATGTAATACTTTAAACCACAAAGATGTATTTTTAAAAAGAGGGTCTTTTCCACATATTGATTATTTATACAAAACTTACTCAGATGCCATTTTAATAAAACGTTTTGAGATCTTTATTGATTTGGGAATGTATTCATATCCCTATCAGTTCCATTGAAATCTGTTTTGTTTTTTTTTAACAAGTTGTTAGTGACTGATCCAACAATCAGGAGAACATAGGTTATGATTTACAACTGCAATGTCCAGTACAGCAGCCACTAGAAATGTGTAACTATTTAAATTAAAAAATTTTAAAAAATTAAAAAATTTAATTCGTATATTGGATGCACTGATCTAGAACCTTTCTATCAATGCAGAAAGTTTTACTGGACAGCTCTGATCTAGAAAGCTTCTTGCTCTTTTGTATCTAGAACCTTTGAACAACTGCCTGCCTTTTGTTAGCTTCTTCCTCAGTCCAGAAGGTAACAAAGAAGCAGGGCTGCCTTATCATATAGGAAGATAACACGTAGCTCTTACTTGTGGAACACATTATTCTCCCTCCACGGTGCTGCAATGTTTGAATGGTATGGTAGCTACAAGTTCATGGCAAATTTGTATCATTATTGAGAACTGGCATCTATGACTCATCTATGTGGTCCCTGCTGCCCTAAACCAAAGATTAGAGAACTTTTCTCTAAAGGGGGAAGTTGGCAAAATATTATAAGTTTTGTGAGCTCTACTACCTCTGTTATGACCACTCAGCTCTGCCTGCCATTGGTGTGCATAAACAGCCATTAAAGATGGATAAAAAGAAGGTGTAGCTGTGATCCAATAAAGCTTGCTTGACAAAAATGGGGGGGGGTAGTTTGTTTACTGTCATAGAATATTTTTATACTCTATGTCCCAGGATTTAATGATGAATGTAGTTAATATATTGGCTGAGGCTAATCAATGCTTGCTCACTTATCCTCATTCCAGGGCTGATTAAAATGTAGTCAGCCATCCATTTTTAAGCTTGCTTATTTTGGGAATCTGCCCAGATAATACATATTGTTAGTCGCCCTACAATGTCTGCCTTTGACATTCTATAAATTTTGTTTTCTGTGTAACTTAGAGTGCCAACCTCAGGGTAGCAAAAGAAACTTAGCAAAAAAAAGGGGGGGCCTTGGAGCCCATCCAGCATGGCTCAGTGGTTGAATGTCCATCTATGAACAAGGAGGTCATGGTTTGATTCCAGTCAAGACACATGCTTGGGTTGTGGGGTTGATCCCTGATAGGAGGCAGGAGGCAGCCAATCCATGATTCCCTCTCATCATTGATGTTTCTGTCTCTCTCTCTCTCCCTCTTGCTTCTTCTTTGAAATTACTAAAAAATGTATTTTTAAAAAATGGGCCTTGGAGAACATGCATGAATGTTGTTAGGCTGAGAGGTTTTTGTTTGGTTGGTGTTTGTTGTTATATTAAGGTCACTGTTCCATGAAGATGGTATATAAACTAGTCAGGACTGATCCTACTTCAAGATGCTTTTGGAAGAGATGAGCTACTACCCTGAATAGCCACTCTGTGCTTTTCCTCACCCCCGCTGTGCATCAGCATCACATGGTTCTGGAAGTCATTCATGAAAACCCAGCCTGGCACCTGCTCCTTCTGCCCCTCCAGGGATCTAGAAAGCCCCTCCTTCCTTGTTGTCTCTTCCACTTAAAATGTCTAGAATATCTGTTTCCCACCCTGACTCAATAGTATGCATTATTTTTATAAAATCTGAAATGTGTCTACATTAATCATCTTTTTTGGAACAGCGAATCTCTTAATAAGTCTCCAGCTCCATTTTTTTCTGAAACCTAGGTTTCCCTTTCCTCCCTTCTCTGTGAAGTGTCTTGGACTCTTCACTTACTTTATGGATGGGGAATTATTCACTAAGGAACGGGAGCCTGAATACCAGTTGGCCCTCAAGAGTGTTGGGAATGATCCTATCTTACGCACACACGCCTTGGACTGAATACAAATGATAAAACTGAATACTAATGTCACGGGCTGTACGGCTGCCATTAAAACTCGTATGAAGCAAACACCTATCAATCTTTAGTGAAGTGTGTCTCCAGTATAGACCTGTGGCATAATTATGCATGAACTTCAGAGCCTTTGTTGTGTTTGCAAAATGCATTACAGAGACAACTCATCACCCGACTTTTATGTTTTCAACGTAGATGGTTTCTGTGCAAAGGGATCCAGTCAGCTCACATGGATCTTGCCCTTGATCTGCCTAACATTTCCCGAAATGCCACCTTGACCCTCTTAGGTCCCTAAAAGGGAGGATGGGTTTCAAAGTGCTCCTTTGTGTTTGCCCAGGAAGGAGTCCCAGCCTGGGCATTGATGTGATATTCGAGACACATCAAGGATAGCTTTTTCTTTCTAATTGTGATTCAGTGGAATGCCAACCAGAAGTTTAAAAAAAAAAAACCCTCACAAACCACATTACAAAGCATAAAGCTTTATGATTAATTACCTTGAGCTGAGATATAATTTAAACATATTGACTTGTCTGAAATAAGTGCCAGACAGTGGGGCTGGGGAGACAGGAAGTGCCCGGGTGAGACTGCTGAAACAGGCTGGAGGAGAAGCCAAAGGGGGGTAAGGACATCATCATTTAACTGTTCTCCATGCCGGGCGGAAAATGGCCACAACTGCTGATGGTCAGTGGAATCAAAGGGATAAATTATGGCTGAGCCCTGCCTTTGAAATTAACGGAAAGTTAGTCGATACTTCAAGCTTTGCACAAACGTAAAAAAAAAAAAATGGTTCTGAGACAACCCATTACAAATGATTTCTTTTCCCTTTCATACACACGATCTGTGCAGAGATTTCTCTGAGGGGCTGGAGCTGCTTTGCGAATTCCCAGCCCCCTTGTTCGGAACCGGTGGGGGTTCAGAGTCGCTGCTTGGCTGAGGCCCTGGCTGGAGGCAGAATGGCACTCGAGGTGGAGATGGGCTCGAAATTCCTCAGCATGAAGGAAGCCTTAAGATCAGCACGATGGCCCTCTATTTGGGGAACCAGGCTGCTTGCTCCCAGTGCTTTCCGTAGCTGGTCTGTGAGAAAGAACAAAACTGATTTCTTTGCAGCAAACTGGGACCAGATGCATTTCTCTGTGTAGAAAGTTTAGAAATCCAACCAGCTGCTTTCAGTTTTTTATAATGGATTATGGTGTCGAGGGGCCTGTGCTAACTTTGATACCCATGCATAGAAAGCAGAATGTGAGTGTTTGGGCTAACCATACCGGTGGATTTTCAACACACCCGGGGCATCTGGGATTCAGAGTTCCCTTGAAGCCAAGCGTAACTGTTTAATGCCATCTGGGTAACAGCGATGTCATCCAAGGAAGCTTGGCTGCACGCAGACCCCCACTCATCCCTTAGCTGGCTCCATGGTCCTTGGAGAGGGTCTTCAGCTCAGCACTGAGAGCCTCGTGTCCTGAAGTTTCTGGAGAGTTTGGGACCCAGCCTGCTGTTATTCTCCCTCATTGAGGCTCTCTTGAAGCCTGCAGCTGTGCAAAAATTTCACACGTACAGTGAGAGTAGCAGCATTTGCCTTTTGACTGGCTTTTCAAAGAAGCTCATCTCTGATACTAGATCCCAAGCTCCAGGCCATGGTGGAGAAGATGTGTGTAAGTGACTTCACCCTTCCTGAGGGGAGAGGGTGCCCATCAGCTTCTTGAAGTCTCTGGCCAAGGCTAAGTGTAACGGTGGGCTTCTGAAGGCATCTTGTTAATCAAGATAGAGAGCTCAGAAAGCCATATAGAAATCAGAAAAGATTCCAGAAGGAATTCATGAAGTGGTGGCATAATGTAAAAAGGAATTTGGCCATCTTATTTGATAAAATTTTGGATAAAATACCTATGTTAGTATATGTGTATGTACATATGTGTATTTTATTTTAAGAGATTGAGTGGCTCTCATGATCTTGGAAGCTGTCAAGTGTGAAATCTGCAGGGTAGGACAGTTGGCTGAAGGCAGACCATTGACAGAATGCCCTCTTCCTCAGGGGACCTCAGTCTATTTCTTTTAAGGTGTTTAACTGATTGAACAAGGCTCACTCACACTATGTAGGATAATCTGATTTACTCAAAGTCTACTGACTTTTCTTGCCAATCTCCAGCTGGTGTTTGACCAAATATCTGGATACTATGGACTAGCCAAGTTGACATGTAAAATTAACCATCACATCCCCAAGTATAAGAATATTTATATTTGCTTTCCCCTGAATACCAAAGGAACTAGAGTGCAAAGGAAGAAGTCTCCATATCAAATGAGTTGATAAAACCAAATGCATTCATCACAAATCAATATATGCACACACATACATATGTGTACTCACACATACACACACATATGCACACACCCACATTCCTATGCACCTCAAGCTCAGCCATGAACAAACACAAATGAGTTTCAGGGAAAAAGCATCAGTAAATAAAGGAAATCAGAAGTATAAAGCCCCCTGTGACCCATACATTTCCTCTGTCTGGATAAGAAATGGAAAAACTGGTTCTGGAAACTTCACCCTTTGCTGTTGGAATATCCTAAGGTGAAAGTCTCCCTTTTGTTTCTGAAAGTCCTTAAGGATGATGGATCATCATAATTAGAATTCAGAATTCTAACTTAATTTTAAAGTGCAACAGTGATCTTCATTCCAATGGGGAAACTTTGGTCTGAGAAATGCCAAGATTGTGTTTTCAGAGATGTGTGTGTGTGTGTGTGTGTGTGTGTGTGTGTGTGTGTGTTGAATTAGATATACTTTTATAGTAAAACTTAATACTAAACAGCAGGCTTTCTTCTTTTTCTAAGTATGTAGAAGAAAGTATAGCAAACATTTGGTGATGCTGAAAAAGCTACCCAACAGTTTTCTTCCTCTGACTTTTAGCCAACATTTGGGCTAGTATTCTGTAGAGTTAGCCTCTCACTATTTCTTTATGTCTAGGTGTAAGATACAATACAAGTCTCAGGGCCTATGGCCAACCCCTGTGCAATGGTATTTTTAAATCTGGTTATAATTCACTACTCTGGTCACTTCTGTAAGATTCCTGGAGGGAGTGAGACTATATGATTTATAAGGTTCTCTCCCAGGCCCAAACCCATTGATTCTGTTCTCAACTAAACATATTTCAGCCACCCTGCATATTTAATGGTTGCAGGATCCACAGCCTTTACAACCAGAAGCAAAGGTACACAGATGACCTTCACATTAGAAAAAAAAATAAAGTCTACCACGTGCCACTAAGCCTCTGGCTAGTTGTTCCTTGAGTAGGGTTCCTAGATTTTTCAAATAAAAATTTATGACATCAGTAAAATTTGAATTTCAGCTAAATAATAATTTCTTAATCTAAGTGTATTTTATGCAATACTTGGCACACCTTTATGCATTTAATGTTCATCTGAAATTCAAATTTGATGAAAAATTCTGAATTTTATCTGGTAATCATATCCTTGAGGTGTTCTGTTTTGCCTATAGTTGGGATGGCATGGAGCTCATTATATTGCTTGTAGATTTGTCTCCCAAGTCATTTTCCCATGAGAAAATTTTTATTTCCCACTATTCTACAGAGTTTGTTGGAGTCTCTGATGTTTTTCTCTCTTGGCATGTCTTCTTGCATTCCAGTCACTGCCCTGGCTTTATCTCCACCTGGAATATTTAAGTTATCAATTTTCATTCTTTCTTAGTTTTTCCTGAGATGCCAAGAGGATTTCAGAGCAGCAGAGATTCTGTGTTGTGAAAAGGGGCTGTAAATTCAAATCCATTCAGTAGCCATTAGTGATATAAATATTTGAAACAGGACAGGTGCCATCCAATAGATAACAGTGGAGTCTGTGTCCAACGGCAGAGTACAGGCCCTTCCTAAATACATTTCCAAAAGCTTTATAAATCACTGTGCTGGCTAAACCAGGAAATTCTGCTTACTTAATGTGCTGCAATCTTGCATCTCATGGTTTAAGGCAAAGCACTTCCCAGAGTCTTTTCCTTGGAATATTAGGCCTTGCAAAATATTAAAATAAGTTTGAGAAACATCAAGTGTCCCCTAAAATATCAATGAAAAGCTCAGCAATTAGTCCTAATTTCCAAGAGGCATGAATGACATCTGTCATATTGTCTGCTTTAACCCCAGAGCTTAGCATATAAAAGCCTCTCAATAAATATGTGTCGAATGAATAAGTGAAGAATTAAGTCTTAGTTTATTCTTCCCTATTTCATTCACCATGAGAAACTGATATTTTAAATACAAACTTTGGATGAAAACCAAGCTGTAGAAGATTGTTAAAGATTCTTGTGGTTGAGAAATAATTGAATTTAATATATGATACCTAAACTTTGAACCTTGGTCTTGCTAGCTGAATCTGGCCCTGAGATATATTTTATTTGCTAAATGCAGTACTTTAGAAACATGTGACTTTTCATGACTTGAGACAGACATGAGTCCATGGCTCACCAATGTTCCTGATATTTCCTATTATCCCCCTTATATCACTTACCTGGCCTCTGTAGGCATTTGCATCTCATTTTTAGGGAATGATTCCTCAATAGATTTTGTTATAAGACAGTTTTAGGTTTAGAGGCCCAGATCTTTCATGTATGACTAACTGTATGTCTTTGGACAAGTTATTTCCCTAAGCCTCAGGATCTTACTTGAAAACAAACAAACAAACAAATAAACAAACAAACAAAAAAAACCTGCTGATGATAATAGTACATATTTCATAAAGTTGTTAAGTTTGTCAGATAATATAATAAATATAAACTGCTTAGCACACTTTTGGCACATAGAAAATGTCCTACATGTGTTATTTATATAATAATAATAGTTGTTATTTTTGTTTTGGTTTCACATTTATGAAGGCTAGGCTCTAGAATTAACAGAATGACTTTCAAGAAGCCCAGAAATCAAAATGTATAAATCTTTTCAAAGTCTAGAAAGAAGACAGATGATGAGTTAATATAGTTGTCTATTGTTTAGTTTTGCTCACTGATGTATTCCGAGTACTAGAATTGTGCCCAACATATAGTAAATGCTCACTGAGTATGTAGTAAAATAAATGAATGAACTGTAGACTTCTAGGTGGATATCATTAGGATCACAAAACCTTATGAATTTCAGTCGCTTGGCTTCTTCTAAGTAATCTCTAGGCTCAGACAATTAAGTGTTTTGGTGAAGACAGTATATGGAGCCAAGGCCTACATATAAAATACCCAAGGACACTGCCAAGATCTTCATTGATCCCTAGAACTTCTTTTGTAACCCCTCACACTTTGCCTCAGGCTCATCTGTGTGAGCAATACAATACAGCAAAAGTGATAGAGTGTGATTTTCAAGGCTCAGTCAAAAACATATATTGCAGCTTAAGTTTTGGTCTCTTGTATTACATGCTCTGGGAAGAAGCCTTCTAATATATATATATATATATATATATATATATATATATATATTACATTAAATTTATTGGGGTGACATTAATTAATAATCATATAAGTTTCAAGTGTACAATTCTATGAAATATCATCTGTATATTGCATTGTGTACCCACCACCGAATGTCAAATCTTTTGTTTGGAGAAATACCCAGAAGTGGAATTGCTAGATCATATAGCAGCTGTATACTTCCTTTTTTGAGGAAACTTCATACTGTTTTCCATAGTGGATGCACTAATTGATAATTCCACCAACAATGTATGAGGGTTCCCTTTTCTTCATATCCTTGACAATATTGTTGTTTGTTCATTTATTGATCATAGCCATTCTGACAGGTATGAGGTAATATTTAATTGTGGTTTTAGTTTGCATTTCCCCAATTATTAGTGATGGTATGCATCTTTTCATATGTTTGTTGTCCATATGTATGTCCTCTTTGGAGGTGTGTCTATTCAGGTCCTCTGCCTTTTTTCAATTGGATTTTTTGGAGTTTTTTTGGTATTTTGTATGAGTTCCTTATTTATTTTGGATATTAATGTCTTATTGGATGTTTCATTTGCAGATATCTACTGAGGTACTTGTTCTCCCAGAATGATTCTTTTTTTCCTTTTTTTTTCTTTTTTTTTTAAATTATTAAGGTATTATGTGTACATAGCTTACCATTGCCCCCCCCCATATATGCCCTCCCTCCCCAGTGTTCTATGTCCATTGGTTGTACTTTTATGTATGCATACCAGTCTTTGGTTGATCCCCTATCTCCCCCAGATCTCCCTATCCCCCTCTCCCGCTGTCATTTGACAGTCTGCTTGTTGTTCTACTGTCTCTATATCTATCTTTCTATTCATTAGTTTATAATGATCTTTAATATCCATAAATGAGTGAAGTCATGTGGTGTTTCTCTTTCCCAGAATGATTCTAACATGCAGCAAATTTTGAGAATCACTGAGTTAAAATATCTTTGCAATAATCATGAAGTTATGGAACACTGAAGTGAATATCTTCTCCTATTGAGTAGGTTGTCTTTTTATTTTTAATTTTTTTTCACTGTACAAAAACTTGTTAGTTCAATATAGTCAAATTTGTTTACTTTTTTTTATTGCTCTTGCCTGAGGAGACAAATCCAAAAGAGCAGTGTTGAAGAGTTTATTACCTATTTTTTACTAGTTTTATCATCTCAGGACTTCTAATTCTATGGTGAATAGAAGTAGTGATAGTGGGCATCCTTGTCTCCTTCCTGACTTTAGAGGAGTAGTTTTCAGCTTTTGATCATGAAAAATATTTGCTGTGGATTTGTCCTATATAGACAATTTGAAATATGTTCCTTCTATGTGCACTTTGTTTATTTTTCAAACACTTTTTATGCATCAATTGAGATCATATGGTTTTTATGTTTTCTTTTGTTAATGTGATGTATCACATTAATTGATTTACAGATGTTGAACCATCCTTGCATCCCAGGAGTAAATACTACTTGATCATGGTGTATAATCATTTTAATGTATTCTTTGAATCCAGTTTGTTAATATTTTGTTGAGAATTTTTGAATCTATGTTCATCAAAGATATTAGCCTGTAATTTTCTTTTTTGTAATGTCTTGTTTGGTTTGGTGTCAGTACTAGATTCTGATTCATAGAATCAGATTCATAGAGTTAATTTAGATTCACAGTATTTTTTAGACTAGATTCATAGAATGAATTTAGATTCACAGTATTTTTTAGACTCAATGATTTTATTGAATGTGGCTGGTAATATGATAATGTAATATGCTATGAAATATCAGTGAGTATTTTCTATGACTTATCTGGGTGTTCCCTAAAGAGTGTCTTTTAGGTAGTAAGTGTCTGAGGAATATTTGTTAATTGAATAAAACATTATAATATTTAAGGAAATATTATATATGAAGGCACAAATGCACAGTCATGATTGTGTATTTTGGTCATGGAGAAGTTGATGTGCTCCATCTATTCCAGAATATTGGGGGCAAAGTAATTCTTCTGGCAGTTTAGCATGTTTTCCATTCTGAAGACTCTGCAACTATATGCCTTTGGTTCAAATGCTGTAGTCCCTCATGTCTGAGAAAGCAAAAAGTTGGGTTTGGTAGTATCATGTGCAAAGGTAGGATGATATGTCTTCTCCTTAGGGCATTAGAGCAATTCACAGCTTTGGAAACCCACCATGTTGAATCATGATGACCTCATACTCTGTTTCACCCTCCCTGTTCTGTGTGTGTGTGTGTGTAATGTTTAGTATTTATGTTTGCCTGTTTACTAGGGCTATTTATATGAACACAGGAGCTTTTCTGCTTATGAACACATCATCCCTGTTCACCTGTTGTCTTAATTCTGAGTTTATGAAATCATCAATTGCCATGGAGACGATCATGATTTCTCAAGCTGAGCATAGGAAGTTCAGGTGTGTAATCAACTGGAGGAGCAGTTGGACTGGTAAGCAATGAAGACCCTATTATCATGTAAATGTTCTTAGCAATCAGAACCACAGAAGGAGAGGCATATACTGTAAAGACTCTGGCACATCAGCCTCCACTGCGTTGCTCAACATGAGCCCTCTCAAAGCTTTCCATAAAGGACTTGTGTCTTGTTAACACAGCTGGTAAGAGGTAGAAGAAGAAAACACAACAAAATGATCTTTTTTTCCCCTCTTTTTGAGCAGCAGAATCCAAACACTCTGCTTTAAAGGGTCTGATTAGTGAGTTTGTAAAATATCTAAACCTCTTGAATTGTTAAATGTTAACACTTGGTTTTGTTTACCCACTTTTTCTTCTTCTTGTAGTACCTGAAATCAGCGCTTCTCAAACTAACTGTACACGTGAGCCACCTGGGGGTGTTTTTAAAATATGGGTTCTGAGTGCACAAATCTGGAATGAGGCAGGACTCGCACTTTCTACAAGCTACCAGGTGATGCTGATGCCCTTGGCCCTCAGACCGAAAGAAGTAATGAGGACTTTGAAGTCAGAATCCAAACTTTAAGTCAAAATAAGGATCTAATGGGCGAAAGGCTTCCAGGAGCACTTACCTTCTGGTTACTAATAATAGTACTCTGTTTCCCAAATTCTAAGCCATATTTCTTCACATTTTAACTTTTCTGAAATTGGTGTGTGGCAATCATATAAAACAAAAGCACAATTGCTGAGCAGACAAGTAAGTTGTGACATATGGGTTGCTATCTGAATATGTGTGAAATTTGTGGTTGTTAGAACTTGTTCATCCATTTGTCACCTCAGTTATCTGCCTTGGTAGCAAGCAGCACATGGGGGTCAATTTTAACTTACATTTGTTCACTGATACTTTCATATAGCACTTGGTTCCACATTGAATTCATCTGGAAAACTTTAAAAAATATCGAAGCCTGGGTCCCAGACCCAGAGATTCTGAGGCACTTGTTCTCCCCAGATGATTCTAACATGCAGCAAACTTTGAGAATCAGTTTGTTAAAATATCTTCACAATAATCATGCGTTTACATAACATTGAAGTAATAGGTGATTGTGCTTATGTCAAGCCATATAAAGCAGGATAAATTGGCACATATAAAAGAAACCATAGACTTCTCAAAGATCAAAGGGGCTGGTGGAAGCAGGTCTCTGAGCCAGGTGGAAATCACCTCTCAATGGAAGCTTCTTGACTTTGTTGCAGAGATGTTGTTCCATATCTAGTGAAATAGAAAAACTGGGGGTTTACCCAAGTCAAAAATGCAGATGAAATCCTGGTTTCATTTAGTATACTTCAAAATTATGCCAACCCTGAGGAGGTAGAGGTCAAAAAACCACATGTTGTGACACCAAGCATGGCCACATATGGCCAAAAAGGTTCCACAATTTCTTTCATCTCTAATGTGAAGAAAGCTGGAACTTAGACTTAGATTGTAATACTGAAAAAGAAAGGGTCCTTGTTACAAGAGAGATTTTTTGTGGGTCAGCTGAAGACAAGGTTTCAGCTGCTGTTGATGGAGTAGCTGAGCTGTCAGAGTCCCGCCTCTCTGTTCCTATGACACTTTCTTAGATGGTCTGGCCTCCATCCTTCAGAGAATAACTGAGAAAAGGGTATGATAGGCTGATGTCCTGATAACATTCAAAACTGGAGGTCCTCACCTAGGAATCACAATTTCTTTCTTTGGTGCATTTTTAGTTTTTACAGAGTAGTAACAACAGACACTTAAGGCCTTCTGGCCACTGATTCTGTGGTCAGGTTGAGCCCAGCTGCCCTTCCAGTCAATAGACTATCATGTACACTGGAAAGATACAGACTAACTGGTTTCAGTATCTCATTGTCCAGACACACACCCTTGGATGAAAGGATAGCTCTTGAGGAGGAAGGCTCAGAATGAACTTGTTTGCAAGGTTGGCCCTGGGAGGAATACAAGCAACTTGGGGAGAAGGAGATACTGAGGAGGTTCCCCAAAGAAGGAGAAAGTAATTAGTTTGGCAGGTTTAGTATAACTGAGACCCCCAAAGAGCAACTCCACTCTGACTATGATTCAATGCGGGGCTGCACTTCAAAGAGGAACTGGCAAGACTGAGAGATGCAGGGTTCCCAGCCTCAGCAAAGACCTTGTAACTAGATACTGGGGATGAGCTGCCCCTCATGCCCTTGGCTTTATCGGGGTTTACCTATAGCAGTGGTTGGCAAACTCATTAGTTAACAGAGATAAATATAAGCAGTAAAACAATTGAAATTTCTTTGAGAGCCAAATTTTATAAACTTAAACTTCTTCATTTAATGCCACTTCTTCAAAATAGACTTGCCCAGGCCATGGTATTTTATGGAAGAGCCACACTCAAGGGGCCAAAGAGCCACATGTGGCTAAGGAGCCACAGTTTGCCGACCACAGACCTATAGCTACAGTGAATAGTTCACAGAAACACTGACAGCATCCCACCTCAGGTGCCTGGCCTTATTTAAGACCAACTTCTGCTGGTGGGCTCTACTTACCATCTACTTCTCTGAGACTTCAGTTCTGTAATCATTACTATTCTCTCCCCAAGCATCGATTTCTCCCTACCTGTTCAATTATCCCTATTTTGTATAAGAAATTTTGATATAATCTCTTTAAAAAATAAAACAATTTTATTAATTTTGATAAATATAAACAGTCATGTAATCATGCCACATCAAGATATAGAATATTTCCATGATCCCAAAATGTTACCTCATGACCTTTTGTAGTCAGTTCTCTTATTAACATTTCCCCTTCCCCCTCAGCTACTACTGATTTGTTTCTTGTGCCTATAATTTTGCCTATTCCAAAATGTCACTTAAAGGAAATCATAAAGCATGTTATATTTTTAGTCTGGCTTCTTTAATATAACATAATATATTTGGGATTAATGCATATAGTTGCATGTATCAGTAGTTTGTTTTGTTTTATTGTGGAATAGTGTTCTATTATATAGATGTAGTACTGTTGTTTATCCACCCACTAGCTAGCTGATGAACAATTAGGTTGTTTTCAGCTTTTGGTGATTGTGAAAAAAGCTGATACAAATATTTGCATACAGATTTATATATATACATATGTTTTATTTCTCTTGTGTAAATAACTAGGAATAAGATTGCTGGATTCTATACTAAGTGCACATTTGATATTATAAGAAACTCCCAAACTGCTTTCTAAAGTGGTTATGCTATTTTGCATTACCACTTCCAATGAAAGAGCAATTCCAATGTTCTGCATTCTTGTCAGCACTAAGTACCAGTATTTTCAGGACTTTATTTTATTTATTTATTTAAAAAAAAATATATATATATATATATATATATATATATATATATATATAATTGATTTTTAACAGAGAGGAAGGGAGAGGGATAGAAAGCTAGAAACATCAATGAGAGAGAAACATTGACCAGCTACCTCCTGCACACCCCCTACTGGGGATGTGCCCGCAACTAATGTATATGCCCTTGACCGGAATCAAACCTGGGACCTTTCAGTCCACAGACCAACACTCTATCCACTGAGCCAAACCAGTTTCGGCAGGACTTTTTTTTTTTTTTTTTTTTAGTCATTCTAATAGATGAGAAGTATATATTATTATGATTTAATTTGCATATCACTGGTGACTAGTGATATTGAGTATCTTTTTGTGTGCTTAATTACCCTCCATATATCTTTTCTTGGTAAATTGCATCTCAAAAATTTTGTTATATTATGTTTTATTTTAATTCAATTCTGAATATTTTCTGATTTCTCTTGTGACTTCCACTTTGAAGCATGAATTATTTAGAAGTCTATTGTTTAATGTCCAAATATTGGGAATTTTTCAAATATATTATTTATATTGACCTAATTTAATTTTACTGTGGTTAGAGAACATTCATTCTGCCATTTCAGTTGTACAATTAAATTTGTTGAGGTTTGTCTTAATGCCATGAATATGGTCTATCTCAGTGAACATTTCATGGTAAACTTGAATATTCTTCTTATATTTGAGGATTCATTTATGCCATTAATCCTGGAGAATTCTCTCTTCAAAAATGTATTCTTTCACACTCACTTGGATAGCTATAAATAAAAAAAGTTTGATAATAATAAGTATAGGAAAGGATATGGAGAAATTGGAACCTTCATACACTGCTGGTGGAGAGGTAAAATGGCATAACTACTTTGGGATAACAGTTTGGCAATTCCTCAAATGATTAAACATAGTTACCATGTGACTCAGCAATTTTACTACTAGTTATATGCCCAAGAGAACTGAAAAACTGGTACATAAATGTTTCTAGCAGCATTATTTATGATAGCAAAAAAAAGAAAAAGAAAACAACTGAAATGTCCATCAATTGATGAATAGATAAACTGTGGTATATTCATACAGTGGAATATTATTTGACCATAAAAATAAATGAAATACTTTTTAAAGTATTTTTGAGCTTTTAATTATTTATTATTTATTGAGCTTTTAATGTTAACTATTATATTTTTCATTTCCAGAAATTCTATTTGTTTCTTATTTTTCAAATTTTTACTCTAAATGCTTATTTTTTGCTCATATATTTTATTTTTAATTTATTTAATGTTTTATATATAGTTATTTTATATTCTAAGTCTAAGAATTCACCATCTGAAGTTTTTGGAAGTCTAAATGCTTGTTGCTTTTGTTTTTTTCCAATAGCACAATTGCTTAGAAATTTAGTAATTTTTAATCAAGAGCTCCTATTTCACTGAAGTAGGATCCTGATGGACCTAAATAGAAGATATATTTCTCTAAGAAAAATTTGTATTTTTTGCTCTTTATATTTTTCCATATTAAAGTGATCCAAGGGGACAGATATAGATAGAACCATTTAATTTAATATTTAATTTGAGGTTTCCTTATTATAAAAGATAATATAAATTTGGACCCGACTATTCTTTTCCCCAAATGGAATTGCAATCGAGAGATACAAGTTTCTATTTACTAGCCCCCTTTTTCCTCTAGCCCAGTGGTCAGCAAACTCATTAGTCAGCAGAGCCAAATATCAAAAGTACAACAATTGAAATTTCTTTGGAGAGCCGAAAAACCGACTTCTGCACATGGGCCACGAAGTTTCAATTGCACTGTATGTTTCAATCACATATATATTTTGAGTGTAGAACAGCCACACTCAAGAGTCCAAAGAGCTGCATGTGGCTCGCGAGCCTCAGTTTGCCAACCACACTGTTCTAGCCTCTTCTTTTACTGAGGACCGAGGGCCTCATCATCTCCCCAGCTTGCGTGGGCCCAGTTTAGTCTCTGGTCCCCTCAAGTGACCATTAATCTCCACAACACTAGACTCCAAGCAACCTTTGCCCCAGGGCAGACCTAGCTTTCCCATTAGCTCACCACCACGGCTTCAGTTCACAAAGGCAGTTTTTCACCATGTGGGTCTACCTTACTTCCATGCCATTTCAGCTAGGCATTAAAAAAAAAGTCTTCTGTAATTGATTCAGCACTAGGGGTTGTGCAGCAGTAGGATTTTCAGAGGAGCTCATCTGCCACACTGCTGGAAGCAAAATTCCTTACCAAGCGCTGTGACCTCATCTTCCTCGAGTCTTACCTTCCTCACTGTGCTCCAGCCCCATTGGCCTTTTTTCTGTAACTCTAGCATATAAAAGTCACAGCTGTTTCAGAGCCTTCTCACCTGCTATTTGTTTTGCTTAAAAGACTCCTGCAATTCTTCACATGCTTGCATTTTATTCAGGTCTCAGCTCAAATGTTTCATCCTCAGATGCTTCCCTGATCATTCTGTTATTTTCTCTCACCTTAATACATCTTCTACATAGAACGTTCCAGAACTTAAAATGAATTTGTTTGTTGAACTTTAAAAATGTTTTACTCTCTGGAATATAAACTGCTTAAGGGCAGAGAATCCTGTTCTGGAAAAGTACTTGGTGAACATAGACACAATAAAAGCAGATATTTGTTGACTGGCTGGGTAGTATCTCTGTTCTTCCTCTTCTGCTAAAATACCTCCCTATGATCTCTTCTAGGCTAGAAACCAAGGGTATTTTCATAATAACAATAGTCAGCGTACTATAGCAGGGTCACTGTGAAAGTGTCAGCCTGTGTATTCCAACAGGCAAATATGTGTGTGTGTGTGTGTGTGTGTGTGTGTGTGTGTGTGTGTGCATATAAATATGTTGTAAGTATAGAAAGCATGTATACCTGCACAACCCACACCAACAACCCCTTGAATTATAAAAAAAAAACAACCCTACAGAAATTAAGATTTAATCTTTGCCTTAGTGCCCCTGGGGAGCCTTACAGAAGACATACAGTGAAATGATCTCTCCTTTAATTTGTAGTTCATGTTGTTAGATAATTTTTAAGAGTTCTGCAACTGTGGCTACAAAGGAATTTCCAAATTTCTCCCAATATTCAAAACACTGAGAGGGTCTTTCTGGTTACAGGCAAGCAATTCACATAAAGAAGTCTCTTTGAAACTTACATGCTTGATTTTTTTTTTACCGTGATTGAGTAAATGGTTATGCTTCCACTGAAAGTGCTAAATATTTTTGTATGTATAACATGATACCAATAGTGTTGACCATCAAAAGACTATTCAAGACTTAAGAATTCTGAGTCAAGATAGATGTATTACTCAAATCTTCTACAGGTGTGATATTAAAAATATTTAACACCTATCATGGGGTAGACTTTGACCATAGCATAGGAGCAGGAAGTCTCCTGCCGTGCGAAAGGTCGGGTTGGTGGGGAAGCATCAATGGGCTCAAAGCAACAGCTGTTCAACATCTGATATAGAAGTGTTTCAATATTTTTACAACTAGTATGTATTGGCCTAATACCAGTCTTCTTTTTATGGGATCATGGCTGCTCTGAGCTTTCAGAGACCTTAGGAAACATCTAGTCTTGAGGTTTTCATATTTGTTCCTAAACTGTGGAAACTAATGAACTATAGTTGATTTGTAAACTATTCTTAAACTTTTTTCAAACAATGCCTCGTAGGCCCTTTTACATACATTAGGGTTGGTTTCAGTGATGTCTGGTCATATTAGAGCGCTTAGCCTGTCTGCTTTCAAAAACCTTATTAAAAAGACCGGCCCTGAGATTTATCTCTGCAAAGAATATCCCATTTCTTAATTGAACCAATATAATCTCCTTTCTGTTTTCCCATTATGGGTGAACATAAGCACAGTTAATCCAGAAACCTCAATTTCGCTCCGAGTTTTAGTTTATATTTTTGATTCTTCATGTCTTTTAGCAGAACTGCACGTAAATTTATGTAAGGGTCATCCTCTTCCTTTCTCCTGACCACCTGGGAAGGGGGTTGCAGTCATATAATGAGTTTTGGAGAAGACAAAAGAGGCAGTTCCTAATAAGTACCTTTAATATACAGTAGCTGTTCATAAATGTTTGTTGAACTTGAGGTACAAGTAGGAAGGAAATGAAAGAAGTCAGATGCTCTTAATAATCCACAGCATGCATAATTAGACTCAATGCTGGACTTAGTAGGCTTATTGTTGTACTGTGCATATCTCACATAGGTATAAAGTCCCAGTACCTTTCTTTGGATCTTCCTGAAATACTTGTAAGTTTCTAATTATAGTTTTTCCAAAAGTTTGGCTAACATGGGTGAGTTTTAAAACCATATATGAAGGGGAAATAGAAATAACTCTTACAGTTTAACTGAACCTTCAGTTAAAAACAGAAAGTGACATTTTATTTCATCAAGTACAGGATGTTTTATGAGAAGAGGGGATAGGGATGAACTGGGCATTTTGCAGCAGGAAAGAAACAATTAACAGAAATACTGCATTTGTGGTAAGAAGAACAGCAGCTTAAGTTTGGGAGGGTATGTGCTAAGAAAAGGGCAGGAACGAAAAAACTGTTTTACAAATGAGATTTCTTTAGCTTCCAGAAATAGAGAAAGTAGTTTACATACTCCTGCACATCTGTGTAGACTTGCAAAATGTGCTTTGCCTAATTCTTAGGTTGCACTGTTTATGCTATCGATATGCAGAACACCAATGCAATTTTAATATTTATGTTGTTAACAGACTCCTCCATCCCAGCCTCTGCTTATAATAGTGAATCAGGGCAAGCACTAGAATTTCAAAGATCATTGAATTTAGAGTCAGAGGGGACACTAGCTATCAACTCCTTTAGAAGAAAAGAGATCTTTTTTTCTAGCTTCAGCGGAAAATGCTTTTCACAAACCATATCGAAAGAGAAATTCCTTCTTAGAAACTACAGAACTCTCTGTGGAATGTTGGGCTTAGACATTCAGACCAAATATGCACAAGTATATTCTGCAGAAGAAAAGACTCCTCCCAGGTAGAATGCCTCTCCTAAATCCCACCATGGTTTGTTTGTTTGTTTGTTTTGTTATTGCTCTTTTCAAAGATTGCAAATGCTGCAACAATTTTGAGTTCTCATTACATTTCCCCCATAGAGTGGCTATCTCTTCATTTTGAGAGGCCCTGGCTGTGGAGTAAAAGAAATAGTGAAGAGTCAGCTGACAGGTGGTTCCCTCAGCTCCACCATCAGCCATTCTGGGACATAAAACATGTTCCTCAAGATGTCTTGACCTCATTTCCATGTTGAGTTACTTGTGCATGTTTGTCCTCAGCTCCTGCTCAGTGGAAGTCTCCTAGTTTCATATCATTCCTGCAGATCATAAAATTCCTTCCCCTTGACGAGGAGTTTCAGTGACAACAAAGACCTATCACTCAGCCCCTGCTGCTGTGTATCCATCCCATCGCCCGCTGTAGGGATTGAGAATGCCTTCCATGGGCCCACCTGGGCCCCATCTCCATGACCATCCTACCATCCAACCACCCAACCATCCAGCTGGCTAGTCAACTCTCTAAAAGTGGGATGATGTGTCAGCAAAGCCATTGCTCTATTTAAAAAGAGGGCTTTGCTTACTCTCTAAGTTTTTCTGTGATTTCTTAGGTGTAGCTAGAGTTCCCATTTCTTTTTAAACTAATTTCTCTTAGTGGTTTAAGAAATAGATTTCAGTTTGACCCAACAGTTATCTATAACAATAAAATGAGTCCATATGACCTGTTTATAAGGAGTGTGTGTGGCGAAGGACTATCTTTGGTAGTAAATACGTTGGCGAGTATCGAGCTCTATGACCACCCAGCCTCCGCTCACCACTCAGCAGCTCACCTTGTATTTGAGGATAAGAGGACCTCACCCTGCCTCATGTGCGTGGCTGGAGTTCAAGTTCACATATGTTTGAGGGGCACACATTTCCACAGATTCCAATCCTGATTCCCTTCTTTCTAGCAGTCCCCTGTGAGTGCTCAATCTGGGAATAAAAAGAATGATAACAGCAGCCAGGTAAGTAGTTTTTTCCTTTTCTTTCTTCTTCACTCTCTTGTTTTCTGTTCCCTTTGTCTTCACCTTCTCTTATGTCTCAACTTTCCCTTTTTTCAGCACGGGAAGCTCTGTGATCCAGTTAAAACCCACCCCAGGAGGGCTGAGAGGGAGGCAAGGCACCAAGTTATGAAGGGCACTTTGCTGGCTCTATATCCTCATAGGGCTCAAACTCGGAAGTCATCCCTGAACAAGGTCTTATATACAGACTCAGAGAGACATCCACGAATTGAAAAAGGCATAAGTGTACATATTTTTTAAAACCCCTAATTAGCTTGCACAAAGCAGAGTTTTACTTGTTAAATACAAATGTATAAAATCATTGAATTAAAGAAAGAAAGAAAGAAAGAAAGAAAGAAAGAAAGAAAGAAAGAAAGAGGGAAGGAGGGAGAGAGGGAGGGAGGGAGGGAGGGAGGGAGGGAGGGAGGAAGGAAGGAAGGAAGGAAGGAAGGAAGGAAGGAAGGAAGGAAGGAAGGAAGGAAGAAAGAAAGGAAAGGAAGAAAGGGAGAAAGGAAGAAGTGGGTATAGACTGGCCCTCTATTTTGAGAGACCGGTGGCTGTGGAATAAGAGAAACAGGGAAGGGTCAGCTGACTTAGGTGTTCCCCAGCTCCGCCACCAGCCATCCTGGGACCTGGAACATGTACCTCCATGAGCCTTGCCATGCTCAGGTCTGGGTTGAGGTGATGGACTGCAGGTCTTTGTGGTGGCCTCCAGATGCGGTGACTTTTGATGATTCTGATGGACCTTTTGAAGAAGTGAGATGTTTAAAGTTAGGGCTTCACACTCCAGATCTTCATGCGAAAGGGAAAAGAAGCCTATATATATATATATATATATATATATATATATATATATATATATATTTACTGCCTTGCTGTGGAGACCCTTGAAGAGAAAACACTTGTCAAAAGTCACTTGGAGCAGCCAGGTTTAGCAACATGGCTAGGTCAGACTCCCAGGAGCAAAGCCAAGCATAGGATTAAAGACTTAACTAAATTCTCCAGCAGAGGCCTGGAGACTTGGTCTTTTGAGAAGCATTTACTATAGCAGGAATTGAAATGAGCTGGAGAAGTGAAAGTAGGATTTCTCATGACAAATACAGATGTGACCCACAGGGGGTTTGTCTATAGGAAGAATACACAGGAAGTCCTTGGAAGGCCATCCATCATATACCTACAAACATTACCTTTAAATAATGGGAAATGCATGTTAATGTGTGTGGACAAAAGAAACCTGGGACAGGCTTCCTGTTGTACAGTCGTGGAGTAATAACTGAGCCAGCCTCCTGTCCTTTGAGAAATCAGATGTCTGCAGGGACTGAAGTGGACTGTGAAATCGGGCCTGCTTCTCCCTTTGCCCATCACAGCAATTCTGACAGTGTGCCAGTGAAAAATTTCCCTGGGGTTTCCCAATTCTATACTCTTTATCCATCAGCAGTGGTTTCAGCATTCTAGTAAGTCCTCCTGGCCATTGATGTGCATTAGCTGATGTGCTCTGGGATCCAGGTTGTGGGAGGTGAGCAGGTTCAGGCAGGAGGTGTAGCAGTGGCTGGGATGGTATTCTCTGAAATGCAAACCTCTGTGCAGCACATTCCAGTTCAGTTTATATGGATGTTCTCCTAAATTAGGTTGTCCATCCAGAAATCTGAATGTGAGGATAAAAAGTTGATAAAATGAAAAGATTAACTCAACACCAAGAAAATCCCAAACAATCCAATTAAAAACCATGGCAGATTATTTAAATAGACATTTTTCCTAAGAGGGCATACAGATGGCCAATGGACATGTTCAGTGTCAGAGAAATGCAAATTAAAACCACAGTGAGATATCATCTGACATCTGTCAGAATGGCTATCATAAAAAATCAATAAACTAGTGTTGGTGAGGATGTGGATAAAAAAACCAACCCTCCATGCACTAAAGAATGGTGCAACCACTATGTAAAACAGTATGGAAGTTCCTCAAAAATTTTAAATGGAACTGCCTTATGTCCCAGTAATTCTACTTCTGAGAATATATTTAAAATAAAAAAACATAACAAACCCAAACACTAATATGAAAGAATATATGCACCCTATGTTCACTGCAGCATTATTTACAATAGCTAAGATATGGAAGCAACACAAGTACCCATCAGTAGATGAGTGGACAATGAGGTCATGGTACATATACACAATGGAATACTACTTGCCCATAGAAAACATGAAATCTTGCCATTTGCTCTGGGATCCAGGGCATGGATGCACCAGAGGGTATTATGCTAAGTGAAATAAGCCCGTCAGAGAAAGACAAATACCTCAAGAATTCACTTATATGTGGAATCTAAAGAATAAAATAAATGAGCAAACAAAATTAAAACAGACTCACAGATACAGAGAACAGACTGATGGTTGCCTGAGGAGAGAGGAATTGGAGAACTGGGTAAAAACAGGGAAGGGATTAAGTATAAATGGTAATTACAAAACAGTCATGGGAAGGTAAACTACAGCATAAGGAATATAGTCAATAATTTTGTAATAACTACATTTGGTACCGGGTGGGTACTGGAAATATCAGGAGGAACACTTTTTTAAAATATATGCTTGTCTAACCGCTGTGTTATATACCTGAAACTACTACAAAATAACATTGAACACAAATAGTAATTGAAGAATAATTTTTTTAAACGTAAAGATTAACGCCTGAGCAGGAATGACTGATGTAGCCTTTGTATAACTGTGGTCACACTAGGAGAGTGTCTTATGTCCTGGAAAGGAGGAGATGAACCACAGATACTCTACGTGTCCTTTAAGGGTAACGATGTGAGCATTAAGTCTTATTCCTTTGGCCACCCAGTGCAGACAGAAGGAAAAATGATATTTATACGTTTCATTTAGGGCTTACTGAGTACCAGGCATCTTACCCACTTTATCCCCTTTATTTCCAAAAATAATTCAATAAGCTCTAGCTGGCAGGAGAGAAGACTGGAGGTAGTATGGGGCAGAACCAGGACTCAGATTCTGGCCTGGCTATAAAACACTTACTCCAGCCATCATAAGGCATTTCTCTAGGGCAGTGTTTCCCAAACTTTTGACATATGTGAACCCCTTCTATAATTTTTGTAACGCTGAGTACCCCTCGTCAAAAAAAGGATGTATTTTAATAACAATCAAAATATGTTTATTTTTTCTTTTTTGGTATATACACAAAATAATAATAAATAAAAAATATAATTATTCATAATAAAATATAAATAAAAGTTATATTATAAATAACATTTATTTGCACACCAGACCATCTCACGCATCACAAGACTGTCTTGACTTGACTCATGAGAACATGGAATTAGGCGCAGCTAAGCATGGTGCAGTGCATATCCCTACCAAACTCCAGTGCAACATGTACCCCCACCAAACTCTTCCTGTACCCCTGGGGGTATGTGTACCACACTTTGAGAAACACTGCTCTAGGGAATTCTAAATGGATTTGATTACCAGAGCCCAGAGTTGCGATTGAGGATTCACCTGAAATTCTATCTTTAGGATACCTGAAAAGGATTTAAGATGCCTTGTTGGTCACTTGTTATTTAGTTCTCCATCAATTCTCCAGACAGTTTTTTTTTTTTGGGGGGGGGGATGCTGAGCAGACCACCAGCAATCATGAGTGATACAATTAGTCTCTAAAGTGACCAGTCAAATCAGCTGTCCCTGCTGGGACTGCAATGATGTAATATCAAGCATCAGAAAAGCATGTGGCCATCACCCAATCTAGCAAGTCCATGTGGAAGGAAAGGGTTTTCACTAGATGGTAAGAAGGAAATCTTGAGTAGAATGCTAGTCTGGGTGAACAACAAAGAATGTGGAATCTTCACCTAAAGGTCTTTAGGGAGGTGTGGGATGTCATCTGTGTGCATGGGAATGAAGGCCAGAGGCCAGGCACTCACATTCCCTTCCAGTTATGGAATGTCTTATACAATGCCTCCCACTTGTGAAATCCCTTAGTAATGTGTTGCTCTCCCTAACCACCTCTTCAACACGACACTCATCCTTTAAGGGCTGCCAGTGGCTGCCTCATTTGTGGGACATTTTGTTGCCTGTTGGCCTGGATGTATTTTTGGCTTCACACACTTTGTAAGGCACTAGAAAGTACCTAGTATATTTTTATAGTCATTTCCCCCAATGCCTAACATTCATTCATTAAACAGATAGTTATGGAGTGCCAACTCTGTGTCAGGCACCTGATTTGTAAAGCAGAATACAGTTCAGCTCCAGTCACTGGAGAGCTCCCACCTAAGACCCATAGCAACTAAGAGAGATGCACTGTGATTACCGTTATGTACATAGTTCTTCCAGAGGAAAAGGGAGTTTTGTACCATGCACAAAACAGATGCTCGATGAAATATTTGTTGTTGAATGAATGAAATATGTCCTTGTAGACTATAATAACTAATGAAAGATGTGCTATCCTAAGGATTATTGTGGCAGGAAGTGTTTATTTTAGGTAGAAAACCAAGGGCCAAAGGTTCATATCCCGCTTACCCTGTGCCTTACAGGATCCTACAATTTTAGGTTAAAGGGGGCTTTATTTACTTCGATTGGACTTCCACATTTGTACCAGAGAGGGAAAACCAAGACCCACAGAGCCAGGCTTGCCTCAGTATACCACAGTATCGCAGCGAAAGCGCCTTTTCTCCTTCCTCACCGGCTCTTTCCTCCAGACGACACGAAGGACTGCAGCTAACACAGCATCCTTAATAACCCTCGTCATTGCCTTGATTGAGCTTCCCCTAATCAAAGCACAGCCCCGTGGAAGGGAATTTCCAAAAAGCTGCCTGAGGCTGCTGATCAACAATTCATTTTTAGCGTTTCTTTTTTAAATCGCTCTAAGTCACTGCACCTGGGTCACAGTGACAGCTGAATAAGGGGGCTGAGCAGCAACATTGGGGCGCCAGGTTGGTGAGCCCCCTGCACCATGTATATGCATGAGCTCTGCATTTGCATAAAGGGAAAAAAAAAAGCATTGCTCCCATTAATCACCGCATTCATCTTAATAATTAGTGGCAATAATGTTGAAGAGCGGTGGTCTACCACATCGATCTCTGCGGCACCGTGGGCTATTTCGGTTGCAGATGAATGATCATCGGGAGTGACAAGTTGATATCTTTGGATCAACCACCCTCCTTCCACGTGCTTCGCAGCCTGGCAGCTGGTCAGGAAGCTCAAAGTGATCTGTGGGGCTAATGCCGTCCCTCTAACAAGACCAGTAAAAAGGAGTGATGGGACACGTGGGAGGGGGCGTTAGAAGAAGTCTCTGATCACTTTAAGAGGCCCTCTCCCAGCCATATGCATAGTAAACTAGCCATAACTGCAAAGCAAGAGGCGATTTGTCATAAAGATTACGACTCTATGGTTAAGCACTTGAAAGGCTACCACTTGCTCTCAGACCTTCTTCATAAAAGATTGGCTTGGGGTCTGTAATTTGCTAATACTTCTGGGTCAAGAGAAAGCCATCTCAGATCAGAAATATAATAGAATGCTTTAAGGCCCGTGGTGCCAGAGAGGATGGAAGTATTGATACTTTTCATGTTTTTTTTTAAAAGGACCCCATCAGGTAAAAGAAAAAAAAAAACCAAAACAGAAATCACAAAGGAATCCACTTAAAGATTTGAAGAGAAACTACAAAGGACTTCATTAATACAAAGGGGGAGATTAGAGAACAAAAGAATAAGGAAGGAGGCAGTGAATAAGAGAGGGGAGGAATTATAATAACATGAGCCAGAGAAACTGGCGGCAAAAACTAGGGAGGGATTAAAACAAAGACTCCTCAACTTTTTAGATTCACAAGATCACCCTGGATATTTCCCCTCAGTGATAAGATGAAAACAGAGTGTGAGTGCCAGGAAAATTGAAATATTAGATGTAAATGTGTTAAAAAGGTAAGAACAATTTCTCCTGACATCCAGGTTACCAGAGCGCCATCAGCACAGCACTAGGGTTGACTTGAGAAGTTTGATAATACTCATTCTTTTGCTTTCTCAACTTGTATTTACAAGTGAAGGTTTCAATCTATCTTTATGAACTCTCATTTGACCCTTATTAGGAGGGAACATTTACATTATCTACAAAAAAAAAAAGATAGAAAGCTAAGGAGAGTGCAGGTTTTTCCAGTGGCTACTTGTTTTCTTAGGGATTTTTCAAATACAGCGGTCTCCCCAATAACATAAAGTGAGTCCTCCGTACCCTTTCTACTGCTTATGGGGTGTCTGCAGTTGCATATTTCTCTGTGAGAGAGACAGCACATTCAATCTTGTCCATGTCTGCACATAAATCATCTTGGAGAAAGAAAAGGCTTAATTTATTCAAGCAACTGGCTATTTTGTATACAACTGGTTGACCTCAGTAATTATTTTTCCAAAGGGTGTGTGTGGGGGGCGTGGAGCGGGGGGTGGTGGTGGTGGTGGTGGTGTTATGAATAGCCTGGTATGAAACCCAGCCAGTTCAATGTTTGAGACAAGATAGATGATTCTCAAAACTGCGCATCTGAGAAGTCTTGCTTGTTGCTACACATCCTTTCCTCCCCCATTTGTGTGTTATCTAGTTTTGGTATCTAGACAGAGGCTTTGTTACAGTTCTGTGCTGGGTTTTGAAAGGAAATAGGTTCACTTGTAAAACATCTAATAAACATGTGCGTGAATACACACCACGGCTGACACTTGTCCTTCTCAATGAAGTCCATAACGATTGGGTCTTACACAATAATTTGAACCAATTTCCATTCCTCCCTGAGATAAAGGATGCTACAAAGAAAGGGTCCCTTCTATACAGGTTTGGACACAGGACAAGGATGCTGGGATATGAACAATGGCATTCTTAAAGGGCTCTTACTATTTGGTGACAGGAGGGGGAATGGGGTAGGGGGAGGGGGTACTAAGTGATGGCAGGATCCCACATGTTTGACCCCAAGAGTCACAACATCTGAACCAACAAAGGAGGAACACAATGGGGGCCCTTGGTCTGTTCATTCTGACCTTGGAACAGGTTGACTCTTCTCCGCCCAAACGGCCACATTCCTAGGGCATGGAGTCCTTGGCTTGTGCCTTCTGGGGAAGCTCCAGGCATTTTGCAAGGCGAGGTTTTCCCTCTTGCCCAGTGTGTCTCTCGGTGTCTAGTCCCGTCGCCCCGCTGCTCAGGGTCTGGAGTGTGCACGGGTGTTTTTAATTGGATTCTCTGAAATGCATTTCTGACACTGATCTGGTTACGTTATATTCTATTCTGTTATCAAACAAATTTGCTGTCAAACAAAAGATCAATGTTGCTGTAATGTCCTCCTTGATGGATTAAATGGTATTATTCAACTCTTATTAAACAAGAAAAACACACTGGGACATGCTTTCAGGCGCAGCTGCTGACAAATACAGTGTATGTGATCTGTGATTAAGAAACAAAGCAGGAGCAGCGATTTTCAGATTAATTAAACAAACAAGGAGGATTTAGGGACCAGGATTTTAAAAACCCAGCACCATTCTTTGGAACATGTTTGGAAAAGGACATAATTTACTTTAACTACATGAGTGAACACTTAAGAATATAAAAATCTTTTCAGTGACGCAATTCTAGGTTAATTGCCCAGAACTATCGCAGTGCCATAAACAAAACGGTCCCAGGGATGGACCTTTCAGAGGAATTTTTTCCCCCCTCCTTTGTGAGTAAATGTCCATGTAGAGAGCTTTTCTAAATTTAGAAGCAGCGTTCATCAATCATTTCTAATAAGCGCTGAGCACCCACTCAGCTGCCTTCCCGGGATGCTCCCTCCTTGTCCGGAGGCCCCCTCAGAGCGCTCGCCCTGCTGCACAGGCATTCACTCCACGCCAGGGCCTGACCTTTGTGTTTCTCAGACCCGGCTCTCAAGATGCTCGGGGAAAGCAAATATTAAATCAGGAGAGATTTCTCTCTTATCTCAGCCCGCCTGGCTCTATATTATCTTTGAGCTCCCCACCACCGGCACACCCCCATCGCTGGCTTCACATACAGTTGGCTACGTTTCGGCTCCTTCTGTCTGATGCTGTTTCCGCTAATGGCTGAAGAAATGGAACATTACACCATTTAACGTGTGTGGGTCACATTAATCACAGAAAATTCTTTTAATGTCTCAGAAGTAACTGTCACACTGGACATACTGAATCTATTTAAACGAAAGCATGCCATTTTTTATCTGCAGTGATCTTTAATTCCCATAAAAGGGTCAAGAAAATGTGATTAAGTGACAGTTTTAAAATGTACTATAATATTAAATAGCTTGATTAAGTGACAACTATAAAATGTAATACAATATTAAGTATCTGGCTATGTCCCAAAAGAACTTTAAAGTATTTTTGAACGGTTTGGGAATTCACTAACCCGTAATGGGTTACTAAGGAATTTTTTTTTTTTTTGGAGGGGACATAAAAATAGTTGAACTTAAAGTACACACTAAAGACAAAAAAAAAAAAGCAACAACAAAAGCTTAAGACATTTACAGATAACACGGAGTCACGGAGCCCCTCTTTGGAGCGCTAACGACTGGGTTTTTGGCAACATGGAGCGATCATTTCAGGATTCTGAATTTACTAGTGCTTTTGACTGGACTTGTAATACCTATAACGCAAATAATAGACTCAGAAGTAATGGTGGCAGAGAAACCTCACAGCTGGATGGAAAGGCTGCAGGCTTGTCAGGTCCTCTCAGGTTACCTCCAAGGGGCTGATTATCAGCTCCCCGGGTCCTGGCTTAGCTTGTACATTATGTCTCAACCCCGATGGAGCTGGGGGGCAGAGTGGGAAATCCAACTTGGCTGAGCTCAGGTCCTCTTTGCCATCTTTCTACAGTAAAGTAAGCCAGTGGAGACACTGGAATATGAAATGGGGCCCATACAAAGATCCTTGTTCTGTGTGGACTTTAATGGAAGCCCCATCAGAGGTGGTTGGGAGGGGACAGACATATGCAATGCCTAGGATAAATGTCTGGATCAGAAGCCCAGGCCAAATGATGAAAGAACAACTTGGCTGGTTTTGCTCATGGGTTAGACCAGGCATGGGCAAACTACAGCCCGCGGGCCGGATGGCTGTTCTAAACTATTGAAATAATTAAAAATAGACCGTACCCTTTTATGTAATGATGTTTACTTTGAATTTATATTAGTTCACACAAACACTCCATCCATGCTTTTGTTCCGGCCCTCTGGTCCAGTTTAAGAACTCATTGTGGCCCTCAAGTCAAAAGGTTTGCCCACTCCTAGGTTAGACTAACAGTTAGAGCATTGGTCTGTGCACCAAAGCGTCCCGGGTTGGATTCCCAGTCAAGGGCATGCACTTGGGTTTGCAGGTCTGATCTCCAGCCCCAGTTGGGGTACATGGGGGAGGCAACCATTGATGTGTCTCTCTCACATTGATGTTTCCCCCTTTCTCTTTCTATCTTCCCCCCCCTTTTCCTTTCCACCCTTTCTAAAAATCAATGGAAAAAATATACTCAAGTGAGGATTAACCAAAAATAATTTATGCCATTATTCATGCAAGTAACTCTTGTGCCCTGATTATTTGGTCATATCTTGAGCTGAGTTCCACCAGAAAGCAGAACTTGAGCCAAAGGTGATTGTACTATTATCTTGTTAGGGGGTACAAACTAGGGAGCAGGATTTTGGGAAAAGGAGAGTGAGTGTGAGAGAGTCAATATGAGGGTGTCTGATCCTATTAGATGCTATTACATCTGACTGATCGCTTGATCTTGTGGGACTGTCCCCCAGGAAACCATAATCATACAGTACATCTGGAAGGAGAAGGAGAGGACTGGATCTGCCAGCTCCCATCTCTCATGGCTCAAATACTTTCCCTGCTGTACATCAACCCAGCACTTCCACTTGCATTTGGGTGGGTGCATGGTGGACTCTTGAGTCATCCTGCACCTCTGTAACAACATGGCATCCCCAAGCAGGAGACAAGGCAGGTCAGGTGGAACGTTTGTGATGTCAGCTGGAGCTCAGGCAAAGCTGGTCTGTACTGTGGCACCTGGAACAAGGAGAATCTGAGAGGATCTGAAGTGGCACATAAGAGGGTCTCTATGTAGCTGAGAATCAGATAGAGTATCTGCAGACAGTTAAATTCACCAGAATGTCTCCATGTGCTCCTGCTGCAAGGACCTCATTGAATTTTCATTATCTTCCTGGCTTCAGGCCCAAGCATAAATTCCCATCTTCCCCCAGGGGCTGGGTACCATGAACAAGTACATACTCCTCCTAAAATTATAAAGTAGATGATAAAGTAGATAGTAAGTTTTGGTGATGGCTAGCAAGTGGCTAGGCCATGAGCCACATGTCCCTTAAGAACTTGCCAGTGCCGAAACCGGTTTGGCTCAGTGGTAGAGCGTCGGTCTGCGGACTGAAAGGCCCCAGGTTCGATTCCGGTCAAGGGCATGTACATTGGTTGCAGGCACATCCCCATTAGGGAGTGTGCAAGAGGCAGCTGGTCGATGTTTCTCTCTCATCAACGTTTCTAGCTCTCTATCTCTCTCCCTTCCTCTCTGTAAAAAAATCAATAAAATATTTAAAAAAAGAACTTGCCAGTGTCCTATAGAAAAAGGATTGATTCTGACTTTTAAGGACACTATTCAAGAGAAAGATGGAGAGCCTTGTAGATACCATTATGGGTCCCACAGTGACAGAGACAAATGGCCGTGACACATTTATGGAGGCTCACTCACTCTTTCTCGGGTGGTGATGGAGCTTCATTTGGAAGATTTGCTCATCTGTCCAATAAATCAGTGAGGAAAGTTTCCCTGATATTTACTCGGACTTTCTTTCCCGTCTTCATTTCATTTCACTCCTCCGATGGCTCACCCCCGTACCAGGCTCCATCAATCTCTTCTCTTTCTTCTGCCCCTTTGTCAACCATTAGCCTGCTCCCCCTCTGTCATTGTTTCACCAGACCATACATGTAACTCTCCTAATCTTCCCTGATAAATCAGGCTCTCAGAATCGCTCCTTGTTGCTCCCTCAAACTCCCTGGAGCTGGGATATAGGGCTCTGAGCGGCTGGTGCAGACGTTTCTTTTATAATGGGCCCTGAAAGGTTGTCAGCTGCAGATAATTAGGATCTCACTTCCCGCCATCCAGCTGCATATATCTTCCATGCAAAAGACCCCCATCACCTTCAAAAGAATTAGCACATGCAGAGGAGATATATGAGGGGGCTGGGTGACCACCAAAGGATGGGGCCAGCTCTTCTGAAGGCCAAAACTGCTTCACGTTTCCTGTGAGAGAGAAACACTTTCTCTCTGGAGAACCTGACCCTTCTCACACGATTCTATGGTAAAAATCTAAACCTGGCATCTGGACTGCGCAGCACAAAGTAGTGAGAATGTCATTTAAATTAAATTACTTTCTAATAGTGCTGTGCCTTCATGCTTTACCCTGCTCTCCCTTTCTCCCTATTGAGCTAGAATTTGGGATGAACACTCAAACATATTTTGTCTGTGTTTTTTTATGCTCTAGCTGATGATAACTGGCCTGCATCATTGTTAGACATACTGTCCAGTTTTTCTTTAACTGTTGCTGAGAAATATCAGGGATGCAGCTTTAGGAAGACCGTGTTGGCTGTCAGATGGATCTGATATCAGAATTCGATGTTGGCCCCCAGTGCAGCCTGGTACAGAGAAAATTCTTCCTGGGCAAGTGATTGATGAGACCTCAGGGCCTGCCATAGTTGGGGGTTGGGCTAATATTCAGAAGGGAGGGGGGAAATCAAGTGGGGTGGGTCTAAGGCTCTCTCCCCACACTCTGCCAGAGCATATTTATTTTATCCATGTTATAGATATCCCATGTAAGAGTTTCTATTTTTTAAAGATGGGAAAATAAGTTTGGCAACTCCTGATTTCATCACCTTCTATATGAGGAAAGAGACCCAGAGATGCTAGTGTCCCATGGCTTATCAATGCCAAACCAAAATTGGAATACAGGATCCCCAGTTTATGCTCTTTTTTCTTCTTCACATCTTTTTCTTCCACTTTGCTGCATTATAATCTTCATAATAATGTTCTGAAGTACTGTTTTGGGATCATTAACAAAGAGACATTCCCATATATTTCCAGGGACTGGTGCTGATGATAAAGTGCTGTTTGTGGTCTGAGGGGCTCTCACTGACCTGTGCCCTTGGAGTGATTTTTTCTGGTGCTCAGGACAGATGTGCACTGAGTCATCCTCACAGTTGCCATCTTCCAAGATGATTGGTGAGTCTCAGGGGTGTGATCTTTGACCATGAACCTCAGTGAAGGGAAGTGTCCACGCCTTGAGGAAGAAAGCAACGTAGTCTGGACCCATCAGAGTCACTGCTGGGGCTGACATAGCATTTCAGAGATAGACTGACTCACAGCCATCCCCTAGCCCAGTGGTCGGCAAACTCATTAGTCAATAGAATGGCAAAACACATGGTTTGCCAACCACTGCCCTAGCCAAACACACTCCTTTCCAGGCTGAGGACAATGGGCCCAGAAGGATCCTGTGGTTTCCCCACACAGAGCAGTGGGGGTTCAGGACTGCTGTGCCACAGACACTGATTCTTGTTTCTTGGCTGGATGGGGCTCTATTGGTCTATTTTCCTCCTTCCCTTCTTTTTGGAACCAGCCCAAGACAGTGATGTGGGAAAAAGTGTCTGCTCTGAAGACTACAGTCACTTTGGGCCTACTGTTCTGGGGCCTAGAGGGGAGAGACAAAAGAGTCTGCAGGAAGTTGTCATTCCTGCTTTCTTCTCACCCAAGTTTGGGTCCTTCCCCTGGGGCTTATCTGCAATAAAGAAGAGGGCTCAGCCTCAATATATTAACTCATTTTTCTTATTCCCTTTGATTCAGAACTTGGGTGAAGAAGAGGGGTGTTTTTTTGTTGTTTTTTTAAAAAATATATTTTATTGATTTTTCACAGAGAGGAAGGGAGAGGGATAGAGAGCTAGAAACATCGATGATAGCGAAACATCGACCAGCTACCTCCTGCACACCCCTTACTGGGGATGTGCCCATAATCAATGTGCATACCCTTAACCGGAATCGAACCTGGGACCCTTCAAGTCCGCAGACCGACGCTCTATCCACTGAGCCAAACCGGTTTCAGCAAGAAGAGGGGTGTTTTTTATTGAGTCCCATCATACCCCAAATATCAATATTCTACCTTCTAGAACTTATATTACCGGCAGTCTGCTGGCTCTTACCTCCATGAATCTAAACTAACTCCCCTGTGGAGAAGAGAGTCAGCTGGAATCGTTCTTAATAAAAAATGGTTGGCATCATTCATTGAACTGGGTGAAGACCAAAGTGATAGTGGGTTTAGACTGAGATTCCTTTTCTAAGCAAGGTTTTTAAAAACATTTCTTAAGAGTAAAACTTGAAACAAATGGGAGGCCTTGTTCCCACCAGGACTTAAAATACCAACATATGTATCAAAGAATCTATTCAATTAGATAAGTCAGTTTAAAGTGACCAGGAAATAATAACAAGAAGCCGGGAATGGAAACAGCATTTGGTGTTTGGAGAATATTAAATACCATCTGTACATGGGTTATTCTTCAAAATCCTCAAGTTCTGAAACATTCCTCCTCCCTTATGTTTTTTCTTTCTTGTCAGACATTCATTTATTTTTAGAGGTGCAGAGGGCTTTCTCTGATTGTGTCAAGGTGTCAGATTAAAAAGCAACAAAGGAGTCCATTACCAAGGAATCACCATGGCCAAAGGTAGGAGGGACAAGGAAGGAAAGTTCTGGAGGAAGTGAGAAGAGAGAGCAGTTAATTGGGTCAAAGGTGTCTCTGAGAAAGTCACACTGATGTGGAAAGAAAGTCACTTATTATTGAGAAAGGGAATGATTTGTAATACGTTTTCTCTTCTGGAAGGATACTAATAACACCTACCTCACTGAGTTGATGTCAGGGTAACATGAGGTAATTATAGTTAACACTTCATGAACTGGAAAATGCTGTAAAACTATAACATAGGTTTAAGAGTGGTTGTTTAAAACTCTGAAAACACCACAGCTTCCTGAAAGGAATCTCAGTCTAAACCCACTATGACTTTGGTCTTCACCCAGTTCAGCATCTAGAGTGGATAGTAGATGTTGGCATGTAGGCTATTCTATGAACTGATTTGCCAGGGGTCTCTTGGCCTCCCTTCCTCTTTATAACTCCATGGAAAGTAAAAAGCACATGTATAGCACTCTCTGGGGATTTTTTTTTGCCTGTAGACTAGCTTGGTGTTCATTATAAATGGTCTCAAACCAGGGCATGATTTGCCTCTTCCACAAACCCCCTCCAATAGCATGATCTATAGGGCTTGATTCTGACATCTAAGGCAGGTACCATTTTTCACTTTTTCCCTGAAATCCCATTGGTTCTTTATGCTTTAAAAAAATAATAAAATTGTTTACTTTCCAGTGCCATTTTAACTGGTTACTGGAGAGCATCTGGCCTGGGTGTTTTCTATTAGCATGAGAATTCAGGAGACTACAGAAGGCAATACCTACAACTGTGCAGTGAGAGGGCTGTTCCATTCCCTCGCCAGACAATATGTCTTGCATTTCTCTAGTGTAAATAAAATGATGGTTCCAAGAATGTTCCCCATTAATGAGTATCTGATTTAGAATAAAATAAAATCCATGCTGGGAAGTTGATGAGCTTGATTTTGCTGAATTGCTTCTAGCATGCAACTCATATTTATTGGTCCTTTTCCTTTGACAATTGTCCCCAGTCGTCTGCTGTTCTTTCTGCTGAGTGGAAAGGGAGAGGGCTTGCAGGTTGATTTTAGTTCTCTGTAACTGGAGGTGACATTTGAAAGCTCAAAGCTATTGAAAAGGTAGGTGATTATTAAAATGTAATGTGTTTCTGCTTTCCTGAGTATGACCTCTGGGTCTTTCAATTTGCTGCCAAGCACATGCCAAAGCTGGAACGCAGGTGGTGATGTGTCTTCCCAGTGTTGAGAGAGTTTTAGACCACATTATCCACCTACTTGTTCATCTTTCCTAATTGTTTTCAACAGCACATAAGCTGAAAAATTAAGATACAGGGAGAGAGAGACAGGGAAGGTTATCTATGGTGTCTTTAATGAAGGAGGGAGAAATAGGGGGAGAGGAAGAGAGAGAAAAGGAAGGAGAGAGAAAATAGCACATAATTAATCAGAAATAACATTTGAAAACAATTGCTCTGGAAGGGTATTTCCCAGAAAAACAATAGAATCCACTCTGAACCCCACTCCACTTTCATTAATCACACAAAACACCAACGGTATATTTCACAGACCTAAAAAGAACTCTCCAAAAATTCATCTGGAATAAAAGAAAAGAACCTGAATAGCCACAGCAATCCTGAGAAAGAAGAAAAAAATAGATGGGATCTCAATACCAGATTTCAAGCTGTATTACAAAGCCACTGTTCTCAAAAGAGCCTGGTACTGGCACAAGAACAGACATATAGACCAATGGAATAGAATTGAGAACCCAGATATCAACCCAAGCCTGTATGCTCAATTAATATTTGACAAAAGAGGCATGAACATACAATGGAGTTAAGACAGTCCCTTCAATAAATGATGTTGGGGAAATTGGACAGATACATGCAAAAAAATGAAACTAGACCATCAACTTACACTATACACAAAAATAAACTAAAAATGGATAAAATACTTAAACATAAGATAGGAAACCATAAAAATACTAGAGGAATCCACAGCAGAGAAATCTCAGACATTTGCTGAAGCCATTTCTTCACCAATAGGGCAATAGAAACTAAAGAGAAAATAAACAAATGGGATTACATCAAAATAAAAAGCTTTTTTACAGCAAAAGAAACCATCTGTATGGGAGAACATATTTGCAAATGTTATCACTGATAAAGGTTTATTCTACAACATCTACAGGGAACTTATACAAATTAATAAAAGGAAGATAAATGATCCAATAAAAAATGGGCAACGGACCTAAATAGAATCTTTTCAAAAGAAGACAGAAGGAAGGCCAAGAAATATATGAAAACATGCTCTAAATCACTAATTATCTGAGAGATGCAAATCAAAACGACAATGAGGTAGCACCTCACACCTGTCAGAATGGCTATCATCAACAAATCAACAAATGACAAGTGCTGGCGAGGATGCAGAGAAAAGGAACCCTCTTGTACTGTTGGTGGAAATGCAGACTGGTGCAGTCACTGTGGAGAACAGTATGGAGTTTCCTAACAAAACTAAAAATGGAACTCCCTTTTGGCCCAGTAATCCCACTTCTGGGCCAAAAGGGAGTTCCATTTTTAGTTTTCCCAAGAAACTAGAAATATATCCCAAGAAACTAGAAATACCAAGAGAAAGGATATGTGCACCCCTTATGTTCATAGCAGCACAGTTCACCATGCCTAAGATTTGGAAACAGCCCAAGTGCCCATCAGCAGATGATTGGATTAGAAAACAGATACATCTACACAATGGAATACTACACTGCTATATAAAAAAAAGAATTCTTACCATTTGCAGCAGCATGGATGGACCTGGAGAGCATTATATTAAGTGAAATAAGCCAGGCAATGAAAGAAAAATACCATGTGATCTCACTCATTTATGGAAAAGAACATTATAAACTGATGAACAAAAAGATAGATACAGAGTCAGTAAAGCACCAAACAGACTGTCAAATTACAGCAGGAAGGCTGCGGAGTGTTGGGGAGGAGGGAAAGAGATCAACCAAAGGACTTGTATGCATCCATATAAGCACAACAAATGGGCACAAGACATTGGGGGCGGTGGGCATGGGACAGGGGGTAGGGGAGGCTGGGGGAAGGTCAGTTGGGGGGGAGATATATGTACTACTATATGTAATACTTTAAACAATAAAAAAAAATTAGTGGCAATTTGCTTCTGCACATTCTCTATTGGTTCCTCATTTGGCTCCAATTTGCCATACTCCAATGTGCTGCTCAGATGAGAATGGAAAGTAGGAATCACATTCAAGTGAGAAAACACTTCACAGAAGACGGGGACCCAGGATCATCAACAGAGCACCATGCCTTCTGAAAAACTGGAGGGAAATGACTAGCTAACCTTCCTGACAAGGAATTTGGAATTAGGCAAGCTGGGGGAATTAAAAGAGCAGGAGCTCTTTTTGTTGTGTAGCTTGTTTGCTGTGTGAAGTTTCTTTGCCCGTGGAGGCCTCTGTTTTCCCACAGACTAAAGCCTGTGTCAAAGGACTACATAAATAAGATGATGTCCCTCAGCACTTTCAGTAATTCCTGGCGCAGTGGGCATGCCAGGTATAGAAAACTGGTACTGTCAGTTATGAGCCTCTGGCCAAGGGATATTTAAAAAACTGCCCTTTGATATTTTACCAATAGATAATTCAAAAGTTTAAATTAGGGCAGACTCCCAGAGAGAACATCTCCTCCATGTTTAGAGGAATAAAGCAAAATAATTCTTCTCAGACTTCCTGAATTCATGACTATTCTTTATTCTTATTTTTGTTGGCATCCAGTTGATGATTGATTTACGTTCGTAATTCCAGACCCATCACCCATTCCTACCCCCCTGCAAAGAAATATTGCATTAAAAGCTACCACGTCATCATCCTTTCTGAGTTGAGTGAGGCATACATAGAGCTGGGCCTTCTACTTAAATGCAGATAGATTAGAGCAGTGATCAACAAACTGTGGCTCTGTGGACTAATGAGTTTGCCAACCTCTGGATTGGGGTTAGCTGACTGCTGACTTAGAGAATCCACATCACTCCCTCCAGTTTCAGAGCAGATGTCCACCTCATACACAAGTCCCTAAAGAGGCTCTTCTGTAGGTTGGGTGGGGAATGATGGGTCCTCATGGGTTTCATGTTCGGCTCCCTGGACCATTCAGCCTTTCCCTGCTGCACACCATGACCATGTCCCAGGCCCATGGAATCCCAGGGAAAGTGTATCACAGGCTCCAGAAGGGAACCCGCACACAACTAAAGCCACCACCTCCGAGAAATTTGATCCATCTCTGCCCCTGTGGGGCCAAGTGGCAGTTGAATGTGTTTATAAATGACATAAATCGCTTGCAGAACTTCAAGAAACTATTACCTCAGGTTGAAAATAGCTGCTAAGATTTCACCTCCTTGAATGTTTACATCCCTTCACTTCAGCTTTTAGTTTTACAAAAGGGAGGATTAAAATTGTTTTGAGGGCCAAATTGCAAGGAAGGGCTGGTTAGCTGGGGCATCTGTTTCACATTCCGTGCAATTTGAATAATCACAGCTTTGCCTTCTTAAAATAAAGATATACCAAAAAACACCCCCCCCATCTTAAAAAAAGAAAGAAAACCAGGAATTAATTGATCCTCCTGAGACCTCAACCTGGCAGTATAGAGTAGGTCAGTAGGTTTAAATATAGAGAAGGGTGTGAAGAGATAGATGAAAGCATCAGAAGAACCTTATATAAAGAATCCAAGCTAGCAACAGAGAAGACATGCCACGTTCCTGATCCACCACTATCCACCACTCCTTCACTTTACATTTGATGAGGCATCATTCACGCCCAGCCATTGTGGAGCACAGGAAGAGCTCATGAAAATGTTGAGGGCTGGGGAGTGTTTCAAAGAGCTATGCTAAGAGCAATTGCATTCTTATTTTGGATGAATAATTTAAGGTTTTTTTTTTACATTATAAAAACATTGTAAATTCATGGAAGAAAACTTGGAAGTACAAGAAATATTTGAAAACATTAAAATCATCTCAAACTCCACTTCCTGACATTTTGATGCATTTCTTTCCAGCTGGAAAGACCTCGTATACAACCTCAGTGGGGAGGGAGTAGGAAGTGGCTGACATTTTTGGAGGACTGGCTGAGGACTCAGGAACTCAAGGCCTTGCTTCCTGGTCAACCAGCTGAGACTTCTCAAAACTAGACCCTCTGGGGGCTCTCTGCTTTGTCCATTTCTTTATCCAGAGGAGGGTGCTTGGACCATATTCTGCCCATAGTCCCACTTCTTAGGTTCTGCAAGTCTTTGTAGGCAGCTGCAGTCGCCCCAGAGGCAAGAGAAAGCAACCCCAATATCTAATCTGTTTTGTTTCTTTGTTTTTCTTTCTTGGAACACTGCAAGATGCTCTCTTTCTGCATCCTTAGTCTCTATTTGGCATCAGCTAAGAGCCCGTTTCTTACAAAGGGGGGAATGCTTTGATAGAAAGAACACAGGACTGCGAAGCAGAGGTCTTGGGTTCTTTCTACCCCGTACCTAGATGTGTGATCTTGGGCAACTTGCTTCATCTCTCTGGGGAGTGGGGTTGGAGGGTGGCAAGCAGAAACTAGGCCAATGGCTCGTATATGTGGACAGGAGGACAGAATCACATCACAGTCACCTGGGGAGCTTTTGAAATTAATAAGATGACAATATTTCTAATTGTTCACCTGCGTCAAGCCCTTTGTGACTCCCTGGAGTCTGGAAGGAGTAGAGAAGGGAAACAGCAGCAGGTGGGGACATAGCCATGGGAACTGGGTGAACACACACTTCGAGGAAGGACACTCTTACTCACTGGCTGTTTCCATTGAGCAACCATGATGCCTGGGCAGTCCTCACCACCATCACCTGAGAGATTACTCAGGGGAGAAAAATGCTGCTGTGAATCGAGGAGGTGGGAAAAGCCCGCTCAGATCTGCTTCCCGTTTTTGTGCTATGTCTTGCCTAGAGATACTCCCCGTAAGGGAAGGAATGAGTCTTTTTCTTTCTCTACTGGCTCAAGGAAAAATATTTCTTGACTCTGGTTTTCCAACTTTCTATAAATAAAGGAAAAGTTGTCTCTGGAGTTATCTTAGTATTGTGATTATTTTCCTGTGCTCTTTGAAGTTATCCATCTCCTTTCCCTACTTAATAAGATTGGCAGGAGCTAAGTTTTAGGGACCCTCATACTAAGCCAGATAAAAGGCTATGTGATGTTACTCAATGGATAGGATTGGGGATGCAAGGAAGCCAGGAAACACACATACCTTTGCTGATATTATTTTGGGGTCCAGTTATAAAAGCCTACACCAGCAGATTGTTTTAGCAGATAGTTTTCCATTTGAAGATATAGAATGCCTTCCATACTTACATGATTTAACCTTGCTACATCAACTAAAATAAGCCTGTGTTGAATAACTTTACCACTTAGGAGGTTGGTGACAAGAGGGGGAGAAAACTTTCAGAACCTATCACAATTTACCAGGTTAGATGCAGGAAATAATAACTAGAGAAGTAGTGTTATGGGAACTCTTAGTTCATAGGCCTGTATACCTTTCCTTCTCTGTGCAAGAGAAGTTCTTATTCTTTGTCCTCAGCAACAAGACATTAGGTTCTTGTTCTTTGTCCTCAGCAACAAGCAAGTGGCTGCTTAGCGATAATTATATCCTGAAGTTTTATATTTAAACTAGGGGCCCAATGCATGAAATTCGTGCAAGAGTAGGCCTTCCTTCTCCCGGCTGCTGGCACCAGCTTCCCTCTGGCACCTGAGACCCGGGCTTCCCTCACAGCCCTGGCTTCGTCTGAAAGGTTGTCTGGAAGGATGTCTGGTTTAATTAGCATATTACACTTTTATCATTATAGATGAAATCTTTTATGTAGTCACTCAGTTACATGACATGTTGTTGAAAACCCCCAAACCAGCAATTGGCAGCAACAGTGGTACAGATCTGGACATCAAATTGTGATGAGAGCTTCTGAGTGACTCCAGGTTTACCCGAGCCAATATACTAAGGCAACATGAATGCCAATGAGTAAATGAATGAATGAATGAATGATTTTTTGACTTTGGATTCAATAGGAAATGGACAAGAACATTGTTAGCAAACTCTTCATCATGCTATAGTATCAATAGTCCAAGAAAGGGAAGGGATATGTCTTAGTCTATTCATGTTGCTATTACCAAGTCCATAGACTGAGTGGCTAAAATGACAGCAATTTATGTATCATGGTTTTGGAGGTTGGGAAGCCCAAGATCAAGATCAAGGAGCTGGCAGATTTGGTGTCTGGTCAGGGCCCTCTTTCTGGCTTGTAGACAGCTGTCTTCTCATTGTGTGCTTATGGGGAGATCTCTCTTTTTCTTTCTCTTCTTCTAAGGACACTAATCTCATCATGAGGGTCCCAGCCTCATGGTATAATCTAAACCAAATTACCTTTCAAAGGCCCCACCTTTGAAATTACATTGGGGAAGGATTTCATAATGAATTTTGGGTGGGCACAAGCATTCAGTTCATAATGGTATAATGAATGAAAGGAGTGCCAGTAGAGCATTGGGGCTCAACTCTCATGTCTATGAGCAGATTACCTAACTTTGCTGAGATTTTTATGTTCACCTATAAGCGGTAATACCTATCTTAAGGATTCTTGATAGTGTTCATATTTGGTTCAACATTTGGTCAGCAAATGCTCAAGATACTACTATTGCTTCTGTTGCTATTATTGATACCAGTGTTTCTGCCATTTCTCATTCCCAAAGGAAGATGAGTAATAATCACAATAGACTTACTTTGAAGAACCTTAAGAGTTTCAAGGCTTTCCTAGAGTGATAGTTTCCAACTTTTTAAGTTATTATTATTTAAAATACCTGCTCCACAGACTGCTAAAAACAAATGTAAGTTCTAGATGCTGTCTTTGCCAGTAGGCAAACAATTCCTGGAATGTCAAGTATTTACATCTGAATCAGTGCTATGCCTTATGGCTTCATTCTTTTTTAAAAAAAATAATATATATACGTGTTTTATTAATTTCAGAGAAGAAGAAAGAGGGAGAGAGAGATGGAAACATCAGTGATGTGAGAGAAGCATTTATTGGCTGCCTCCTGCACACCCCTTACTGGAGATTAAATCCGAAACCCAGACATGTGCCCTGACCGGGAATCAAATTGTGACCTCTTGGCTCTTAGGTCAACACTCAACCACTAAGCCATACCAGCCAGGCTAAGCCCCTTGTTCTTAATCACTTTATTTTACAGGTTGATAGCTGAGCCCCATGTGGACAAAGGATAGCATTGGAGTCTGGTTGCTTACTCCTCAGAATGCCATTTACCAAAGGAAGTTGGGTTAAAAAGCAATAAAGAAGCCCTTTCTGTTTTTGCAAGAGTCAGTGTTTCACAAATCTCTCCATGCTGATATTTTTATGAGTTCAACCTCTATGGTAGGTTTTTTTTTCCTTTCTTTTGTTTCATTTTGTGTTGGTCTTTTTGCTTAGGAGAAAACTTGCCTTTTAAATTATTACTACCATCTACTGGATGGCTGGGGCTCTCTTGATTATAAATACACTATACCTTACTTACATCTGTCCTTAATTGTAATTGACACAGTGATTGATCTTATAGACTTAATAGAAATGACCAGGAAATCTACTTCAAGCATCCATATAAATTTTTCAAAGTATACTAGGGAAAACATTTTTTACTGTGATAGAGTTCCTTCACAAAAATAGCTTAACAAATTCCCCATTCTATCCTATTGAAGTAGAATAGACTTTCTCATGCCACACTTGCATTTATGTCATTGGATTGAAGGAATTTTTAGATGGGAAAATTACCTGAGTTGTCACCACCATTTTTTATCACCCTTAAGAAATGGACACTTTACCAGGCCAGCATAGTTCCCTCACTGAACATCTACCTATAAACCAGAGGTCAAGGTTTGATTCCCAGTCAGGGCATCTGCCCAGGTTGCGAGCTCAATCCTCAATAGGGGGTGTTCAGGAGGCAGCCAATCAATGATTCTCTCTCATAATTGATGTTTCTATCTCTCTCCCTCTATCTTCTTCTTTGAAATCAATACAAATAATATTTAAAAAATAAATGGCCAATCTGAAAGAAAGAAAAAGCATTCCAACAATTAAGTTCCAGAGGAGAGAAACTGACTTAAACTTTTGCTAAGTTTCTTATCACCCAGTACCTTTGGGTTCCATGCAACTAATGAGTTTGTTGAATTAATACTGATGGCATATTTTATGATTTCTCTTGACAATCTCTCACCAGATAAGATGAGAACTTACATAACCAGAAAAAAATTCAGAATACTATTGTTTTTTTAATATATTTTTATTGATTTCAGAGAAGAAGGAAGAGGGAGAGAGAATCATTGATCGGCTGCCTCCTGCACACCCTGCACTGGGAATCGGGGCCTGCAACCATGCATGTGCTCTTAGTAGGAATCAAACCATGACCTCCTGGTTCATAGATCAACACTCAACTATTGAGCAACACTAGCTGGGCTCAGGATTCTGTTTTGACTGTGTTTGTGTGTGAAAATAAAAATCCATCAGACAAAGTTGGGCTCTGCACCTAGGAATAAGGTGTCAGGTGACTGGTCTGAGCCATTCCAGTTTAGGAGAGCAGGTTGGATCGTGAGGCATGTTCCCATCAATCACTGACTAACATGTTTTTCCCAAAGTGATGGGGAAACCACACAGATATTAAACCACTACTCTAGAGCTAACTGGCATAAGGTATTCATTGTACCTCCAGCCAAGTCTCCAGGGTCATGAAGAAGAGGAAACAGGAATTCAAATATGACCTCCACACATGCTGAAGTGCCATCACTTGCTGTTTCCACACCAATTCGTCAAGTTATTCTTGACCCTTAAGTTCATCAGAATCACCTGGGTGACGTGTTAAAGAAGAAGATTCCCATGCTCCCCCACAAGATGTCTGATTTAGCAAGTCTGGGATAGGGTCTAGAAATTTGCAATTTTAATAAGAACTTGGAGTGTTTTTGATGTGTGGTACATGGACTTTTGGAAATACCAGCCTGGCACAGTGGCTCTGAAACTTGACTGTGCATCAGAAGCACCTAATTGGTTTGTTAAAACACTGACTACTAGATCTACTGTCCAAAGTCTCTAATTCAGTAAGTCTGCCTTGAAGCCCAAGAACATGCATTTCTAACAAGGTCTCAGGTGATGTTCTTGCTGCTGCTGGGGACCACACCTGGAGAATCAATGCCTGCTGCAACCAGGACAGTTTCAAAACCTGTGTGCTAAAAAGGCAGCTTACTGTTTGAGAAAAGAAAATAATTAAATGGACATTTACTCAGTATCTGCTAGGAAAGTTACTTGGCAGAGTAAAATTATATTTATTTTATCCCAGTAGCAGTAACTTTTTATTATATTCATGTTTTTTACAGATGAGAAATCCAAAGGTCAGAGCAATTATTAGCTTGTTAAAGTTCACATAGCTAGCTAACGTATTTTACAATAGTTTTTTTTATCCTTTGAGTTTCTGTGGTTACATATGCAGCAATTTAGAGTAGCCTTGGGCCCAGCAAGGAGGCTGTATTTTGCTATTTCCCAACTCAACCCAGACTTACCCAGCCTTGTCCAAGTGGAAGAAAATGGCATTCATACTATACATTCCCTATTTCATTGCTGACATTGACCACTTCAGAAACCAAGACATTCCCCTAGGAGAGAGCCACCGTATAATTAGCGAGTCTTCATCCTGCATTAATTTCATTAGTTTGCTCATTCATTCATTAGTTCACTTAAATATTTACTGAGAATGATGGTGTTTGCTAAGCATTGTGCAAGGCACTGATATAGTAGAAAGGTCCACATGAGGCCAGTGCATTAGAATTTGTGTGCTTCCCTCTTCATGTACAGGGGCCATATTTCTCTGGGTCTCAGTCTCACTGTTGGCAAACTTTGGGAGTGAGGTTAGGTGCCCTCCAAGGTTCCTTTATATGGAACATTCCTAAATTCAGAACTAAACCCTCACAATGTGCCAACGCCTTGAGATGTGGGATGTATGTGTTTAGAAGGAACATGGTAGATGTAGAAGGAAGAATTTTTGTCTTTGAGAACTGGAAAATCAAAATGTGCATGCATGATATCATTGGAGAAGATTGCAATTTAGCCTGGAACGCCAAGGTTAAGTCAGGTAATCCATCTTCCTATAGGGAAGTGTTCAAGGGTAATGGGATATGAACTAGGGAGTGAGACATGGGGAGGATTAGATTGGTGGAACCAAAAGGGGGGGTGGTGCGCAAATTCAGTAAGTGTGTGATCTCAGAAGCAGGAATGCCATGATTTTACAGCTCCTCGAGGTCCCGGAGTCCTCTTTTCTGTGCTGGTCACATTATTAGATGCCTCTGGGGTTGGGTGAGCCATTTGTTTGTGAGTAGTGTTGCAAGGATTAGCAAATTAAAGTCTAGGGAACCCAATGAAATTTGAATTTCAGATCAACAACTCAGTTTTTAAAAGTATAAATATGTCCCCAACATTGCATAGGGCATATTTATACTTAAAAGGTATTCATTGTGTATCTGAAATTTAAATTGAACTGGCTATCCTGAATTTTATCTGGCTACTCAGTGCTATGACTTACCTCTGATGAAGAGTAGTCTTGGCTGTTATTCACACTTTGGTTGTTTCTAACTCCTTGACTGATGGCTCACTCAGAATGCCTAAATAAAGTTCTCTCTGGCCAGAGAACAGAAAGAACTCCACTCCCTTCTCTCTGCTGCTCACCGTCTCCTCAGACTAGAGTTGAAAGAATGCAGAGCAGCCCTTGGAATCCCCTTCCCTCATGAGCCTGCTTATCACCAGGATTAACATAGAGCAGTTTGGCAGCATTAGATTCCCCTCAATCTCCCTTCTCCGGGGCCTTGGAGGCTCCTAGATGCATATGAAAATCTCTCTGTTTGCTTTATCTTACCTTACTCTTATTCCCATCATTCTGCATCTCAACAGTAAGAACAAGAGCTGCTGGAGGAGTAACTTTCTGACACTAGTTGTAGGGACTGGCTGAGCTGTTTCTTTCTAGTTTATTGTTTTTGTTTTGTTTTTGTTTTGTTTTGTTTTGTTTTGTTTTGTTTTGTTTTAAGACAGAGCCCCTGGTTTTCCTGTTCTTTTAATTCTGTGCATCAGGTCATGGGTTGGGATGAGCTTTTGTCTATTTCCCAGGTTCCCTGTGCACTGACCTTTGTCTTCCAAGTCCTCAGGCCATTTCCTGGATGAGTTCAGCCTGTCTTCTGGGTGGGCTCTCCACAAGGATACCTGGGGGCTGATTGGGCAGCCTGAGCGGTACAGCCCCTGTCCGAACACTGGGCTATCCTCTTCCGTGTGATGCAAGCTAAAGGTTTCCTTCGGGTCACACAGTAACAGCTGAGCTTTTTAAAAAAATTAAAATAAAAATTTTCAGTTACAGATTATATTCAATATTATTTCATTATTGTTTCAGGTGTACAGCATAGTTGTTAGATAATCATATACTTTACCAAGTGTCCCCCCTAAAATTTCCAGTACCCACCTTAAGTAATCAAGAGTCTTTCATGGGCAAACAAGTTCCATTCATTAATTTACTCCTCCAACATCTCTTCAGTGCCTATGTTGTGCCACAGCAAATCTCTTCTAAATGAAGTGCTGTCCATGATTGCTCAGAAGGTGTAGCATTTAAGCCTATACTCTATTGTGCTGTCTTAGGCTATGATGGGTGTAACCCATGTTATAGCAATCAGTTAGGGTAGCCTAAAAGAGTATTGCAAGGATTAGTAAATGAAAATCTAGGGGCTCCAGTGAAATTTGAATTTCAGGTCAACAACTCAGTTTTTAAAAGTATGAGCATGTCCCCAGCATTGCATAGGGCCTACTTATACTTAAAAATCATGCATTGTGTATCTGAAATTCAAATTGAACGGCTATCCTGAATTTTAGGATTGAACTTTGACCTGTCTTCTCGAATGGACCAAGTGCTAGAACTCCAGGTTGGGGGATAAAATATGGTGTCAGAAGAAGTAGGACACAACGGGTTCTGACTGACATGGCAAGGTGTCAAGTGGTGAAGGCCCCATAATTCACAGAAGTCTTTCAGAAAGTAGGAAGGAAATTAGGAAACGACCCTAGAGGAGGCCACTGAAGCCTGATGCAAGTTGAGTTGGGGTACCGAGAGGTATTTGCCAGCCTGTAGCAGTATCTGCTCTCCCCAGAATAAAATGGTCTTTGCACAGTCAAGGGCTGGCTGGAGAAAACCATATGGGTACTGACCCTGCAGAGAAGTGCAGGGGAGGTGTTCTAGTCACAGGCCTGTGGGCCAAGCAGCCTAGGCCCTGAAGTGGTGATGAAGCAAAATGCCCGCAGGTGCTTCTCCCGCCTGAGCTCCTGGAATCAGCCTGCAAAGAAGCCAGCTGTGTCTCTGACTACACGTGACTGTTCTCAAGCTGTCTGGAGTGTGGAGTCATCCAAGCAGAAAGGTCAGCCTATGGTTGAGTGGAGGTATAACAGAAATGCTTGGTGCCCAGCAATAGCTTAAAGGGCTGGATGAAGGACACAAAGGAAGGACAACAGGCATCTGCAGTTTCCCGGAGAGGGGACGGAGGCCGGTGGTGCTGGAGGAAGCTCCACAGCTTCCGAGGCCATTGATAACAAGAGCTCTTGTCATCATCTGTATAGGATTTGTGTCAGCAACCTGTCTCCCTGGGCCTTGCCCTGCCTGCTCGGTCCTAGAAAAGTCACCCAGCTGGCCCTGGATAGAAAGAGATCTCAGCTAATTACACACTCTAAGGACTTGGTTCAATATTTTTAAAGGTCCCTACATAGACATTTACAAGTGAGGGTTTCCTTTGGGGCTGTTACTATGCCTTACCTGGTTTATCAAGATTCTAAAAAATGTAATGTAACTATTCCATATGTTTATTCATATTCTAGGCCAACCAGCTACACCAGGTAACCCTCCTGGCGTGGCCCACCTCATGATGATGGCTGGGTTCTATAGCTCTGCGATTGTTAGATAACAGACTTTTTGGTGTGAAATTCTGGAATTCAGAGTCACCATCTTCTCATGCTGGATCACATCACTGCTCCAGACTGCAAAGAGTTAATTCAATGTCAAGAGATGCTTAGACTGGGAGAGGATATTATAGTAATAATCCTGAACGCTTGCCTAAGACCTTTGACTTTTCAAATGTATAACAAACAACCCCTAAGAGCTCTGTTTGATTCTTACCCAGAGGAAGTCAGGGTCTTATTATTATCTCAGTTTTTCTCTGTGAGAAAACTAAAGACAAAAGGCTTGAGTGACTTGCCTGAGGCCACACAGCTAGGACTCAGGTGGTTCAGTGCTTTTCTCAGCTCCTACCAGCTAAGACAGGATTCAGCCTTTTGGTATGCTGCTTGTTCAATCGTTCTTCACATTCTCCCCTTCAGTTGTTGGTCTCATGTTCCATCGATGTTCCATCGAAACCTCCAGTGCTGCTGCTTCCCAAGGACTTCATTTCCTGAGTCTCTTTACCTTTTTTCATTTCATCCACAGCTTTAATCCTGGGCAAGAACCTACATTTTAAAAAAATTATTGTTTAAAGTATTACATTAGTCTCCCCCCCCCATTGACCTCTCCCCAGCTGCTCCCACCCCCAGCACATGCCTTCACCTCTCTCACCACCCCTCACTGTATGTGTTTATTGGTTATGCTCATATGCATGCATACAAGTCATTTGGTTGATCTCTTACTCCCTTACCCCCTGCCTTCCCTCATAGGGTGGACAGTCAGCTTGATGCTTCTATGACTCTGGTTCTATTTCTGTTCATCAGTTTATGTTGTTCATTATATTCCATAAATGAATGAGATCACGTGATAGTTATCTTTCTCTGACTGGATAAATTTACTTACCATAATGCTCTCCAGTTCCATCCATGCAGTTGCAAATGGTAAGAATTCCTTCCTTTTCACTGCAGCATAGTATTCCGTTGTGTAGATGTACCACAGATTTTTAATCCACTCATCTGCTGATGGGCACTTAGGCTGTTTCCAAATGTTAGCTATTGTAAATTGTGCTGCTATGAACATAGGGGTGCATATATCCTTTCTGATTGATGTTTCTGTTTTCTTGGGATATATTCCTAGAAGTGGGATTACTAGGTCAAATGGAAGTTCCATTTTTAATTTTTTGAGGAAACAAAAAATTTTCCTCAAAATTTTTTTTCCAGTGGCTGCACCAGTCTGCATTCCCACCAGCAGTGCAAGAGGATTCATTTTTCTCCACATCCTCTTAAGCATTTGTTATTTATTTTTTGTTGATGATAGCCATTTTGACAAGTGTGAGATGGTACCTCATTGTTGTTTTGATTTGCATCTCTTGGATGATTATTGACTTTGAGCATATTTTCATATATCTCTCTGGCTTTCTGGTCTTTTTTCAAAAAGTGTCTACGTAGGTCCTTTGCCCATTTTTTGATTGGATTTTCTGTCTTCCTTTTATTAAGTTGTATGAGTTCCCTATAAATTTTGGAGATCAAACCCTTATCAAAGATAACATTGGCAAATATAAATAACTTCATTTTTTATCTAAACTCTTACTCTGTGATAGACACTAATGTTCATTTTTTTACTAATTCTAACTCATAACAGTGAAGGAAAAACTGTCATCTCCATTTAAGAAGTCTAAACCAAGGCCAGGGATATTGAGTAGTTACCTAAGATCCCATAGCAAGAAAGTGACAGATTCAATTTAAGCCACTTGTGAAGCTGTTGTCTTAATCACAACAGATTAACCTAGATCGTGATTCTCAAACCACAGTGTGCACAGGGACCTCTGGAGAGTGTTTTAAAACCCAGATTCCTGAGTCTGATTCAGTAGATTTGGGGAGTGAGGCCTAATAATTTACATTTCTAATGAGTAATGCTGCTGCTGCTGGAGATCTCACACTTTGAGAACCATTGATCTCTAGGGAATCCCAGTGTAGCTGCTTGAGAATCAGCTGGGTTTTTTAAGAATGACTCCAGGTCTCCATTTCTAGGTATTTTTTAATGTAATAGGTTCCAGAGGAGGGACCAGGAATCTGTGGGTTTGCAGAGCCCTAGTGGAAATTCTGACAAACAGCCAGGGTAATCTCCTGGTGACAGTCTTCCAAGGAGAAAATTAGTATAAGTATTAGTCCACCTACACGGGGTTGTCAACGAGCACGAATGAGGAAACCAATGTGAAAGTGCTTTGTGAAGATCAAGTTCTATTTGGAAGCACTTGACTGTGATTGTTAAGCAGTTTGTTGAGGATTTAGTAGTTGAACTAGCCTGCTTTTCATTCTAGCTCTCCATTTCCACCTGTAAACCCTGATCGCTAAGATGGGAATAATAAATAGTGTTCTCATGGACTCCTAGGGAAGTAAAGCTTCAGTGGTGTTTAGCACATAGTAAATGCTCAGGGAAGTTTAACTTCAAGTAATTTAGAAATAATGCATTGGTTTTTGACTGTCCTTTCTTTCATGCTGACAACTGTGTTTGTAATCTGATGAATGCACCTTGATAGACTTCCTCCTCACTTCCTAAAAGTGCATCTGTTTCTTGAACTAATCCCACTCTTTATGTCATTCATTATGCGCTGGCATCTCTAAATGTTTCATTTATCTAATCTATTATGGGAAAATAATAATTAACATCTGTGTCTCTATTTGAAATTTCACAGAATACTTTAATATACAGAGGTGGATAAAAATAGTTTTACAGTTGTTTCTATGGGAAATAATGCAATAATTAATAAATAATAAAGGATAAACTTTTGTGTACTCACAACTGTAAACCTACATTTGTCGACCTCTGTACATTGTTTCTGTGGAATATGATGATAATGATGATAATGATAAGGAGGAGGAGGAAGAAGAGGAAGAAGAGGAAGAGGAAAGGAGGATGGTGATGATGAGTCCTTTTTATAAGTGGGACAAAGAAGGTGATCTATGGTTTTTCTACCTCACTCCTGGAGGAAAAAATGAAGGCGTGCTGCTGAAGGGGCTAAGAAATGTAATATCCTGCCCTAGCCAGTTTGACTCAATGGATAGAGCCTCGGCTTGTGGACCCCAGGGTCCAGGTTTGAGTCTGATCCAGGGCATGTACCTAGGTTGCAGGCTCCTCCCTGGCTGAGGCCCAGGTCAGGGCTCATACAGGAGGCAACCAATCAAAGTATCCCTCTCACATTGATGTCTCTCTCTGTCTTTCCCTCTCTCTTCCATGCTCTCTAAAAATCAATGGAAAAATATCCTCAGGTGAGGGGGAAAAAAAGAAAGAAATAAATGTCATATCCTATGAAAGATATATTTTGATCTTGAAAATGCCTAAGGAAAGTAGTCATTTTGTCTTGGTGAAGGGACTGAAATCCATGTTGATGAAAACACCTTGGTGGCTGTGACGGCCAGCAGTGGTAGCAGCAGCAGAATGATGAATGATGGGGCGCGGGGGGGGGGGGGGGGAGGGAGCGCCTTCCCCGGATCAGCTCACAGAGAGAGGCCAGCCTAAGGGTTCCCAGACTGTGAGAGGGGGCAGGCTAGGCTGAGGGACCTCCCTGCCCCAGTGCCCAGATTTCATGCACTGGTCCTCTAGCCTATTTATATAAAAGGCTATTATGCTAAGTGTCCCTCCATCTGCCTGACTGGTCTCTATGATGCTCACTGACCACCAGGGGGCAGATGCTTAATGCAGGAGCTGCCATGACACACACTGGCCATATACAGAGAAACAGCAGTGTGGACCTGGTGCCTACAGAGCAACACTGGGCTTCCCCCAAGTGGGACACAAGCTCAGCCACCTCCCCGAGCAACAGCCCACCAAATCATAGCCAATGCTGCCATGGCGCAAAATGCGGCCCACAGCTTAGCCCAGAAATGGTGGCTGTGGGTACTGGTAATGACATCACGTAGCAATACCTGGCTTCGTCTCCCTAGCAACTAGCCTCCTTGCAGTTTCTTCAGCCCGGGAACATGACTTGATTTATAAACATTTAACAGTTTAACCAAATGTCTGTGAAGCATTTTTCCATACTTCATCTGAAGTCTTGGAGTAAGTAGATAGGAAACTTGGTGGGATTCTATTTTCTTTTCATTAGCCATAAAACGGTGATTTAGAAAGTTTAGAACTTGACCTGACTGAGGAGAAGTAAGAAATGGTGAACCTTGAAAATGACTTTGGGTTTTCTCACTGTGCAGAATATAGTCAAACACTGCTGCAGTTAAATATTGTACCCTTTGTTCTTTCTGTGTAATCTACAATAATAATCTACTTTGTGTTGATATTTACTGTCATGTTGCTGACAATTACCTGAAAGAGAAGTTGGGGTGCTTCACTGGGCTGGAAAAAGCTTAGCTAAATCAGAAAGCAGGTCTAATTAAGCAAATGTATTCTATATATATTTAAAAGGCTAAGTTGACTCACACATGTATGATACATATAAAGCTCTCACTGGCACCAATCACACGTGTGTTTCCATCTGTCATTGTTGATTGTGAATTTGGCTGACACTTCTATTATAGAGAAAGGGCGAATAGTGATATTAAACTATTTCTTAAAATTAATTTCCTTTTAATGTGCATGGATTAGTGCACTGGGTCACTAGTAATAATAATAATGAAGGAAGTAATATAGAGTGTATCTATGTAACACTATTTTACCAAAGTAGTATTATAATGTATCTATATAGCCTATTATGTACCAGAAACACTTCAAGGTGCTTTGCATGTATTACTTTATCAAATTCTCACATATATCCCTAGGAGTTTAGTACATTATTCCCACTATACAGTCGAGGAAATGCATATGTAGAAAGGGTAAGATGCCTAGGGTCACAGCACAAACAAGAGAGAAGTTCAGATTTTAACCAAGGGTCTATAGACTCTACTTCTTGGGGCTCTGCTCCCTGCCAATTTTATGAGATAGGTATTATTATTATCATTATTATTATTATTATTATTATTACTACCGTTTTACAGATGCAAAGGTGAGGTACATTCTGATAGATTCACTGATAGCAATTGTACAGCTGGTAAGTAAATAGATCCAAGATCTCCAAACTCCACATCCAGGGGACTTTGGCTCTGCCCCAGCGCTGGACAGAGTCTCACTCTGCTGCTCATTTGTCCACACACTTATTCAGGCTGTCAGTTATTTATGCACATATCCATCCATCCAGCTGTATTATTTCTGGGAAAGCACTCTAGGCTTTTCTATTTTTGGAAAAATATGGAGCTCTTGGTCCCGGGGTCTCTTCCCATCGTGTGCTCAGACTCACACCTCATTTCCTTTGGGGTCCTATAGAGGTGTAGCATGGCCCATAAAAAATACCATCTCTGCTCATATTTCATGATTTTTGCAAATTAATGATCTAAGTAAAATGGACCATTGCTCTTAAAAGTGTGCAATAAAAAATGATAATAAATGCCAGGATGAGGATCATAATGGAAAAACAACTGTTTGGGGTACTTTGCCATGGTACAGTTCCCAGCCTGTACATGTGCTTTAAGTGGAGCTGGCTGGATTTTGGGGGGTTCCATGTTCAGTGCCTCGAGTCTTCACACATGGCTGGATGCTGAATAAGAACTGCCTGTGAAGTCAGAGAAGGCTTCAATCCGAGGCCTGCCAATAGGCGTAGCGATTGGACAGTGACCCAGAAATTCTTGGAAGAGTGATTTTTGAGCTACCTTCTATCTCCTTGAGGTCTCTTTTCCTTCCTGCCTGCCTTCCATGACTTCTTGGTAGAAACTGAAAGAGCTGGTATTTTTGCCCCAGGAAGGTTTAGGAAAACAAATTTTAACTGCTGTAGCTTTGAAAAATAAACTGCTCTGTGAGGCAAGGAAAAATGGAAGATCTTGAGGGAAAAATGAAGCCACAGTTTCAATTATAACTGTTACCAGGTTTAGATCCAACTTTGGGCCAAAGTGTCATCCAGACAGATGTTCTTGCAATTTGGTTTCCATAATAATTGTTGTATTTGTGAAAATATTTTAACAACATCTCAGCACTTTAGTAGGCCTCAAATTCTAGAAGATTTTCCAGGTCAGGCAGGAGCCATTTGCACCATCTCACCCAGTGACCTCTCTCATTCTGCTGGGGCTTATGGGGAACATTAAACTTGCACATCCAATTGTTGCATAATGAAGTATTGATTTTCCAAGAAATCCTGTAACATTTTCTTCTTAATAACTCACATTTACAAGGAATCCACCCCAGAACTTTCATAGAGGATTAGCCACTTATTGCCATTTGAATGAGACACTTAGTACTTTAGTTAAAAGATAAACAACATTAGAACATAGTTTCAGTTCTCAGAACTCAGATCAGCTGCACATTTCTTATCTCACAGTGTCCTAGTTCAGATTTTAAAATAATTTTGATATATGTTATAAGCCGTTCTAAAAATTCCATTGAAAGACAAATTGAATTATCTTCCCACAGCTGATAAGGACTGTAGTTTTGCTTGGCAATGGGCTAGCTAACTTGCTGAATTACTTCCTATGGACGGTTTTTATCTGTAAAAGCACAAAAAACAAGAACAATCCACAATTATAAAATGAAATTCCCCCCTAAAGTCAAATTTTCAAGTACAATTTAAAGATAATTTCTCCTGTGGAGATTTAATCCTCCAAATGAACAAAGGCTATGAATACTGGATGTATTCATTATAGGAAAGCAAAGATTTATAAACAAGCCATCTGAACAAGATGTTTTTTTCGTGTGTTTCTGGTTTACTCCTGTTGAAATAAAGGGAGTGCTTTGCTTTCATGTTTCTCAAGTGTTCTGTTGATATTGTCTCCTGAATTTGTTGAAGTTAGCTTTGAGGAGGACTTCAGAAACAGGGTGCTAATGTCAATAGAGCATCAGCCAATCTGGACTCCATTTCCAATCACATCACTGATGAGCTTTGCCATATGAAAGTAGTGCCTGCCTTTGACTGTATGCTCCATCTCTGCTCTTTGGGCAGAAACTTGGCCTTGAAGTCATGTAGACCATGGTTCCACTTATTCCTCTGCATCTCCCAGGGAGAGTAGGAGGCATTCATTGAGTCAAACAGAAGATATTTATTGTGCTCCTCCTATGTCTTAGTCTTGGGTTGAATGGAGTATGGAAGAGGCAGAGTTGGAAAGGAGGCATAGCTCTTCTCCTCAGGTCACTGACAATAAAAACATGTCAGAAATACCAATCGGAAAGGATATATGCACTCCTAGGTTCACAGCAGCACAATTTACTATAGCTAAGATTTGGAAATCACCTAAGTGCCCATCAGCAGATGAGTGGATTAGAAAACCGCAGTACATCTATACAATGGAATACTAAAAAAGAGAAGGAATTCTTACCATTTGCAAATGCATGGATGGACCTGGAGAGCATTATGCTAAGTGAAATAAGCCAGTCAGAGAAAGATAGCTATCACACGATCTCACTCATTTGTGGAATATAATGAACAATATAAATTGATAAATAAAAATAGGACCAGAGTCATAGAAGCATCAAGCGGATTGTCCAACCTATAAGGGAAGACAGGACTTGTAGGCATGCATATGAGCATAACAAATGGACACAGACCAGGGGCGGAGGGGGGAGCATGAGAGCACATTCCTAGGTGGGGTGGCTGGGGAGAGGTCAATGGGAGGAAAAGGAGACTTATGTAATACTTTAAACAAAGAATTTAAATTACAACAAAAACATGTCAAAGACATGTGCACAGATAATCTATCATACCTAACTATGTAGGTAGAATTTTTGTTGATTCTATTTTGTTTGCCTGAAAGATCTTGCCATTATTTCTTTAATCAACTAACTTGATGGAGCTTAAATCCTCCTCACAGCTTCACCATTTTCCAGAATATGTTGAAATTATCTTTCCGTGGATCTGACTCACTTATTAGAATCTGGTTTCCCATCCCACACCCAAATAAGGATTAGTTGATTTACTTTTCACATCCCAGGGTATAGTATCTATCTTTTAATGGCATTAGATAAACACTTGTTAGAGAGTTATGCCATGGTCTTCCTGGTTTCAAGGCCAGTGCCAAGTAGCTACCCATCATCTCTGTTCATCTGTAGCACACAATTTTCCTAATGATCAGATGTATATAATTATCTCGAATTATAGTGATTTGGTTATGTGTCATCTCTTCTAATAGACTGAAGAGTTAGTGATGCTTTGCAGCAAAATGACACATGTTTGAACCCTTCTGCACCACTACTGGCCAAGGAATTTAGGCATTTTATTAGAATAACAATATTAACTTCATAGTATTGTTATGAAATTTAAATGGCAGGGAAAGTGCCTAATAGAGTTTGACATAACACATATGTTCATTATATGTTATTCTCTATGACCATGGATTTATTGATGGAAATCAAATAAATTAAAAGAAAAACAAACAACCAGCGGGTGTAAAGATATGAAGTCAAATTAGTTATATAGATAATTAATATAATGGAAGTTCAGAGAAAGGAGATCATTGTGGGAGCTGTAGTCCATGCTATCCACCTTAAGATTATGGCAAGGGTGTGGATGTGTCTGTCTATAACAAGAGTGTGAAGATTTGGGATCAGTAACTCACTTTCATTAGTAATAACTGACAGAGCTAGTATCTAATCAATTTCTGTTCAATTTAAGAGCAAAAAAATCTTATTCTCTATCATATCCCATCTCCAAAGAGAGGAAAGGGGTTTCAGGTAGTGGAATAGCACACAAAGACATGTGAGAAGGAGAGTGAGGAGCATTCAGTGTGGAGCAAGGGGAGCAATGAAAGCACTGTCTGGCCAGAATACAGAGTCCTGAAAGCAGTAAGGAAAATGCATAATTTAGTCAACACTCCTGACTCTGTTAGTGCACCAGTTGTAAAAACCTCAGAGATTCCTAGGTGAGTGGCAAGTATTTGTTTTGATTTTCCAAGTGTCATTGGTCTCTGCTAGTCTAGATAGTCCACCTTTGCGGATTAGGAAATGGTTCCCTATATTGATCAACATCCCAGCCAGAAAAAGATGACAGAGCCAAAGGGTTCAAATGATCACAATTGAATAAAAGACCATTTACAGAGGTGTGGCCAGAGGAAAGAGAACCCACAAAGGTTGATGAGGCACTAAGGGACCAGCGCCAGCAACAGTGATAACTGAAGGACTAAGGAGGGAACAGTGAGAGCTGGGGCTGCTGGGAAGTATCACAGGCACTGTCAGAACCACAATGGGACAGGGATGAAGGGTGATGCATGGGAGTGGGGAAGGGGAAGAGTGGGGATGGAGAAAATAAAAAATCAGGCCTCTCTTTTCTCCCACCTTTCCCATCTCCCACTGGTGATTGCAGTTGGCCAAACCCCACTGGAGTCCTGAAGATAAGAAAGTTTCAGATGCATTGTATGGAGGCCACCACCTGGGGCACAGAGCAGGGCAAAGAAATACAATGAGTGGGGGGACGATGAAATGGAGAATAATCAGCACATAACCCACTGACCTAGCAAATTAAAAAAAAAAAAAACTGCTGTGGATAGATGCACCTCCAACAATGAGTGGCTTAGCCATAGTACCCAATTGGGGAACAACATGTCCAGCACAGGGTTCATGACTTAGTGGGTAGAGGCCAGCCTGGACTTTAATCCCTATTTACCTCCTAGGCTAGGTGCCTTGTTACCAGGGGAAGCTGTGCAGAGTATGCAGCAGCCCTGTCTACACCAATCTTGACTTGCATATTGACTATTAGCATAGGAAGTACATAACCCCCAAGTATAGTTGTGGTAGAAAGCTGGTAAAATGGGTCCCCAAGGAATCCATGATAGCTGAGCTTCTATCACTAATGGAGTGAAATACACTTTGATATCTTATATCCATCTACTGAATCTCGTTTCCCCAGACAAGACCCTACTGCCTTGAACTTCCCTGGGCCCTGTGTAGCCTCAGGTGATGGGTAAGCCTCCTGTGTTCTGTCTGGGACCAGATACCCTCATCTTTTCACAGGTCAGCTCATCATAGCTCTAAGGACCTCCAGTGTATCTGGAGAAGTCTCCATCTATCCTTGCTGGTACTCACATAATTCAAAATTCTCTATGGTCTTGGAATATCTATCTTCTGATATTATAGAGCCATTGATATAAAAGGTTTGAAGAGGGAAGAACTAAGTTCATACCAACAAAATGATCATTTTGGATAGCCTTATGTCTTCCCTAATCTGCACAAACAAGACAGCTTGGATTTTCTGGGAGTGATCACATACCTGCCTATGTTCTCAGGCTCCCAAACTCTTTGAAAGGTAGGAGTGTCCCCACCTGTCCTTTTTCTTATTATGTCTGAAAACTTTGCCCTTGGCTAGGCCCCTTGGTATGTAGAAATATCTTGCTGAATCTCATTCTTTAACAAAGAAAAAAATGTTTATTGGGTAACTTCACTATGAATTATTTGCAAGAATATATTTTTCTTGAACATTGTAATTATTCTTATTTAATTATTTATTCAATCCAATATGAATGAGTTCCTGCCATGTACCAAATATTCAGGGAATAAAATCAGGGTCTCTGTCCTCACAAACACATAGAAAGTATATCTTGAATCCCAGATCTTTGAGCTGAGAAGAGCTTAGAGTTCTACTAAATTAGATTCTTACTTTTCAGCAGCTAAGCCATCTTTACTTTACAAATGACCCATGGGAGGGTCAGAGAGTCAAAAGGTTAACATGTCCAAGGCCTCATAGCTGGTTAATGGTAGGTAGGGGGCTAACATGGTGCTCTTTCTCCCTTGTCAAGATGTCCTGGTTAGCAGGGATGTGCTGAGAAGTTCCTGATGCCTGGATGGGAATTACTGGAGCCTGTGTCACCTCACTCACAAGTGGAACCATAAACCAGCCACTCTTGTTGGACATTACATTGGTCTGTAACACTGCTGGATTTAGTGGGAAAATGGGAAAGTCTGAATTTGGTAGTGACCTCATTTTCAAAGACAAGTCTAAGTCCTGCAGAGAAAGGTTTCTGGCTTAGACACATTGTACATACATCACACTTTGGGCTATAGGGCCAATGGCTTTTAGACCAGGTGCCTATGGACCAATTCCGGGCTTGGTTCACTTCTTAGCCAAGAGGAGTCCCTTGACAATCTCTCTCCTAGAATGAGGTCCTGGGCTAAATGATACAGTCTTTGCTGAGAGATGACAAGAGAGCCTGGCCTTCCCACCTGAGAGCCACACACTTGTACCCCAGTGGCCTTGAAACAAGAACAGAATTTTGATCTGTGTCCATGTGGTTATACTTAGTTACATAGCAGTGTAATTAATGCCACTTAATGTAAAGTGAAAACAGAATTTCTGCAGCTGCCAACTTCCTCCAGCCCAGCTAGTACTATATGCTGACTTCATTTATAAGTATTATTTTCTTTTTTCATCATGCTGATTGCAGAAAGAAAATCGGTCCAAGAAAGAGAAACAGACATCAAACTTCAACTGACAACACACAAAATACAAAATTTGGATTGCAGGTATTGATTTCCATCTAGCATCACGCCAATTGCTCCATAAAATTGAAGCTCTCCTGACATCTTTGTCAATGGTCAATTTGCATGCATCAGGCCCATGAGGGCTGCTGGACCTCAGCTAGGGATCTTGGCTGGGCATCATGTTCCCTATTTCCTCAGTTCATTCCCTACTCTCACTCCAAATTCTCTGCTAGAAGTTTGAGAAAAGCTTTGTGAAAATAAATAACCTTTTGTCTTTCTAGTCATTCAGTCATTGCTGTTTTTGCACCAGCAAGGGCCTGGCTTCCCCTGTGGGCATTTTCCTACATTCCATCTATTATGCTTGGGTGTGATATCCTTGAGTCACCAGGACCTGTATGGAGCATGGTCTGTTGGGTCACAGTGGAAGGCATTGCTGTCACTGGAAATCTTCTAAGCAAAGGCATTTAATGCTTATAAAATAAAGGTTTCCCCAGACCTTGCTAAACAATAGTAGAGAAAATGTGAGTTTTTACATAAGGTTATGGTAAGAGTGAGTTTGAATGTTGTTCTTTTGCTAATCAGTGGTTTAGTGGTGGGAAGGTCCTTGCAAAGCTGCATGTTAAAGTCAACACCGTCTTAGAAAATAGATGGCTACTAACTGGACAGCAGCTTAGTTATGAAAAACTCCTTCCGGTAAAAATTCCGGTTCTAGCTCCTAGCTCTTTTGAAAAATTGCTAATGCATCACTTTCCCAAAAGCAACTTAAATTTCTGCAGTGATGACAGACTTAGGGAAGATGATTTAAAAAAATCATTGAGCTGGCTCCATTCTTCACATGTTTGCTCTGCTGTCTGTACCCTCTGAAGCCAGTGGAAGCTTCCCTAACCAAGCAGATACACTGGGTTGGAGAGTGGATTGGAAATTAAGCCAGCTTACAACCTCAGTAATCAATTATGTTCTAACCTTCATCATCTGGGTCCCCACACCCATGCAGGGCAGAGCCAAAGCAGTATTTCCGAGCGGCTGTGACATCAGGAGACACATGCAGTCATGGATTTTTCTCTGTAGCTATTGCCACTTACAGGGGGATCTCCCCTCTTCTCATGTGTGATCTACCCGAGGATTTAACCATACTTCTGTAGCACCTAAAATGAGGTCCTGCCCCCAGTGAAACAGACACATCTCCTTTTCCATGCTCTCCTATATTCTCTTCTGTATAGCTCTGTCTCTCTTTCCCCACTAGCCCCCAGCAGCATAGCCCTGCATCTCCAAAAACTGGCCCTCTGCTTTCTCCCTGGTCCTCTTCTCTCAAACAAAACACTCTTGCTTAGTTCTGTTTTCTTGGTTCTGGCTCCTTTCAACTCATCGGATTAACTGATTTAAGCTAAAGTATTAATGGCTAAGAATGAAAGTTAGAGGTAATTCAACCAGTTAGCATATGTAGGAGAGTACATTAGAAATGTTTTCTTCTGAGACAGGGAATACTCATTGTTTTAGGAAAATAATTTATTAAACCATTTGGGATAGAAGATGACATTCTGAGGGCAGCAGCTGCAAAGTTTTTAAGAAGATCCTGAAAGTGCTTGGCACAAGAGACTAAAAGAAGCTTGTGTTTTATTCCTGAGCTAAAGGGAAAAGAAAAAAGTAGATGGTAGAGAAGTGAGGTAGAGGGAAGAGGACATGGCAAGAACCTGAGTTATTTGTGAGATTTTAAAAAATGGCAAAATTTCTACGTGGAATGGGGCAAAGCAAAATTTAAGAATGATAGCATCTAATATTTCATTTAAAATTGTGTTCATTTTTACAACATAAACTCCTTTTTTAATTCTCCAAATCTTTATTTGCATCTACTAGATACACAAATACTTTTTGTGTATTTGTTGTAGTACAAAAGAATTTCACAATGTCATTTATTAAATACATATAGAAGAAAGATCCCACAGACCAAGGTGACTCCGAAAATAAAAATACGCTTTCCTTATTCCTAGGAATTCACAGAAGTCTTTGAGAGGATTTGCCCATCCAAAGAGTATGCAATTGTGGGTTTTATCCCATATTATCTAGATCTAAAGGAGCAAGCAGAGCAGCTAATATTTGAGTAGTATCTGTAGCTCAGTGAAGTGGAGGGACATATATGGTAGAATATGTTGATGGAGAACTGAAGTTTCCCTAGAGGATGAAACAAGTCTGGATGCCTTATTAAGACCATGACCCTTGGGACAGGAAAGAGGGGTGAGATTTTGGACTTCTGAGACCTTAAGCAGAAGTTAGGAAGACTCTATTTGATATGCGATGGGACAATCCCCCTTTATTGTGCCTGGATCTGTGAAAATTGAACCGTGTCCAGCATGGCCCGTGGTGAACCTGAGGAGGTGAAGGATTAAAGGAAACAAATAAGAGAATATAGTTGGGGCCAGGTAGATCACTGCACCTGGATGAGGACACAGTGACATAGCCTGTAAGCGGAATCTTTATTTTATAGTCAGATCACACAAAGCAAAACAAGGGAATGACCAACATATTTACAATGTTCTTGTGAGTTTCAAATCTACTTCTTTACTGTTGTTGCAATTCCCTAAACTCTATCAAACTTGTTTTGGCAGCACTTGCTACACCTCCTGCAGCCCACATTCCTCAGCTACCTAGGACTACAGGTCGGACTATAAGGTTAAGTTTACATACCAACCATAGCCTTTGGCTATAATTGTGCTGGGAGGGCTTTGCCCTCCAAGCTGGGACTTGTATGTGGCTTTGTCACAAGAGGACAGTGCCCTCTCATGAGCCTGAGGCTTAAACTTGTCCAAATGCTGTAGCTGCTCTCTACAGAAAATGACTGATTTCTATGTGGTATAGACTGGAGAGAGGTATTTTGCCTTCATGGGTGGAACTTTCATACAATCAATATTAGAGCAAGTATGAAGCTAATGGTTTGGGAATGTAACTTTTGAGGGGCAAAAGCAGCAACATGGTGGTTGAGGTAAGTTAGAAATGTCTGAAGCAACTAGGTGAAATCACAAAAGCAAAGAATGGCAGCCTGTGAGACATTTTCAGGGTCTACACTATATACGTTTATGGAGCAACTTCCTAGTGCCAGGTACACGGATGGGTGTTGACTATTTCTAGGATTCACAACAACCCAAAAAGGCAGATATTATTATATATTTTACAGATGTGAAAACAGAGGCTTCAAATGTTAATGATTATCTATTCCCAAGGTCAAATGCTAGGATATTCAGGGAAAGGAGAAATGTCCTAATTGGTTTGACTGCAGAGATGATTATCTTCTCTGATGGGAATCAGCAAACAAGAGTGGTGGCCAACAGTCTGACTATTTATGCCTCATGAACTAAGAGTGGTTTTTACATTTCGAAAGAGGTCTTTTAAAGAAAGATTACATATGACAGAGATCATATGTGTCTCACAAAACCTAACATGATTACTATCTGGCCCTTTGCAGAACAAGTTTTCCAATTCCTATTCTGTAGCATAAAGCCAGTACCTTCCTCTGAGACAGGGCAGCCCTGAATATAACTGTTGATAAATGTAAACACCACTGAGTGACATGGGAGCTCAGATATTTCAGGTATGTGGTGCTTCTTAAAAAGCCTGTTGGGCTATCAAAATGGTTTTCAGCTAGAGCCTTAAAATATTAAAGCACAGTTTGTAAAAAGAATGCTGTAGACATGATAGATAGGATTACAAAAGCAGAGACTTTTTCTAGAGTATGATGAGTTTATGAACTAGATACTGTGGATCACTAAGGGGTTTAGGAATAACCTTAGTGGTGTGGGACCACCAGAAATCATACACAAACTGCATATGAAAAAAATGATTTTTTTTTCTGGGGAGTAGGCCCTAATATCCTCAAAGAGGTAGGTGGTTACTTCTAAAAGGATATGAAGTCTACTTCTAGAGCTCATGGGGGTATGGGAATTCCACTAGATCCAGACTTAGACCCTTTCTCTTCACTGTCAGATCCCTTTATAATTTCATCTAATTAATTTAATTAGATGAAATAATTTCATCTACAACTAGGCTTCCTTTACAATCTAGACACATATTTCAATGATCTAGATTCTACAGACAATGCCCTTCCTTCTTCAGAACTCTTGAATATCTCAGCTCTACAAGCACCAAGAGAGGAAATTTTTGTTCTTTCCCTCACACCTGATTCTTTTGAATGTTCCCAGCTGTGCATACCAGAGACCAAGGAGTCATCTTGCTTTCTAACTCTCCTCCATCACTCTTCCCTCTATCCACTTCATCACCAACTCCCATTATTTTTTTTATAATTTCCTTCTAAATATGCCCACTCTCCCTAAGTCTGTCTCCATCATCTTAGAGGACCCAACTATTACCATCATTGGTTATATATCTGGGCCACCACACTATCACCAACCACTCTCCAGATCATTCTCCATATCATTTTCAGACTGTCACAGTTTTTATTTCTAAGAAAAGTAATCACAATGGCGATTAGAATTCAAGAAGCTAATTAGACAGTGTTTCTTGTGAGAGGAAGGGAAGTAAGCTTAGGTAGAGGAAGTAGTTGAGCTGCAAGTTTCAACTGAAGTCTTAGCCAACACTATGGAGACTTTTGAAGATGGATTGAACCTTCAGAACTGTCTCAATGTGGCAGAAGCACCCCTCCACTGATCAGGATGTGAGCCCTGGAGAGGGGCATAGCCATGCCCTCCATGGCTCTGCAGTTCAGGCAGTTCCCAGTGGGATTTGGTAACTGAGGATTGTCTTCTGGCAGGACTCTTCAGCAGATTCTTCTTTTTCTGAGGGGGAATTTGTGTGGCACAGAACTTTTTAATTCAGACCAGGTCATCTTTTGTTTAAAATTCCTCAGTGACCTAACAATGGCGCCAAAGTTGTGTAACATGTGAAGGTCTCACTCCTACTTGACCTTGCCAGCCTCATATCCGTCCTACTCAGCTTTGCTCTCTGGGCTCCAGCCACACTGGCCTGTGATTAGTCCCTTGTATTTATCTTGTTTCCTCCCACCTCTCGCCTTTGCACATACTATTTCCATTTTGCTAATTGTTTTCTCCTCCTACACTTCGCCTAGCGGTACTTTTAGATCTCTCCTCAACAACTCTTCCTACCAAGTCAGCCCTCCCCTCCATTTGACTCTCACTCCACATGTCCCTTTGTGTAGCAGCACATGTATCAGTTGCAGTTTTACAATTGCTTGTGTGATTATTTCATAGTTATCCATATTTCCCTTTAAAGGGTTGCTCCATGTGCCTATTTTTTGCTCATCATTGAATTCCTAGGGCCTCTCACAGTTGCTGACACATTGTGAGTGCTCAGAAAATACTGGTTGAATGAAAAGTCCAAAAATGCCCTTAATTTGTGTATTAGGTCACCAAAACCTGAAGAGATCACCTGGACTTGATTAGAGTAAAACAGCTGCTTAGTGTCCAGAAGAATATTTAAAGTCCTGTGTTCATCTGCATATTATTTAGATATTTATGGCCTATTTATAGGCAAGCTTACAACTAAAAAATGTTTACTGCTTCTGCTTTCTGCTCCCTCTTGAACTTGACTGTTGGTTTTTCTCTTCCTACTGCTAAGCCAGGTTTACTGTGGTCTTCAATTAAATAGTCAAAAACAAACAAACAATAACAACAACAAAACAACCTCAATTGGATTGGTAGATTAAATCCAATCAGACAAGAATAAAAAAAAATGTGTCATATTTTATTGGTTATTGCACTGATATTAAGTAAATATCAGGTTAGTATTAGTAACAAAAAGAATCTAACTTTGATTTCAAAATAAAATAAGAGTTTTTTAAATGACTGATTGGAAAAAAACGATTCAGGAAAAGAGGGGTGAATGTCCTACAGTAAGAAATTAAAATTGGATGCAATGATGTTTTAAAAAAGAGGTTTTATTAACTTTAGATTAAACAGACATGAGGTATTCAATTAAAATGATTTCTGAGGTTTTAAAACCATCATGTTCTGTGATTAATACAGCAAATGTATGTTTGATTGAAATATTAAGCACAGGGAAATAAATAACAGAGTTTTAAATATATATATTCTCATTAGTAATGCAGGTCTGAAGTAAAAAGTCCAGTAAAAATATGGCTTGCTTCTAGGAGATGAATAATATTATTTACGGAACTCTTTTGGACAAGTCAGGATGTTCTCATTTGCATATGTAGCCTGATTGGTGAATTATGACCCAGAATTTCAAGTCATTGTTCTCTAAACTTGAGGCCAGAAATGTAAGGTGCTTTGTGAGCCAACCTCCTTTCTTCTGCTTGTTTTCCTCACTTTCTTTGCCATGTAGTCTGAACTCAGTGGGGTGGGGTGGGACATCTGAATGAAGTGAAGGTTACATCTCTATCATTGTAAAGCAACTAGATGAAAATCAAAAGAATTTTTCAAACTTTGGGATCAAAAATGGAGAATTGTGTCCAGTGATAAAAATTTATGATGTATCAACTCAAAGTATAGTGAGAAATAAGAAACTCTCAGTTAATGTCAGTCATCTTTAGACATGAACATGATTGAAGGAAGAAAAAAGTCTGTTACAAGACCTTATGTATTTGCATCCATGGGAGTTCTGAGGTAAGGGATAGGAGATTATACATGGCACCAAAAGGTATTTCTTTCATTAAATTGTCTTGAAATACCATGAGAGCAACACTTATTTGATTTGGGAATTCAAACAATAGGATTCATTGTTCTATACATCTTCAGTGTTCTCATTCCTTCCCATTTACTTTTAAAGTTTTATGCAAGGGTGGGCAAAAGTAGTCTTACAATTGTGAATACTCAAAACAGTTTGTTCTTGTATTATTATTTATTAAATTTTATATTATTTTCCATACAAGCAACTGTAAGCCTACATTTGCCCACCACTGTATTGTTCTTGGTCTACAGATAATAGGTAATGAATGGCTCTCCAGCTATCTCTTTTATCAGAATTCTCTGGCTCCATGTTCGTGTTGTAAAGGAAAGAAAAAGGTGAGGAGAAAAGTTTGTCTCAGAGACATATGGCATGCATTCCCTTGGGCTTCATCTATTTTGGTTCAGTCGGCTGGGCAAGAATCATCTCTCTTTTAAACTGTCTCAGTGCTGCTTAACAGAGTATGAGTTTATGAACTAGAGACTGTGTATGGATCCTCATACACAAACACAATCTGCCTGACAAACTACGTACAAGATCAATGAACCCATTCCTTTTGGAGAGCAAAATCCAGGTATCCCATAGCTAAGCTGACCATATAATTCTTCTACCACACTGGGACACTTTTCATAATTAAAGAGCAAGCATTATTGAGGCAGGGCAATAAGTGTGCACCACAGGCATCCATGGAAAAATAAGGTATCTGGTTGCTCTATCATAGGGTATCTGGAGCGTTGACCTATTTTTTTCCTCCAGAGGAACATTCCATGGACACTTTTCTGAAAAAAGAGTCAGTTCATGTTCTAGGCTTCTTAAATCTAGTCTGAAAATCACTTGAACCTCTTAGGACATTTTGATTACAGTGGAAAGTTCTGAAACTCCAAGAAATGACCTGATCTGGAGTAGATATTGGGTCTATCTTTAAGTTCTTCTAGCACAGCCCTAGTCACAGTCTCACAATCCTAGAAACTCAAGCTCCAGAGCAGTGATGACAGGTCATTGTGTTCAACTTTCTGTGTGGCTGCAGAACAGCTCATTGAGGGCCCAGATCATCTCTTACTGTTTTCTGTTCTTCTGAGCCTCTGTCGTCTGCTTCTGAGGGTGCTAGGATGTTAAGGTAGGACACCACAGAAGTGTCAGAGATCTTTTTATTTTGACCCTTATTCCCTAAGAGAGTAGCTATGAGCCAACTGGAGGAAGGTCACAGCCAGTGCAGTGTGGACCTGCCCCATCACATTGTAGATCATTCTGTTCTTAAAAACAAATTTGTGGCAGATTGCTCATGGCTGCCTTTCCTGGAGTTACACAATCTTGGTATCAGACCCAGAGGTCAAATAATACAATCTTAAATTTTTTTTTTTGAGGGAGACATTGTTTAGGGTTTGTTTGTTTTTTTCATCCTGAGAGAATCCTTTGTTTGGAAGTGCCCAGAAAGGATGTGTTATTGAACGACTCTTTTGTTATGGTCTGATGGGTAGAGAAAATGCAGCGCTTCTGTTATCTATAGACCTTCACAAAGACAAGGGCAGTAAGTTGCAGATAATTCACCTGTTCTTAATCCAAATAGTGGAGACAAATATCATCAGTCTGGAGATCTGGGGCAGAGAGAATGTTCTTTCCAACTATGTTATGAAGAGAAGGAAGGAGATTATTCATATTTTACATGAATCTCAACCCAAAGAAACCCCAGGCCGTTAAAAGAGCTCTCTTCTTGTGGTTCAGATCTACCCTGAGAGAAATAGCAGAAACTTCACAATAGTGAACATGAGGTGATGAAATCGCTACACCCCTTGCACTACTACTGAGTGAGGGGAGTTTAATGTGTAACACAGGAAGTGATAGGGCACAGTGCAGCGTGGGATCTTTTGCAGTTGGTACTTTCAAGCGGCAAATAATTCTTTCCATGAAAAGAGACTTAAAATGTTCCTCCCAATACCACATAGCAGAGAAGGCACAGAATAAAGTAGAAAGAAGGAAGATTTAAAAAGCTACAGCTAATGTAACATGTAACCATTTTTATTAATAAATAGTCAAGCTGCATTCTTAGCAGGGTATGTTGGAAGGAGGCAGTACTTTTCATAGGTGTATGTTGGTAAAGTTTTAGTTCCTAAAAAGAGGAAAATTCAGATAGACTATTATTTCTGTGATTAATAAGAGACTTGTAGTAAAAAACAAACAAACCCAGCCATCTAAATGCTAAAGTTGTGAAGGTATAAGATCTGGGACATGGCGAAAAGGCTAAAGGGTGATTCCTCCAGTCATAGTTATTAAAGGTTAGTACTACTTCCTTAATGAGCAGGAAATGGAGATTGGAATCAGTTCACTCAATATAAATATGTATGTATTGTTCTTATCTCTACTATTTAATTATCCTCAGATTATTTCATTTTTATCTTCACCAAAGCCCATGTTAAACTATCAATCCAGATATTTCTGTCTTTTCTGCACATACCAGAAATGGAGGAATTCTGTTTTACTCTGGTGCCCAGAATTTATAAAACTGGGCAACTTGCAGTACTTACAGAATTGAAACTAAGTATGTATTCCAAGGGCATTAGATCCCTGAAATGAAAGGTAATATCCTATCTCCTCCTTTATTCCTATCTATACTCGACTCCCCACAGACATACAATAATATAATCAAAATCTCTTTGACATAGGACAGTCATTGGGAAGTGCCTTACCCACCTCCCACATTTAATGTTAGTAGGACTTCTAAAAAAAAAACTTGGCAATACTTATGTTACTAAGGAGTTTAATTATTTTCAAATTCTTCACATATTTGTTGTTAACCTTGGCCTTCTGAGAAGCTCAGGAAAGGCATTACAATTTCTATTTTGTGGAAACTAATCCTGTGGTGGTGTGATGCCTTGTCCAACATTTCATGTCTGTCAGTGGCAGAACCAAGACTAGAACTCAGGTTTCTCAACTTGTAGGGTTCCCTGCACATCATGTCACACTGCCTACCCTGGGGCAAAGATGAAGCTTCTGCTTCCATTTGTCCCCCTGAAAGAAACAGGCATGCCCGGCTATCACTGGTAAAGGGGAAAGCAGCAGGACTGAATGGTATAGCCAAGTTACTGGAGCTTATGAAAATGAACCGAATCACATGGCAAGTTTCTTAGTGAGATTGCAGAGCATTCCAGGAAAGAAAAAAAAAAAAAGCACGCATATTGGCACAAGGAATTACTCAGAGGAATAATAAAGAGTAATTTCAGAGGAACACCAACAATGAGTGGTGACAATGGGGAGGGGCAATGCAGGGCAGCACAGAGAGGCCTGGAATAGGCCTGTGGAAACCTGGCTTTCATTTCTGACTACATCACTTGCTAACTTCCAGGTCTTGAACCAATCAGTTAATCTTGCCCAGCCTCAGTTTCCTTGTATGTTAACCTGCTTTTCCTCTTCACAGGGTTCCGTCAGAACCAAATGCAATAATGAAGATGACTTTTCACAATTTTAAGTGCTCGACAAAGGTAAGACATTACGGAGCGTGACACACAGTAGAGACTTCGGCTTTTATTTCACCTGGAATTGATTACCACTATGCGTGATGATTCCTAAGATGGTGCCAATAATTATTGCTTTAATGGAAATGGCTAAGTGAATTAACCTGCTGCCAGAATTATGGATCTAATAACATTTTAGAAAATTGTTATTATTCTCCAGCCCTGAGATATCTGGGTATGGAATGCAGTAACAAACATGCACATTCTGGCCAACAGCCTGGGTGTTTCAGCTACTTGATAAAATTGGAATGCTTTAATATAGTTTTTCCATTTGAAAGACACATTACAAAAATCTACCAAGACAAGTTAAGTATGTGTCTCTGGCAAAGGAATTAAACAAATGTAGAGAGTGAGAAACATCAATGCAATGCTAGCTATTTCAGTGCTCTCTTATCACCCACAGAGATTCTTAATGCAGTACGAAAATTCCATGATTACAAATTCCAGCTACATGGCCCACCTTGAAGGCTATTAGGGTCTGCATCACTAATAACAGATTAATCTGAATTTGAAAAACTTGCTAACCAGTTATCATAAACCTCCACTGCATATGTGTATATATATGTATATCACACACATACATAATAATAAGAAATAACTACCATAATAAACAATAATATTGGTTTTTGTGTAATCCTATCATTTCACCAACAATTAACTCTGTCTCAGAGAACATCTCAGCTATGAATGATTTCCTGTGTGTATCAAATTGCTTTCCTTTTAACCTCTATGCGGTTCTTTTCTGTGCTGCTCTGTTGCTTTGTGAAGAAAAAATGAGGTGTCACCCACTGCTGTTGCCTACTCAGACCAATGTTAGGGCCAAATCTCTGGTTTCTTGAAAGCTTTCTTGGGTGCATCATCCTCTAGGCCTCTCTGCCCATAAAACACATCAAGCACTTTCAAGGACAAGCTGACCTCTGGCCTAGGGCAAGTCCCTGTTTGAGGGGATTATCTCTTTTCTCCAGGGGTGTGGCTCGTGTGCTTTATAATGGGGTAATGTCTCTGTATCACCCAGCCTGGGTTAAGTTGCTGCCGCCTGTCTGGGGGCAAGTCTTTTGTCATGACTCTGAGGGGCCCCTGGTGACTGCACTCACAGGCCCCGATGCTCTCTCTCAGCCAGAGGAGACTACTTCCTCTGGAATGATGATATACCTAACAAAATGAGAAAAACAAAGACAACTTTATGATTTTTTTTAATTGGAGTAAAATATATGTGACATAAAATGGACCATTTTAATCATTTTTAAATGCACAGTTCCATACATTAAGTACATTCATGTTGTTGTGCAACCATCCCCACCATCCATCTCCAGAACTTTTTCATCTTCCCCAACTGAAACTTCATACCCATTAAAGAATAACTCCTCACCCTCCACAACTCCCAAATTCTGTTCTATGAATCTGGCTACTCTAGGAATCTCATATACACAGAATAAAACAATATCGGTCTTCTTATAACTGGCTTATTTCACTTAGTATAATGTCCTCAAGGTCTGGCTATGTAGTAGCATATGTCAGAGTTTCCTTCTTTTAAAAGCTGAGTAATATTCCACTGCATGTATGTACCATGTTTTATTTATCCACTCATTTGTTAGTGGATACTTGGGTTACTTTCATCTTTTGGCACCTTTTGTGACTAACGCTGCTATGAACACGGGCGTGGCCACATAGTGAGTCTTTAGAACGTTGGGTGTGTTAAAAGGTCTGTCCTTCCAGTTTTTTCCTTGGTGTTAATCTGCTCTTTTCTCTATGAAACAGTGGTGATAGCAGATAGTTCCCTTTTCCTTACTTGGCAAAGTAAACTGTTGACAACTCTAAGTCAATGTCCTTTTAAAAAAATAACTTAACCCATCTGTGAAATACTGAAGTCTGGAAAACAGAAATTTTCTCAAATGTGGTTCAGAGCCAGAATCACCTGAAAAGCTTTGGGAACTGTATTTCTCAGGAGCCTGCGCTAAACTAATTGAAACCAAGTCCACAGAGGTAAACGCAGGCCATGATATTATGTTAAAGCTCCCAAAGTTTTCTGACTTATGGCTAAGTTGAGGAATTACTACGGCTCTCCAGAACAATATGTGAAGCAAAATGTATCACTTAGGTCGGCAGTTACACCTCTGCCATCACCAAACCTATCAGAGGGTGAGTTCTACCAAATTTCAAGCATACCCAGGACAAAGATATTCTGAGTTAGGACTGAAGCTATGCAAAGATTAAATCAGTTGTCCACAGTGCAATGTTTATTTTCAAATCAAAGTTGAGGTTTGAATAGTTCCCCCACAGCTGTTTGCACCTGTTCTATGGGGAAAGGATAGAATCCATTTCCATGACTTCTCTCCTTTGTTCCATCTTCTCAGACTTGAACTTGGCCGCTTCATGCTTCCAAAACTACATTTGGACCAAATTATACAATAGCCAGTCTTCTTCTCTTTTTTTTCTTTTTTGCAACTAAAGCCCAGATTGAGAAAAGTTTTTTTATTCACACACTTACTGATTCTCTTTTCGTAAGTAAATAGCTACAGAGTCTACCATGTGTTCAAAAGATCAATAGATTACACAGAGAAACATGCCCAAAATGAGGAAAGTTGAGTCCCACAAGAATCTTTTGGGTGCCTTCCATGGAGGGAACTCATCCACATTTGCTCTTTACCTTCCAAATACCACCTCCCGAACGCCAAACATCAGTTGATGGCATGCGATCAGTAGGCAGGCTCTGAGTTCATTAAGTACAGTGATATTTTGAGAAAAGCAGGACATTCCTCATTATCTGCAAATCCAGGGGTAGGAGAGTGTGAGCTGGCATATTAGCATTTCCACATATGTCTCCCCATCCTCTCTCAACCTCTAGCAAGGCAGCTTGCCTTTTTAGTAACATGTTTGGGATTAACAGCTTTGCTCTTGTGTTAGTGTCTCTGTCATTACCCAGGGAGGGAAACTGGCAAGCGCTAAGCCAGTTACCAACAGACCTAAAACAGCGCCCAGGATGGAATTCTCACGCAGAAACCAACCACCGAGCCAAAACCTCGCCAGTTACCGGCGAGGTGTGTGAGCCTTTAATAAAAACAGGCTTTATGATTAGGGTAGGGAAATTTTTAAACGTGCTCGAACTCTCATATCACATTAAAAAGAAATGCCATTCAGATATTTACAAAGTAATGGAATCCCATTCCCATCTGCTCCGGCTTCCTTTCAACACCTCTCCCCTCAGCAGTGCCAAAAGGACAAAAATTCTAGGCTTGCAGTGTGAACTGTAGGACAGCCAGCCTGGAGTGTTGGATCGGGAGGAGCTAGACCTTGAGAATGGCTGGAAGTGTTAAATGTGTCTGGCTGGGACGGAGGACCTGTGGGTTCCAGAGATTGTACGGTTGACATACAGTGAGCTGGCTCTCCGCAACCATGAACGCTGGCCAAAATCTCTGGCCAGCACAGTGGAGGAAGCCCAAGAGTGGAAGCTGGGCCAGAAGTTTTTTCCATCTCAAATCTTTTCTGATGGATGTAATCATTCTGGGGACAGTCCCATCCCTGGGTCACTTTCTCTTAAACACTTTAGACCCTGGAGTTGCAAGCAGGAGACACAGGTGCTGGAGAGAAATGTGCCCACTGTTCTGGGGCACATTCAGATCCCCATCTTGGTTGTCACGTGGTGCTGCTTTGGGGTTGAAAGTACAGAGTGAGCATCTCCCACTGCAGTCTTTCTCATTCCTCAGAGGTAACCAGCATATAGAAGTGGAAACTGGGAGTCTGGAAAAAAAAGTTTCTTGGATCACTCTAACACTAAACTGAAGAATAAAGCAAGGAATTTGCCTCCCATTACTAGTTAAAGTTTCCAGTTTCACATTAGTCTGCCTTGAGCAAGGCTTCTCAAAAGCTTCCCAGCTGTCGATAGAATTAATGCCGACTGCATGTTGTGATTTCTCATGGTTGTGTGGACCTCCTGCTCCTCTCTCTGTTTCTTCCACCACTTTCTCCATGGAACAAAACATCCTTCTATTAGTAGATTGGAGTTAATATCAGCACCCCGAAGTTCAACATCAAACTCAACCTCGGGACTGACCTCAAACACTCATGCCAGTGAGCCTATGATGATGCTGGAAGCTCTGGGAGCTGGTGGTAAGAAAAGCTGTGCCGTGGGAAAAGAGAAAGAGGGAGAAAGGGTTTGGAAATCAAACTTTATTCACTTCATTATTTTCCTTGATGCAGGTCCTATTTTGGTTTCTAGATCTGGTGATGAAACTTCATGAACCAGAACTTTCAGCACAAGGTCTGACAAGATGTTCTCTGATTGGTGGGCTTTCTCATCTGAAAAATCTTGCAAAGCAATAACACAGTCCCACCAAGTGGGATATTGAACGGGATACAGATATGTGAACTAGGGGCTGATGTATACAGTTTGGGACATTCGTTGTACTTTGAAACTACCAGCACATGGGGCTTCAGGTTCTATTCAGCTCACAGCCAGACTTGAAGGCAACTTGCTTTTGAAGCACTGGCTCTAGCTCTTTTCATCTCCCATCTCTTTTCTACCAGCGCTTTCCTCTGGGGGAAGTGAGAGATGGTCCTCTCTGGAGTTGGTGGGTGTGGTTCACATTCAGTGCAGCTCCTCTGGTTCTCGGCCAAGTGCTCTCCCAGAAGTCCTTGGATCCACTCCCCTGACCCTAATTAGCCTGGTGAATAGGTCCATTTCCGAACTCCATGTAGCCATGTTTTTTGCCTCTTCTTTCTGCAAGGTAACTATTTGAGAAAATAGACAATGATGTCTATCCAGAAAAGAGGGCTGATTAGAAATGTGAGGTAGTTTTCTGGAAACTATACATACATACACTTCTTCATGAAGGGAACCTGGCAGAGATCCCCAAATCAGGAGGCAATCTGAGCCTTCCCATGATGGAGTCCATGTGTGTGTCACACCCTTGCAGGAGTAAAGACTGCTAGTGTGGGTCACTTGGTCTACATGTCTCTATGATTCTGATTTATAGGGCATGCCGCAGAGGAGGCATCAGCCCTGAAAAAGGCTAGAAGTAAAATATTTTAGGTGTTACAGACCATACAATCTCTATTGTAACTACTCAACTCTGCTTATGTAGGGCAAAAGTAGCCATAGTTAATACAGAAATGAATAGGCATGGTGTGTTCCAATAAAGCTTTATTTATAAAAACAAACAGTGGGATGGATTTGGTCATGAGTTAGTTTCTTGATCTCTCCTTTGAAGTTGTTGTCATATAATCTTTGGTAATTGAGTACTACAGAAGGATATATATGCTATTATGTTTATAATATACATGCATTTACATTGTGTATTCATCTATCAGGTGCCTTGGTACATCTATTATTCCTCAAAAAATCTATAAAATGAAGTCTCTCTTTCCCTCCTTCCCCTTCTCTCTCCTTCCCTTTTCTCCTTTCCTCTCTTCTCTTTTCTTACTCTTCTCTCCTACTTTTCCCCCTTTTCCTATTCTTCCTCCTCCCTCTATTTCTGCTCATCCTCCCACTTCCCCCTCTTCTTCCCCCTCCCCCCTCTTCCTCCTCCTCCTCCTCCTCCTTCTCCTCTTCCTCCTCCTCCTCCTCCTCCTCCTCCTCCTCCTCCTCCTCCTCCTCCTCCTCCTTCTTCTTCTTCTTCTTCTTCTTCTTCTTCTTCTTCTTCTTCTTCTTCCTCTCTCTCTCTCTCTTTCTCTCTCTCTCCCTCCCTCCCTTCCTCCCTCTCTCTCATTCTCCTCCCAGATTTTACCAAGGTGTGAAATTACTTAATGAACAAGAATGTATATGATTTCCTTTATGCTTCACCAAGGTAATTCCTGTGCCCTGGAATCCATCCTAAGGTAGAATCCACCATCATTTAAAACTGGCAATGGCAGCTTTAACATACAACCATATCCACAAACCACTCACACCACATTGTGTGAGGATGGAGAGGGGAAGCTGCTCACCAGACCCACTGGGAAGGAAGGCCATGGTTCTAATGCCCCCCCCCCAGGTTTTCCATGCTCCCCTGTTCTAGTGCCAGAAGGAAGACTTAGGAGGGCAAAGGACTGAGAGTTCCAGGCAGAGCTGGAAACCTCCAAGAAACTATGCATTCTTTTAAAGGGTTAGCTTTCTTTTCTTCCCAGAAAATCACTGTCTCATTTCCCCATCTTCTAGCAACAGACCTCTCTATGCAGCCCTTTATCTTTCACCTAGAAAAAAGGGGGGGAAAGAATCTGAGAGGAATAGGTTAGAGGCTCCCCATGGGCCCTCTCTGATGTCCAGACCTTCTCTGTCAACAGTTTTGGGGAAGGAATGCCTGTGAGTAGGCAGCCCTAGTTCACTATGGTTGGTGAATTGGATCACTTATACTAAAAAATTATTTGATGTTTTTCTGAAATTCAAACTTCACTAGACATCCTATATTTTTATTTGCTAAATCTGACATTCCTACTCTGATACCTGCAAAAAATGAGGAGGAGGGGGAGATAGAACATTTATACTTGTAGAACAAAGCTACTTAAAGCTACTCTGTTCCTTCAGGAGCCAGAGATGGTAAGAATACTGGAACTATTTCTGAAGGGCTTACAAGAATCTTCTTGGAACCATTAAGAAGCACCATTCTGCCGAGGTCGGTTTGGCTCAGTGGTAGAGCGTTGGTCTGCGGACTGAAAGGTCCCGGGTTTGATTCCGGCCAATGGCATGTACATTGGTTGTGGGCACATCCCTGGTGGGGGGTGTGCAAGAGGCAGCTGGTCGATGTTTCTCTCTCATCGACGTTTCTGGCTCTCTATCTCTCTCCCTTCCTCTCTGTAAAATATCAATAAAATATATAAAATAAAATAAAAGAAGAAGCACCATTCTTGGGAAAATATCAGAACCAAGGGGGAAAACTGGGAATTCCTCTTTCTTCTCTTCTCCTCACATTTGTTGCCCAGACAGGTGCACTTCTTTGAGTAACAAGGGTGAAAGGTGGAAAGTAGGAATGTTCCAGCAATCCAGGCTGCATGTTCACTCTGAGTAACACTCAAACTCAATGTATGATGATGCACTGTTTCCTGAGCTATCAACTCCTTTAAGACTGGAATGTCTGAATCATTCTTTGTTGAATTCAGCTGAAAAGAATTGAAGTTCATTCTCCTCCGCACCATGTGTTGTTTGTTGTTGTTGTTGTGTGTGTGTTTTTTATTTGGGGGTAGTCAGGCATTTACTTGCCCAGATACAACTGGATTATAAGCTGTTTTGCCCATGAGGAAGGCTGAAAAGAGAGGGTCCTGTATCCAGAAACCAATTTCTCAAACAAACAAATGCATCTGAAGAATTGAGCATTTGAAAGCAGCACAGCTCTCCACAAGAGCTAAATTACGTCCACTAGCCAGTGGTTCTGAGAGCAGCAATACACACTTGAACACCAGTAGGCCGGCGCATTAAGCCAAACAACTCATCTTCTGAAGGGCCAAAAGAATTCAGCCCTAGCCAGTCAATGAATGATTATGTCTCTGACCCCCTTCCTCCGTCCTGATCCCCAGTCATGTGATTGAATGTAGCTGATTGTTACCCCCCAAACTGCTTGTTTTGTCCCCTTAAATTTAACATATTCAAGGACCCAATCTCTACAAAGGCCATGAAAGCCTCTCTGGTAGGGATTTCGAAGAGAAAGCAAAGGAATCAAGACATCACTGTGCCTTTTGCTTTCATCAAATTCTGGCACCCTCTGCAGCAGGGGCCCCTCCCACACTGTGGGGCTGACCAGCCTCTTATGCAAACAGCACCAGGCCCCTAATGAGATCTTGAAAGAGTATTGCCTGCTTCCAGTTAGACACACATGGACCCTTTTCAGCACTCAGACAGACCGAATTTCCTTGTGGTTCTCTGAAACCTAGAGGGCCTTGTCATCGGCTACCCAGTGGAGTGGGGGAATTCACCTTTTCCTAGGTTTGTTTATTAAGATAAACATTCTAAAGGTTTGCTTGGACCAAGTTATGGAGTCCATTTCATGTTGGAGGAGTAAGTGGTTGTAAGGGGGAGGAAGTTGTGAAGTTTTGAGGGGAAAACCTTAGGGGGGCTACAGGGAAAGATACCCATGATGCTGATAAAGGCTTTAATTCAAAAGATATATTCTTGCCCCCAGATTTTTTCAGATGCTTTAAGGCTTTAAATGTGTTAGAGTTTATGATGGAAATTGTGTGCTTTGAAAAGCCTGAATATTATAATCATTCTATCCATTTTTCCTCTAGTATAATTCAACTTTTTTTTAAGAGAAACATCATAAGGCATCAGTTATATCTCACATTAAAGGTGGTATCAGCAGCTGTTCATGGCTGAAAGACAAGCCTTTTCTAGGCAAGCCAGAGTTCATTCTATTGAAAATGAGTCTCTAAGTTCATTTACCTGAAGGGTTTCATGGTGATTTTTAAAAATCAGAATTAGGAATGCCTGATTTTAACTAATATATAGGAGGAAAGGGAGGAGAGAGGGAAGACCAGGCTCAGTGATGGCCAAAGGGGAGCAAAGTATACCTTTAGGCTACCTTGGGCCCAAGGACAGGCTCACACTTCCTGCATAATCATAGCCAACACAGGTTGTTTGTTTTTGTTATTTGATCTTGATTTCTTAATGAATCCATTGCTGACATTAGGAGGAGGTGCATTTTTCCATAAAAAACTACATACATGACTTGTTTCTGTTGAAAATTCAAAGATCCATGACCCCTAGTCTGCATGGCGACAAGTTTTGGCACTGAGGACAAGCTGCCTTATTTTTTTTAGAGGATCTAAATACATTCTATTGCTGCATACTGACTGAGTCTATTTGTCCACAGCATCTGGCATGCCTGAGTCTTTTCTACTGTATGTTACATCTTTGGGGTATTTTTTTTTCATTTTTTACTTAAAAAAATGGGCATAGGACTTGAATAAGCACTTTTCCAAAGAGGACATACTGGTGGCCAAGAGACATGAAAAAAAAATGCTCAACATCACTAATCACCAGAGAGATGTAAATAAAACCACAATGAGATATCACCTTATACCTCTCAGAATAGCTGCCATCAATAAATCAACAAACAACAAGTGCTGGCAAGGATGTGGAGAAAAGAGAACCCCAGTATACTACTGATGGGAATGCATATTGTACAGTCACTATGGATAACAATGACATTTACTTAAAAAATTAAAAATGGAATTACCATTTGACCTAGCAATCCCACTTCTAGGAATATATTCTAGAAATCTTGTATGCATCCCATGTTCATAGCAGTGTTGCTTATAATAGCTAAAGATCTGAAAACAGCCCAAGTGCCCATCAGTAGATGAGTGGATAAAAAAGCTGTGGTACGTTTACATCATGGGATATTATGCAGCTTTTTAAAAGAAGGATCTCTTACCCTTTGAGACAGCATGGATGGATCTGGAGAGTATTATGCTGAGTGAAATAAGCCAGTCAGAAAAATAGATATTACATGATCTCACTTATATGTGGAATCTAATGAACATAATAAAATGACTAAGTAGAAGGCATGGAAGCATGAAATAGATTGACATATCTTAGAAAGGAGTGGGGAGGAAGACATTAACCAAAGAACTTTTATACATAAATGCATAACCAATGGACACAGATAGGAGTATGGTGAAGGCTTGTGAGGTAGGGGCTGGGAGAAAGGGAATTAAGGGGGGATAATTAGGGGATACCAGTAATTCTGTCAACAGTACATTAGATTAAATTTTTAAGTAATAACAAAAATGAAATTTATTGAGGTAACATTGTTTAATAACATAAATCTCAGATGTACAACTTTGTAATACACCATTGTATGTTTCATTGTGTGGTCACCACCCAAAATGTAATCTCTTTCCATCACCATATATTTCACCTCCTTTATTCTGTTCATCCTCCACCCTCCTTAATTCCCCTCTGTAACAACCATTCTGTTATCTGTATCTATAACCATTCTGTTATCTGTATCTATTTCCATTGTCACAAATGGAAATATTGCATCTTTTTTATGGCTGAATATATATCAGTCATCTGTTGAGGGACAGTTAGATTGTATTGATGATTATGAATAATGCTGCAGTGAACATAGGGGCACATATATCTTTACATATAAGTGTTTTTTTTTAATTTTTTTCAGGTAGATCCCCAGAAGGACTGCTGGGTTATATGGTAGCTCTACTCTTAATTTTTTGGGAACTTCCTTACTGTATTACTTCATAATACAAAGCCAAATACCAGTTACTTGTTATCATCATAGTTTAGCTAGTGGTTTTCTTATACTCAGAAGCTTCAATCATTTACGTTACCTGTGTGGTTTATATGAGCATGTAAGCTTTCATCCTTAATGTAGGGTGATTAAATTTGCCCCCAAATAACTGGCTCAGGGATATCTGCAGGTCATTGTTACTACTCATCATTTTGGGTTAGCTGATTCCTCATATGACTCTCCACTCAGATCACTGCAAATACTTCTGAGAAGGAGAATGCAGTTTTACTTCCCTGACACTTCATAAGTTAGGATTTAATCAGGTTACTCTGCCTACCATGTCCAAGAAGAAGCATTTCTCCCATGAGAATGGTACTGGATGGAGTGTACTTGTCAGAATAGTCAGGTTGGCTTGCATCTGTTTGTAAGGAAAGCATCTCCAAGTAAATGCTACAGGAGAAAGGCTGGAGTCCAGGGTGGAGCCAGTACCACCTATAGCATAGGATGTGTCAAGATGCTAGGCTTTAGGGAACTCAAAGACCAACAGCCCTCTTCCTTGCACAAATGCAGGACAGATGAGAGGTAGGCAGGGAGGTTGGACAAGCAGTGATCCAACTATCAGCCCTTTACTGACTAAAGGTGGATTAAAGGACATGGCTTAGATGTGGGGCTTAAATGGACTTGTTAACACTATCCTGAAATGGATCTGACCTGCTCTCCTAACTCGCAGGCCTCACCTCCAGGGTAGGCCCATTACTCCAGGCTCCTAGAGTCCAGAGGAAGGAGAGAAGAAAGGCCTAGGCCATGTCTGCCATTTCCCCCCACAACTCACGGTCAATTCATTGACTACTCCTCTGGGAGTAGCATCACAGGTGGTCGGTAAATGAGGAGTGGGGGGAACACCACAGGAATTGGTCTATCTGGAATCCCACTCATGGTTTTGTGAAAGGGGGGATAAGTGCTTCCTCCAGCAATAACCCAGTGGCTGAGTGGTGCTGGATACAGAAATAGAGCTTTTCTATCTGAATAAATGGAAGCATTTCCTCTTAGTAAATGTGAGTCCAGGGCTCTGGCCCAAGCAGGGCTCCAGAAGAGCAAGAGTAGGCATGTGGAGTCAGGGGATTAAGAAACCCTAGATGAAAAGGCAGGCTTGGGAAAGAAATTGGACATCCAGAGTCTCATTGGGTACAGGCTATGGGAGCGATAAGAAAAATCCAGAAGGTTCTGGAGGGCAGGGAGAACCATCAGCCTTTTATTTCGAGGTACTTGAAAAAACTTCTTGTTTGGGAGCCTGCAGTCTCTCCTCTGAGGAGCCATTAATAGGACTTGAGCATTTGCTGTATTTTATTCCTAATAGGTACTCACTAAAATGCTTGGTAAATTTGAATTAAAGAGGATATTCTAAAGTTTACTGCAGTAAGGAAAGATATACCAAAAACTAATAATCCACAGGCTCAAATCTTCTAAGGAATGTTTGCATTTTAGAAGAGAATCTTGTTATATCAAATTAATCTGTAACTGATGGGATATGCAGAACACGTTTGGACCAAAAGCTCTTGCAGGAGGCTCTAATTTCTCCCCAACATTCATCCATTTCCCAGAAGTCCAGGGTTAGCAGTTAGTCAAGTCCCTACCGCAGTCAGTATTGTATAGTTTCTTCTAAGGAATACCGGTCTTTCTCTCTCTCTCTCTTTTTTTTTTTTGTAATTGGTCTGCATATAAACATCTATAGCTCTCATTGGGAATTAAAAATACATATTTATGACAGTTTTTCCTACCTTACATATTTATTAGGAAATTTAATGTTTGCTGCTAAAGTTATAAAGACAAAATATGTCCACCACCCTCCAAAAACACAAATCTCCGTAAATAAATTATAGAATCCATAGTAACTGTGCTATATGGCAAATGTAAAGCCACTGGAATGTGATGCAATAAGGATGGATTTCATATTTATTTTGACTTTTGTATCCAGTGGATGGAGAGTTGCTGATGTCAGGAAAGTCTCTAATTGAGAATCACAGCACACGGATTTCTGATAAATGACAATTGCCTCAGCCGGGACCATTGACCACGTGGGTTCCCACTTCATGACCAGGGTCACCAGGGAGACATTTCTCATTGGATCAGCTTATTGTAAATATTAGGTTTCAGCCTTTGAGCATATATTGCTGGTTTTCAGTTACTGTACTGTAGAACATCTGCTTTTTCATAGCAAAGAAAAGTAATGAAGAAGAGGAAAGAAGAAAGAAAGAAATCTCTTAAGGAAGTGTTTAAAAGTCGAGCTGATAGATTTGGCAATTCTCATTTGTGGCAGGGGTAACAGGCATCCCAGGGGCAGTGTGACTTCAATAATAAAGAATAAACGCTTTAATATTATTAAATACATCATAGCAGGTTTTATAGCGAACTTCATAATAAAGTTAGATGTTTCAGTATCAAAAAGGCACACACATTGCTTTAATGGTATCTACATGTTATGGATTGTAACGGCCTGTTATGACATCATCTGTTAGGAATTACTATGAATACTTGGGAGGGGGATTCAAACAAGCTCCGTCTAATAAGATGCCACGGAGTGTAACTATATCTAATGACAATTGGTCAATTATGAATAAAACATTTTCAAAGAGAACTGCTCTATTAAAATATTAATGGGGCTTAGCAAGAAGTCTCCATTTCTTGCCTGCTGTTCTCATCTGAAAAGCCACACTCTCATGTGACTCTCTCCAGCTCCCAGGGACTGCACATTTCAGAAAGCAGTTGGGAATCATTTTGGCTGCAGACAAGGTTTTCAATTGAACAGCAGAACCAACATTGGGGTTGAGCCTTGGGGCCTAGTGTGATTACAGATGGGTTGTAAGTTTTCAAGCACTTTCCTGCCCAGCCCATCCTATTTGTCTCTCTCTTTTTTTCATTTCATGGAAAGTGTTTGATTGAAATGAAATCCACTGACTTGAAGCTCTGAAAAGAACCATTTATTGGCTGGTGAGAAGTTGGTTGCCCTCAAAAAAGTATTTTTTCTAATTCTAGAGATAGTATGGGGTCTCCGACTGACTGACCTTGGGAATAAGCCAGCTCATAGATTTGTTTTGTTTGACGGGTGCTTTGCTTAAAAAGCATGGGGTTCAGTGCCTTTAGGTGAGACAAGCCCTCTCTGGTTTACAGCAAGCTTCACAATTTCCTATTGCAATAGATCTAGCACATCATATGTTACCTGTTACCTGCCAGGCTCGGAAAATTGATAATCGTGACCATACTGGTGCATAGTGCATGGATCATTCATGCTCCCTGCACCCTAGATTTGTCTTGTTGTCTCTCACGGATGCCTCCCACACCTGGGTCTTATTCCTCACAAAGAGAAACTAGAATCATAAAGACTAGATTAAGGAATGCCAGAATCTATGAATTTGCAGAAAAACTTAAGAGTTTGGGACACTCCGCCCCCTGAGATCAACCTGAGACCCAGAGAGAAGTGCTTAGAAAGGTCAGTCCCAGAAGGAATAAAGTAGAAACAGAAAGCCAGGTCTTCTGATTCCCCATCCTGGTATGTTGCACCCACCAGCTCACACAGCTGGCCTCAACCGTGCCTTCTTTGTATGGTCCTTCCCCACATTCCCAGGAAGAGTGTACTGGTATTTTCCAAAGTCACCATCCACACACACAAGATAGCACCAGCTGTGCAGCCAGATCCCTCTTACACTACTGTGTCCAGTGAAATGAAAGTCAAGACACATGTGTTCACATTAAGCCTGCTGAATCATGAAGAAAAGCGCTTCCCCACTGATGGCAGAGAGCTTGGGGCTAGAGGTGGATTAAGGTTTAAAACAAATCTCATGAGTCAGTTTTGCAGATGACTCAGGTTGAGTCCTAGTTCCTTTTTTGTTCAGAGTACACCAAAACTTTCCTTCAGGGCTGGCCTTGGGAGTAGGCAGAATGGTGTGTCTCTCCAAGGTCCAACAAGTCCTCACTTATCGGTAGCGTCTGCAACTTTAAGCAAAATGATGTACAGTGAAACCAATATTACTGTAAGCTAATTGATATAACAAGAGTTAAGTTCCTATGGCATCTCATCATTACAATGAAATGACCTATTGTATATGGAGTCCCCTCAGGAAAGCCTCCTTCAGCCAAATATTGCCTTGCAGCCAAACACTACCATCCCAACCAAGGAAAATTTATTTGAAATTCAGCTAGTAATTCATCTGAACTAAGTATTGCCCCCTTTGTGGAAAATTTCCTGGAAGAGAAGAGTTTCTAGGTTGGCTGGTTCAGTGAGCTTTCTTCATGGGTGAAAGGGATGAAGTCAGGGAGAACCCTGCGCATTAGTGAGAGGCAGGAAGAGTAGAGGGAGAGAGATTGGCTAACAGGGAAGACAGAGGTAAAGGAAATATCTAAAAGAAACCAGTGACATCAGATAACTCTGTGGGTAAGATTGCTTGGTCTGGACCAATGAACCTTCTCTATGAGGGATTGGCTGTGGTTTCTCACTGAATATCCTTGAAATTCTTAGTCCCCCAACTCCTGCCAAGGTCTTTAGCAAATACCTCCAGAAAGGTGGAAGGAAGTAAATAACTATCCTAAACACTAGCTCAGTGACTGACACATGAACTCAGTAAATATTTATGGAATAAATTAATCAAATATTTATAGTGTGTACCTGTGTACCCTTCTTCCCAGGTAAAGCCTTCTAGCACAATCTCTAGAGCACCTGACCAAGGCTTTGGCACCTATGAAATGGGTTCTAATTTTACCAGTAGGAATATGGAGTAGAATGGACCTGGAGTTAAATGATCTCATATTTCTCATCTGTCAAATAGCAATAAAAATAATGCATACCCCGCCTATCTCAACAGAGTTGCTAATTGAGTCTGAAACCACAGATTGTGTGGAGATAGAAAAAAGGGTTAGCTTATAGTTCCTCCATTTGAACAATCCCTGCTATGTATCATGCAGAAGTCTGACGGGATACTCAAGAGGAATTGAAAGGGAAAGCAGGTGGCTCTGCAGAACTGGACTGATGTCATAGGTAGAGGTGTGGAGCGAAATGCAATTTTGTAGTTAAGATGGGGACCTTTGAGAGATCACAGGGCAGCTTCCATTGGTTCTACAGGTAATGAGAAGCCATGATGAATAGACATGGCGGAAGTGCTACCTGTGGCAGCTGACTGTCATTGTTATTTTCTGAGAATGAAAATAAGACTAAGGATGACTAAGAGGCTGCTTATTGTTACTGGTGGAGCCTGGAGTGGAATAGATCCAAGATTGCAGGGAAGGTGTCAAGTAGTAGACCCAAGAAGTGTGTGTGTGTGTGTGTGTGTGTGTGTGTGTGTGTGTGTGTGTGTTTTGAGGGGTAGGAATGGCGTTAATTCATTGGCTAATAATCATTTGGCTGCAATGAAAGAGTCCTCAATGATGAGGACTGCTCAAATACTTGAGGTCTGAAAAGGGTGAAAATATTATTAGCAGCAAAAATTGAGAATTTTTGGAAAGAAAAGAATAGGATGAAAACATCTTTGGATAATTTAGAATAAAATGAGCTTATCTTGTTTTATTTTTCTTTGTAGTTTGTTAATTTGCTGTGGTATAATATTATATATACTCAATGGAATTTTGTATTAGGAAAGTGTTGAATGAATCAAAATTTCCACATGGGCCAATGCCTCATGCATTAGGGCATTTATGGAGTGAGGGTCAGAAATATGTATCAAAAAAAGGTCTATTTCTTAATTCACAGCTTTATCTTATGGAGCCATGTTCTCTCAGATTTGAAATGCTTTCCTCACTTATATGTGATATATATGTGTGTGTATATATATATATACATATATATATATATGTATATATACACACACATATATATACATATATATATTATTTACAGACATACAATTTCAAGAATTTTAAATGCCTTTGATATTAGTCTTTTGATAAAATTTTCTAATTAAGTCAGCATGACACTTGCCAAAAAACAGAATTACTTCAGAATATCCTCACATGTTCCTTTTCGTGCAAAGTTTACCCTGAGAGCAAGACTAAGAAATCAGTTTCAGCTGCCATTAAAGGCATTTAGGTTAGAGACTGGGAGAAGAACACCCAGCAGGAACTCTGTAGGAACATGGCCAAATTGCCATGTGGGGAATTTAAAATCTTCATCTTTAGATAATTATAGAAAAAAGTGAAAATAACCAGTCAGATATAGGGTTGCCTTGTTGAAAATAAACATGTCAAGGAAATCCTCTGTGCCTTACAAATTTTAATGACCTTCGATCCTATATTGCTATACTGACCCATGACTTGGCTCAGAGAGCACGTGCATGTCTGTAGCATAAGATGGAAGATGAATCCCCAATCTGGGAAACTGACTTCTCACCAGTAATGAGATGGGTCCTATAATGCATTATGTGCCAGGTAGTCCTCCTCAGGTCCATCCATCACCTCTCTAGGTCCATCCATCACCACCCTGGCCAGTGCTGACTGGAGAGGGATGCCTACCCAGTTCAAGAGATACCAACCACATTATCTCCATCAAGGAATGGAATTGAGACTCAGAGCAGAACAGCCACGATTAAGAGCATGAACTTGGGTTCTAAGCTGCTTGGATTTGGAACCCATATCTATAACTTATTTCTAGGTAAATTTAGACAAGTCACTTAATTTATCTGCCTCAATTTTGCTATTTGTAAAATGGGAATAAAACTTATAGGTGAGTCAAGAGGATTAAATGAGTTAATACAACATTTAGATTACTTAGACATTGAGTCTAAAAAGTGGTAAGCACTCTCTAAGTCAGGGGTGGGGAATCTTTTTCTGCCAAGGGCCATTTTGGATATTTATAACATCATTTACAGGCCATACAAAATTATCAACTTAAAAATTAGCCTGCTATTTTGGTCAGACATTTAATTAGTTCACCCATTATGCCTTGGCAGGGCAGACCAAACGATTTCATGGGCCTTATATGGTCCATGGACCAAAGGTTCCTCACCCCTTCTGTAAGGGATAGTTAATTTGTGATCGTAGCTGGTCACTCGAAGTCCAGTAGATTTGTGATTAGAAGACATCTCTGTGGAGTGGTTCTCTTCAGCTTTAGACCTGAATAAAGAGAGAAAGCCAGTTTTCAGGACAAAAGGAGAGAAGCAGAATGGAGTGAGAAGTTAAAGCAGGAGACCTGAGAGGCAGAAAGCCTGATGGACAGAGCAGGTGCCTTGGTCTTGTATGACTTTCTGGTTCCTGATTCTGGCCTCTCCTAAGATTGACCTCTCGTTGGACTGCTGAGTTCCAAGAGATACTCCCATGTCCTTATAAGAAATGTTGCTTTTTAGGTTTATACTTGTTCAAACACTGAGTTTTCATTAGGGAAACTTGGCGATGAGGGTTAGGTTTATCCTCAGTTCCCATTGAACACAAATTTCTCAGAAATATGAACAAAAAGACCTCGAGGAAAGGGTACTACACCTTCTATTTCTTTTAGGGTCACTTCCTCTTTCTCATAATAAGAGACGCCACCCTTTTGACTTCATGTTTTCAAAGAACATTCATATTCCCCAATAACAACCTCTAAACTGTGGGACTTCAACACCTCGAACTCAATTTTCTTCTATATAAAAATGATTTTGGAGTCGAGTGAGCTAAATTTCTCATCTAAGTCTGTTGTGTTTGGCAGTCTGAAAAAGAGTGTCGTCTTCCTCCATCCAGAAGCGTAGGAGATCCCAGGCAGCGGAGGATGCAAAGCACACACATTCATTGGTATTTTCCACAGCCAAATCCAAATTCTCGGGCTCAACCTGCTAGGTCCTTTGACTTCATTCATGAAAAATGGCACACATTCACCATGCCTCATAACACATCTTCTAAACCCGTTCCAAACAACCAGTCGGCGGGCGGCACTGCCAGCCTCACCACAGACACCATCATTTTTTCCCTTCCCTGTCTGACTCTGAGTTTTTGGAACAGAGATGAAACTTAACCTTCCCAAACAAAGACCATTTACTAGGCAACTTAGGGCAAGTAATTAGCTCACACACCATAAGGTGCCACAGAGCTGCTCGCAGATCTCTTCCAAGTTCAGATCTTTTTTTTCCCCCAAAAAAACTCACCCTTTTCTCTAAGAACCCATAATCATTTACCACTGCATGAAGGGAGTACACTTATTAAAAGAGTAAAATATTTAAAACCTCTTTCGGGGATGGTCAGACAAGCTCATAAATCATATTCTCCCACTGGTGAGCTGGGGATGGGAAGGTCATGTGTTGACACATTTAGAAGCCATCGGGGTACTGTGGTTTCACAGCTAGGAGGGAAACTTGAGCTTGTTGAAGTTGGAACTTACTTGTATTTTTATTTATTGAATTAATGAAATCTTGGCAACAAACTGTGTTTTACTTTAGGCAAGATGTGATGGTTCTTTTTTTTTCCTTTGCCCCCACCTACTTCATCTCCCTCCTAGCCCCTCCCAAATAGACATTTTTATAAATGTTTCAAACACTAGAAAAGCTTCCTGGGCAGCCAAACTAAACCTTAATAAAATCAAGATGAACCAATCAATATGTGGAGATGTGGCTTCGATTAAAATTGGCATTTGGGTGTTAGAAGAAGAAGAAAGAAACAGCATGAAAGTAAATATTTTGAATGTGTTTACAAGGCTGCTGGATCCTAAGTGTTTGCACATTTATCAATCGGAATGTCAGCTTGACTGGGAATTTTCAAAAACCGTACATCACCAGAATGTAGCCTGCTCAGTTCATGAGATTTTCTCAGTTTTTGGTAAAGGCTTTATTGGTGTGTGTGTGTGTGTGTGTGTGTGTGTGTGTGTGTGTGTGTGTGTGTCTGATACCTAACAACAACAAAAATCATCATTCTGGTTTGAGGCAGGCATCTTCAGTCCTAGCTATAAGCTACAATTAACTGGGAGCTTTTGAAAGCCCCCAGGCATCTCTACTTCTTATAACCTCCCCAATTACTTAGTGATGGTCCCAACAGGAAATTAATGGCATAGTTAAATTGGCTAACTTGAAGAAAGGTTATAAAGCAACTTGTACAAAGATACCAGAAGGGTTGGGTGCTCACCGGGATATAGACTTATCAGTATCCTAAATTTCAGTTATTCTAATAAGAGTGTAGTGGTATCTCATTGTTGGTTTTAATGGCATTACTCTGATGTAATATGATAAGGAGCACCTTTTGATATACTTATTCGTTATCTATGTATCTTTTTTAATGAAGTGTCTATTAAGATATTTGACCCATTTTAAAAAAAATATATGTTTTTATTGATTTCAGAGAGGAAGGGAGAGGGACAGAGACATAGAAACACAAATGAGGAAAGAGAATTGTTATTGGCTGCCTCCAGCATGCCCTCTACTCGGGATCAAGCCTACAACCTGGGCATGTGCCCTAACTGGGAACTGAACCTGGGACTTCTTGTTTCATGGGACGATGCTCAATCCACTGAGCCACCACAGCCTGGCAGCCCATTTTTTAATTGACTTTCTTATTATTGAACTTTAAATTAGAACCCTCATAGACTGCTAGTGAGAATATAAAATGGTGCAGCCTTGCCAAAAACCGGTTTGGCTCAGTGGATAGAGCATCTGCCTGTGGACTGAAAGGTCTCAGGTTCGATTCTGGTCAAGGGCATGTACCTTGGTTGCCGGCACATCCCCAGTAGGGGGTGTGCAAGAGGCAGCTGATCAATGACTCTCTCTCATCTATGTTTCTAACTTTCTATCATTCTCCCTTCCTCTCTCTAAAAAATCAATAAAATATATTAAATAAATACATAATATATAAATAAATAAAATGGTGCAGCCATTTAGAAAACATTTGGGAAGTTCCTAAAAGGGTTAAAAATAGAGTTTAATTCCACTCCTAGGTGGAATTGAAAATAAGAGAATTGAAAACATGTTTACATAAAAACTTGCATACAAATGTTCATAACAGCATTATTCAGAAGAGCCCAAAGTGGAAATAATCCAAATGTCCATCAGCTGATGAATAGCTAAATAAGCTGTAATATATCCATATAATAGTATACTAATTAGCAATAAAAGGGATGAAATACTTATCCATGTTACAATATGAGTAAACCTTGAAAACTTTATGTTAAATTAAAGAAACTAGTCACAAAATACCACACATTGTACGATTCCATTTGTTTGAAGTGGCAAGAATAGGCAACTATCAGTGGTTGCCAGCGCCTGGGGACTTGGAGAGAAATAGTTGTATCTAAGGAGAGAGATTGTTATTGGGTAGGGGATTTTTTTTGGGGGGGGGCAGGGGGAAAAGGTTACAAATATGTTGTAAATTTGATTATGATGATGTTCATACACTTCTGTGAATACATTAAAATATTGAGTTGTACATTCTCAATAGATGAATTTTTTTATATGTGAATTATATCTCAATAAAAATCACTATTTTAAAAAATACATATAAAATTAAGGAACTTTGTTACATGTGAATTATATCTAAGACATAATTTTTTTGAAAGAAAAAAACCCTCCTTAATTTGATAAAGACTGAAAAACCCCAAATTGTTCTTGTAATGCTGTAGGAGAAACTTGATACCCATTTCCTTTAAGAACCAGAATTTGATAAGAAAGCATGCTATTCCCACTACTGTTCGGTATAGTCCTAGGGAGCCAAACATCCCAAATAAGAAAAAAGAAAGAGCAAGGGCAGAAAGGAAGAAATGAAACTTAATATATAGGGAAGATAAATTATCAACATAGAGAAAACATAAACTGTTGATAGATATAAATGTTTCTTTGTTGCTCTGTATTAACTATAAGGAAATAGAAAGCAAAGAATATATGACACCATTTACAATAGCAATTAAAACTATAAAGTATATAGAAAACATCCTAGAAAATATACATAATATCTTTTTGATACTATTCATTAGTGTCTTGAGAATATATAATCAGATCTGAATAATTGGACTGTATGTTTACAGATTAACTTTTTCAATATACTAGTAGTACAGGGGGCAACAGAACCCTTATTAATTTATAAGTTAAATACAATACCTATCAAACTTATAATAGAATTTTTATGATAAGTAAAAGAAGCCTCACTTAAAACCCCATATACTGCCTGATTCTATTTTTATTTCATTTTGGAAAATTAGTCCAGGGACAGAAACTAGCTTAGTGATTGCCAGGGTGTGGCATTGACTTCATAGAGTCACTGGAGAAACTTTGGAGGTGATAGAATTGTTCTTTATCTCAATTGTATTGTTGTATGCACAATTATATGTGTTTGTTGAAACTCAGAGACTAATATACTGAAAAGGATGACTGCATGACCATGGACACAAAAATCCTTTAAAAACATTAGCAAATATACAAAAAGAATAGTACATCATGACCAAGTTTACGTTATCCCTTTATCTTAGAAATGCAAGGTTGTTTTAGCATTCAGTAGTCAATCAATTAGTAATATTAATAAACTAAGGGAGGGAAAAAACCTATATGATTATCACGATAAATGCAGGAAAAGAATGACAAAATTTAATAACTATTCATTACAAAAACTCAGCAAAGTAGAAAAGAACTTTCTATAAATATTATATTATTTAAACTTGCACTTTTATTTGTAACTAGTGGGCTGGTGCATGAAATTTGTGCACAGAGGGGAGTTTCCCTCAGCCCAGCCTGCACCCTCTCAATTGGGGACTCATTGGGGGAGGTCTGACTGCCAGTTTATGCTTGATGCAGAGCCTTCAGTTGTTCTGGATGTTGTAGGCCCTGTGTTTTTATATATTAGGATTAGGATACTCATGTTATACATTCTTTTACATGTTTATTCACTTTTTAGATTTCCTATTGTAGAGCTGCCTATTCAGGATCTATTAAGGACTTACTGTTCATCTTATCAATTTATGTGATCTAATAATATGTCATAAGACTGCTTATGTCACTAGAATTTCATTTTACTCTGCCTCCTCTGTACACAACTAAGCTCTATTTCCCACAATCCTTACATCTAGGTAAGACCAGGTACCTTATTCGTTCATAACATCTTATGTGAATAAGCACGAATATAAAAGTTTTTCTCTTTCCTTTATTCACTCATCCAACAAATATTTTTAGGGTCCCAAGCACTGTTCTAGTCAGTTATATTTATAACTGTAGGAAAATAAAAACAAAATCTTTACCTGAACTGTGCTAACATTTTAGAGCAGAGAAATTGACAGTACATAGGTAGAGTTATCATTTCACATAGAATAAGTGCTGTGAGTGAAAAAAAAAGTAAAGAAAAAATAGGGGGTATCAGGATGAGGGGGGTATTACAGTGTTAAATAGTGTGGTCTATGAAGAGCTCACTGAGAAAATATCACCTAGGTAAATGCTTAAGGGAGATGAGAGAGTTAGTCATTCAGGTATCTGAAGGAAGAATTACCCAGGAAAAGGGGAAAAAATTATAAAAAGTTCCCTAGGGGGAAGCATGCTTGGCATGTTAAATACACACACACACACACACACACACACACACACACATGCACACACACACGCCAAACAAACAAACAAACAAACAAACAAACAAACAACACATTCAAGGAGTTCAGTATAGATTAAGCAGAGCTAAGTATAATAGGAGTGACTATAAAATCATGTGAAAGAACTAGATGAGTAAGGTCTCCTGGCCATTGGAAAGACCTGAGCTTTTCCTCTGAGAGACAGGAGGAGCCTTTGTTAAAGGTCTGACATGACAGATTCTGGCTGCTAAAATGCACACGAACTGCAAGATACCAAGGGAGGAGATTAGAAACCACTGCAATTATTGAGGTGATCCATGACGGCGGCTTGGACCAGGGGAGTTGCAGGGTAAGTGGTGAGAAATGGCCAGATTGTGGATATATTGAAGAGAGTAACCAACAGGATTTCCTGCTCAGATGGAGGTGGGGATACGCAAAAGAGGGGACTGAGCAACTGGAAGCATGGAATTGCCATTTTTTTGAGGAGAGAAGGGGGTGCATGTATGAGGTCAGGAGTCCCATTTGGGACCTGAAAGTCTGTGATGATTATTAGACTTCCAAGTGGCGATGTCAAGCAGGCAGTTGAATATATGAGTCTGGAGTTCAGGGGAGAAGTCTGGGCTGGAGACATACATTTCCAAGTAGTCATCACTTTCTGGTATTTAGAGCCATAATTCAGGATGAGATCACCAATTGAGTGAGCAGAGTTACAGAAGAGGATGAAGTACTGAACCTCCTTGGGCTTACTGATAACAGTCCCTATGTTAATAGTCCCATGTTTTGCGTGCTCTACTAGGCTCCTTAGTCAGTGGGAAGTGGTATGTAGGGTGGCATAAACCGTATACTAGTGGCAGCATACTGCGAACTCCTTCAGCCAACTCCTGCTCACCAATTCTAGTGTATTTTCAAAGGCATGGCTTTATCTGTTCTATCAGCTCTGTTATGTATTGTATTCTGCAGACGCTTTGATATATAATGACTGGAAGAAAAGGGGGGTGTAAGTATTGGCACTGGGCCTGCAGCAGGGTATCACGCAGGGTGTTAAATGCAAATTTTGAGGTCACTGCAAGTGCCTACACTGAAGTGACTGAGGAAATGAAGATAAGAGTTAGCAGGTGAAAAGTAGAAGCCCTTTGATATGATGAAACATGCTATAAATACCCCTGCAGCCGTGGAGAGCATCCAGTAACTGTAATCAACAGTGGCTCCCAGAAACTGTGGGAGGACATGTTTGTCACCTCGGGGGATTTAAAGAGCAAAGAACATTAACGGCCAAGCACACATTTCTATGGGGATTATGTACAGATGATGTGGCTAATGCTACCTATTCCAAAAGCATGGAGTACTCCTCTTCCCACCTCAAACAAGATGTTCAAGCATGTGCCTATGATACTGATGACAAATCACATCCCCAGTGTGCCTTTGATTCTGTTACATTTTCTAACACAAAGATAGTTTACATCTTATGTAATCAAACCCACAGATATGTTCCTGTTTTTTTTCTTCCATTTTTCTTATGATCAGAACTATTTCTCAATCCAATTCTAGTATTTTAAGAGTAGCCATCATTTTTAGTTTTTGTTTCACATTCCATGTTCCATCAAATAGATGCACGAAGAATAAAGTTTAGCTGCTGTTGTGTTGCTTTTTAAATTATTATTAAATTGACTGGGGTGACATTGGTCAACATGAACATATAGGTTTCAGGCCTGGGTCTCTATCTTATAAGATATGCATATTGCTTTTTAAAAATACATATTTTATTGATTTTTTTACAAAGAGGAAGGGATAGGGATAGAGTTAGAAACATCAATGAGAGAGAAACATCAATCAGCTGCCTCCTGCACACCCCCTACTGGGTTTTGCCCACAACCAAGGCATATGCCCTTGACGGGAATCAAACCCGGAACCCATCAGTCCACAGGCTGACACTCTATCCACTGAGGCAAATAGGTTAGATCTGTATGTTGCTTTTTATTTTATTTTATTTTTTAAATATATTTTATTGGTATTTTACAGAGAGGAAGGGAGAGAGATAGAGAGCTAGAAATGTCAATGAGAGAGAAACATTGACCAGCTGCCTCTTGCACAACCCCTACCAGGGATGTGCCCGCAACCAATGTACATGCCCTTGACCAGAATCGAACCCGGGACCTTTCAGTCCGCAGACCGATGCTCTACCACTGAGCCAAACTGGTTTTGGCTGTATGTTGCTTTTTAATGTTGACTCCCCACTTTGGCTGTGAGGAGAGTCCTTGATTATGTGAGACTAGCCGGAGACTCCATGCATACTCATACTCTCCATCTAGAACTCTGTTTATAAATGTCTTTCTAGAAACGGAACGGTGGCTGCTTTGTTCATGCTGTGGAAGGGAACCTCTTACTCCAGGACAAGTCCACACTCACTCTCCTTCAGGGACTGTGGTGCCACAATGTACTGACTCACTGGCCTTTCACCCAGCTCTTAGGACATCCACAGGGCCCCTGAGGATTTTCCGGCTACTTGTTCCTCTCTGTGCTGTCAGTGTCTCTCTTTGAGGCTCAGGGTCCTTTGTGGCCTACTTTTCTGAGATGATGAACTCACAGGTCTTTGGCTAGGACTTTTTTTGAATGAGCCTGCCCTTGTTTCTCCTGAAGGACCCTCGGTGAAAGTAGAGAATGTTGGCTCCAGCACCCACAGAGTACAGGGATGCAGCAAAACAAACTCCATTCTTGGGTCCAAAGACCTGAGCTATAGTCTTCTTGCATCCGTGATTCAGTGTGTCCCCCACACAACTTGGCCATTCTCCTGCATCTTACTGTCCTCACCTGTAAAATGAGCACAAGGAACAGCACTGTTTCTAAAATCCCTCCCACATTAAAAGGCCCATCTTTCTTAGATTCAAGATCATATGACATTTTACATTCTGTTTCAGGGAAGGTGAAGTGAAGAGGTATTGCCAGGAAAAAATGAATCATCCTAGAAATATTGCTAGGGTGTCACTATACTTTGGTTCCATAAGAGAATGAAGCCCTATTGCCTTAAGGCAGTGGTCAGCAAACTGCGGCTCGCAAGCCACTTGCGGCTCTGTTGACTGAGTTTGCCTCCCACTGCGTTAAGGCATTCATTGTGGGTTATACATTAACTTCTCTCCTAATTAGGTACTGATTAAGGACTAGCCTTGATAAAGGTGTTACTTAAAACATCTTCTGTTCAGTGGCTCACATAAAGAACTTCAGATGCAAAATTGGGTTGCACATTGATGAACCGGATATAGCCTGGATAGCGTGTGTATGTGTCTTTGTATGTGTTTGGGTGTGTGCCTGTGTGTGTATGTGTGTGCATATGTAGGTGTTGGGATGGGAGGAAATTGTCCTTGGAATAAGCCAAAGGAGTCAGAAAATCTGGGCAGCCAGTGAAGTTGGCTTCTTTGCTCTCTGGCACCAGAAACTACAACCCTAACATCTTAGTGCCCTGTCCACAGGCAAAGCCTGCGCTGGCAATTCAATGGTGCAGTACAGGACTGCGACCCCACGTAGTTTTGGATACCAGATGTGAATGAGTGCTCCATTACGAGAAGGGTGGGGAGGAGTATTTGTAGTGCTCAGATGAGTCTGCAAAATGCAGGGTTCCACAAGTGTCTGTGCTGTAGGACCTGTAGCGTACTGCTTTTATTGTGTCGTTCAGGAACGGGCTATACAATGTTTGCTAAATGTATTTGTCCTTGGGGGAGCCTTTTGTCAAAGGAAACGTCACTAGGCTAATGCTTCTGGGACGAAAAGTGAAAACTGGTCCCCCAAAACTCCCAGTGTTCCTGGAGACTGTCGTTTTAGTCAGGATTAGAATCTTAAACTCGATCTCAGAGAACAAGTTTGGAAAATTCTCCTGGCAAGTGGTGGTTCTCCTGTCTGAGATCCCATTAGGTTAGAGCAGTGGTCAGCAAACTGTGGCTCGAGAGCCGCAGTTTGCCACTATGTTGACTAATGAGTTTGCCGACCACTGACCTAGACTCTCGATTCCAATAATTACAGGCTGTTGTTGTTCCTGGTGGTTAAGTCCCTGTTCCAGTGGTTGGCAAACTTATTAGTCAACAGAGCAGCAAACCACAGCTTGCGAGCCGCATGTGGCTCGCGAGCCGCAGTTTGCCAACCACTGGGTTAGAGGATTGCCTTCTCTACTTGTAGGAAAGAGGGACCTGGTTTTTGTCACCAAAGGTGAACATTTGCCTGCCTTTTAAAGCATGTCTTCTTCCTATTCCCATCCACCAACCAGAAGCCATTTTTTTGTGTTTGCTTTGGGAACAAACTTTAGTGGACAATGCTAAATTTTACCTGTATTTTCCAAAAGAGCCCTTGACCCTCTCTCTCTTACCTAAAAGTACAAGCAGAAGACAAACATTTTGCCATTATCCCAAGAGTTTACCTCTACCCAAGGACCAAAATTTTCTCCTACAAGATGCTTCTGTTGACCTTGAATTATTGCATTTACACCAAACCCAATAAATCATTACACAAACAAAAAATGATTAAATAAATAAAGTATGTGTGAATATACAAGCATTCCTATACATAAGCAAATCAAAATAAAACCTTTAAGCAATCTTTTATAAATGCAAAAGCTGGATTTTCATGAATATTATGTCCCTAGATACATGCATGGTTTTTAAGAAAGTTGTTAATATACTTCAAGGCCAAAATGAATAGAAAAATGTTATCCCACTGTCTTGAGTAAGAATCCAAAAAATTCAAGGTCTTAACATTTTAGTCATAAGGAATTACAGTTGCTAGACCTGATGACTCCAACTTTATATTTGAAATTATTTTACAATAAATTATCAGATTTGTATAGGCCTGTAGAGCTAAGTAGTAAACAGAAGCATTAACAGGTACACACATCTAACACATCCCTTTCCTGACCAACTCTGAAGGAGACAGTAAAGGGGTTTTTGATGAACAATTGGGGACCCAAACTAAAGGCCCAATTTCATTTTCAACAAGTCATCAAATATTACCTGAGTCAATTACATAAACATTGGAATGTCCCAACATCTAATTCCAATAGCAGGAGAGCAGCCCGGGTTCACAATGCAGATTTCTCAATGGGCAATGTCGTTTTACAGGTAATTAAAACTCTTTGTATAGGAGAGTAGATTTATCTTCTGAAACCATTTCAGTGCTAGTGCTCTCCTGAGTGGTATCAGTTGACACACTGCATAATCTAGAACAGACTAATTGCCGCATGATTTCTAATTTTTCTGCAGCCATGTAAATGAGCTAAGTCTGCACAGGTGGAGCCCATTAGAGTGAATGATTTCCCTCTCATGTTGTTATCTTCATTTGCCGTTGTCTTATCAACTCCAAGTAGGAAATCTGCTGTCCTGAAAAGCAGGCGAGGGAACAATGTCTGGCTGGAAAGTCTTGTTTCATTATTTTTTAATTCATATAGCCTTACCTGCTTAATGCAGCTTTCTGATTAGCATGCTAGGCAACCAGGAATGCATTTTTATTTAAATAAGGAGGCAAGGCTTTCATTTAAATGAAGAAATCATCTCCATTTCTTATCAGGGAACAAGGATTCATGATTCAATAATACATGAATTTAATAATGCATCATGGTAGGCTTCACAGGTACTAAATAGCAATGCCAGAGAGGCTTAGTATGCTCCACTGGTTGTCATCTCCAAGTCCCAATCGGGTTTACCCACAGCCCCTCCCTTCTGGTCTTCCATTATTTCCTTTCAGCAGAAGAGTTGTGCTGTTTGCCACAGCCCTCGGATGCTGCCAAGAGCCCAACTCGCGGGCGGCGTCTTCACTTTACGACCGTGTTTAATAGCTGTTAAACTGCTGGACTTTAGCCTTTGCAAGAGTTCCCAAATTGGACCCAAGGGAGACTTGAAAGGATTGGGAGGGAGAGAATCAGGAAAGAAAGTAAGGAACTTCATTCCCTACCACTAATTACTTTTTCCACTGAGCCATCTCTGCATTGCCTCCTTTGAGTGAGGGGAAACAGGCTACAGAGCATTGGCGATATGCAGGGCCGCATCATCTCTTTATAACTCTCTGTGTGTTTCCCAGCTTGCAGATTCCCAGGCCAATGAACGTTCCACTCAACATTCCTTCGTTTTATGGTCTGTGTGGCTCTCCCTGCCGTGGGCTGCCGGTGGTTGGAGGGCCATTCTGCCTAATCTTGAAAGCAAAATGTGTAAGGAATTTAAGCCTGCCCAACTGAATTACCTGAGTGGCTTGACCAACAGGAAAACCAAGTGACATACATTGCTTTTCATCATCCATTTATTTGTTTTTCATTTTATTCAATTTAGAAAATTAGATAAAGCTGGTCCACTGCATTTTCTACTTCTTTCATCTGAACATAGTGGGTTCAGCTTTCTTCCTTTCTTTCTTTCTTTTTGTTTAAGAATTTGAAAAATTTTATTTAGAGAAAATCAGAATGCACATGTGGAATCTTGTTGGCACAAGTACACACGAGCACAAAATGTGCTAAGTTTGTGAGAAAGATTCATTAAGCATCTAGACTATTTTTCATATGCTACACAATGTTTCTCAACAAGTACAAATGTGTGCTATTGGGTAACCTAAATAAACTAACATTGGCTGGCTTTAGTGAGTTTGTGAAATCAAATGTGTAATGTGGTCAGTAATACTATGGATTAATTCTATTCTGTTTGTTTTAGGTAAATCAGTGCTGATACCACAACTATATTATAATCATCTTACAATCAAGATGGTATTACCAAATATATTATTTGTACACCACACAGAATTATTCTTCCACACAACTATGTACTCAGTATTGTATGTCAGGCATTGCTGGAAACATTTGGGTATTAAAAAGATAAGACCCAGGCCTACCCTCAGGAAGCTCACCGTTTGTCCACACAAATGGGAACAGAGAAAATACACACAAAGACTATGTATGCAATGATGTACAGAGACTTGTATGTACCAAATGTTGCAGCAGCACAGAGAAGGAATCCTCCAAGAACCAGTCCTCAGAAAAGACTTGTGAAATTGTGATTTCAAGGGTCTGTTCCCTAAGGCGTGATTGCATCGGTGGTGCTCTGTTTGAATCAATAACTTTTACTTTCTAGTCAGTTGTTTAGCTAGCAGTTGATCCGGCTTTGACATATTATATGGTTCCTTTGGCCAAAATAGCTGAATAAACTGAGCAAAGAAAAGCACAGTAAAAGTAATTCTCAGTGTTTTCAAAATGCAATTTACTCTTCCTTAGAGTTTATGGGTTTGTAAATATATGCATGAAAGGAGATTATTCTATGTTTACTTTTATGTCTTTATAATTTATATTCCACAAGAAGCCTTTAAGGTGAATTATACTAAACACACACATACACAGCACACAAGCACTAGGGTAGTCAAAGTGGAAAGAGAATAGAACCTTTCGAGAGAAGGGGGTAGTTTGTACCTGGATCAAGGCATGAGAATTATGATAACTAAGCTCAGAACTTCCTGGCAGTTGGACACATTTCTATGTAAATACTTTAAGAAATGTAGTTCAAAGTACAGTTCTCTTCACTGGTCTTTTGTCCATTGCTCCTGTGTGGGTGAGGTGGGGAGGGGGCAGTAATAGTATAGAACCCATAAATCAACTCTAATCTCTAATGGCATTTTCCATTCACAGTCATCTAGAGGTCATAGAATGAATTTTTCACCCTCCGCAGAATTCAGCTCCCCGTGATACCTTCACTTGAGAAGATTGTGTCCTGGGACTTTCTCCCAGGGAGTCAAAATGGGATGTCAAATTCATTATCTTGCACCCTGCTTGGAGTACTAATCCAGACTACTTAGCTACAGAAACTTGCTTCACAGGTGGTGGCTGAAGTTATAGTATTTCTCTTTATGTTTAAAGTTAATCCTATTCAGTATCAATAGCAAATCCTCTTAAAACATGTACATAGGAGGCCAAGCCAATATTTTGACATTCCTGGCTGGGAACTGTGCCATTAACACCTTCAATTAATCTCCAGGCAAGGTCATTAGACGACCCAGATTCAAGACCATATGTTAAGATGTTATTAGTTTTCCTGCAAAGGGAGTGTTTGGCCAGTTACAACTAGAAACAGATGCCCACCAGTAGGATCAGAAGGGAACAGTTGCCTTAGTTATGACACCTCACATCTCACCTGTCACCAAGATGGGGCAGGGAGCTCCCGAACTAATCACTGAAGTGGGAATTCAACCATTTTAGGCCCTTTGTGAAGTTTATTACTATTGATAGTGAACAACAGAAGAGAGAGGAAAGAATGAAGCTTCATGGAGGAAACTGATCTGATTGTAAGTTCCCATCTTAGGAAATTGTCTAATATATTCCCTAGAACGTCAGAAAAACAATGGACTAGTATCAGAAGGGGATTTAAACATTCATTCTCCCACCATTTAGGTGTGTGGTCTAGAAAAACTTACCTAACCTCTCTGATCTTCACTTTTTTTCACGCCTAGAAATGGAAACAGGGAAGTTGAGGGTGCCAGAAGAGGGTATTATAATATGAGGTAGTGCATGGGAAACAGGTTTGAAAAACTAAAATTTGCCCTTTAAACTTAACTGTGCTCTATTTTTATAACTGAAAAATTATAGTTTATGTGAAATAGCATATATTTGCATGTAACCTCATTGCAACTGTTTGAGCTACTGGCCAAATCCATTTAAAATAATCTCTTGTAGAGATCAGGATCCCATGATTATAAGCCATTTGTCTAAAGGACCACCTTTTGAATTGTTTCCAACATACAATAGAACTGTCTGCAATGCTACTACAGTGTAGAAGCAGAAGAGAACCATTCCTAAGACAGGGTGCATATCCTACAATCTCAGGGAGATTTGTCCAGGGCTTGCCCATCTACCAAAGCTGAACTTTATTAATGAGCCTGGGATGTTCACTGAAAGGCTTGTAGATGACTGGCTCTCAAATTTGCGTGAACATCCATCAGAATCACCGAGAGGGACTGTTAAAGTAAAAATGCTTGGACTCCACCTCCAATGGGTCTGGGGTGTACCTGAGAACTTGACTTTCTAACAAGCTCTCAGCTGAGCTGTGCTCAGGAGACCATGATTCAAGGTTCCTTGCCTTATAGTCCTCTCCTGTTGGTTGAAAATTAAATTAGATGTGGTTTTCAAAGGAAAACCAAGACACTAAGTCAAAGGTTTTCTAAGATCTCTTCAGACTCTAATTTTTACAACCATCTGTGACTTTTCAGCCCAGAAGAACCATGAATATCTTTTCATCCTGATATCCTGGCATGTGCCAACACAACTGAGTATCCTTGGTGTTCCCAAATTACCAACTTGCCTCAAGTTGCAGAGTGACTCAGAAGCAAAAGAGGTTTCATAAGCCTAAAGCACCCAAAATCAGCATCATGTGTCATTTCAATAACTTGAGCATGGACAGTGCTCTCTGGAAGGAAAAGACCCAGTTCCACCAGGGGAACTGATGTCTTACAAAATTTAAGTAGCCTCAGCCAGCCTTTTCCCTGATAATTTGAAGTAAAGTAAAGTAAGCATTTGCTGCTTGAGGATCTCCATACATTTCCTCCTTATTATACTCCTTGGGTCTAGATATTGGACCTGCATTCAGTAAAACAAGTCTATTGGGATTGTCAATATCACTGGCTCACGGGAAGCACAAGAGAGTGTTTGGGGTAGTGAGCCTAAAGACCATGGCGGTAGACAGTGAGTAGCCAGTGGCCTGGTAGATGTCAGACGTCCTCCAGAGCACCAGTCACCAACCTTCCGGACCTCACGGACCACCAGTGGTCCATTGACTATCGGTTGGCAACTGCTGCTCCAGAGCATAGTTTAGGTGTCTCAAGTCTTTGCAGGCTTTCCCTGAGAGAACTGCTAGTGGCTGGAATGTTGGGATCTTGCTGAATACTAAAGTTACTAATAGTGATATCATTATCCATCAGGTGCCAAGCATTCTGCTAGCATCGTGCATCATTCTCCTAATCTACACTTCCTCAGACACATTTCCCTCTCAGAAGAAGCATATATGGTTGGATTGGCACCCAAGTGCTTATCAGCTTGCAAATTGTCTATCGGTCCCTCCCCCCTTTACCAGCAACAGCCCCCTTATCTCCTGGGAGTCTGAAGACCGTGAAGGTAGGCAGCCACACTGTACATTTGGAAACCACTCCCTTGGGCTTATTCTAGTTCTGTTCTTATTTCTTTCAGACTTGAGGCCTAGGGCCCTCTGGTTGTGCTGGGCCCCATGGCAGCCTTTCGAAGTGAATCCAGCTGCACCTTGTCTTATAGACTGCTGCCCAGCAAAACTATAGCTTTCATAGTGCATAGCACTCAGAAGCAAGAATCAATTAGCTTTTAGGACAGGGAAAATGAATTGCTCCAATTGCTGAAACAGGGGTAGCTTCTGTAGTAGTCAGAGAAAGGAGTCCAGAGAGCAAATGCCATGTCCTCAGCTCAGGAACAAGGAGAGTAGCTGTGCTCTTAATGACCAGAGCCTAGATGTCTGTGTAGAGTGCATTGAGGACACAGAATTGATAGTTGTGATTGGGGGGAAATTTAACTAGAAAACATGCAAAGCTATCCATTGGATTCTCAGTGCAATTTCCTAATGATATTAAGAATGCCCCCTGTGAGCTGTCCCTATGTATCTTACTTCCTTTTTTCAACTGCTTATTTATTTTTAAACTAGAGGCCTGTGCATGAAATTCCTGCACAGGTGGGGTCCTTAGGCTTGGCTGGTGATCAGGGCTAATCAGGGCCTTCCGGCTGCCGGCCGGGGACTTTCTGCCTGCTGTTGGCTTCCGGCTGCCATCCAGGACCTATCTGATGAGAGCAGGGACCGTGGGAGGTTGGCCAGACACAGGAGGTTTGCTGTGGGAGTGCATTGACCACCAGGGGGCAGCTCCTGCATTGAGCGTCTGCCCCCTGGTCAGTGAGCATCATAGTGACCGGTTGTTCTGGACATTCTGGTGTGGCTCAGTTGTTGAGTGTCAACCTACGAACCAGGAGGTCATGGTTTGATTCCCAGTGAAGGTACATGCCCCGGTTGTGGGCTTGATCCCCACTGTGGGGCATTCAGGAGGCAGCCAATAAATAATTCTTTCCCATCGTTGATGTTTCTGTCTCTCTCTCCATCTCCCTTCCTCTCTGAAATCAATAAAAAATATTAAGAATAAAAAATAAAAAATAAATTAGTTGTAAATCATATTAAAGCCATGAAGGTAGATGGCATAAGCAGTGTTTACCACTGTATTACTGAATGCACTAAAACCCTGATATAAACCTGGCATTAGACACAGGAATCAGAAATGCCCTCCCTTATCAGTCCATGGAATGCAGACCTGTTTCCATCTTGCTGTTAAGTCCTCACAAGATACTGCTTTGTTCTATGTGCACCCAGTTTCCAGGCTGGAATTTGTAAATGATTTCAGATAGAAATCATCTCCAGGCCAGGCAGCACCTTAAACAACTAAAAACAATGATAGGTAGCAACAGAAGCTATCAGATAGCTATCCAGATGCAAACAGGGAGACATCTCTGACATACAGCATTACATGAAAACCACCTGGTGCATATACGTGTAGGTATACTGTGTGCATTCTCAGGAAGGCTGCACTGAAAGCTAGAACAGTGCTTTCCTCTGGGAAGAGGGACTAAAGCTAGAGGACAGAAGAGAGTCTGCATCACATATTTCATAGACTTGGAATATTTTTTGAATAACATCCACATGTGCATATTATTTTTACTTTCAAACTTTTTAAATCAAAACTACTCTCATCTTCTATTATCAACAACTCATAAGAGAAAAACATTTTAAAACAAAAAAGGGGGGAGGACATCTATAATAATAATAAAAGTGTAATATGCTAATTAGACCGGACAGCCGAGCGACCTCCTGGATGAAGCCAGGGCTGTCAGGGCCAAGGGCAGCCGCCACAGCTGTGAGGGCCGAGCCCCTTGAACAAATTTCTAGTAGTCTTATAATAAAGGATTGTTCATCCAATTAAGTTTTAATTAGCTGAAACAAAACAAAACAGAAGACAAACAAACGAATAGGCATCCCCCTCAAAAAAAAAAAGGTATCTTAGTGATCGCTTGCATAAAGTGCAAGTGTCTACTCCAAATGGCAATGGTGTTCAGCCTGTGTCGGTGTTAATATAGGTGACAGATGTGGATAAAGGGTATGCTGGGATATGATTTTCATTTGCTAGCACTCCCCTAGGAGTAAGAGGTGGTCCCTCATCCCCGCCAGAGTTGGTGCCCCACCAGGGGCCTCCCGAGAAGGACAGTTACCCTCCTGTCTGTTTTAGCAGGAAGACTCTGCACCTTCCATAACACGTAATTGCTGGGGCGGGATGCTGTGTATGCGTGTGTGCACACCTGCTCAGTTCAGGAGAAGGCTGCCTGCAAAAGGAGCATCAAAGGATGACAAGGGATGTGGAGATGCAGACTCAGAGATAACAGGGACCACATTTTGCTAGCAATCATGGCAAATATCTCACTTGCATAAGTGAAGCCAATTACTGTATTATTGCCTCCTTTTGCTCTGTGCACAGTAGGGATGTCACTGGATAATGGTTTGCGTGTAGAGTTAATCACTTTGATGCATTTCTGACTGATCCCAGCAAATTATGTTTTGGTTCCACTATATTAAACACAAGAGCCGGGGATTATCATTAATAAATCTAAGGCACAGCATGCATAAATCTTGAATAAATCAAATATCAATTACATAGGCAGTATCTGCTGACATCTGCTTTCATCAAATAACGTATTTGAAATAGGTGTTATTCCAATTTTCTGAAGTCAACGGGATCTCCATTGGGGGAGCACAGACCCTGGGCCCAGAGAGGAAGCAGCGGAATGGTTGCCGGGAGAGCCCCTCGGTGGCACTCAGTTGTGGTCTGTGAGGACTCCATTCAGATGGCTGCTCGTGGCCCAGGGGGAATGCTGTCTTGCTGAGGAAAGCGCTTCCAGCCACATGCCATTTCATCTGGGTACTTTCTAAGCGAAGCAGGAGAGACTGAGGGAGAAAGGAGGAAGACTTTGAAGAATCCAGCTGTTGCATATAGAAACAGACGGCTGAGGGGCCCCGGGGTCACTATAACAGTCCCGGGAGGCGGGATCCCTTCAGATGTGAGGAAAGGACAGTTTAGGGCATGAAGACCTTCAAAAATGAGAGCTTATGAGGGCCACATATAGGACTCATTCAGGGAGAAACAAAGGTGGGGATGGGAGGGAAGGTTGACCAACCTCTGCTTTTATAGAATGCCCATCTTTGGGCAAAATTCTAGGTGAGAAATGTCATCTATTTTTTTTTAACCCCTACAACCTCCCATGGGAGGGAGCCCTTCGTATTTCCAATTTTCCCCTAGGGAATCTGAAACATGCAAAATCAAATGATATATCTAAGGCCATACACCTCTCAAATGGTACAGCAGGGTTACGTTCGGATCTGTTCAATTATGCTACATGGCACTGGTAGTGTGTGTGTGTGTGTGTGTGTGTGTGCATGCATTTACATGTGTGTAAAACAGGAAAAATGTGTGTGGATAGGAAGGGGGTAGGGAAGGGGGCTTTGAGAATATATATTTATTATATATATATATATAAATTGATATATATAATATCAATAAATATATATGTTTATATATATATATATATATATATATATATATATATATATAATTGATATTTTACAGAGAGAAAGAGAGAGAGATAGAGAGCTAGAAACGTCAATGAGAGAGAAACATCGACCAGCTGCCTCTTGCACACCCCCTACCGGGGATGTGCCCGCAACCAATGTACATGCCCTTGACCAGAATCGAACCCGAGACCTTTCAGTCCGCAGACTGATGCTCTACCACTGAGCCAAACCGGTTTCGGCAAGAACATATATTTATTTGTTAAATCCATCAAGTGTATTTAAGTCATCCGGGAAGATGGAGGTAGGGGTGTCTACTACAATACAGTCCTTCCAGATAGCCTTCCATCAATAGGTTAGAATCGTTTCTGTGGTGGCTTTTCAGGCCTCCTTTGGGGCCCCTTAAGAAACGTTCCAGGGTTAAAGTCCTCCTCAGGGAGGGTGGAGCTGGGTTAGGAAATGCTTTCTGGGGCCGATGAGGTCCAAAAGGTTGTTGACCACTGGTTTGAGGAAACATTTGGAGCAGGAGCAGCGGTCACCAACCGCTCTAGGGCACTGGCTTATCAGGATGGGTAGCCACGATTGCCTCATATGCTCTCCGGGCAAAGGAGTTGAGTCCAGCAGTGAAGTAACCCAAAGCCGTGCACCGGAAGCAGTCCCGAGGCCTCCACTGAGGGTGGAGGTGGTGCTCCAGAGGGCGGGCACTTCACAAGCTGCCTGTCCCAACCTGAATGGGCTAGCCTGACAAAGGACCCAGAGTTCCTTTCACCATTTCTTTTGACACGTTTGGCATCAAAAGAAAGAACAGAAACAACAACAAAAAATGCAGCCTCTCAAAACCAGGCCATCCGGGACCCCTTCGGTTTACATTTTCAAAGCAGAAGTAGGTGGGAGTCAAGGCCATCTCTTTCTGGGCCACGGATCCCATGAGATGATGTGGAGGAAGCACTTCAAGGAAGCTGAGTAGAAACAGCTCTCGGATTTCATTAGGCCTCAGCTCCCCTGCATACCGAGCTGCACCACATCAGACCTGCTGGGCCCCTCACCACATATTTCCCCTTTTCTGCATTCGGCTTTCTATATCAGAACCTGCACTGGGATATGGAGAACACTCAGTTGTCGACAGATAAGTAAAAACTGATGTGATGTCACCATAGAGATGAGCAGATATGTGCAGAGTTGCAGACACACTTGTATTCATACAGTACATTATGGGTAGGTGCAGATACTGAGTAATTGAATTTACAGATTTTTTTTAGCATTTTAAATCTAACTCTGGTTACTATTCTTCATAGCCATAGGGATTGTGGGCTTATTTGTTTGTTTTCTGTTGGAGTTTCTAATCAGCATCGTAGAGGATCACAAGGGTGTCTTCAGATAATGAATCTGACTCATAAAAGGTATCATCTTGGTAAAGGAGGATTGTAGGCTGCAAAATTACTTTCTAACAGTTGTGTAAATTTGCCAAAACATGATGATTATCAAATGTCAACAAATAAAGAATAATCTCAGTCTACCCCCTTTTTTACTTTAGTATCCTCCCTCAACTCACTCTCTCTCTCTCTCTCTCTCTCTCTCTCTCTCTCTCTCTCTCTTTCTCTCTTTCTCTCTCTCTCCCCCCCACACACACACAGGAGAGCACATGAGCTATAGGAAGGTGTGGGGAACTGAGAACCTTCCTCTCCATGGGGCCCACTTTCCACACAGTTTTTTCCACAGTTTTATTTGGCTCAATTGGAAGAGCACAGCCCATGCTCTGGGGCAATAGGAAAGGAAAACAAAGTTACCAAGGGCAGTTAAAGACGTTCCTGTTCAATTCAGATTGAGCTGGATGAGCCTGGAAAAGAGTGAGAGATACTGGAGACATCTCCTTTTATTGGAGATAGAGACTCAGCTCCACAATCCTGATGGGGCTTATCTGAGCTCAAAGGAAGAAAAACTGCACTAATTAGTTTTCTGTCTTAAAATCGTGCTTTTGCACAGCCACTAGTGAGGAAAACAAGGCAGGCCCTGGATTATGGGGTGTTAGCACTGGCCAGTAATATCAGGAGCATGAGAAAGGCAACTGAAGAAGCAGCAGGACATAATTATGCATTTTTAGAAATACACACCAGTCTTAAAGAGAAGAGGAACTGAAAACAGAAGGATTATAACACACACAGGGATGTTTTGTGCTGTGTGTGTGTGTGTGTGTGTGTGTGTGTGTGTGTGTGCACACGCGCACGCGCACACGGGCACAGCAGGAAAAAGATAGATCTCACACAATTTGTGATGGTTGATCTTAGCCACAGCCACAAGTAATAATCCAACCAGGAAGACTACCTTAGGAGAAAATTGATTCCAAGGTCTCCATATAAATATTGCCCTTTGAGGCACCGTTTGCCATTTGTAATTGGCCCTCCTGAGAAGCTGACCCCTGGAATGGAAAACTGAATGTGAATGGTTTTGAATGTAGACTCTGTTGACATTAATCATCATGATGATGCCATTGGTGGTGCTATTGCTGATTGCAGTGTGTGTAAAAATGGAAATTAAATGACAGTTTATTTTTAAATCACAGTTTGTATTCAAAAACCATACACTGATGTAAAAAATGTACAGAAAATCTGAATAGGTAATGATACACAAGACTCAGTCGTTCATTCAGCAAACATTGCAAGAAATGTTTTCTGACTCCTTGCTCTCTTCTAGGCCAGGGTCTGAAGATGCAGGAGTTACAAGTTAGAACTATCAGCCTCCAGATGAATGTGTCAAGGTTAAATAACCAGGATGACACAAGCCCTGCTTGTTCCTTATATGATGGATATGGCAAGAACCAACGTAGAAAGTGTCAGTCAGAGCAAGCATGTCAAACTCGCAGCCCACAGGCTGCATGCCTTATTTATTTGGCCCATGTTAGCCCTTGAGCTTGACATGCTTGGTCTAGCCTTATCCTCAGCTTTCTGATTCTACAGCCGATTAACTGAAATTAATTTTTGAACAGGACACTTAACCCTAGCTTTTAGCAGTCTTAACCATAGAGGTTAGATGGCGTGGTCTCAAAATGTCAAAGATACTTTTTTATTCCTCTTTTAAGAATCCTATTGATTCTCACAGGACTAGAGAATGGCAATTAGTTTGAGGAGGAGGGAAAAAAGCATGAAGCCACCACTAATCAAGGGAGCAAAGTTGGGCACGTTTTTGGTTGTTTACATCTGTGTCTTGTTACAGAAGTCTCCATGTCACTGTACGTTGTTATGTCTCCATGCAACCCCGAGTGTTTGTCTATTTGGGAAAGGTCAGAGGATGGCTGTCCTGCATATCCCTTTGATCCTCTATCACCATATCCAATCAGCCTGCCTCGTGGCCGAGGCCTTGGGAGTGGAAAGAGTAGAATTTTGCTGATGCATGTCTGCATTTTGCAATAACTTTCCTAGCAATTTTATTTTCAAATATTACTGGCACATTGCCATTTATCCTGATAGCAAAAGTCACATTGTTCCAACACATAGTCAGCACAAAAAATGCATACACACAAAATTTGCATTCAAAATTTTTGTTTCCCGAGTGTTTTCCCCCTAGGCAGCACAGATTTCATTTCATCATTTTGCCACAACCTTAGCAAGCTTTCAACACAACAGGGTCATTTAGGAATAATTATATGAGCATGTGTGAATGAGCCAAGAGCTCTGATGATACACACATGGTATAAGAATAAGAAAATGCACATTCTACCCATTTACTTTGCCTAGTATATGCTTGAGGTGAGCGGCATTTTGCCTGTTTGAGCAGGAAGCGAATTGGACTCTTGGTTTTCTAAGAAATATTTATGGCAGAAAACCTCCCCATCTCCCAGCATCTCAAGAAATCAACCTGGACATTTCCTTGGTCTCAGCTCTATTATGAAGAGATCATATATCCCAACAATTCTTTTTTCCCAATTCTCTTTGATTTTTCTTGGTAACTCCTGGGCAATTTATTTCTAGGGTTTAGTGAATGATGCTGGCCTTGCTTATTTGTTCTCTGTTCATTCTCTGGGAAGAAAACAGATTGGAAAACCAAGTTGCATAAGCCCCTAGTCTTGAGTGTTTTTTAATATGGCTAATTTTCTTATAAGCTCGATTGAATCTGGATGGTTCAAAACAAGAGTGCTATTGCCTGAACAGTGTAGTTCAATGGTTTAACATTGATTGAACCAGGAGGTCCGGGTTCAATTCCCAGTCAGGGCACATACCTGGGTTGCAGGCTCCATCCCCAGTGGGGGCCATGCAGGAGGCAGCTAATCAATGATTGTCTCTCATCATTGTTATTTCTATCTCTCTCTCCCTTTCCCTTCCCCTCTGAAATAATAATAATAAAGGTTTTTAATTAAAAAAAAGAAAACACAAGAGTGCTACTAATTGGGCAGGGATCTTGTAGCACCATTTCATTTTATGAAGATGCCATTTGTTAAGAGGAAGAACCCAGATAAATGGCACCTTGAATTACCCAATTCAATAATAAATAGTATCCATATGCCCCCGTATCATTTGCTCTCTGAATATTATTATTTATTGAAGTTTTCCTGTAAAAAAAAAAAGCATATGTACTGGATTCTTCACTTGGGGAAGCATTCTTGGAGCATGTCCTTGTGGCTGAAGAGAGTAATTTAACCAACCCAAGTGATTCTGGGCCTTCATCACCAGCTCCTACAAAATGTGGTCACTATTTAGTTGACATCCTTCACTCTGATATTTAAGAATGATGAGCTATGTAGAAAACTGGTGTTTCTACTTAACTTATTCATCTCAGTGTTACCCAAAGCCTGAGCTAAAGGCCATCTGCATCAAAATTGTGAGGATGGGGAGGGGGGAATGTTTGTTAAAAAATTTCAGGTTTATTGGCTCCATTCTAGACCTACCTAATTAGTATTTCTGTAAAGGACAAAGAATCTGAATTTTTAAAGAATTCCCATGTGATTCTTTGTACTTACTAAATTTTGAGAAATCCCTCTGTCGGGCGACTGGACAAACTAGAGTTTTTAAAAAAAAAGCAAGGGTCTTAATTTAAAGGAAAATGCCAAGAACAGGAGAATTATTGCCAATTCAGTCTCATACCTTCATAAGTACTAACTCTTTGCTACTCCAAGTGTGGTCTTGGGCCAGCTATATCAGCATCAACTGGGGACCTATTAGAAATATGGAACTTCAGGCCCTCCACCAGAACTACTAAATCACAATCTTCATATAACAAGATCCATTCAGGTTCCATGTATAGGCTTTTGCAGTAATTTTCTTTTTTAAAATATATATTTTATTGATTTTTTCACAGAGAGGAAGGGAGAGGGATAGAAAGTTAGAAACATTGATGAGAGAGAATCTTCAATCAGCTGCCTCTTGCACACCTCCCACTGGGGATGTACCCACAACCAAGGTATATGCCCTTGGCCGGAATCGAACCCGGGACCCTTCAGTCCACAGGCCCACGCTCTATCCACTGAGCCAAACTGGTTTCGGCTGCAATAATTTTCGATCAGTGTGCCGCAAGTATGTCTAAAATACCTGCAATACCTTACTTTAGTCAGGGGCACTGACCTCTTTTTGTCAGATTGTTAAATTAAAAAAGGACAACAGCCAACACAATGGCAACGGCCATCCAGTGGGAATAAATCAAAATTATATCTATTTTTGGTCAGATCAGCAAAAAATATATTTTTGGTGTCCCGCAGAATTTTAGTAATTAGTTTATGTTTTCCATGAGATGAAAAAGGTTGGAAATTGCTGGGCTCTTGGAATCCAGGTTATGGAATCACTTTGTAACACAGGTTCAAACTCAAATCAATCAGATCTTCTGTGGCATGTTCCCCTGGTAAAACTGTTGGATGAAGATCTAAAACCAATCAAAATACTAAAAACATCATCGACACCACTTTTATAGCAAACTTTTCACTTTCTGTCATTTGCAATAATTGTCTCCAATTAATATTGTTTGTTAAATATTTGTTGGATCCACTTCTCACCTCTCCCCTAGAGGTTAGTTTGGGTTTAGTCATGGATATCTCCCCACTCTCTTTGTGCTGGAGACAAGTGAGCATCATTTCCTCTAAGACACTGCATAGTCCAGAGACTCTCCATCAGCTCTGCTCTCAAAGAAGTTCCAAACTAAAGCAAAAAAAAAAATTATGTGTGGGCAAGACACCCTTCTATAGCTATAGGAATACCATGTCTAGACATATCAGATACCTGAATTTCAGTCCAAGGAAATACCATCTGAGAAACATGCAGTATCACAATCTGGCTATATTTTATGTTCCCTTTCCATCAGTCTGGGCTAAATTGTGTGTGTCACGTTTGGCAAGCATGGGTGAGCTAAATGGAGCTGTTAGCTGTCTTTCAACATATTTATCTGTTTCATTGCCTGCTCTAGGATGTCTTTGTGATCATTATATTGGGATCACAGATAATAGACCATTTGAAATCTTACTTCAATTAAAACTTAATCCTTAGATGTCAATAATAGTGTTTTATACAGAAGGTTACAATAAAAGCTGTGTCTTTTATGCATATCATTAAAACAAAACCAAAAAACACCAGGAATAAAAAAGTAGCCTCAACATTTTCCAAAACAAGAGGCTTGGCACTATGTCATAAACATTTGTCACTGTGGTAAAATTATGGTTATATTTCAATATCCTCTGCAAATTGACAGTCACATAAGATTTATGAGAAAAAAAATCACATGGAATGTATCATTTCGCCACTTTACATTCATCCCCTATTATTGTATAAGAGAGAATTGATTGCAAAAGATGCTTTTATTTCATAAAATTGAGAATATAATTTAAGATGATAAAGAATTAAGTCTTCTTGTTCATATTGTACACAAGGAAATACAAAAAAATAAAGTAACAGAATGTATGTGTGGCTGGAAGAACTGTTAAAGACTGGAGTGAAAAAAAAATGTTAGCAAGCCATGCATTTGGATGAACACTCAATCCATTATAGTGTATCAGGTAAACCATTTCACCAAAATAAATGTTTTGTGAAGGTGATGGCGATGAAATTTCTTCTCCTTCTGCCCATTTTATAACATCAATAGGATTAAAGGAGCTCTCTGTAGTTTATTCATCAATAGAATACTTTTGCTATCTGGGGCATCCATTTTTTCCTTCTTCTTATTAATAGTGCCCCAGTTTTGGTCTGGGTTTCAACTCCTTCACCATGAGGTCTAAGTGCTTCAATGAAAGCTATGCTTCTCTCCAGTCCAGGAAGTTATATATGGTTAGTTTAAGCCAATCAGTATGTCCAGTCCAAAAGGCCACAGTGTTTGGGTCAATGTGGGCATGTGAAGGAATTTTCCCCGAAAGATGTCAGGAGACTATCAGAGTTATTGCTTCTAGGTAAGAACTACTCCAAACTTCCTTGGAAGCCATTTAAAGAGACTCTCTCTTCCTGTTAGTCATATACAATGTGTCTGAAAGGTCAAACCTTATTACACCACATCACTTCCATAAACTATAAAGTCTCCGAAGGGAAGGGGGAGGGATGGAGTGAATTGTAAAAGGAAACAAAAAATAACTTGAGCAGAGTTATTAATAAACCTTATTAATACACTAGAGGCCCAAAGCTCAAAATTCATGCAAGTATAGGCATTCCTTCCTCAGGCTGCTGGCACCGGCTTCTCTCTGGCACCTGGAACTCGGGCTTCCCTCGCAGCCCCTGCTTTGTACAGAAGGGCATCCAATGTAATTAGCATATTGTGCTTTTATTATTATAGATTATTATAGATGCTAGATCACATATTGCCTCTGAACTTTTCATTTCATGAAACAATAAATTTCCCTTATCATTTAAGTCAACTAAGTCAACTTGAGTTGCATTTTCTGTCATTAGTAACCACATAGTCTTTATTGTGTGCTTACCATGAACAAATGACTTTTGCAAGAACTTTAAATATATTCTTTTATTTCATCTTCATGACAACCCTTTGAGTACCCTAAGGGGCACTGTTATCATCCCCATAATTAAGAGATGAAATTGAGTTACAAATAAATTAAGGAACTTGTAAGAAATTTTGAACAGATGGTAAGAGTTAAAACCAGATTCAAACATAGGCCCTCTGAATCCAGATTCATGCCCTTATACACTATGCTACCATACTTCATCCATTTCCCAATATCAAGTGAGACTATGGCAAAACATCCTAAATATGTTAATCCTGAAGATTTTTTATAGAATAATATCAGCATCTTATATTGACAAATCAGTAATATCCCTTCCTAAGTATTTCGGTCCTTCATGCCTGTGGCTAATTTATCCATTCAACATTTATTCAACAAGTGTAGTCAATAAGTATATATTGATTTCCAACTAAGTCTTAGGCATTGTTCTAAGTATCAAAGATATCATTTCTACTGTCATGGAACTTATATCTAATGGTAGAAACAGACAATGAACAAACAAATAATGTTGGGAAGTTGTAAATATTATCAAGAAAATTAAAGTAGGATAAAAAGATTTTCCAAAGAAGGCTATAAAAATCATGATTACTACAGGAACATTTAATGCAAATTCATCAATATAATGAAATTTTCCAAGGACAAAGAGTTAAAGATGAGAGTTGAGCAGGTGAAGAATTACTTCATTCTAGTCCACAACCAGACATTACCAGTTCAAGCAGATCAGTGACATCCCATCACTTAATATATTTTCTATCTCTGTTATATCCAAGTGTATATATCAGGAAAACTGGAATCCTCAGAATAGTGGAGAAGAAATTATAAAAGAGTATAATCAGTCAAGGAAGTTAATCATAGTAATATACACAATCTGATGATCAAGGCAAGAGGCCTTCAAGTAATGTCATCTTCTCCACAGGATTGGTTAAATTAGGTTTCTAGACATCAGATCATCTACCAGTGCCAAAGGTTAGCAGATGACCTGGTCAAGAACTGCCAGAGAAATAGGAGATAACTGAGTATTGATGGATAGGAGCAGCCAGCCAAGTATATATTTTCCAGGGAAAAAAAATCATAGAAGCAAAGTAGCAGCCAACACCAAATGCAGTATGATTTTGAACAAGACAATATATGCAATTTTATTTCCTTCTATATAACCAGCATCTAAACATAGAAAGCTATTATCATCAATTGGTTTAAGAGAAATACCTCTGGAAATGTATTTATTTTGTTTAATTATGAATGATATGTTGAAAGAAGTGTTCTGCATTGGTTAAAACCATTTATATTAAGCAATGATTAATAAGAGCAAATGAATTAAAAAATTAGCAAATAGCTTACTAATAAGTATAACTTGCTATATCTTTGAATCTTGTTCTAATTGAATATACTTTAAAAGAAATTAATAATAGTAGTTACTAATAGTTTAGTAAGACTATTGAAAATGAAGCAGGACCAGTTCTCTCCCAGTTGACCACATATTGACATACTTGACTGTTCAGATCACACATCCATAGCAAGACACCAAAGCAGCTTCTCCCAACTGCAAAGTACACAAAAAGGACATTGAAATAAAGTTGAAATTAACAAAATTGGCACTTCTAGAAAGTCCGAGTGATCCCACAGACTTCCTGTTCACCAACAAGAGATGAGATTTGGTTGTTACCCCAATTTTTATGCCATTTTCTCAATTCAAAATTGACTTAAGCCACAGTAAAGCATGTTGAGCCATCTACTTAAATTGGATGCCTCACCCATCATAAAAGTTAACCATTTTATGCCTGAGGTTATTTACACTGACCTACATAAGTCATGGGCCTGAATAATAGGTTCCAGGATTCTCACAACCCGGCTTTAATCTGCCACTGTGTATTAGGAATAGCCTTGCTTACAGAGTTTGTGGTTTTCTTCCTTTTTATTCCCCATGTAACCTGAAAACTGCCTTTTAGATCAGCAATGTGCCAGTAATTTTGAAGTAACCTGGCCCTAGGCAGGGGGGAGAAGAAGGCAATGTGTTTGTGGAATTTGTAATTTAATCATAAATCAGAGAAAGGTGTTCTTCGGTAGGCAAAGCATAAAGACCAGAGAAGGTGTGGCTCTCCCAACCTAAGGAGGGGTTTGTAGACAGTAGTAGGATTGGCTCTGAGAGCAAGTCCCATTGTGTGCTCACCTCCTGCTTCCCCCTACACACACACACACACACACACACACACACACACACCCTGGGCTTTGTGAAGGAGACGGTGCCCACAAAATAAATGAGGTCCCTGGGACAATGTGAGAATCGGACCCACTTTGCCTTTCTATTCTGTCCCATTCCTACACATCCACTCAGAGAAAGCAGACAGCTACACATTTTAAATAAGTAACTTGAAGAATTATGTGACATTGAGCCATCCTGCTCTAAAGAAGAAAAAAAAAGATAATTCTGTGGATTCTAAAAGCCAATGGTGGATTGTAATATAGGGAATTAGGCACTAAATTTCTATTAATTCATAAAATCTAAAATAGAATCCATTAAGGGTGGTTGGGTATTGGTGCAAAAGGAGATGTAAATTATCCATGATCATGCTTGAAATGCAAAACCTGATCGTGTTTGGCACCAGGCCAGCTACCATTAAAGTAATTATTTTTAATCATCAGCACTTGGTGACATGAATACTCATATTTGTTGATTTACTGAGAAAAGCACTTTATACTGTAAATAAAAAGGATGGGAAAATATACATTAGGATTTTAGAACAAATAATAATGACTATTCTCACTGTTCAAGTATTTTTCCTTTTACAATGCCATTTTAAAAAGTCTGTTTTCCACGTGACTCAGACCTGGGCCTGATATAAATGTCAGTGGGGGCAGGTGTGAGCTTATTTTTATGTCCTATTTTTTAATGGGATAGTTGGTTCTACTCTTAAATAAGGATTGGGGAAGAGAGCATTTCTGGTTATTCCTTTGGTGGTAAAGCCAAAGGAAAGGTAGCACGTGGCTGTTAAAATGCACCCTAAGAATTGCCATGGGCTCCCTCAGAAGCCTTGGGACAAATAACTACCTTCCTTCTGCTTCAGTTTGCCAGCTTCTGCTGGGATTTGAGAGGTGGCTGGTATTCGCCAGGGAAAAGGAGGCCAGAGTGGCATCCCAGGCAGGGCTCAGACACACGCAAAAGAATCTCTAGGGAGAAGCCCTGTGTGTGTAGGAGAGAGAAGTGTGGAGTGGAAGGAAACAAGGCTTCAAAGTGGATAGGCTGAGTAGCATGGATGAGCTTTTGCCCTGTCCACAGGGGTGAAGGTCATTTCCTAAATAAGTGGTTTTCAAACATAAGTACATTTTTAATTTATTTTAATTTATTTTTTAGATACATTTTTATTATTTTCAAGGAGGAAGGAAGAGAGATAGAAACACCAATGATGAGAGGGAATCATTGATTAGATGCCTCCTGCATGACCCCTACAGAGGATCGATCCCGCAACTCAAGCATGTGCCCTTGACTGGAATTGAACCCGGACCCTTTGATCCACAGGCTGATGCTCTGTCTACTGTGCCAAGCCGGCTAGGGCCATCAGTGCATTTAAAAATAAAACCACCTAGAGACAAAATGGCAGAAGAATAGATGGTTGGGTTCTGAGCTTTGTCCCGAAGCAGAAAGAGCGAGCAACTAAGGGTTGCGCTGGGAGTGTTTGTTTGTAATCTAAGAGACAGGCGAACTCCAGGAGAAAGTGGGGGTCTGCTGATCAGGGTGCTCCTAACAGGGAAGCACCCACGGTGGGGCTGGGCCCCCTCCCGGAGCTACCTACGGGCTTGGATGGGGAAACCTCACTATCTTTAAAGGAAAAGTAGATCTTGTCAGAGGCCTGAATACCCACAGCCACAGTGACCGCAGAGCAACTGTGAGCCCCAGAACTCTGGTCCCAGTCAGCACGAACACTTGGACTCAAAGGAGTGCTCCATCGCAAGATGAAAAGGTCAGATTTCCTGGAGATAGGGTGAGTCCCCGCAGCAGAAGACAGAAGTCCGCGTGTGCTGGGCACGTGGAAGATGGAGGAATGAGGCGGTGTTTACAAGGAGAAACCCTGCGCTGTTGGGCTGGTGTCACCCGTGATTGTGGACAGGGCTCCTAATAGGGGAGATATCTAAAGAGCAACACATTTTTATCTGACTTGGAGGAATATCAGGGGAATTACAGGGGAGTGCAGTTGGATTGGACTTGCCCCCTCTCCCCCCCCAAGATCAGTGTCAGAGATGGGGAAGAAGAAAAAAAAAAGCTAGAGAGGCTTTAGAGCCCTGGAAGTCAACCCAGAAACACTGCCACCCAGAGGCTAAATCACAGATAACCCTAGTGTAATAAAAAAAAAAAAATCAAAGCAAGGCCTGCTTAAAAATCAGGACCAGATTACAAAACTGAGGAGCAGTGAAATGCAGGGAACTGCAATACTGTCCAGACTGGGAAACAGGCGTGCCAAACAGAACGATAGAGGAAGTGAATGACCTTCACTACTGCAAATTTTATTTAATTTTTTTAACTTTTGTTTTTTATTTTCATTATTTGCAACATTTACTCAAGAAACTATTTCTTTTTTCCTCACTTGATTTTACCTTTTTAATTAATAAATATTTTATTTGTAATCAGCATTATTACTACTACTATTTTACCTTTTTATCTTATTTACTTTTGTTTATTTTTATTATTACTTTTCAAGTGTCATATTATTTTACTTCAGGATTAGTGTTCTACAGTCTATTTTTACCTTTCCTTCACCAACGCTTTATTCTATCTCAACCCTACCTTTGTGCCATCACTCTCTTCCTAACCTTTCCCCCTTCGGTGTCCTATTTATCTTAACCCTTTCCTGCTCTAGATTTTCCCTATTCATTCTGTTTACCCCCTCCTAAAATTTCACCTTACTTGTGCATATCTAATTTCCAACCCCCTGTTCCAAGCCCATACACACCTCCCTTTTCGCTGTCAAAAAAAGTCTTTCTATCCCTTTGTAGTTGTATGTTGAATGTTAACTATATCGAAGTGCTATGCTTTTTTGTGAGATTGTTTTGTTTATTCTTTTTGTTTATTGTATGTTTTTGTTAGCTGTGTTTTAGTTAGTTTTTACTTTTGCTTTCCCTTTCCTCGCTTAATATTAGTTGATGTTGTAAGTTGTATTAATCTCCAGATACTTGTTGCTGGCATTCGCTGTGATCAAGGGTTGTTCTATTAGACTTTCCTTTCCATATATATATAGTTAGTTCCTTGTTTCTCTCTCAGTATCATTCTAGTTTCTCTCTTCATTTTTCTCCCTCATTCTCCCAATTGCTAAACATGAGATATTTGGTCCACTGATTCTGAAAGAAATGGAGTCACAAGAAATTCACCAGGAAATTCAGGAATTGGATTGTTATGATGATGTTCCAGAAGATGATGACATGATTGTCATTGAATAAATGAGTAAATTCTTGATTCTGTAGGATTCACAGTCTGTCTGGTTTGTGTTGACAACTACCGTTACTACCATACCGTATACAGGTAATAAGTTTCCTTTATTTTCATTTAACCATAAATGTGTATCGTATTCTTCTTCATGGAAAAATAAGACATCCCATGAAAATAAGACCTAGAGCATCTTTGGGAGCAAAAATTAATATAAGACACTGTCTTATTTTCGAGGAAACAGGGTAGATCACCAACTTACACCATACACAAAAATAAACTCAAAATGGATAAAGGACTTAAACATAAGACAGGAAACCAAAAAAATACTAGAGGCATCCACAGGCAGCAAAATCTCAGACATATGCCAAAAGAACTTCTTCACTGATACTGCCCCTATGGCAATGGAAGCTAAAGAGAAAATAAACTAATGGGACTACATCAAAATAAAAAGCTTTTTTACAGCAAAAGAAACCATCAAAAAAAAAAAAAAAACCAACAAGAAAGCCCACTGTATGGGAGAACATATTTGCATATGTTATCACTGATAAAGGTTTAATCTCCAACATTTACAGACAGCTTACACAACTTAATAAAAGGAAGATAAATGAGCCCAGTTAAAAAATGGGCAATGGACCTAAATAGAATCTTTTCAAAAGAAATCAGAAGGAAGGCCAAGAGGCACATGAAAACATGCTCAAAGTCAATAATTACCTGAGGGATGCAAATCAAAACAACAATGGGATACCATCTCACATCTGTCAGAATGGCTATCATTAACAAATCAGCAAACAACAAGTGCTGGTGAGGATATGGAGAAAAAGGAACCCTTATGCACTGCTGGTGGGAATGCAGACTGATGCAACCACTGTGGAGAACAGTATGGAGTTTTCTCAAAAAACTGAAAATGGAACTCCCATTTGACCCAGTAATCCCACTCCTAGGAATATATCCTAAGAAACTAGGAACACCAATCAAAAAAGATATATTCACCCCTATGTTAATAGCAGCACAATCTACAATATCTAGGATTTGGAAACAACCTAGGTGCCGGTCAACCAATGATTGGATCAAAAAACTATGGTACATCTACACAGTGGAATACTATGCTGCCACAAAAAGGGAATTCTTATCATTTGCAGCAACCTGGATGGAATTGGAGAACATTATGCTGAGTGAAATAAGCCAGTCAATGAAAGAAAAACACCACATGATCTCACTCATTTATGGATAATAAGGAACATTATAAACTGATGAACAAAAAGATAGATACAGAGACATAAAGAAACAAACAGACTGTTAAATTACAGTGGGGAGGGTAGGAAGATATGGGGGAGATAAGAGATCAACTGAAGGACTTGTATACATGCATATAAGCATAAATAATGGAGGAAAAACTATGGGGAGGGAGGACATGTATGGGAGTGGGGGGATGGGGATTGGTAGGGTATGTACACATATAATACCTTAATAAAAAATATAAATAAGATAAAATCACCTAACTTGCTTAAAAATGCAAAATTAGGTCTTACCAGCTCCCCTTCCTCCCAAAATTCAGATTTCATTGTCCCAGAGCAGGGCGCAGAACACTGCAATTTAACCAGCCGGATCTTGTACCATCTCCCACAACCCTTCACTTACTTTGAGGTTGATGGTCTCCCATTAGGCAGCCCTATTGGGCATCACGAGGAACCCCAGAGGATTTAGAACAGAATAGCAGTCATTTTGTTGGCAATCTGGAAACAGACTGCAAGGGGAAAGACTGCAGGCAGGGAGAGCCATGGCTGTGGAACCTACTAGTAATTCTTGCTGTAGTGCTGGGGGTGAGATGTGAGAAGAACACTGAGAGACATCGGTCAGGGAAGTTTGAGAGGCTATGAGGGTAGACACACAGGTGACCAGGAAGGAGTGACATGAGTACTTCTGGCGCAGGTGGCTGGGGAGGTGACAGCGACTCGTGCTGTCAATTACAAGGAGGGCTTCTTTTCTTATGTGTTCTGTGGGTGAGCTGGGTTGGGAAGGAACACTTTGGTGGGATTGGGAAGGACTGTACTTGTTGGACAAATGTCATTTGAATCATCCATGGAACAACTCAATGGGAGGCATGAGGTAAATTGGAAGTTCAGAAAGATGAGGGGAGCTTGAGGAACAAAAAGTTGAGAGTCATCTGTTTAAAATCAGAAAATCAATCCTGGGAGAAATGTGTGAGAGGGTGGGTTTTTCATACAAAAAGAAAAGATTGCAACAAACCCACTAGCTCCTCCTGCCTCGTGAAAACGCTTCTTTTTTTCTCTCTCTTCTTTCTATCACCTTCCTCTCTGTGAGCCCTATAAAGCTTAATATTAGCAATATGAAGCACACAGAAATCTGTTCATTTTGATAGGAATGTAATTCAATAAAGAACCATGCCATTAATTTCTCAACCCCCCAAAGTGCCTGGAAACTCTTTCCATATAACTCAATCTAAAAACTTTTTCTTCAGTTTACTCTCTTTTTCTTAACTACTCATATTTGAGATAAATGCTTTTTTGGATTTTTATTTGTTTTGATGTGTCTAATTGCTGGTACTATTTTTCTACAATCTTCCTGGGCTTTTTCTCTTCTCAAATTACCATTTTTATCTCACTAATTTCTAAAGCTTTTGGTTGTTGTTGTTGTTTACCATTACAACTATATTGTTATGGGTTTTTTTTTGTGTGTGTTTTTTTATTCAATTAGGCACAATTATATGGGCTAGCCTGGAAACTTATCAGATGTTGTAAATTTTATGCAGAACCATGTTCCAAAAAAATGTGTTTTTGGAACACAAATAAATTGTAATTGGTGGCTGCCAGCATTTGGGAGTATCATCATGTACTATTTTTAAAATAACATAATGTTATTGTCCACAAACTAAAAGGGTTGTGTTTTTTTAAAAACACACACAAAATATTGTTTTTTAGGAAAAGCAGCTTGATTTCATAGGAATATAATGCCTCATTAAGAAAACATATTTGTACAAAAATGGCTGAGAAATGCAAGCATATAATTTAACCAGAGGATGTTAATATTGCAAAGAAAACTCTACCTGTATTTTCCCACATGTGAAAACAGCATGGCCAAAGTCTGAGGAACAGGCCCCAGGGACCTAAGGTGAGCTCTATTCTTTTTTTAAAAAATATTTTATTGACTTTTTTACAGAGAGGAAAAGAGAGGGATAGAGAGTTAGAAACATCGATGAGAGAGAATCATCCATTAGCTGCCTCTTGCACATCCCCTACTGAGGATGTGCCGGCAACCAAGGTACATGCCCTTGACTGGAATCGAACCTGGGACCTTTCAGTCTGCAGGCCAACGCTCTATCCACTGAGGCAAACCTGTTTCGGTGGGAGCTCTATTCTTATGGCTCCCACTAAGTCCTTAGAATACTGTCCTCAAATCATTCTATCAAAAATACTGGCCCTAGCCAATTTGGCTCAGTGGATAGAGCGTTGGCCTACAGACTGAGGGGTCCCGGGTTTGATTCCGGGCAAGGGCATATGCCCGGGCTGTGGGCTCAATCCCCAGTGGGGGGTGTGCAGGAGGCAGCCAATCAATGGTTCTCTCTCATTATTGATGTTTCTCTCTCTCTCTCTCTCTCTCTCTCTCTCTCTCTCTCTCTCCCTTCCTTTCTGAAGTCAATAAAAAGATACTTTTTTTTTTTTAAATACTGGATCCTTACTCTTTAATCCCCAGCAGAGCCCCTGGGACCATGATAAGAAAGAAAGGGGACTTATACCTAGAAAAGTACAATAAGCTTATTTTTTATCTTTTCATTCTCAAGTTGTTGGGCAAGGAGCCAGAACTGATGGGGGTGTTCAAAAGAGAGGTTTGGGATTGAGGTAGGAGATGGTATTGAGGGGGGATGGGTTTTCTGAAAGGGCAGCACAGACTTGCCCTTTCAGAAGTCAGCTCTTCTCATAATTTAGCCAACTTCTTTCTATGAGCTAAGTTACCATCATTTGCCTCTGTACCAAGATCTGTGCTGTCTTTGGACTCATACATATTAACTAGCCCAAATGTGTTGCACGTATGGCTTCCCATTCTGATTGAAAAATGAATCTGATACCATATGTTAATTTCAAATATAACCCCGTGTATTGATTTTAACTACACACTCTACATGGCAAAAACACAAGTAACTCCCTCTTTTTTGCTGAGCATGAGCTGAGCTTGATAATGCCTGTGTATGGCCGTGTCTCTGAAAAGAGTGGTGCTGCGGAAAGAGCTGGCCAGTGGTTTCTCCTTGGCTTTCGGGTAATGTGTATGGAGGGTGGGGATGTGGCCTGAATATACCTGTTTTATTCTAAGGCAGCTACATAAACGAGCACAAGCCTTCTGCCTTGGAAGGAGTTCATAATAGAATCCTATATAATAAAAGGCCAGGGACCATAAATGTAATGACTGGAATGACCGCTTGACCAGTCGCCATGAGTTGCATTGACCACCTCTCAGTCGCTCCCCTCTACCACCTCTTCCACCTCTACACCCAACCATAGGCAAACGGAACCACAGAGAAGCGGGTGGGTAGTGGCGGGATTGGGGACTGACTGGGGACTGACCTCTTGGTCAGGGACTGGGGACTGACTGGGGCAGGACTGGGGACTGACCTCTTGGTCCCTCTCCTGAGCCCACAGGCTCTGATGGATCAGCGATGGTGAACAAGGGAACTTTGGTGGGTGGCGGGAGGACCAGGCTGGCTGCCAGGCTGTTGGGATCCCCAGTTCATCCCCGGCTGCTCAGGGGCTCAAGCTGGCAGGAAAGCAGGCGCTGACGACTTCGCCTCTATGTATGTGCACCAGCTCACGTGGGTTCCACTGCTGCTGCTATGGCTGTGGCACTGACAGAAGCTGCAGGGTGCACCTGTGACCTACCCTCCCTGCCAGTGGAGGCAGCATTCCTACTGGGGACAGGTGAGCAGGCAGAAGATGGCCCTGGTTGCAGGTTAGGCCTAGGAACCCTACCTGCATGATTCCGTGCTCTGGGCCTCTAGTTACATCATAAGTGGAGAGAGCGACATCAATTCTTTGCTTTATTTTATAATGATATAACTTCTATTTTAAATGTTTTATGTACTCTTATTTTGGAGACCTTCTCAAATTTTATGGTAGATCTTTTATTCCCCCAACATATCTTTGAGATGTAGCCGGCAATTTTACACAGTTAAACATTATACTTCTATTATAATAAACTAGGAATTAGATTGCTTTATCAAAGAATCTTAACAAAAATCTTCCTCCCTTCCCCATCATATCAGTCTCTTTTCTCCTTCCCCTGTCTTTTCATGTTTCTCTTTTTCTCTTGTTTTCAGGGTGAGTGTATGTGTGTGTGTGTGTGTGTGTGTGTGTGTGTGTGTTGAAAAACCAAAACGGACTTGCCAGGAATTTTCAGCTGTCAGATTTATTAAGGTATAATTTACACACAATAAAATTCAGATTTTCTGGACATACATTCAATTGCATTTTGGAAATATATACAGTCATGTATATAAGATACAGAGTATTTAAATCACCCCCAAATTTTTCTTTGGAGTCAATTCCTTCTCCTCACCCTCCAGCCTCAACTTATCTGTTTTCAGTTCCATAGTTTTGCCTTTCCCACATTGCCATGCAGATGGAATCACACAGTATTTAGACCTCTGAACCTGACTTCTTTCACTCAGCGCGCTTCTGAGACTCACCTGTGTTGTTCTCCTTTATACAGACAAGCACAGTTCCATTTATTTATCCATTGATGGACATTTGGGTTGCTTCTAGTTTTTGGAATTTATGAATAAAGCTTCTATAAACATTTGCATTCACATCTTTGTGTGCATAGCTTTTCAAGACATTTAATATATGAGGCCGTTATTAAACCGATTGTTAGTGTGTTGGGAAAATTATGATTTTAGTACCCTACTTTTTAAAATGTTCAACTTGTTTGACTTTTTTTATTCATCGTTAGAGGTTTTTCTCTCGAGTTTTCCTAGTAGAAAGGAATATAATCTGAAAAGAGTGATAATTTTGACTCTTGCTTCTATCCCCACTTCATCACAGTTGTCCTGAAATACGTTAGCCTCACATTGATGCAAGGGCTTTTGACTGCTTCTCCCTACTCCTACTACTTCTCAGTCTAGTCTATCTTACATATTGCTGACAAAGCTAATGGTTTCTCTGTTCCACACTACCAGAATCCTTCCTTTTTTATTCATTAGTTTATTTGTAAAACCCTAAGGAGTGCCCAGCCTGTGCCAAGCAAAACTAGTAGTGAGCAAAACTGGTATGACTCCTGCCCTATGAGCCTTCCATCTACATGGAAGAGTGACAGATGTTAAACATTCCAACCAACAAACAAGTATATTATTATAAATGGTAGTGAGTGCTTAATGGAAAAGACCAGGCACGATGAGCAGTGAATTCTAGGTCAGAGAAGCCCCTCAGAGGATGTGACCTTTGGACTGTGACAAGCAGGATGAATGGGATTTGGCCAGAGGAAGAGCCTGGGAGTCTTTCTGGAAGATGGAAAGCAGTACAAAGACCCCAAGGCAGAAAAGAGTGGTGCTTTTGGGAAACTGGAGAAAGGTCAGTGTGCCTACAGGGTGGTGAGTCAGGAGGTGGGCGGTGAGAGGCTGGGCTGCCAATTAAGCTTGATGCCAGTCACCTCAAAGATTTCGAGTTTTATTTTAAGTACAATGAAAGCCATGGAAGGTTTTTAAGGGTGGGAATAACATGATGTCGATGTCATTTCAAGAGGGTCTCTCCGCTCCTGAATTTACCCATCATTTGGTTTTGTGACAAGGAGGATGGTCAAGTAAAAAACTTGAAGAATATTAACATTTAATGGGGAAGCAGTAGAAGAATCTACAAAGTAAGAGTGAGAAACAGTCTTGGTCTGAAAAGGAAAAGGCTTACAGTGGGAAAACTTTCCATCTAAAATTGGTGAGCAATAAAATCCCCCAAGGCCTCAGTCAAATGCCACTTTCCTAAAAAGCCTCTTATAATTATCCCAAAGTTTCTATTAATAAGATTTCTAGCCTTCACTGATGCACCCTTCCCCATAAAACTAAGCATTTGCCCTTAACTACATTACTTGCTTGTATTGCTCTCTTAGGGTCTCTTACTGTGTCTAACACTTGGCTCCCCAGTGAATTTATAAATTTATAAAGTCAGGCTCCATATTTCTCATCCTTTGGTTTTTCTCACAAATCTTACATAATAATAATTTTGTAGCAGAAACTCAACAAATAATAGTTGGTTGGATATGGGTTGCTTTCAAAATAGAAAGAGTTGGTGCTTTAAGGAAAATACCAGGTTTGGTTTTATATTTAAGCTCCTGGTACATCAATTGTTTAGCCAGCTTCTCATCAATAGCCTGGCCATCCTTCCCCTCTTACTGCCCTTCCCACAAATCTATTTTCCTTTGGCAATCTCATGTAACCCTAGAACCAATCCATCCTACCACACGTGAAGTTCCTGTCAAGTGTTCCACTTTCTATTCAATGACTTCTCTTATTTCCTACATATTTATCCTAATGCATTGTCCTTTGGACCCCAAGAATTATCTAATGGTTTTCGCAGAAGGTGTGCATAAATGTAGTCTCCTTCAATTTAACCATAATAGTACTTAGTATGTCTTCAAAAACTGCTTTCAGACAACAACTAATCCCCTGCTCTTTAAAAGAACTCCTGCTAAAGAGTTAAGCAACTGAATCTCACTGGGAAGTTGGAGAGACTGAATCCGTGAGTTAAGCACTGACGAGCATCCCTGAGGAAGCCACTGCGTCAGACTCTGTGAGGGTTCCAACCGCTGAGCTCCTCCTGTCAGGCTCACTTCATCCCTCACCACCTGCAATCATTTTGACCGACTCCACATTAGATACAAAACACAATGCAATAGGAGTCCATGCCAAGAGTTTTCCATTAGGAAACTTCCAATGGAGGAATTCCCTCCTTTTTTTTAGTGGCGAATTTACCCTTGCCAGAGTATAAAGTGGCCCTTGCCTAATGAGCACTTGTAGAAATAGAATGTCATGTCTCATGGCATGAAAATTAATGCACATGTTGAGGAATTTGCTTACCCTCCTATAATTGTTTCATGGTATTCATACTTCCAAACTTGAGAATAGAAAGAAGCTCTTGCTGCTTCATAGACTTTACAGGCTAACAAATTACTTCCATATTCTCTACCATTCAAGAGTAAAAAGCATCGTCTTGCATAATAAGGTAAGCTTACATAAAACACAAAAAATACCTTTTTGGAATACAGCACTCCTGTAAAGAATGAACCAGAAAAGGTAGCTAGCCCTCTGAATAATTTGTAAATATAAAATAGGAAAGACATGTATTAAACATAAGCCTAACCTTTCAAATAAATTCCATTTTACGGTATACCCACAGCAGCTGGTAACCTCTGACATTCTTATCTTCTAAACTTTTTGTTTTCTATCCATCTGTTAAGTATTAAACAATGTCAGTTCTTCCTTTCCCAACTCTAGATCTACCCCCATCACACTAGACTAAATAGAACTAAATTCAATTACTACATTAAGATATATTCTGCCTTACTGAAGAACAAAATGTGTCCTTTTTACCTTAAATCAAAAGGCATGCTTGAACTATGCCCCTTCTGATAACTGCAGCTTCTGAGATGAAGAGGGAAAGCAGGAGCAACGTGCATTTCTTATGTGTTTCCTATGAAATTTGTTCTTAGGAGCTTAAATCTGTCACCCATGAAGTCATCAAAAGTAGCCTACGAATGCTCCTATTTTGACCATATTCACACTATGTGAAATCTAAGGCAGCAAACTTGGAAAGTGCTGGGACACAGTTTGAAGATCCCCACAGGGACATCTTAGGAATAAAAGCTTTTTATAGAAGAATGTCACTCTTCTGGCCAATGATAGTATAGAAGAATGTCACTCTTCTGGCCAATGTCACTCTTCTGGCCAATGACAGTAACCCTAACCCTAACCCTAACCCTGATGCATGACCCAGGAGAGAGTGGACAGATTATAGAGAGAGGGAAGGAAAAGGATGGACTCAGCTCTAGCCAGTACCCATCAAGCATGAGAAGATAAGACCCTGCCCTATGTGAGCCAAGGGGAGGGAAGAAAGTGCTCTGCCCAATCCTCTTCCACATCGCCTGTCAGTGACCCAGTAGAGTCATTGCTCCAAGAAAAGGCACTGCTAGACCTTCATAATGGAAATCCTTAACAGGAATAAGCTACAATTGCTCATAAGCGACAATAATCTACCAAATACGGTTCTTGCTCTTTGGGGGTCACCAAGTTGTCCCACCCCAAGTCATGACAGAAGCTACAAATGGACGAGCCAGGGATGAGGGCATTCACCTGTGGGCTAACCGTTGGGGTTGTGTGCTATATGGGTGGGAAGGAATGGTGTTTTTAGATATCACCGATGAAATGCAAACAAAAAACAGTTGCCTTTTAAATAATTCTTTTAAAATAAAATAAAAGCAGGATTATACATGGCAAAAAAATCATGAAAGTAGTACCAACATGCCTGAAGTGTGGGAAACACTGACATTAAGAAAAATGGTACACTGGAAGGTGGCATAGGCTTACCTTTTGCTTTCTGTCCAATGACCCTTACACACCTTTCTCCAGGGAAGATCTCAGATATTTGAACTGGGAGCTGGAGCTCCTACTCAGTTCTATGGACACCTAAGAGATGTCCTCCTCCACTCACCTTACCCCAGCATTGGTACCCTCCCGAATCTAGGCCAGAAGACAACAAACGTCTCTTGAGCCAAGGGGCTCAGTCCTAATAGAAGATCCCATAACTGCTCACACACGAAATAAGATACAGTGGGCATCGTCTTGTGTGAAAATGCCCGTGGGCAAGAATGCCCAGCAAGGACTCTCTTTTGTGAGGAGACTAAGCCCCTCGGTCAAGGACCGTGTTTTGCCGGCCCACCAGGGTCACGGTCAACTTGGAACCACCACAGGGTGTGTGTAGAACAGGACGGTTGCAGGAGGCAGAGTGCAGACACCCCCTGGGTCCCTGAACCACCAGACTCCTGATGGTGATCAGAGCACCAAGAAGGGACTAATTTAAAAACCAAACAATGTGGTAATTGCCCCTGGTCACCAGGTTGCCTTGCTTTGGAAGGCCGCTGTTTCCGATTAGCGGGGCCTGGATCTGATGAGGACTAACAAAGTGTAACGAATGATCAAAGCGGCAGTTACCACAGTGCGGGTGCCCAGTGATTGATCTGGATGACATAATAATGGCAACCAATGAGGTGAGGCCGTGGTGGTCCCTCCAGGTAAGGATGGTGGCGGGCCCCTGGGCAGGTCAAGACTTTTCACTGTTTGGGGAAGAGAAGGTCATAGGGTGGAAGCAGAGGCACGTGGAAAGGAAAAAATGAAGCATTAACACCTGAAATTTGGGAGGGGAAGAGAGAGGGTCAGCCATGGCTGAAAATGAGATCCTTGGTCCGAGATGGAGATAAAGATTGTGAACCCTGGAATATCGCTAACCCAACTTTTCTTGTGTCGCACCGAATCATTCATAATGAAGAAAACTCAGCTCTCTGTAAATAATTTAAATTTCAAAAGGGCTCATTTAAAAGTTATTTTTGATAGTCATGTTTTCTGATTAGCACAGAAATTACCCTTTATAAAAATAAAAGCAGGTTCCCAAATGGATACTTGCACGCCCATGTGTATAGCAGCACTATTTACAGAAGCCAGAAGTGGAAACATCCCAAGTTGCCCACTAATGGATGAGTGACTAAACAAAATGTGGTATGTACATAGAATGGAATGTTACTCAGTCTAAAAAAGGAAAGAAATCCTGTCACCGGTTACAACGTGGTTGAACTTTGGAGTCATTCTGCTAAATGAAATAGCTAGTCACAAAAAGACAAATACTGTGTGATTCCATTTATATGAGGTAGCTACAGTGGTCAAATTCATACAACAGAAAGTAGAATGGTAGTTACCAGGGCATGGGAGAGGAGGAAAGGAAAGTTGTTGTTTAATGGGTATAGAGTTTCAGTTTTGCAAAATGAAAAGTAATGCAGGTCTCTTTCACAACAATGTAAATATACTAACATGAGTGAATTATACATTTAAAAAATGGTTAAGCCCAGCCAGTGTGGCTCAGTGGTTGAGCAATGACCTATGAACCAGGGTGTCAGGTTTCATTTCAGTCAGGTCACATCCCGGATTGCAGGCTTGATCCTCAGTAGGGGCTTGCAGGAGGCAGCCAATCAATGATTCTCTGTCATCATTGATCTCTCTCTCTCTCTCTCTCTCTCTCTCTCTCTCTCTCTCTCTCTCTCTCTCCTTTCCTCTCTGAAATCAATAAAAAATTTTATTTTAAAAAAATAGTGAAGATGGTAAATATTTATGTTTTTTAAACCACAATAAAAAGAATAGAGCCTGACAGACTTACTATTTGGATAAAAATAATTTTTCAATAATATTATAAATTTTCTGCTTTTCAAGTAGTATGTGCCAAATCTAAGTTGACTCCTTTTTCTGAAGTTCAGATGTTATTCGGGGGGGGGGGGGGGAAGGAATAGAATAGTCTTGACTTCAAAGCCCATTGAGGTGGGTTGTGGTATTTGCCCCGAGACAAGTGGCCCCGGAATGATGAATATCTGTGGTTCTAAGGTCTTGTGGGTTTTATGCTGCTTTTGTTGTCAGGCTCTCAACTCTCACTTCTTTTCTGTGGGCCAGTCTCTTACCTCCTCCAAAACTGTCCAGGAAATGAGGAACTGTGTTAAATACCATTAATCCACGTTTTGCATTAAAAAAGGATGAAAATATGCAGACTCGGGACACAAAGGTCCCACTAATCACCTGAGTTTCAGTACCTGGTCTTGGGTACTCCTGCTTTTCTCTTCTCTGCTTACCACTGCCCATCTTTCTGCCTTATTGGCATGGGAACTCTTTAAGCATCGGAACTGTGGATGGGGGAGGCAGAGAATGTGAGATCCTCCCTTCCCCCAACTGGTGGGCAGAGTTATGACATTACTGGCATCTGCCACAGAGACATCCCCAAGACATTGAACACCAATCAGTGTGCCGAAGTGTCCTGGAGCCCACCCCTTCCTGTTCCACCCTGGGTTCAACCCTGTCCTGTTCCTCCCTTCAAAAGGCTCCCCCAGCCCTCCACGTGCTGCTCTCTCCATCTCCATCTCTGGAGGCAGCCTGGCTGGGTCGTTTCTCCTCTCCCCACTCCTTCAATTCTGATTTCTCTACCTCCGTAATGAGTCCCGCTCATTACTGGGGAATAAACCTTACTTTAATATATCTTGGTGGTCTCTGACTGGTTTCCTGAGTCTCAAACCTTACAGAGGTTACTATCAATATGACTAAAAAAATCTTAGACATACTTATGATCAACTCTAAGGTTCCTTCTCTCAAAATTAAGAGACTCTGGGACTAACATAAATCCATCTTCTAAAAGAAGACTGACCAGCTTTCTTCAGCAAAGAATGGATGTTATTCATATTTCTAGTCTTTGATGCTACTTTTTTTCTTGCTGAATAAGAAAAAAAAAATTATTCTACCCATGAAGGTAAAAGACTGTTTTTTTTTTTAAGGCTATATTCTCAAGAACTCTACTGATCTTCCGTTATGCACAGTGGAGAAAAATGAGGTGTCCCTCCTTCTCCACCAAGCCTACTGCTGGCTGGCTCTACAGGCTGAAGGTCTCTGTAGAATTTTATTTGTGAGCCTCAGGACCCCAGGCATTTCATGCCACAGCTTTTTTTTATATAAATATATTTTATTGATATTTTACAGAGAGGAAGGAGAGGGATAGAGAGCTAGAAACGTCGATGAGAGAGAAACATCAACAAGCTGCCTCCTGCACACCCTCCACTGGGGATTTGCCCTCAACCAATGTACATGCCCTTGGCCAGAATCGAACCCGGGACCTTTCAGTCCGCAGGCCGACGCTCTACCACTGAGCTAAACAGGTTTCAGCTCATGCCACAGCTTTCGTACTCTGCTTCTGCTCGGGGCTGAAGGCAGGACCCTCTTGCTCATTTCCATACGGAGGCTGCAGACCCAGGCCAGGGGAGAAGGGAAAGAGTACATGAAGGCAGGAGGAGAAATGGACAGCTACATGCCAATGGGCAGCGCATGTTGGTCACAGTCTCACCTCCCCACCACATGGTCACAGAGTGGCCCAAGCTCTTTGCTGGAGGGTGGCCCAGCAGCCACATGGCGTGGGGACAGGGGCTGAGTAGAGTGGGAGGACCAGGTGTGAACCCTCCTTCCACCCCTCACTAGCTCTGTGACACCTTTCAAGATCCTCTCTGAGCCCCCATTTCTCCACCCCATTGTGTTGAAACGGGGGAATAGTCACCTTCCTGCACCCCCCCCCCCAAGTTTACCATAAGGATCCACTAGACTAGAGCATAGCTGTGAAAATGGGCTTCAGTGTGTGAGGTTCAGACACACATGCAAATGGAGAGGCCACTGCTGATTACCATTTGGCAGATGCAAAGCCCTGTGCTGTTGACACAATTGTCCTTTACAGCCCTCGGCTATTTGGACTTTGCTGACCAACAGGGAAAAGGTGGGGAACATTTGCCTCTCCCTTCAGTTTTGAACCAAAGTTTCAAAGGTTTTTCAGGAAAACTTGCAAAACCACGGGTTGTCTCAGGTTTTGCATATCTCTTGTCCACATTGGCCATTTTCCCCCAGCACCTCTCAGGCTCCCCTGACCTTTCTCTGACCTCTGTCTCCCCACCAGCCTTCTTTCAAAGCAAACCAATCGGTAAGCCGGCATCATTTCTCTTTTGAAATCATCCTAATGCAGTTTCCAGGAGACCGGCGCAGCTCTGGTGCCGCACCTTGAACCAGGGCGATACCAGGCTCGCTGCCATCACCCAGGTCGCAAGCAGCCTCTGATGTCAGCTCAGGTGTTCCCCCGAACAGTCTCTCATTGTCACACTCTATTCCTGCCGGGTCTTGGAAAAGCATTAGTAGCAACAACATATTTTCCAGAGCTCCAAGATTTTTCTTCCCGGCGACTTTTAAACCTCTCCGAGCCTCCCTGTTCCATCAGCGCCCACCCTTGGAGGCTCCAAGCGTATTCAACTTAATTGGCCCTAATTTTTTTTTAACTGATCAGTAGTTAACAGTAGAACTTCAACTCCGAGGCTCCTCCCTCCCGCCCCCCACAACTGCCTGTGTGTCCAAGGTTGTCCCATCAAGATGGAAAAATACCTCTAATTGTTTCCAGACAATACATGACCCTCTGGCTCTGGGTGAGAATACGTACAACTTACATTTTCACAAAGCACCTCGGGGAGGCCCGTGGGAGATTCCTGTAAGCGGCTTCTTTGTCCAGTAGAGTCCACTGGAAAACGAAACCCAGTTTCAAGGCTGTGCCAGGAGCTTTCACTTTCCCGAGATTATTCCTACATGAGCGGCTATAGCAGGTTTTATTTATTCCCAACAAACAGCATTTCTTTTCAAATCTTACTAGGTTTTTTTTCTTGGCCTCAGGTATCAGAAAGCAAATATCTGGGCCCAGAGGAAGTGGTGACAATTGGGCACTGGAATATGGCACAACAAATAATCTGCATGGTGGTCTTTTTCTGTCCCTAGGCATCTCTCCCTGCTCAAGAGATTCACTTTCTGGGCCCGGAATCCTGTGGCTAAGAGATTCATTCATTTGTTTGTAGAAGGTTCACTAGTTTTGACTCCCTACTTTTGAGAACTTGCACAATTTGAATACACATACAATTATTGACAGTTAATACCGTAGTCAAACTCTGAATAACCAAATCGCCCAACCGTCAGAATGAGACTCTGGATTAGAAATTGGGGAAGGACTCCCTGGGGGAGGAAGAGAAGAGAGGACAGAGAGGGGTCATACCTACACTGATTCACACCCTGCACGTGCCAGGCACCTTCTATGATCTACGGCCCGTCATCTTCCTGACATCCCAATGAGTGAGGAGGAGACGGATTCAAAATGGCTGAGAAACTTGCTCAGGCTCACACAGAGAGTACTTACTTTAACCTTGGGAATACATGCAAATTTAATTGTAAATATTTTTCTTTCAGTCAATCTGTGTCTCTTGTGTTAGATATTAAGTGTTTTTGGGGGGTTTGTTTGTGTTTATTTTGTAATGGATATTAAGCTAATAGTTCCCCTTTATTTGTGGTTTTTCTTTCTATGGTTTCAGTTACCCACAGTGGTTCAAAATATTAAACAAAAAATTCCAGAAGTTATCAATTCTTAAGTTAATTCCAGAAATGAACAATCCTCACCTTTTAAATTGTGCATCATCCCGAGTAGCAAGATGAAATCTAGCACCATCCTGCTCCGTCCAGCTCAGGACATGAATCATCCCTTGTCCAGTGTGCCTATGTTGTATCTATATCTCATCCTTTAGTCATTTACTGGCTCTCTGGGTTATCAGGTCAACTGTCTCAGTACCACAGTGCTTGGGTTCAAATAACCCTATTTTACTTAATAATGGTCCCAAAACCTAAGAGTAGTGATGCCGGCTTTTGGATACGCTAAAGAGAAGCAGTAGAAGCCATAGATTGCTTTCTTATTACATACAGTACTAAAGGCCTGGTGCATGAATTCGTGCACGGGTGGGGTCCCTCTACCTGGCCAGCAATTGAGGCGGCAGGAGGTTGGCCAAGGGCATGGGCCACAGGAGGTTGGCCATGGGAGGAAAGGCCATGGGAAGTTGGCTGTGGGAGCACACTGACTACCAGGAGGCAGCTCCTGCATTGAGCATCTGCCCTCTGGTGGTCAGTGCACATCATAGTGCCTGATCAACTGGTTATTTCGATTGTAACCATCATTTAGGCTTTTATATATATAGTTAAAAAGATATTTAGAGAGAGACCACATTGACATAATTTTTATTACATGATAGTTTTAATTGTTCTATTTTACTATTAGTTATTGTTGCTCATCACTTATTGTGCCTATTGATAAATTAAACTTTATCATAGGTATGTATACAGTATAAGAAAAAACAGTATATATGGAGGTCAGTACTAGCTGAGGTTTCAGACACTCACTGGGGGTCTTAGAACATATCCCCCATGAATAAGGGGGGACTTCTCATTATATATTGAAGAAGTTATTATATATTGAATATTATATATGTCATATAATATTGAATACATACAAAGTGGTGCAAAAGTAAGTTTGCAGTTGTTTGTATGGAAAATAATATAATTAATAATAACACAAGAATGAACTCTGTTTTGCATACTCACAGCTGCAAACCTACTTTATTTTTTATTTTTTAAAATTTTATTGTTTAAGGTATTACAAATAGTAGTACATATGTTTCTTTTTTTTTCTCCACTGACCTCCTCCCACCCCTGGCTTCCCCTTCCCCCAGCACTTGCCCTCATCCCCCCACCCCCAGTGTCTTGAGAGTGTTGGTTGTGCTTATATGCATGCATACAAGTCCTTCGGTTAATCTCTTACCCTCCTATCCCCCCCCCACCTCCCCACTGTAGTTTGACAGTCTGTTTGATGCTTCTTTGCCTCTGTCTATTTTTGTTCAACAGTTTGTAATGTTCTTTATGTATCCATATATGAATGAGATCATGTGGTATTTACCTTTCATTGACTGGAAAATAATATAATAATTAATAAATAATTAATTACATCCTTTTGAAAATATGGTTGTCCTTTTCCATTTTAGGAAATAATGGTAGAATTCATGGAAATTTGTACTTTATGAAAACCCTTACTTGGAAAAAAAATGGTCGTCTGCATACCCATCTTTGTGCCTGCCTGAAAATATTTCTCTAGTATATCTAAACATGGGAAAAGAAGCATAGATAAGGAAAGAGGGAAGGTTCAAGAAACCACTGTGGTTTCAATAGTACAATAAGTACAATAGTCAAAAAAGAATGAAATAGAGCCACATTGATAGAAAAATCACTAAGGTTAAGAAAATAAAGAACCTAAAGTAGAGTATGATGCTATCTTTATAAACAAACCATCCAAAGTGTCACTTGTATATGGACCTATGTATATATGTAAATACACAGAGAAAGTTCTGGAATGAGGGATAGCAAACTGAAAACAGCAGTTTCCTTTTTGGAAGACTGAGATTAGATGGCTGTCACCAGAGACTTTTTTATCTATATTATTTAACCTTTTTATAAGGAGAATATGTTTAGCTACTACTAAAGCAATTAGATAATAAATTTAAAGGATATTTTTATTTGTTAGTTTGTGGGGTTTGTTTTATCAAACCCTCATATTCTGACTCATAGGTCAACACTTATTGAGCCACACTGGCTAGGCAAATTTAAAGTTTTTAAATTTCAAACCTTATGCTAGTCTCTCATTATTATTAGTATATGAGTTATACCTGCTGCTGTTGTTGTTATTATTGTTGACATTTAATCTTACGATTCTGTGAAAGTCAAAATCCAGACAAAGGGTTTGTGGTATTAAAGTCTAGCCGTATGGGAGTAGGAAAAGGTTGTGATGAAACTAGGGATGGGTCAAAGAGTTACTTATCCAGACTTCCACCAACTGATTGATACTAGAAATTCTAGATACTAGGCACATAGCCAAGGCAAAAATTCAATATACATAGATACGACAAGGTACACAATAAGGTCATCTTTAGTAATTCTCTGCATAATAATTATGCATCTTAAAAGGATAGTGTAAAAACTAGTTCACTATTTTAAGTATAATACTCTGACTTTTATTCAAATCATTTAAATGAAGTAAATTTTAGTACTTTGAAATTCGGTGTTGCAGTATTTCATGCAATAAAAGTTTGCAAGCTTCTCTTATTACCACTGTCCCTCTAAGGTTCACCCAAACACTAAGGTTTTTATCCCACATTTCATTTAGGTAAACCACATTTTGCACTGGGCACTGATTTGAAAGGATACCTATTCTGCTCATTAACGTTTGCAGGAACATATGCCAGAGAATCTGGCACATACTTCGTTTGTCTTTCCCCTCACCATCTCTCAACCCCTCAGACTTCTGTAGCAAATCCTTGCCCTCAGCTCTGCCATAACCTCAAAGGATCCAAGTTCAGTTTTCAAGCATTTGTCTCTTACATCATCGTCAGCCCCATGCACTAGACTTGGACTCAACATCAAGGTAAGCCTTGGGGAGAGATCAGGTTTGTAGAACTGGAAACTTCAAGCCAGTATGACAGCAGTTCCTTGGACATTCAATCCCGAAGCCCCAGGTTGTGGGGGAGAAGGGGGTGGTGAGCTGGCGGATCAGTGCCAGAGACCAGCCTGCCTCTGGAGCTGCTCCAGGCCCTGATGCAAGCAACAGCCATGGACTCTGGTAAAGGACAAACATCTCCGCTGCTCAGAGCATCAATCACCACCTCCTACCAGACCTGGACCAGAGTTTGAATTTTTATACAGACGGGACAACTGTTTCCTTTTCTAGCCTTTGGGTTGCAAATGATTTGGAGGATCCTTTTGTTCCTTTGGAGCTCAAACTCAGTGCCCCCAGAACACTGTCATAATGTCTCCAAAAAGTCAAATGTTCACCCTTTTCTTTCTCCTTATTGACAAGTGTGAAATGTGTTAACTAGGTCCCATAGGGTGCACAGAGGATCAGCTCAGATCTACATTCCCAACCCTGTGGAAGTCCAGAACCCTCACTAAGAATTCTGTAAATAAGATGATAAGAAGGATCAGGATTATGGATTTGTATTTGACCTCACTGTCTGCATTTGAAAGCTGGTCTCGCCATCTCTCAGCTCTGTGATCTCAGGAACACTATTTAACCTCTTTGTGCCTTGATTTTATTTTTTGTGTGTCATAGATATAATGATAGTATTTCATAGGGTTATTATAAGGATTAAATCAGGAAATGCCTGTGGAGGATTTAACATAGGGCCAAAAATAATAATTACTCTATAAATGTTAGCTATTATTATTGGCATCATGAGAAGTTCCCTGGTGACAAAACAGCAGCAACAAAGTCATGTCATAAAAATGACCATCTTGGATCCCAAACTTATGACCAGAAGATAGGAATAGAATTCACAAATATCAAAGCCTTAAAACTTAATGGTTTAAGCCCTATGGGTGGGATTCTTAGTTGCAGAAAAGCCCAGATGAGTAACCCTGGATTCATCACAGCCTTTTTTGACCTCCATCAGGCTCTATGGCCATATTCAGTGAGAGGTGCCACAGTCTTTCTTTCAAAAACCATCAGCTGAATTTCCAGTGGCTGTCACACAGGATTTCCTCTACTCCTTCCCCAGTGAGCATGTCTCCCTGATGCTCATCCTTAGACCCAACAATGCTTTATTCTCACGCATTCAAAATCACAGTGATGAATTTGCTGCAAACCTTGCATAGGAAAGGCTTTGTGATCACATCATGGACTATGCTATTCCAAGTTAGGTCTTAATTTTATTGTTAAGTGTTCAGATATCATATAAGAAGGCAAGGGACTGATGTTATTAAGGCAAATGTCTAAAAGCAGCGATTCAGAATGATCTTTCATTTTCTAAGTTGTGACCTCCAGTTAAACAATCTTCCAACTCTTACTAACTGTGATGATATTTGACTACTACCTCAGTAGTAGTCAAAAGTTCAATTGCATCAGGTCAATAATTTTCTACATTATTAGAAATGTAGCTTTTGGATCTTAAACCATCATACTATGGAGAGGAAGCCACTTAAGTATTTGATAAAAAATAATCAGTCTCCAAGTAAATTTAAAATTGCATCCCCGAAACCTTGTATGTATTCTCAAGGCACTCGATTAACTAAATATAATAACTCAATAATAGTACTGTTTTCTACACATCAGTGGATAGTATTTTGCATTGAGACTATAATAAGTCTCACTTGTATTAATCAGCTGCAACTTATTTATAAAGACTGGGAAAATTTAAAAAAAAAAGGGTCAGAGGATATAAATTTGTTTTTAGAACTCCAGAATTATAAAAAATATATATATAAAATCACAAAGACAAAATTCTTCAGCCATTAAATATTTTTGGTGTATGGTTATCTATGCTAGGAAAATGCTACAAGTATAATTATCTCAATAAATTGACTTTTTAATGATCCTTTCAGTTGGACAATTACAAATTTAGCTCACTGTCAAAGAAAAGAGAAGGGAGAGGATAGATGGGGACCCAAGAAGAGAAGAGGGGAGAGGGGACAGGAAAAAAAATACGAAGTTCCATGGTTCATTGTGTGCAGCATAAACAGAATGATTCTTGGTTTCCTCTTCTGGGTCCTGGCACACCTGTAGGTAAACAGAGTTATCCTAGAAGCAACTGTATGGAGAGGAGGTTGAGAGAGCTTGAACTAGTGAAGTGACATGCCCACATAAAGGGCCTGTGTTGGAGGATAGAAGTGGAGAGGAAAGAAAGCAAAGAGATATGGGAAGGGGGTCACATCCTAGCAAAGTAGTAAAAAAAAAAAAAAAAAAAGTCTGCATTTAAATAAGACTCTTCAGGTCTTTGTGAAGGCAGAAATATTTAAATTTTTACTTAACAGTTTTTATAACACTTGAAGATTTAACATGCAGTATGTGGGCCTCTACCAATACTCTTGTCTCAGACCCCACATAGCTATAGGCAGGTCTGACCCTGATTTAGCATTTTACAGCTTATAAATCCCTTTCATCATGGTGTTAGCAAATCCTCCCAATCACCCTAATTCACAGAAAACAAACAAACAAACAAACAAACAAACAAACAATTGAGTCCATAGGGGGTTTGATGACAAATCCAAAATCAGGTGAATAGTGTTGGTTTACCTCTTCCTGGCAGGAAGAATTTGGATATGAGTTAAGTAAATCAAGAGCACAACGACCTTAGGGGATGGAGCTTTTGTCTCTCATGCAACTGGTACAGTACAAACGTCTTGAAGGAGTCCCCTACTTTCAAGATACCCTGGCTGTGAGTAGAGAAGATGAGGGGACATGCAGAAGAACTGTGGAAGCTTCAAAGGAAGTCAAAATCTGAATATTAAATCCATTTATTACTATCACTGTTCTTGATTGATTGATAAATCTTCTGTCACTTAGTTGTTTGTATTCAATATTTATACATTAGGTTTAAAATCATCCTCAGTGTAGCTTCTTACCATCTCTCTTGTCTAGAAAAGTATAAAAGGTGATTTTCTGTAGGGGCCCAAGCAAGTGCCCAATCACAGCTTGGGGCAATGCCACATTGCTCATTAACAGGACTGCCGAGGCACCTGATGGATCTGAGGCCTTCAAAGGAATTGCAATAGGGATGTTGATTCTCTTTCTTAGGGGTCCAATGAGTTTGAAAACACTAGAGAACTAAATTTAAAATAAGTATAGCTCACAGGGTACAAGAAGGAATATTTCTATTTAAAAGAAAAGAAAACAACCCCATAGAAACACTGGAACAAAAATTGACCTTGCTAAGCCAAGAAATATCATAGACTTTAAGAGATTTCCCAAGATCAATGATATATTTGTAAATCACCTTTCTTAAGCAAGTCAGTCTTCTTATGATATACTGTAAAAGGAAATCTATGAAAGTCATGCCAAAAAGTGCCATTGTGGGTCCAGGATGAGATCATAGTGGAGAAACCAGCAAACTCTCATTTTCATCAAATTAAAGTTAGAGTGACCAGACAGTGAGGCTCTAAATTGGACACCTATGATGTCATTTCTAGGCCCTACGATGTGTCATCTGTGTGCTCTTCTTCAGTGATAAAATATACTTCTAAGCACCACACACTTGAGACAACATCCTTTTAAGATGTTCATTGTGCGTTGCATTTGATGGAAGTTGCTTAAGCTAAGGGACCTGAGCAAGGTTTCTTCTGTTTCTTAGTTTCTTACATTTCTTTCCTCTTCCTCTTTTTCCTTTTACTCCTCTGCCTTCCATTTCATCTTTATTTGTTCTCTTTGTTTGTCCATGGCACTCTTTGCCCTCTGTCTTTTCTAGGTCCTTGTGGAATTACCAAACTCATCACATCCCCCACTCCCTGTCCATCCCCATCTGAGGTTTAGTGGGGGAAATGGCCATGCAGCCCATGTTTGAAGATTCCACTAGTCAGGAATAACCTTAGCAGGTATCTCTGACTTATGTTGGAATGTTTCCCTCTGCGGCCATCTCTGACAAAATCCAAGCCAAGGTTGTCATATTGGTGTCCATCATACACTAAGTCTAAACCTTTTTCTCTGAACTTGAAGAGCCTTTATTGTTTGCATCATTCTTGCAACAAAACGGCACCCATTGTAGGTTTTAATAAGGATCTCAAGGGTACCTGATTGTCACATCCATTCTTGGACTTCAGTGTCCAGCAGACTTCACTGGTCCATTAGCTTTGTGAAAGGTCACAGTCTTGAAGAACTGATGCTGAGTACTTTGAGAACTTTCCCAGATGCTAGGATTCAGAGTCTCAAAGTATCACAGGGATTGGAAAACTATGGAAAAGCCTTGTAAGAAAAGAAGTGATTATAGGAGACGAATATAGGGCTAAGTTAAAGATTGTATGTCCCATTATGGGACACAAAGAGAGAATTGGGGAGGAAGACCAGGTCAGAAATGATCACTGGTCCAGTCTTTGGGAAAAATATGACAGAGAAAAGGTGAACTAGGCATACACCTAACACCCCAAAACTGCAATCATTAGATACAAATAGAAAACACTTCCTACTATGTGCTACATTAAATGCATGTCATCTCATTTAGTCCAGCATGAGAGTACGAATTTGTTAGCCCTAATTTTCCAGACATGGATATTGAGGCTTACTCATCATTTTTCACAAAGTTGTAGTAAGGAGGTGATAGAAGTTGGATTTTTATCACTGCATTCTGACTCCAAAGTCTAAGCTGGACATCACTAGCATTGCTATCTAAGGATGGGTGAAACAGGTGCTACATGGGAGAATCTTCCACGCAAGGCAGGGAAGAAATGACAGCCCTCGATGGAGCAGCTGGAGCCCAGGCAAGGTGGAATCCTCAGCCTTAGCCTCCGCAGGGATTGTCTGTAGCAAAACCGAGAGCAGATGGGGAGTCAGAGCGGAGCCTGCAGCAGCAGTGGCATGGGGTGTGGGGGGAAGAGCTGTAATGGTGGTGTTCCCAGCAGCAGCTGAGTCGCCCAGGGAAAGAGAGGCTACATATGGCCTCACACAAGAGGAGCCTGGGAACTAGCTGCCTTAGGGTGGCTGGTGGCATGTTTGGGAGCCTTAATAACGAAACTAGACAGGAACAGGACTCAAATGTCTTCATTCCTCATCTCTGAATGTTGACGGTATGTGTACTTTGTCTTCCAGCTTCGCTGGATGCTCAGGCGCGAGCTTCCCACCTCTTCAACTACCCGCAATAAAGACCCAACACCAATTTGTTTACTTCGAGACCATGTATTCACCTGTATTTTGGAAAAAAAACTCAATTCTGTGCATTCATTATTTCTGCCTGCTAGGAACTGGTGCTGCAGAAAAAAAGTAATCCCTCAAAGTATTTTTCCAAGTGTGTGCATGTGTGTATCTGAGGCGGGAGAGAAACATAGCATTTATTGTGCATCTACTATGAGCCAGGCACCATGCCAAACACTGCAAATGTTATCTCATTTATTCCTCCAACGGCTGGAAAAGGTAGGGAAAACTATTGATATTCATGCTATATAGATGCTTGATCTCACAAAGATAATGCCTCATGTAAGCCCAGGTAGTTCTGGCTCCACAACCCGTCTTTTCCCCGATTTCACAAAAAGACTTGCCAAGTAGAGAATGATTTTGGAGGATAAAATATTCCTGCTTCCCTAAGTCCCTGTGGCTACTTGGCTTGGGGCTCCCTTGAGTGGCTTTACAGGCTCTGAGCCTCCCACCCTGACACGAGGCTGCTGTCAGTGGGGCAGGGAGAAAACCAGTCCTGGGCAACATGCAGCTGGTACAAACACACATGGTGTATGACACGGGCAGCAGTGGCTGTCCCCCTTTACAATATCAGAATAATTAGTGTGTGATGACTATACACGGCTCTTTCCATTCTGTGTCACTCCAAAGAGGGCTCCCAACTATCTCCAAGCCTGGCTCTGTGTCATGCTGCAGCGTATCCTCAGCATCCACAGAGGAAGCACGTGAAACTTCCTGTTCATAAGATGACATCATGGTTGTCGAGCTTTCTCTGGAGCCTTGACCCCAAGGGGTACAGTAAAAGAAAAGGAAGATTCGGGCAATAAATAAAGCAAGGAAAGAAAGAGAGCTCTTTTCCCTGCGTTCAGGAAAACTCTGAGGAAACATTAAACCAGGCTCACTCAGCCTGTTTCTAACATCTTCACCAAAGAACTGTAGTCAGTGAGCCTCGTGGAACTTGGGGTTTACAGCCAGCTCTACTTGAAGACGGTGATACTCAGGGAGCCCAGCATGAGATGCTGCCAAATATATTTCCATGTGTGAGACGAGAGGGGATGACAAGTCCCCAGTAGGGAAGAACTTCAAGAGGTCACCCAAGCCAGCTATCTGCTTCCAAGCAACCAAAGCCCATGCCTCTCTCTCTCTCTCTCTCTCTCTCTCTCTCTCTCTCTCTCTCTCTCTCTCTCTCCCTCTCCTTCAGCCCCAGGTCCCTCATGATTCCCAGCAGTGGCCTGTGTGGACCTTCAACAACCTCATCATGGACTTCTGTGTAAAGAGGTAATAGTGGGCAGCTCCTGAGTGTTCCCTGCCTTTCTCTTCGTCTGCCTCAAGGTGATCCAGAGCCCTCTGGCTCTGGAATATCCGCCTACTTCATTCCTCTGAGCCCACTCCTGCCTTCTGAGGGGACACTCTTGGGTTTCCTGATAGAGATTTGGGTAAAAATGAGTGGGAGGAAAGGATGTGTGAGGCAAAGGCTGGATGAGACGCGGGGAGTGCTTTAGAACGCAGTGCAGCCTTCAGGAGCCATGGCTGGGAGGAGAAAAGGGCGAATGTGAGAAGTGTGGGGACCGCTGTTTCCTGTTCACACAGGGCATTTGAGAAGTGCAGGCGGAGGACTTGATTTATTTGGAAATGACTTCTGATCGCATGGGCTGTGTTCTTTCAGCCGTAACACTTCTCCAAGACCAAACCCCATGGGGCCTGACTTCACAAGCCTTACGCTGGTGTTTCCAATACTAGGTGGGGAGTGTGCCGGGGCTCTGCAGGGGTCGGAGAGCAAGGAGTGCACTGCCCAGGGTGATTAAGTACCCCCCCCCACTACCCCGGTCCTAGTCACCATCGAAAATACCAGGTAGCTGTCCGGCTGTGCTGTGGTTTCTAGGCAAGCAATGCGTTTTCATTTCTTTTCCTTTGAGGAGCGATGAAGAGGTTGTGGGAATCTCTGAGGTAGGAGGTAGGATAAAGAAACAGTGTGCTTAATGAAAGTGACTCTAAAGATACAACATCTGCCTCTTTCTACTTAGACTCTCGAGTTTTAGAACTGAGAGGGACTTTAGAAATCCGCTCCCTGACTTCTCTTACTATAGTCACCAGGTGACAAACCCAGTGGTGCAATTGGCACGAATGCTGATGCTGTGTGAAAACCAGGACCCAGGCCCTGTGCTGACAGAGCGACATACCTCTCCTCTCACAGGCGTCCTCTGCCCGGCCTGCCATTTCCTGAGAGCTCTACACAGAACTAATGCCGGGGTCTCCTCCTCAGAGACCCTGATCTCATCTATCTGCAGTTTGGGCATTAAGGCTGTAGAAAGCTCCCAGAGAATTCTAAGGCCAGGCAGGAGGACCTAACTTTGAGGTCCTTTCCCAAGTGCTTTCCATGGGGAATGCTACGGGCTGGAGGTTTATGTGCTCCCATCCCAATGCCTGTGTTGAAACACTAACCCCCCCCCCCCCGATGTGATGGTATTAGAGGGTGGGGCCTTTGGCAGATGATTAAGATTAAATGAGGTCATAAGGGTGGAGACCTCTTCGGTGGGATTAGTGGCCTTAGAAGAAGAGTCCAGAGTCAAGAGCCTGCATCCTGTCTCTCATTCTGCCAAGTGGGATGCAATGGGAAGTGAGCAGTCTCCAGCCTGGAACAGAGTCCACACCCATGCTGGCACCTTGATCTTGAACCTCCAGCCTCCAGAACTGTGAGAAATGAACATATATCATTCAGGCCAACCAGTCTAAGGTTTTCTGTTACAGCAACTCAAATGGGCTAAGACAGAGAATAACTGGGAAGCATTGTCCCTTTGAGCACTCATGGGCTCAAAGGCATTGACAAGGAGAGGCAAATGGATCGGGTGGGGGAGTTGGGAAGGGGGAGTGGGAAACAGAAGGACCCTAAAGTGAAATGCCAGGAGACTTGTGCTATGTGACCTGGAAAAGTGACAAGCCCCCTGGCCACAAGTGCTTCTTCTGTAAAACGAGGTAGTTGAAACGGAAGACACTATTATCCCTTCCACCTGCACATTCTATAACACTAAGTAACCCTCCTGTACTCCAGGCTCCAGTTTCTTAAAACTTGAGATTTCCATGGCTTCATTTTTTTCCCTTTAATCAATTTCTCCTCTTTCCTCCTTTCTGCTCTATGTTGTTCACTTCATTGAATGAGGCACTGCATGTATGAAAGCCATACCCCCCACCCCAGGTTGGCCAGGCTGTGGACACAGTAAAGTCATATGAGCAGTTGAACCTACATCTCACAGCCCAAAGCTCCTGGATGCTCAAACAGGAAGCCCAGTCCCTGCAGCCACCCTAACACATTTTGTTTCTGGAATCCCCATCTCGCCAGAGGCATCTCACAAGTGCTGGGTACCCAACCTGCCAGGAGCATCACCGCAGGCATCTGCTCCGTACACTTCTTACAGTGCAGGTTCCGTTCTTCTTAGGAACTCCACTCGCAAAGCCACCTGAGGGAGCTTTGCAGTTTTCAGTCATGTGTTGCCACAACCTTTGTGGCGGGGTTCAGGATCTGAAGGAGGGGCTGATGCACAAGTAAAAATGCTATACAAGAAATATGACTTGAGAAGGCATGGGGGACCAGGTGGAGACCTCTTTCTTGAAGAGGCACCCTGACTTCTGGCTTGGTCCATTACTTATTGACTTAAATACACACTTTCCCTTTAGCAATGCATTCAGGCATATCAGAGGTAAAGTTTGGTGAACAGTAAAGGGATTATCAGGTTAGGAAATTGCCTTGAGCCATTGAGCCCACAGCAGGGCAATATTCTGCTGATTTTCAGCCCTGCTGAATATCAAAGTCCATTGGCATTCCTATGTTTTCTTTTTGCATTAATATGCTAACTGCTTTTGGCTTTAGCCTCTGGCTATGTATAGGTAGGGGTGCTGCCTGCCAAAGCCGCCTAAGCCAGCAGTCCTCAAGGGGAAAGTGTAGTGCCAGGCTCCACGCAGGAGCAGTAAGGATGGCTCTCTCTTCTGCTCTGCTGCCCCAGGCTCACAGACAGCCTTTCTCTGCCCAGAGTCACTAAGTTGGCCCAAAAGGCAGCCTCTCCATCTTCCAGCCTAACGTCCTCCTGCTGCACCCAAAACCAGTTCAGGGTGAGTGGGGTGGATGGGTGAGAAGCAGAGTTTTCCTCCCTCTCTCCTTATTCAATATATGCATATCTGCCCTGGCCAGTGGGGCTCAATTGGTTGTGCTTTGTTGCATGCACTGAGAGGTTGCTGGTTTGATTTCCAGTAGGGGTATATGCCCAAATTGCAGGCTCAATCCCCTGTAGGGGTGAGGGGTGCAAAGGCAGCTGATTGATGTTTCTCATCAATGCTTCTCTCTCTCCCCCTTTCCTCTCTCTCTCTCTTTCTTTTTTTTTAATATATATTTTATTGATATTTTACAGAGAGGAAGGGAGAGAGATAAAGAGCTAGAAATGTCGATGAGAGAGAAACATCGACCAGCTGCCTCTTGCACACCCCCTACCGGGGATGTGCCCGCAGCCAAGGTACATGCCCTTGACCGGAATCGAACCTGGGACCTTTCAGTCCACAGACCAAAGATCTCTCTCTCTCTTTCAAATCAATTTTAAAACATTTATATATATATATATATATATATATATATATATATATATATATATATATATGCATACACACATATATACACATAGTATACACACACACACATATATATACTGTTTATATCTACATTAGTTATATATATGTATATATATATATGCTTATAGATAATAGTATATAGATTCATACAGTGCATATGTTTATATGTGTGTGTGTGTGTGTTTTTATCTATTTAATTATAGAGGAGCCAGGGGCTACGCTATAGCCTACAATTTTGCAAGAAGCCACTTCTTGCCCATAGCAGCCACCATTTGTTGATCAATGCATATCAGTGTGACCCCAAAGTGTTACATTCTCCTACTTACTCTTCTCCACATGACTCTCAGGTAGGTACCATTAGACCAACTCCTCAGCAGATGGAGAACGTCAGAGCCAGAAGTCCATATCCCCACTGCAGGGTACACTGGGCTGTGGTTCACCTCAGTGCTCCCCACAAGAGAGAAAAGTTTGCAATTCAAATCAAAAGGTGCCTCCAAGGGAAAGCCAATTAGCAAAGAGAGAGAGAAGAGTGATCAGAACAAGCCCATCTCACAGGAAAAAAAGGAAAGGGCCATTTCCTCTCTGCTTGCTCCTGTGTCCCTGAAACAGGTGTCCCCAAGGTCCCTGGCCTGAGGTGCTGACCATTTGCTGACCTTCACGGGATGCTCTGCCTCCTGCTCCCACTACTCAAATAAACTACGGGAGCTGGGCCCTTGCCTCTGTCCCAGTAAGTGGTAAGAACTAAAACGGGAAGTTCCTCTCCTCGAATCCTAAACTCAAAACCAAGCCCCAAATCCCCCAGTGCAGAGTAAGAACAAAGGAAACCCCATTGACCCTGCCAGCTGGACGGGGCCCCGCAGGCCGAGGAGCCCGTGTCCCCAGCGCATTCCCCTCCCATCACAGTGACCCAGGGTCCCCGCGGCTCCAACCGACAGAAGCTCAGGGCTCTTCTTTCCAGACATCTTGGGTTAATGTCTTTATTTTTTCTGGCCCATATTTTGAAGTTTTTCCAGACCGATGGGCTAAAGTGGAAATTACAGTCCTCCTGGCTCTGTCCAAAACAGATGCCACGTAATCACAATCATATTAATAAAGCTGGCAGGAATGAGGATGAAGACTCTGAGTAGGGGAGAAAGAAAAAAGAAACAGAAAACAAAACAAAACAAAAAACACTAGCAGCTTGCAGAATGTGTCCCCACTGATTGAATGCTCCAGCCTAGAAAGAGGTTTCCCAGAGGAATCGGAAGCCAGCCTTTCCCTATCTAAACTCCGAGTAATTCCTTTTCTGTTACTATTTTCTATGGTTTGAGTACTGGGAGAGAGAAGGGAGACTACTTGCCCAAACGGTTTTGGACTTCACAGCCCTCGAGGTCTTATTCTCGCGTGGGTTTCCAGCTCTGCGTGACATACGTCCCTGCAAACGGGCACGTCTGTCCATCGGCAAGCACAGCGCAACCACAAGTTTGGCAGGCAGCTCCTGCTGCCAGATGCCTTCGCTGTTTCTTAAACTATGTATTCAAGGCACTCCACTCTTTTTTTTTTTTCTTGCTGGAAATACTTTCAAAGAAGAACACAATGTTTTGGGTTGCCTGGCCAAAGTTTAGCTGTACTTTTGCGTCTTTGCCAAACTTCCTGTTTTTAGCAAAACAATTTATTATCTTGCTGGTTCTTTAGACTCAAAAGGGTTTGCAGGCACACAAAAAACGATTTGGTTGCCATATCTTTTCGGAGGAGGAACTCATTCGCTTTCCCATAATTGTCCTGGAGATGCAAGAACAGAAAGGTATTTAACCTTTGGGAACGTTACCGAGGTGTAGAAAAGGTTTTAATTATTCAAAACCTTTACAGTCTGAACTTTAAAGAACTGGTGTGTGTCCGTGTGTGTGTGTGTGTGTGTGTGTGTGTGTATGTGTGTGTGTGTGTATGAAAATAATTTTTTTCAGGTGGTTTGGCAAGATCACAGATCTGCCGCACGTGGTATAATAGAAGCAAATTCGAAGTGAGTCTGGGTTTGGAGGCCAAGGTTAGACTACAGAGATTTGATTAATCAGCAGCAATCAAAGAAAGCATTGGAACCAGACACTTTTATGACTAGTTCACCTCTCATTACTAAGCCAAATAGTCACCCTTTTGACTTCATCAGAAAACAAAATAAAAAACTAAATAGTAAGAGCCTTCCCAATCCCCGCCTAGCAGCCACTTAACCTGACTATCGGCCAATAAGTAGATTGAGAAGAAACAAAGTCTCAAGTTGATTAGATTGGGGTGCCCACATATAGTCTCAGTTTTCTTCTACAAAAATGTTTGAACTATAAGCAGAACATATGTTATCTCTACAACACGCACCACACATAGTCACTTAGATGGGGTTTCATAGCAATGCCTTGTACTGCAACAGAGAATTGCCATGTCTTCAGCAGAGACTGGGCCAGTGTGGTTGGTTCTCCAAAGCACTTCATTTCTAAAGTAGGAAATATGTCCACTCAGATAGATCGGACCACCGTTTTTCCAGGTCTTTCAAAAACCGCTTCACACTACCTCCAAAGAACAAGGTAAGCCCATTTCCTACAAATTCCTGCTTCAGAGATCTTTGAATTCTTCGATGGAGACCTAGCAACCACTATAAAAATAAACACTCCTTAAAACAGAGAGAGTCAAAGAGTAAGACACTTTAGAGGAAATGATTAATATTAATGAGAGAACGCAGTGTAGTCTGACAGTAGGCCAGCATCAGCACTTCAGGAGGAATGCTTCTCACTTAAGCAAGAGAGGGCTAACTTCTATCTTTCCATGTGTTCTATTTCTCTACTGATTAAAGTAGAAGAAAAGGCAGTATCTAGAGGGATGGATGGATCGATAGGACATATGTGTATGTGCGTGTTTATTGTGTGTATGTGTATTGTGTGTGTATAGTGTGTGTGTATACATATATATACACACAATACACACTACACACACACACACACACACACACACACTGAGTGGCCAGATTATTATGATCTCTGAATGCATAATAATCTGACCACTCAGCGTACTTCTCTTGAGAACCTCATTTATTTGATATCAAAAATACTATACATTGTGCACCTGATCAGTTTTCCCCTTTGTACTGGCTGATAGAAAGCTCAGGGCAAATAGGTTGTTGATCTCCAGCAAAAGTCTAGAATATTTTGGGTACCCATTTGAGATACAAATACACTGAGTGGCCAGTGTATTGTGCATTCAGAGATCATAATAATCTGGCCACTCAGTGTATATGGCTATGACCAGTATCATGTATATATGATTGATGCGTTGATTCTCTTCAGTAGAGACTGGGCCAAGAAAAAGAAAGTCTAAGTCGCCACTGAACAAAGTAAGAGCACCTATGTTGAGGAGAGGGTTAAATAGGAACTTTTTCAGAATGAATTATCACTCATTTTGAGCCCTCTCGGACCCTGTTGCTAAGTATATGGTACAGAAGGGGCCCAAGATTTCCTGTATACTCTTCTAAAAGGCGAGAATGAGCCTTTATTATTAACCTTAGGGCATGTGGCTTTAAAGAGTTATTCCTGAACATTTAAACATAAACAATATCAGTATTAAGTATCAGATCAAAGAAACGCTGTTCCATACGGGGTTGCCAAAGCTCAGAAATGTGGCTGCAAAGCACGAGCTTTCTTTGAAGGGGATGTTGCTATCAGTATGGCTTCCTCAGCAGCCTGGTGCCATCAAAATCAGGTGTACCTCTAGACGTGTATTCATTATGCACTTCCTGGTGTGAAAAGGGTTTCACTCCTCCAGCTTTTAAGAACAAAACCTGGCATGCCAAACCAAAGCCTGGGGGCCCCTCCACTCGCTTTCTTTCCCAACATGAGCACATTGAGAGTAATCTTTGAAGCCTGTGGTATCAGAAATTTATTTCTACAAAGTTAACTCTATTTAATATCCTTGGCTCTAAGCTTAATTTGCTAAATCGTGCTGTTTTCTAAATTTATTGCAAAATCATTGTTCTCCGGGGAAATAATTACCATTTCTCTTACTTCTATGGTATTGCTTTCCTCTGCCTGTGAATTTAAGTAAAGAGATTTAAAAAGCAACTCTGTGTTTTGAGTAAGTATCAGTCAAGACAGGGTGACTCTAGTACTATATTTGAATTTAAGAGAGCATATTCTATTCACTTGCCCATCCAATTTTTCTGAGTGAGAACAATAGGATATTAAAATTAGAAAAGAATCCTAAGAAATGATTGCATGCATGTATTTATTTATATACTCCCTAGGTGCACAAAGGATTCTAGGCAGCTTAGGAATATGTAAGATATATAGCTACATAACATAAATTAGAAGTAGGCATAAAGCAAAAGCAGCAACAACAAAAACACAAATGGAACCAGAAATGGACCTAAAATAAGCTCATAGGCTTCCATCAATACAAATATGAGTTTTGGCCTTTTTAATTTCAAGATAAAAATAAACTCCTGCTCCATTTTATGGCTCGGGGATGACAGAGATTTTCAGAACTTCATCACAGAAGTTCACACCATTTTATAAATTATTCACTTGTGACCTAGACGGTGGTGTCTAGTCTTCTCCATTGAATGTTACAGTGATCATTGGGGAGGTAAAGGTTGACCACACTGCATCTATCTTTCAATATGTTAGCAATGCATCCTGATTCCCTTTGGGGAAATTGTCTTTGTGTGGAGGGGTACCGTCCCTCCCAGATTCTCAGCAACATCGTGCAGAGTGTGCAGCCACAGGAGGGACAATGGCTGTGGCTGATTGGCTATCTGCATGGCGTGCGCTACCGAGAACACTGGTTTGCATGATGCTCTGCTTCCACTTCTCAGAGTCTGGTTCTCCCACCTTCCCATCAGTTTTCTGAGCCCTCCAAAATTCACCAAGTAATTTCTTTTCTGCCTAAATTAGATTATGTTGCCTGCAACTGCAGAACACTGAATGAAATATGAGTATGCCAGCAACTCATGCAGATGAGTTAAGTGAGTCTATCTGTAGCCTGTAGGGAATTTTAGGTACGTTAAGGGTGGAACCCTGAGAATCTAATGCCTAGTTTACAGATTCTTTGATCCTACTCGGTGCAAATGGATCCCAAGTGGAAATAGCCATTGGTGAAGAGCATTTCTGTCCATAGCAATAATCTCTGCCAAAGATTATGTATCTTCTCTCTTTATTAATGTTCTTAGTATCTTTTCTTTTCTGTGTGGGGCATGGGTGTACTTAGGAAAAGGGTTGGAAGCAGTCTACCACCATATGCTCACTTTCAGTGTCAGATGGGAACATTGTTAGTAATATTACAACACCTTCTGTTTGCCCTAATAATGCCTAATTTCAACATTGCTAAAACCCAACATCTGAATAGTGCTTCATCTGTTTCAAAGGGCTTTGAGTGAAAAGCTAATGGGAAAAGAACTACCAAGTATCTGAAACAGTCTTAAAGGCCCATGAAGCCATGAGGTGTGCCCAGTGGTGTCCTGATAAATGTTTCATGACTGGCTCTCCAAAAAAGAAAAAAGCCCCGACTTTTAGGCTTTACAAAGTTCTGTGATAAGACTCCTTGACCAGCTTCAAGCTTCCAACATGTCACTGCACTTGGCATTGGGAAGAGATATGCACAAAGGGCTCTCAACGCGGGTTCAAATAGGCCTCAGTGTGTCATGGGGAGGGCTCCCTGCCAGATCTCTTTCCTCTAACTGAGCCCAAGGAAGGACCTCAAAGGGCCCAGAAATCCGTCATTCTTATGACGTATGTTCTTCTAAAAGGATCGTTGGAGGTTTATAAAGTGAAGTTGGTCTTTATAAGTCAGTCAGCAAACTAATGGGTAGTGGGAGTCTCTCTCTCCCCTCCGATCTCAAGATCTTCCTCGGGAACATCAGAGGAAACGGAAATGATTCATCATGAATAGACTTCCTATGTGAAGAACATCCTTATTAGTGTCCTTTCAAAAGGAAGTTTCCATTGAAAAGCAGAATGATCTGCTTTGTCTGTAAAAAAAAAAAAAAATGAGATGGAGGGAATGCCGTTTGCAGGGAAAGAAAAATCACAGCTCGGGGGCGAGATGTACTAACGTGCAGTGTGAGAGAGAGTGGTGTGATGGTGAAGGACGTGGATCCTGAATCGAGCTCTCTGGATTGGAACACTGGTTCTGCTTTTTGCTAGCAGCATCTGCCCTTGGGCGGGTAACGAGTTTCCAAACCTCAGGTTGCTCCTCCGCAAAATGAAAATCGGAGGGTTCCCGAGAGAACTTAGACAGATGACGCAAGTAAAGGGGTTAGCATGGAGGCTGACGCGTGGCACGTTCTGCCTTGTTACTGCTCCTTAACTGTCTCATTTGCCTTTGTCACAGCGCGCCCGGTGTTGGCGCGTTTCTTTTCTGAGCTCCGGCAGCCACCAGTGGAGTCCATTCAGCCCCGGAGAGGACATGGAAAAGGGACTATTAGGAGAAAGCCAGTCCTAGCAGGGTGCTTGCGATGGGCAGGAGGACATGATGACAGGCGCCAACGAGGCATTCCTCCCTACCTCGTGGGAAAGAGCACAAGCTGGAACAGGTGCAGTCACAGGGGCCCCGGGAGGGGGTGGCCAAGAGGATGAAACTTCCATTATCGGGGTTTGGCTGAAAACCTTCGGAGCCGCACTTCCAGTGGAACTTGTAACTGCTTACTCATCTCAAATAACTTAAAGCATGTCATCACCGCTCCCAGCCGCAGGAATGAATCCTGCCACAGAGTGGAGATCTGTTTTCTTCCTTAAAGCCCTCGGAGTGTTCTGCTTCAATTCCCTGTATGGGATGTAGATATATTAAATACAAAAAAAAATGACCATAAAGTGAACATTAAGGTTGAGAAATGAGGTCCAGGGATGCCAAGAAATTCAAAAGTAAGTGTTCCCCCAGCAGCTCTAATTCAGCCATCTTTGCGGTAATGCATCCTTTCCGATTTCTGAATCCCCAGTGGAAGGCCCTCGCATATGGATTCTGGATCCTTTCACTAAGCCCTGGAAGGAGGGATGACTGGGGTGCCTCCCACTCCTTCTCACTTCCCCAGGCCTTGAGAAAATCCTGTCTAGGACCCTTCCACCAAGCCCCTGAATGAGGCCCAGGCATGGCAAAGCAGGATCAAGAGCCCAGGGTGCAGGGGGTGGGGTGGGGGAGGCGCAGGTCAGCCCCGGAGCTCCTTGCTCCAGCCCCTCCCTGACAGCCAGGAGGCTACTCCTGGCTCCACGGGGCCAGCGCACCCATGCAGCTATCCAGGATGCATTAATGGTTCGACACAACTGATGTGCTCAGGCACCTCTGGGGTGCATTAGTTGAAGTGGCTAGAGCAGCTGGTGGCTCCTCTTCAGGCATAATTTATCTATTGCACTTTACTTAATGTGCAAAATTAAATTTATGCTGAATCCATGTGTATTACCCACTGTGCATGAGCAGCATGAAATATACCATAAAGCACATCAGCATGGAACCATGCTCTTAATTGCTAATGGCTTTCAACGCACTTCATTCTGGTCTAACCAGACATGGAGTCCATTCTGCGCTGAGAATCCTGCTCATGTCAAGGTTGAAAGTGCTTCTCCCAGGACCTTGTAGAGAACCGAAGGACAGAACGAGCAGCGCCTTTAAGTCCGTCTTTCTAGAGCCCAGGCTCCTTAGATCTCAGATTTGGCACTTTTTACAAATGTTGTGATTGATAGGTTTTCTTCAAAGGGCATGATTTTGCTGGAAAATAAGCAAATCAATGTGAAATATATATTTTTAAAATATATTTTATTGATATTTTACAGAGAGGAAGGGAGAGAGATAGAGAGCTAGAAATGTCGATGAGAGAGAAACATCGACCAGCTGCCTCTTGCACACCCCCTACCGGGGATGTGCCCGCAACAAATCTACATGCCCTTGACCGGAATCCAACCCAGGACCTTTCAGTCCACAGACCGATGCTCTACCGCTGAGCCAAACCAGTTTTGGCGTGAAATATATGTTTAAGGGGAGTATAGGAAATATACCCAAGTTTCAGTCTAAGTTTTGTTCTTTTCCAGCTTTGGGAGCTACTACAGGTTTCTGATTCCACACACTGAAACATCAACATCAGAATTGGAATAGTTGATTTCTGACCCCACAAAAGGGGGGGGGGGGAGAGAGAAGGCTATGCTGTCAAGTATAGCGAATTTTAGAAAACAAATCTCTCAAATGAAAATTCAAAAAACATGGTGTAAAATACACTTGCACATACCCTCACACATCTAACGTCACAAAGAGCAGACATTAATTCAAGTCTGAAACCTGATTCCAAAAGAAAAAATGTGGCAAAATCAGAAAGAGAATAAATGCAAAGGTAACACAGAAACTTAACTATATCTACTTCAACTGTAAGTATGCAAAATGTTTTTCATGGCTCTTGTTCTCTGACAGTATGCTTTATATAACTACAGAGACCATTTCCCATGGAAAGAGAAAAAAGTTATTTGCTCTGCAATTTACATTTGTACCAGGAAGTACCCATCTGTGGAAATGTCATATTTCTCCCTTGAAAATAATTTGTAGCTTTCCCCACGTAAAGGACAGAGGAAAAATAAAACCAGTGATTATATTACTTTTTAATGTCATCTTTACATCTCTTTGCCATCTTTACGTCTCTTTTTATATTAGAAGTCTAAAAATTTAGAAAATATGTCAGCCTTTCAAAGCACAGTGTTTTTAGGAAGATACAGAGTGATCATTTTACTTGTTTTTCTACTCTTTCTCATTTTGTTTTCCATATGAAAATCAGGATGTTATCCACCAAGGATTTCAATATGGCATTCTAAATGTTTTGTTTAATCCTAGTGGTTCTTGGTTTTGTGTGGTTTGTGGCTAAAAAACTAAACTGTAGCTATGAGTTGCCTGCCTCTGTACATAAGTATATACATACATGTGCACACATATGCATACATTTTTTTCAGACACTGTCCTATTGGATAAATATGCATGTGGAAATGGATTTTCCCATTAGCTCTATTTTTTAATGTGTAAGATGTGTTCTTTTACTGAATTGTCTACTAAATGTACTTCCATAAGTGAAATGCACTAGTAGCACCTGAGTCCTGTTCCTTGTCTGGAAAAGAGATATTAAATCAAGTTTGACACAGTAGTAAACATTAATTGAGCAACTACTAGGTATAAGGCTCAGAGGTGGAAAACAAACAAACAAACAAAAAACTTGCCCCTGCCCTATGGGAGCACACGATTAAATGACAAGCTTAGGTGTACACACAGGTAACTCTAGTGAAAATAGCGATAAGTCTTCGGATAAGGCTGTGGGGGGTGTAGGTGGCACCCTGGGACTCTGGGGAGGTATCAAGGCCACGGAGGAATGAGAGCTGAGTCTTGGAGAATGAGTACATCTGGCTGGACCACATTGGGGGAAAGCAGAGCGAAGAGTACAGGGACTTGAGCAAAAAAAATTTTTGATAAATGAAGGAAGGCCAAAGTGCCAAAGTGTGAAGTTCCTTAATGCAGCCCTCCCTCAGCCTCTAGCTGATTTTTATTTTATTTTTTTAAAATATATTTTATTAATATTTTACAGAGAGGAAGGGAGAGAGATAGAGAGCTAAAAACGTCGATGAGAGAGAAACATCAACCAGCTGCCTCTTGCACACCTCCCACTGGGGATGTACCCACAACCAAGGTACATGCCCTTGATCGGAATCAAACCTGGGACCTTTCAGTCCACAGACCGACACTCTACCACTGAGCCAAACCGGTTTCAGCTCTAGCTGATTTTTAAAAAACACACAAAAGCAAGCAAAGCAGCAACATTTCTTTTCCAGCTGTGAAGTCTTATTCAGATCTTCAGAGTCACAAGAGCCCAAGGAGAAAAGATTTCCTTCTTAACCCACAAAGGGAATAAGTTTTTGCCCAGCAGTTTGTCCTTACCTCCTTATTTTAGCTGATGGTTAGGAAAAAAAACGAGACATTATCAAGCTCATTGTAAAGTTACATCTGCGATATCTTATTTGGTACCTTCTGGATGAGTACTTTTCCTAGGTTAATTCTATGATTTCTTTAAATAGGAATTTCTTTCCTTCCTTCCTCTCCCTTTTCCTCCCTCTCTCCTTCTCTCTTCTCTTTGCCTCTCTTCCCTTTTTCTCTCTCTCTCTTGCCCTCCCCCCTCTCTCCCTCATCTTCTCTCCTTCGTATCAAGGAGACTGAATTTGAGACACAAAATAAGGTTAGAAGGTACCTTCTTTTAATTGAGTATTTGCATGATATGAGTCTTAAAAATCAAAGAGGCTTTTTTTTTTTCTTGCATAGCTTCCATGAAATTCACCCACTTTTCTCCTCTCTGGGACAGAGTGTATATTTACTGTGTTGCCCCAGGCCTACTCTTCCCATCTCATTCAACACCAAGGCTTTGTCCAAAGAGAGGTCAGTAGCTTCTTAGAATCTTTTAGAGATAGATAGAGCCTGCTAATCATTTCCCACAATGGCTTATCTGCTATCTGCCAGGGCTGTTTTCCTGAATGATATCTGATCAAACTACCCTGCCATCTCGTCTCTTAAAAGAACCCAAAGGGGGTATTTCCAGCCCTGTCATCTTCCTCTGCTTTCCATCAATCAGCCCAAGCCAAGATAATGCCTGATCCAAATATTTAAGTGTCAACATAGACCGTGGTGATTGAGTCTACATTTAGATAAAATCTCACTTATATTCTCTAATCCACCTCATTATCCCAGATGATTCTACAGATTCCCACGTATTGTCCCTAAAGTCAGGATCCAACAGGAACCCAAAAAAATTTGCATTCTTTCCTTCCTCTTGTTTGGGCCCAGGCACAGTGTTCACGAAAATTCAAGCGATAAGCAAAAGAAACAAACTACCTTGGAATGGAGCTGAATCTTGGGACCTCTGACTTCGCACAGGGAAACTTCAAACTCTTTTTCCCTAAAATGCAAAGTCTTTGAAAACTGGAAGCAATGAAATTCTACTACGTCTACAAGAAAAATAGAGGGCACCCATACACCATGAAATTGAAAGAGTGTATACATGAAGAGCGTCATTCTCTTACGTTTTATTTGGACTTTCTGATAACTGTCCTTTTATGAAATTAATGATTGAACTTTTGTCTCCCTTTAAAATCATGAGTATCCCAGGCACAAATACCTACATCAACTATTTGAAATCTCCCAGGTCCCACATGAGCTGATTAAAATCAACCTACCAAATTTCTTTCCTCGCTGCTCCTAGACAGTGAGAGAGGTTCTGCAGGGAGCGAGGGCCCAATCTCTCTAAATCTGACCTGAAGTGGACTTCTCGGGCATCCATCATTTCACTGGATGATAGGGGATCGCCACTAGCCATGAAGCATACCTTTGGCTCTCCCACACAAGACCTATCCCAAGATCAGCAAGCACATTCCTGTCTAAACCCTTCGCTACAAATCGCCACAGTGCCTTTCATCAAGTTAATTATAGAACCAAGGGCTGGACGGGTAGCCCAAGACATCATCTGTTCCATCCCCTCGGCTTTCTGGCACGGCCACATTTAAATCATCCCGGACAGATGGAAATCTATCCGGTTGCTAAAGACCTCCAGCACAGGAGATTCCACAAGCCCGCCAGTCACCCACTCTGCTGTTTAGCAACCCCTGTCAGAACATCGCTCTTTATCTCCAGTGTCAATCTCATACATGGCACTTCAAGCCAATTTCTTCTTGTCTCATGTATCACCCCTTCACGTACCTGGAGATCATTTTGAAGGCTTCTCCCCAGCTCCTCTTCTCTGGGCTGGTCAATCCCAATTCTTCCCACCTCTTCTTATAAGCCTAACTTACTAACTTGTAATCACCTCTGTGACTTCCCACTGACCTTTGGCATACCCCACGATTAACTGGAGACGTGGGGAGTCATTCATTTGACCCCAGGGCCCCTTTTACACTTTTAGAAAAGGACACCACCATGCTTTTGTTTATATCTGTTGTATCTATTGGTATTTTGCCATAGTAGCAATTAAGACTGAGAAATCAGCTGACACTGGTTTGGCTCAGTGGATAGAGCACCGGCCTGCGGACTGAAAGGTCCCAGGTTCGATTCCGGTCAAGGCCATGTACCTTGGTTGCAGGCTCATCCCAGTAGGGGTTGTGCAGGAGGCAGCTGATCGATGATTCTCTCTCATCGATGTTTCTAACTATCCCTCTCTCTTCCTCTCTGTAAAAAATCAATAAAATATATATTTTTAAAAAAGACTGAGAAATCATTAAGACCCCAGTACACACAGGTATATAGTCCATTATCTGTCAGAGCCATGATGTCATCACATATCATGTGGCCTCTGGAAAACTGGATTGGATGCTCATGAGAGTATGAATGCTACAGATATCGCGAGACACTTGGGGCTCCCCTGGCCTTGGGCCACCCATTAAGAGCCTCTGCTTTCTGGGAAGGGTGGCCCTTCTATTCTTAGGAGAAACCTGGATGTACAGACATGGAGTCTAATCTAATCTAGTCCAAGGATGGCCACATTAAGCCATGCTCGAGTGTAAGGTGAATTAAAGCCTTTAATTCTTCAAGTGCCCATGCTGTCAACCTCAGGAAAACCAGGAACACTGATTTTGAGGAGAATGAGCTGACTTTTGTTGTTGATATTTTTATGGGAAATACGGTAGTATCAGAGCAGAAAGAGAGAAAGTTACTGTTGACTGTGCCTTCAGGACAAAAGCAGGTTCTCTGATCCTCCTAATCACACACAAACCATTCTGTTTATTTATTTACTGATGATCTGGGCACAAATAAGTTGTTTGCTGTGAAACAGCAAAGCTCTTCAAATCCCTTACTTACCACTATTTTTACTATTTTTAACTGAAAGCACTCCTGTCTACTGGATGCCACGAGGTCTGCCTATCAATTGTAAAGGCTCTGAAGCGATGGTGGGACATGGGGAAGGAAAGGGGTCTATGAAAGCCCCTTTTGCAGGTTCAATTCCTGAGCTAAGCCAGATGCTGAAATGCCTTTCTTTGCCTTTACTCTCTTTCTCCCAATTTTATATTGTTTTCTTTAGCACTTGAGAAACTGCCCCCCTTCAATAACCTCAAGTGTAAAACTGTCAGCCTGTCTTAGTTAACATATTTATAAGGCATTCTAGGTTTATCAATCAAGCAACAACTATTTATTATTTACTCTGTACTCAAAATTCTACTAGACGTAGTAGGTACATACCACTGAGACATAAGTCTTATTATTATTTTTTTTTTTATCTCTTGGGACTTATAGTCCAGTTGAAACAAAATTAAAATAAAACTCACATGAAACAACAGCCCATGGTGAGTGTCAGAATAGAATCAAGTTCTGAACTGCACAGTACAGACTAAGTAATATAGGAGTTGTCAGAAAGAGTATCTCTGTTACGATATAAAACATACCATATGAATTTAAAAAATTGAAATATTTCAATTGTGGCATAGGGGAATTTTGAGTTAGAGCTTGAAATATATATTTTTTTCTGAAAACTTGCAGGATGATTCTTACAACAGGCCTGGTCCTGGTGTTCGTGGAGCCTGGGGGTAGAGCACAAATGTTCCCACCTCCCACCCCTCACCCCTGCCTGTTGCCTGTTGCCTGTCCCCATCTCTTTCCACCCCTGGCTCCATTGTGGACAGGTTATGCCTCACATGCATGAATGGGGAGCCCTAGCATGCAATCCAAACTCAATCCACAACCACACCCCACAAAACAGCCAGCCCTGGCACCTTTGAATGACCAATGAGTACACCAGAAGTCTGGTTAGCCCTGGGAAAGAGATGAAATTGGTGCTGAGGAAGAGGCCTGGTGTTTTCAGGTCCTGGAAGCAGGCTTAGGGGACGCCAGATCTCTGGGACCTGAGATGTACCTGAAGGGGGAGGGTATAGTGCAAGTCCACGTGGAGTTGCACTGACTACTCAGAACCCTCTCCTTGAAGGGAGGGAAGCTCTTAGACCGGGCCAAAGCACAGTCTCTCATGCCTAGGACCCAAGGCCACGGGCCAGATGCCCAAGTGTGAGGAGATAGCTTCAAGTAGCAGGATTTCAATATAAAAGTATTTCAAAACAGACAGTTCATATTACAAGTCTTTCTATATTTCACAACTACTTAAGTTACACATTTCCTTCTGTATTAAAGAAAATTTGTGTTTTGATTAGATTTTCAAAGTAAGACTATTGTAAATTTTATTTTACTCAGAGTACTTTATTTTACTTTTTTAAGTATTTACCCATGTAAAATTTTTATATGAACTTTGGTGGGAATTTTCAGATATATCATAATTTAAGAAAAAGAGTCAGATCTGGACAAGTAAAGTTTTCCAATCAATATTTTGAAGGTACAGTAAAGTTGAAGGAAAGATTTCTTTTGTAAAGTGACTTCTAACTTATCATTCTATTTTTAATGAAGTTAGTTCATCACCCCCTACCTCCATTATTATGTTGCATTTAATATTTATGCATCAGACTTTCTTGATTTCTCAACAGGAGTCAGACTTCTAATCTAGCAACCTTTCTTTAAGAGTCTTCTCACCTGTAATTTCCCTTGAGGCCTCCTGGCTCTACTCTCCCTCTTGCTTCATCATTCTGAATTAGTGAGATTTTCCCATTTCTGGTGAAAAACCAAAAAGGTTTCTAGCATACAGACACTGACTATACAACCAAACAAAGTTACATTAGAAGCAAATTGCAGCTTTTTGTTTTTTTCCTTGAGGGCTGCCTTGTGGCCCATCACAGCATGACCAGCATTCACAATAGTTGGAAAGCAATTTAATTTATTACTTCAACCTCTCATGAAGGTACCATAGGGAGCGTACAGTCACAACATAGAGCAAATGTCTTCAAAATCTCATTTTCTACTGGAAAATGGGAAAAATGACTTGAACAGATACTCCAGCAAAGAGGACATATGGATGGTAAATTATATATGAAAAGTTGTTCAATGCCATTAATTGATAGAGAAATACAGATTAGCGTCACAAGAGCATGTACTTCCATACACCTATTGAAATGGCTAAAGTAAAAATACTGATAATAACAAATGTTGGTATGGATACAGAACTAGATCCTTCATAGATTGCTGGTAGGAATGTAAGATGACAAAGTCATTGGCAAATAGTTTGACAGCTTTTTATACAAGTTAAACATACACTTACCACATGACCTGGCAATCGTACTTCTGCATATTTCTCTTAAAGAAGTGAAAACTTGTTGAAACCGGTTTGGCTCAGTAGATAGAGCGTCGGTCTGCAGACTGAAGGGTCCCAGGTTCGATTCCAGTCAAGGGTAGGTACATTGGTTGTGGGCACATCCCCAGTGGGGGATGTGGAGGAGGCAGCTGGTTGATGTTTCTCTCTCATCCACGTTTCTAGCTCTCTATCCCTCTCTCTCCACTCTGTGGAAAATCAATAAAATATATATTTAAAAAAAAATAAAAGAAATGAAAACTTGTGTTTATACAAAAACCTGTCCATGAATGTTCAAAGCAATCCTATACAATAAAAGCCTAATGTGCTAAGTGTCTGGTCATCCAGTTGTCCGTTCAACCAATCAAAGCGTAAGATGCTAATGATATGCTAAGGCTGCTCAACCACTTGCTATGATGTGCACTGATCACCAGGGGGCAGAGGCTCTGACCAATAGGTTAGCTTGCTGCTGGCGTCTGGCCAATCGTGACTGACAGAGATAGGCTGGACATACCCTAGAGCCCTCCCATTGCCCCTCCCCAGTTGGCCAACCTCCTGCGTCCTTCCCCGGCCCTTATTGTGCACAAGTGGAGTCCCTTAGCCTGGCCTGTGCCCTCTCAAAATCTGGGACCCCTCAGGGAATGTCAGAGAGCTGGTTTCAGCCTGATCCCACAGGCCAGGCCAAGGGAACCCAATGATGCATGAATTTCATTCTAGTTTTATTTATAATTAGAGGCCTGATGTATGAAATTCATGCAAGAGTAAGCCTTCCTTCCCCCAGGCTGCTAGCAACAGCTTCCCTCTGGCACCCTGGACTTGGGCTTCCCTCAGAGCCCCAGCTTCATCCAGAATGTTGTCTGGAAGGACATCTAAAAGGATCTCTGACCTAATTAGCATATTATACTTTTATTACTATAGATAGACAAAAATGATAACCCAGTTGTCCTTCCATGAGTGAGTGAGTGGATAAAGAAACAGCACTTCATCGATACAATGGATATAGTGCTGTTTCTACTCAACAATCCAATGGAAAGCTACTCAACAATATAAAGGAGTACTGAAACTTGCAACAGCTCAGATAAATCCCAAAGAAATTGGGCTGAGAGGAAAACCAGTCTGTGTGATTACACACTGTATGATTCCATCTATACAACATTCTCAACATGACAAAATTATAATGATAAAGCGTAGATCGGGTTGGGGTTGGAGGTAGAGTAGGATGATTAAGGAGTAACTGGATGAGGTTTCTTTGTGGTGCTAGACCAGTCCTATAACCCCATGGCGGATGAAGCTGTAAAATGTATTGCCAAAAAGAACAAGCATCCAACAGTGGCCTGTCCAGAACCCTTCCCAAAGGCAGTTATTACTTGTTTACTTGCATTTTTATCTTGCATCTGCTTTTCACAGTGTGTTTATTGAACTTTGATCCTCAGTGCCACCCTCTGGGGCTGGAAGAGCTATGGCAGAACTTATTTACTCAGAGAGGGAACAGCACATGGGTGGTGATTCTCATGGACAGATGGAGAATCCCCTGGCTCCTAGAATTTTCAGCTGATGCTTTTCTTACTGTACCACCACTCAATAAGACCCAGCCGTGGCAGTTGAGGAGAAAGTGAGCCCTGATCTGAAGAGCATCATTGGGGAGTGGAGATGTTGGTCCTGAGACCCTTGGAATTAGCTCTTCCAACTGAACCCTCATATTGTGACCAAAGGTTGTCAAACATTTAGAGGGAACTCTTGGGTTGGATTTTTCATCTTCTCAACCTCAACTTTATTCTTTCTGCTGCTTCATTTGCAAAACATGTGACTCCTTCCTCAAGGGGAAGGACGTGAACTCTTACCAGACTGTAAGCACATTATATTTTACCTCATTAGCTTCAATTCCTGTGGTATTATTCCTCCATTTCTGCTGCACCTATCGGAAATTCCAAACGAAACGCTATCAGCAGATCTGGGTGGCCTCCAATAAAGGGTGCTTTCTCTTTGTCAATTTAAAGTGCCCTTGTTATTTAAAAAAATTAAATTCTATTAATAACAGATGCCTGGAAGCTCACTTCTGTAATATACTGTAATTAACAATGCAAATATGAAATAGAAATCTCATTTATCAGACAGACATGAGCAGGTGATTATGTACTTAGAGGTATAAAATGCATAATGGAAATGCACAGTGATAATTGTTCCAAAAGGTCTCCCACTTCTGGGCCACAGGTAGAATTTCAAAAGGTAAATACAAATACTGTTTGTACCTCTTCTTTTCTCTGTCTAGAGCAGGGCATAGCATCATTTTTCTCAATCCATCCAAGCTCAGTTTGAATAAGTTACATTTTATAGCATCTCGTTGAAACTCAAGGCCAACTGAGAAAAAATGTGCTAGAAAGCCTATGCAAATGATACATTTCTGTTTTTCCAAAAGACTCGTATAACTCAGGAAAATTAGACAGACCAATTTTATTAGCCATTTTTAAAAATTCTATTTGAAAGCAAAGCCCTCCTGGATGGAAAGCTTGTATATCAAATTTCAGACCTAAGTAAACTTTTATAGCTGAGCTGTAAAAATAGTCATTTATAATGCAAACACTGCCAAATCTTTAACTGTAATCCTGCTAGTGGGCAACTGTAATGATCCAACAATAATCATCGTCATTATAACAAATCACCCGAAAGAGAGGCTCTGCCTTCTCCAAGTGGGCAAATGTTTTCCTCCAACAGATAGGCGTTTCCACAGAGAACCTAACGACACACAGACAGGTACACTGCCTTCCCAGCACTGGCAAATCGGGGGAATAAATTAGTCAGGCAGACCACCCTGCCCCCATCCAGTATCCTTTTTGCAACCAAGATGACTTAAAATGCAATATTTCAAAGGCCATTTTGAATTATCTTTCTCACTGAATTATCTTCCTCTTTGTCCCATAACACTATAAAGCTTTAACCCTGAAATAAGAAACCCCATTCACTTTTTCATGTTTGCAAATGTCCTGTGTAACGGAAGAGACTCTTTGAGATCCAGCTTAACTCAAAGCAGAGCTGAATCCACTCCTGGCACTGCTAGGATTCGAGCCAGCCTGAATGGGCTCCTGTGTGAGTTCGTCTTAAAGGACCGGCATCTCAGGATGGTCCCGACAAGCTCACTGCCTCTCACATCTTAGTACCGTATTTGCCGGCGTATAAGACGACCCCCTAACATTTCCACTAAAAATACAGAGTTTGTTATATACTCGCCGTATAAGACTACCCCCCACTTGGAGGCATATTTTTCAGGGCCAAAAAGTCGTCTTATACGCCGGCAAATACGGTACCTCAGGCAAATTAGTAGTTTTATTAAGGAAAGGATGGGATGGAAGTAGACATCTCTGGGAGACAGGCAGCCCAATGACAAAAGCCATTAAAGGTCATTGAGTGGCCACATTCCTCTCCCGGTGCCACCAGCCTGGACTTGCTAACACAGTAAAGCATCCCTAATTCACACAAATGGGGAGGCTTTGGGACATCCTTGTTGAGTTCATTGCCATTACAAATATGAATTAGAGACTGTTTTAAAGAAATACCTGTCTCTACTGCCAAAATATGTAGTTACTAGAACAAGTCTACCATAGTATAACCAAGTAGACATTCTAATGGACATTTTTATAAATAAGAAGTAATGATTAACATAGCCATTGCTTGATATGTATTAAAGTAAGCTTAAAAGTTCTTGAAAATAAGCTTTTCCCCTCCTTAAATGATTGATTAAAATTTTAAGCTAGTAAATATTCTTTCGGGGATTTATTTTTTCACATTATTTTTTCTCAATTATTGGAATGTGAATTCATAGCACTTCACTTTTGATATCATCATAGGTTAAATTCAAAAGAAATAATTATTTTCTTGTATTTATTGTTTTCAGATGAAGAATTTTCCACAAGTAGAGTTTCTTTCTTAGCTTCTCTCTCATCCTCAGATTGTGGAGTTGGAGAAAAGCAATGAAGCGGGAATGGCCAGCACTTGGCGATTCTCTCTTGAGGAGTTACCTACTTTACCAAGTATGCCTACTCTGAGCTTCTCATGCCTTGGGAGACACCCACAGCCTGGGCTCCCTTCCTCCTTGACCCAGAGACTATGACTCCAGGACAGAGGTAAGATGTAACCCATGGACCTAAGCTTCCTTCTCAAAGCTGCCACTTTCATTTCCATCTGACACTTGTATTTCTCTTTCCATTGATGCTAAACTGGAGCAGAAACAAACAAACAAAACAAAACAACAATAAAACAAAAAAAAGCAGGGGGATCATTTTTTGCCTCCTCCAACCATTACATGGATCAAGTGCTCTACATGTTATAAGTGAAGAGAAACCCCACTGTGTGTCCATTCTCCAGGGCGGAAACCTTTAAAGAAAAGTGTTATGATATGTGAGGTGCTGCTTCCTACACAACAAGAAATAAATCAAAACCCTATGGCAATCTACAAATCCAGGCATTTTGTAGTTTGGGGAGATATTGAGGAGAGCTGTTAGGTTCAAGGGATAAATCAATGTGATATCGTCCTTGTAGATTTCATATAAATGTGGATTCCATAGAAGACCTGGGTTCTGGTCCTGCCTTACCCACCATTCACACCTCCTCTTCTCTCCCTGGAGTATTAACCCAGACTCTGGGATCCTCAGCAGCTGTTTTCCTGAGGGTGTAATCTCCTTTCCTCAGAATTCTAAGATGCAAATCTTTTGCTTAAACATTTCTTATAGATTTGCACTATTCCATCCTTGGCCATTTGCAGAAGTAAATAAACACACAGGGATTCTTGAAACTCCATGTAACCCAAAATATTTCATTGCCACTCCACAGCCTATAAGTTCTGAGCAGGCAAACACAAAGAAGCAAATCATGCTGGTTATTTGAAAATCAAGTGAGTTGAGACCCACATTTCAGAAGAAACCACAAAATAAGAACAATTTGCTGTCATTGAGAGCAAGGTGTGTTCAAACTTTAACCAACAAAACATAACCGATATAGAATGGAGTGTTTCCAAAGACTCTAAAAGTTGTTGAACTTGAATAATGGTTTGCAAAGAGAAATACAACCAAAGACAGCCAAGCCCTGGAAATGTCAGTGTGGTACCAAGATGTGACAATCTATAGGAAATCTGCTTTAGTTTTTCCAGGGTAGATATTTCTTTAAAAACTTTGCCAAGATCCTCTTGACCTCAAGCTTTTCTCTCAGAGTATTTTAGAATTTTAGTGAAATTTGGGACTCAGAAGTCTTCTAAGAACCACCACTCACTTCATTTCTCCAGTCAAGGGCATATATTTAGTTGCAGGCTCCTCCCCAGCCCAGGTCCTAGTCAGGGCTCCTGCAGGAGCCAACCAATCAGTGTTTCTCTCTGTCTTTCCCTCTCTCTTCTACTCTCCCTAAAAATCAATGTGAAAATATCCTTGGGTGAGGATTGACAGAAAATCGTGCCCAAAGATCATCTTCAAGGTTCATGTCTAAGTAAAAATTTAAAGGGTCAGAAGGGAGGAGAAGAAACCTAATGCGAGTTTGAGCTCCACTGCCGCCAGGCCCTAAGTGAGGTACGTGGCCGATACCTACATATGTGAGTAACATGGTCAGGGGCAGGCACAAGTCCCGTTTGGAGCTGGGAGGCTGGGAGTGAGCCATTTGTCCCACAGCTCATGAAAGCCTCAAGTTTTGACTTTTGATCTTATCTTCAAATGAACTTAAACATATGGTCATTTTATTTCTGTGTGTTTCACAATGATTAAGTTGTTAAGTGTAAATATTTGAAGTATACCACAGTTGTTAATCCATGTTTTGGCCATACTTGCTTTTATTTTAATCACTTTATTTTATTTTATTTTATTTTTTTCCATCACCATTTACTGCCCCATACCTTCTTCCCCCTCCATCCACTCCTCTCCCCCTGCACATAGTTGCTTTTTACTAGACCAACAGTCCCCAAAGAGAAACAAACAAACAAAAATACAACAAAATGGGGAGTGGCCTGGGCCCCTCTCAGGCTGGGAGAGGCCCTCGTGGAAAATGGGGCTGATTTTCTCTGTAAATAGAGGTCGCTAATGTTTTCTTCTTTGCGTTTCTACCGCCTCCTCCTGTGATTTGTCATGTTTTCCTAGACCCACTAAGACTCTTCAGAATAAGTAACAGGAAAATATATGAAGTAACCAGTAAGGGCCATGTTATGGCTTTTTTTTTAAAAAAAAGAAAAGAAACCTATTTTGGGAAAACTGACTGAGTAATGCCAGGAAAAATAATTTTCAAATTCCGGAGAAGAGCAAATGAGACCTTAATAGCTTTAATATTTCCCAAATGTGACAAAACAGAAAGCCTGGGGAGGGCGATGCCTCCCTAACGGCTTATCAGGCCCATGACCTGCTGGTTTGTCAGCTGCCCCCCAGCCTGTCCTCCAGGTGCTGCTCGTGTGGTGTCACCTGTCATGTTTTATAGGCCTGCCTCCACCTCCTTCCTTTCCCATGGAAGGATTCCCTTGCTTCCAGAGACTCTTGTAGTCTTCCTAGTAACATCAGAGAGTAAGATTGATCATGAAAAATCCAATTTCCAATTACCAAAGGGCTGAGAAAGCATTTAGAAGTTCACATGGTATAAAATAAATCCCATTTAATTTGGGGTTATGTTTAATTGTTTACTTTTCCCCCGCCATTTCAACAGCTGTTTCATCAATGGCCAGTCTTGCTGGGAGAAATGGTCAGGAATCCAAGGGCGCTCCATTACTTCCAAAACTCTAGTTGCACTGCTTTGCAAAACTCTGCAAAGGGATTCAAATGGTTTCTTACCAATCCCAGGAGCCCCATTTCTGGGACCACATCCTCTAATGTTCTGTTCATCCTCAGATGGAGGGATCAGGGAGCTGGGAAGTGGCTAAGAATGAGGAGGCAGCGAGAGGAGTCAACCAAGACAGCGCACCTTGTCCTTTATCTGCAATGAGCCGTGAAGGCAGTGATCAAAGGAGAGGCCCATGCAAGCCCTCAGCTTTTCAGTTCGATCCTGGACTCCCTAGCATAGGCCTGAGAATCAGACCAAAACTTGAAATCCAAAAGGACTCCAAGCACCTGATTTGGGCATCTTTGGTCTTACATATAATGATACAACGGTAAACTTCTATAAAATAAACTCAAAGACCTAGAACGTGTTCCTATATTATTTTAATTGATATAAAAAATTAAAACTGAAACTCAGTTTATTTAGAATAAGGCAGTAGATACACAGTGAGCAAAAGCAGATTTACAGCTGTGAGTCTGAGAAACTCAGTTTATTCTTGTATTCTTGTGTATTTATTAATTATTGTATTATGTAAACCTACTTCTGCCCACCCCTATATACATAAAGTGGCCTCAAACACCCTGAAATCTTGACCATAACTAAAGTCAAGGAAGAATTTGAATAATTGACCCTGAGTTAAAAAATAATAATAATGAAAGTCACCCTCCTCCATGGCTGAATTTGGTCCTCATTATAAATTAGTAGTTTAGTGAGTTGATGTGGAAATGTTCCTTATTATCACAGTTTTATTGCCTACTTCAGTACATCTGTTCCAAAATTCATATAGAAATAGCCAGACATTTCAATAAACCAGTGTGTCTTGGAATTTTCATATAGTTCCCAATGCACTAAAATCTGGATAGAAAGCTGGGACTTTGAAATTTACAATCACACAGACTGAGCAACATCTGGATAGCTCTGCTCTGTTGCTTTCACTGTTCTTTTAGATTTAGACGCAAGTTATGATTTGCACAAAAGGCCCGAAACCTTGTGTGTGGCAGGTGTGAGCTCAGGCTGACAAAAACTTAATACTATGTTCCATTCACTTTGATAACAGCTTTTTGCAAAACACATGGAACACCGCTTCCACCCTTTCCCAAAGAGTTTAACCATCCAGGAGGGAGGGCCGAGCAAGGGAGAGGCATTTTCTCTTTGGTTGGAGAGAAAAACTGGGGAAAAACACATATTTGTTATTCAAACGAGGGTCCTTGAATTAATTATCTCTCTTCACATCCCTTGATAGTTGGATACAGACTCTGTGCAAGTGTATGTGTGTGTGTGTGTGTGTGTGTGTGTGTGTGTGTGTGTGTGTACAGACACAGGACCCGTTTCTAACACAAGGGGAGGGAAATCTAGAATTTTCAACTGTAGGACCGACCCCCTTAACAGTTCGATCTGCCTCCTTACTGAATCCGCTAGAATTTGCTTCTTAGCTGTCCCTATAAATGAGAGACAAAGGGAGAAGGGAAGAGAGAAGGACAAGTAGAGAAGGAAAAGGGAGTGCTGGAAGGATGTGTGTGGGCAGATGTAATTGTAACTCAGTACTGATGACAACTTCGCGGCCCTGGTTCTGTGAGGGTGCAGGCGCCTCTTCCCTTGCGAAGCGCCACTGGGTCATCAGCACTGCGCTCCGCTCCAGGCTGGAGGCAGGTAAAGTGCTGTTTTGCGAGAATAGGTTAGGTCAATCTGAGTTTTCGACCTGACCTTCCCCTCACCCCTAATAACTTCCTGGTTCCTTGGTCACAGAGTGATTTATGAGCCAGGACAAAGAATGATGTGTCTGTCCCAGCAGCAAGGGAAACTGGAAAACTTACGAAGGGGGAGAAGCGGGGAGAGAAAGGGGAAGGAGCCAAGGAGAAAATACCAGGTTCAGAGTGAAATACCTCAGTTTCCAGGCCTCTGTAATTACCCAGTCACTGAAGGCATAAAACTAGGAAACCCATTTGATAAAAAAATCAATGTTTTAAATAATGTGAAGAGCTCTCATAATTTTCAATCTCGCCACAATGGCTGTGTTCAGAACTCTGATCACCTTTAAAGAGGAAGGCTCCCGTCATTCTGAATTGCTCTTCGCTCCCACCCTTCATTCTTTTCCAAATGGGAGCAATCTTGAAACAATTTTACTTAGCTCTCCCCCACCCCTGTCACTTCACGTCCCTCCCTTCCTTGTCTTTTCTCAACTCTTTAGACAATGATGTTCCTAACTTAAACCTGAAAAATGTCTTAAACTTACAATTTGAAAGTTAACCTGCCAGAACAGCGGATGCTCTTGATCCTTTTTCTGAAATAGGCACACCCGACTTTCTCTCAGATGAATGGTGACCCAAGTGTAGGGCTTTATTTAGAAAACCCTCCCAAGAATGTTTTTATTTAACGCTTGTGAAAAAAAATAATGTAAAATTAATGAATAAGGATTTTATTATTTCTAATCTGCAATTCCATAAAGAATACAATTTTATATTGAATTCCAGTCTCATTTACAAAGACCTTCTATAATTAAAATGCCTCAATCTTTTTCAAATTAGAAAAGCAAATTGTTACATATCCTAAGTAGGTGCTTTCCTGTTTAATGGGGACCGCTCCCATGATTTATGACACACATTATTTTATATCAAAGTACAATGAAATAGGCATTACCAAAGGTAATCTCTGTAATGTCTGGAAAGGGATCCGAAACCTCAGTGCAACAATGAACACAGTATTTAAAATGCAAAACCCAAAGACATTATTATGGTTTTGATTTCTTATGGCACAGCTTCGCCTGATCAGTTATATTGCCAGCACAGCACAAAGGGTGTTTGCGTCTGAATGCCGCTAAGATAACAGACGGGGAAAATGAAATATAAAGTCAATTTTCATGCAGAAATTGTTATCAAAGGGATGATAAAGTAAAACTGTATAATCACAAGAAAAAACAATTGATGATGAACAATCTAAACTAGACAGAGCTGACGACGTCTGCTTCCGGCCTTTAGACTCTTGTCCTATTAAAATATGGAATAAAGCGTTCAGATAGCGTGCAAGCAGACGCAAGTGGGACACTGTGCTGATTATGACTTAGACACTGCCTTCTGAGATCTCTCTCTGCAAATGGGAAAAGGCAGCCACGTAAGTAGGCATGTCGCGAATCGAGATGAGTTTTCATCAAGCTCAGACTTCTAACTTTAATGAAAAAGAAATAACTGTGAGTTTTAGAACTCCTACTTGCTTCAGTGTTGAATGAAATCATCAGGCACCAAGGGAAGAGGAAACACACACACACACACACACACACACACACACACACACACACACTTCTTAAACATGCACAAGTGAAAAGTCACAATGCTGCAGAGAATGTGACCCCCAAACTCTAACTTTCCGGAGTAAGATGTAAATAACGCCCAGGCATGTGCTGCACCGAAGGATTACCCATTCAAATAAAAGCCTCTCTCCCTCCCATTAAAATGCTGTTTTATCTTGCAGTTTGCAAGCAGAAAGGTGCCTCTTCTCTAATTCTTTTTAAGACGTTTTGCTTGGGGCCCCCAAAATTAATCGGAGAACAGCAGGGAAGGGGTTTACTATTTAATGCTCTTGGTTGTAATATTTTAATTAGCCATTAGGAAGATGAGGGCAGGTTCAGACAGGGAGGAAAGGAGAGACTGGGAAGAAATATGGCTTTCTGCAGAAAGCTCACGGAGATTACAGGAAAGAGCCCGGTCTCCAGAGAGGTTCCCATCACAGAAGGAGCTCCAAGGCCACTTCCTCGCGTCCCTTGGGCAAATCTAAACCTAGTTGTTTGAAAGCTTAGGGTTTAACTGGATTTCCTAAAAGATGTCATGTCTCAGGCTCAGGTTCTTCCAGCTGGAAAAAAAGAAAAAGGAAATGACTGGTGGGAGGGGGGGGGGCAAAAATGCCGGGAGCACAGATGCCACTGATCTCGGGGGCTTAGAGCCTCTGGGTGTTTTCCACACACACACATACACACACACACACACACACACACACACACACACACACACACACCCTGCCCTGGGGAGGATTAGAGGGAAGAGAGGACCCTGTACTCTGGGTACCATGAGGCCTTGGCTTCTTTCTTATTTCCTAATGACAAGATGGTAGGATAGTGGAGAAAGGCAAAGAGAGGTAAAACACTCAAGATTCTGGAAGGTTGAGAGTATGTGCTTCTGTAAATAGTGAATCAGGTCAAACGAATTCAAAGGCAGCCCCTGCTGGATAGGCTGATTAAATACCTGCTCATGGAAGACAGAGCAGAGACACCTAATGTTTTGCACAGAATTCAGGTCCTGAGGTAATTTTCACAAATAATAAATATGGCCAAAATATTGACATGAGGATAGCAGAGGAGACTCAAATATTGTTAGTACTTGGAATAACCAAAATTGTGAATCCTCTAGTTTTCATTATTCACATATGCTCTGTCTGTATTTCCCATGTCTGCTATGGGACCATTCAGTCTCTCAAAAGTTGCCTTCACCTTCTCACTCTAATCAGACACTGAGTCTTGTCCAGCGGGTTCCAACAGTCATCTCATGCCCCTCCTCTTCTCCCCAGCTCCACTGCTGAGAGTCAACTCTTCATTGTCTCTCGGACAATTGCTTTTGCTTTCCAATTGGTTCCCTTGCCTCCACCCACTTCCCACCACCCCTCAACCCAACATCTTCAACAGATCCTATTACCCAGTAGATCTGTGATGAGACCCAAGGGATATACATTTTATCTTTTTAACTTCTTTTGAAGCTATCTAAACATACTCAAAGGTGGAAAATACAAAAAATAAATTCATTCTTGCCTATCCCTGTTCCCTAACTTCAACAACCATCAACATTTCCCTATAGCCACTCCCATTTTTTATTCAGAATTTCTACTCTCTTCCCCCCTTTGTTATTGATGGGAGTATTTTATTTTATTATTTTGTGACATTGTTTTTAATTACCTTGAGCCTTATGGTGACATAACTTATAATTTTGTGTTGATGATTTATTCTCTTCTTTAATCCTAGTCAGCTGGCAAAAACTCTATTACCAATCATACACACATTTAGTAAATGAATAGCTGTTCAAGACAATCCTGAATTATAACTTAGCCTGACTTAAGGATTCACAATGTTTGCTACTATATCTTGTCACACTGAATTATAAAAGCACCTGAACTTAAAGATCACCTATATAATGTAGAAGTGTTAAATATTCTTTATTGGATATTATACATAAACCACACTAAAATTCCCTTCATTCAATAAAAGGCAACAGTTTAGGTAACGGACTTTTATTAAATTGGCATAGTTGGGACCAAAGGGATAAAATGGTCACTGCCAGCTTAACTGCAACCCTTACCTTTTTTTTTCAACCCTTACCTTTTAATAGGCTAATGAACACAACTTGAAAACTTGAAACATAAGCAAGTCTTGCAGATCTAAGAGACAGGGAAGAGATTTCCTCAGAATTTAAACATATTAATACAACCAGTCATAAATATCTAAATATAAGCCAATGTCCTACAGGTTTTGAGATGGCACTCACCTCCTCTGTGAAAAGCTGAACACTAGGAATCAAGTCCAACCGTATTTTTAGAAGGGTGGACAGTGATAGTGCTTGCTTAACCAAAATTACCATCAAAGCTCAAAAAGCTGACCATATTCATTCAAACACAAGCCAATCTTATTTAAATCAGGACACCCCCCAAAGAAATGCTCTATTAGCCATTCACGATCTGAATTCTGGTTATGAGATCGATTTAAAAATGGTACACATAAAAAAAGTCATGAGACATTTGTAATAAGGCAGTGGCCAACTATTACTCATTGGTTGCTTTTTTGAGATAAGCTATCAAGTCTGCCCTTTCTGCGCTCTCCTTAATGCCAGTGAAGATCATTTTGGTTCCAGGGATGTACTTCTTGGGATTCTCCAAATACCCCATCACTGTAGCCTGCCCCAGGTGATGCCTTTGTTCTTGTGGGCATCCATGTAACAAAATCCAGGGGCCTGGCCTGTCTTTTGCCCAAAGAGACCATGGAGCTTTGGCCCAATCTTGTGCTTGCCTCCCTTCTCCACAGTATGGCCCTGGGCACACTTCTGAACAAAAATAAATAAATCTTCTTGCTCTTCTCAACATCACCCATTTTTAAATTGCTCATTAGTTGTGTATGACACAGAGGTTCCTATTAGCAAGCCGGATGTCCTGCTTTCTAAGTCCAGGGCCACACCTCCTGATGGACTATTTTAAAGCAAATTTCAAACATAATATCATTTGATTTCTACATACTTAAGTATACATCTCAAAAAAGAAACTTATAGACTTTTAAAATATTTTTTTTTGCAAAACTACAAATGTAACAATAGTTTCCTAACATAATACTCAGTCAACATTTACATTTCCTTAATTATATAAAATAATTATGTTTGTGCTTGGCTTGGGGGGGAAATGTACATTTAAGACTTTTACCAGGTTTTCAGAAGACCAGCCAAGTATGAATTCTAATGACCAACAACTAAAGCTGAAACTCACCAACAAAGTACCAAGGGCTCCATATAATCCAGAACCCATCCCTCCCTCCAGTCTTTTTTCTTAAGACTTCTCCGCCCAGCTTGCTCCCTGCACTTCACCCATTCTCATCTCCTCCCAATTCTCTAAAGCTGTCAATGCTATTTCCCACTTCTGAGCCTTTGCTTCACTCTCCATTCTGCCTGCAACATCCTTTCCCCTTTATTCAAAAGATTTCCTTTTTGGAAGACTTTTCTGTTCCCCCCCCAACAGAGTAGAATATACCTTTCCTTATGCTGTACTTAGTATTGATCTTAGATAGTATGACCCTCCTCACATTGGCCAACTACCCTAAACAAATGTCACTTTTGAATAGACTGTCCCCTAAACTAAAAGATCATAAGCTCTCAATATAAAGTGGGCAGTTTATAAGTGAGTGTGATTTGATTATGACACTGTGAGTTAAACTTGGAATGCAGTAACTTTTAGTTAGGGTGAGCATATAATGTATGATGTAAACATAGAGTTGGAAGGAATGGACACTTAATAATTAGAATAGAAATGCCTGAGATTGAGCCAAGCAAATAGGGTCATATGGTCAGCCTATTCTTTAAGATATGTGATTCCAAAGAATGAGTTGATTCTTTCTAACTGGGGAACCTCCCTCTCAATGCTTAGCTATCCTACTGCACCACACCCTACTGGCTCCAATAGAGAATGGCCCCAGTGCCCATCTCTCTAGGACAGCCTGGGGCAACAAGATATGGTGCCTGCCAAAATCATATTGTACCTACTAACATCCACTGCCAGAAATAGAGTCTTCGCCCAGAATGGACAAAAAGGATTCGGTGTCCCTGACCCTGCAGGGTATTAGGAGTATTCCGTCCACCCTCCTCTGAACAGTCAGATACTGTCAACTTTAACACCCCTCATTTAGGAAGGCTCTTACTCTTTATTTCTGCTAAGGGATGTGAAATGGAAATAAATCCTTGTGCCTCGATTAAGACCTGAAGCAGAAAAGGAGCATGATTCTAGCTGCATCTCTGGAACCAGAGCATCAGTTGCTCCTGTGATGAGCTTCCCTCACTGCCTTAGCCCCCATTCCGCAGTGGTACCTCTTTGCCTCCTCAGACCCTTCACAGGAAGAGTACTGGACCAAGGGTGTGCTTGGCTAGAGTTAGCATACAAAGACAAGGAGATGTAGGGGTGATGAGGTAAACTCCATGGTTTTTCCTCCTGAGCCTCGCCCCGTCATCTCCCTCTGTATGTTCCTGACCCTTCACCACCGTGGTCCCAGTCTACTCCTCTTCTCCATGGATGAGATGTTCCAGGTAGTCGAAGTTCAGGTTTTCCTTCTGAAATCCTAGATCTTCTGTCATTCAAAAATCTGCCAGGATTATCTCTGTCCTCCTTTATTGGCTCTGAGTCAAAAAACAAAAAGGTAAGGGAAGTAGTTTAGTTGCCCCATACACTTTACAACATTACTGCAAAATGGATTCACATAATTTTCAATCTAATTTGAAGCCTGCTACCTGACATAATATCTAAGTAAAAGTAAATAAAATGTAATTAACATATATATTATAATATAAAATGCATACTATATATAATATAAAATATATACTTAAATGGTATATATATTAGATAAAAATAATGCCTCACATTTACTAGCATGACGTTGGCCTTCTGCTTGGGAAATATTTTGCTACTAAATAGAAAGGGAGAGCACCCGAAGGCTTTGTTTATAGTAAATAATTTGGTCTCTTTTACTTTGACAAACAAGGTCATGGCATGCTCCGGCCAGGCATTCAGAGCACACACATCTGAGCGAATCCATTAAAGGCAGCTCTCTGGGGGTGGGAGGAGAGGAAATGGGAAATAGGGAAAGGAAAAAATATGCCTACTCCCCCACAAAGTCCATTTGGAAATGTACATATTAGCATTCATAAGTTCTGTAAGAGAGCTTGAATCATGCTTACCAGGGAATCCTGGGTTAGGGCCCCTGTGGATTCATAATCTTCTACCACAGGGCATCAAACCATGGCCTGAAGGCCCCAAAGCTATGAGTTGTCTTTGCATTTTTAAATGGTGGGAAGGAACATCAAAAGGTTACTTCATGACATGTGGAAAGTATATGAAATTTAAACTGTAGTGTCTATAAATAAAGTTTTATCAGAACACAGCACACTCATTTATTTCCTTATTGCCTACGGTTGCTTTTGCACTACTATGGCAGACTTGAGTAGTTGCCACTAAATGGTCCACAAAGACAAAAATGCTTACTAACATTTAGAGAAAACGTTTGCTGACTCTTATTCTAATGCAGCTGGGCCAAGACACTGCCCTGGTCACCAGGGAAGGCAAGGTTTGGGTTGTCATGCATGGGAACCACGCTCAGATTGCTTTCTGCAGAGCTCACAAGTGTCAAGTCACTTGGGTCCTCCTCCACTGCATGGTTCTGGAAATGTAATGATATGCATTCTTATTCTAACATAACATTAAAATGTCTTTGTTTTAGGAAATGAATAGTATTAGTATCATATACACACTAGCTTTTGATATCTATAATAATAAAAGGGTAATATGCTAATTAGAACAGATATCTTTTGGACGTCATTCTGGACGTTCTTCCTGACGAAGCCAAGGCCTGAGGGAAGCCATCTTAGGTCCTGGGTGCAGTCAGAGGTGGGAAGCCCAGGTCCTGGGTGCCAGAGGGAAGCTGGTGCCAGCATCTGGGAGAAGGAAAGCCTACTCTTGCACAAAATTTTGTGCATTGTGCCTCTAGTAACAATATAAAGAGTGTGCATGTAATTTTACTTTTGTATCACATTAATACCAACCTACATGATGTAATTTTTACTTTTCTACAACATTAATACTGAGCTATGCAATATTAAACTTATGTGACAAAGTGATGCCAGTGTAAAGTGTAAAGCTGCTAATATCACAGCAAGTTATTAATGCATTGCAATGGATTCCAAAGAACAGTGTGGTGACACTTTCTCAGTCTTTCTGAGCCTCCTTTGGAACTGCAGTGACAGAAGAGGATAGATCGCCCTGGCAAACGTTTGTGCCAGACTCTAACAAGTTTGGCCTTCTGGTTGTCACTCTAGGACTTTTAGGAGAAGCCAGAGGATTTCCAGGAAAGGACAATTATAACTAAAGAAGGCGACCTGCCTTTGATCTTGGTTTGGGCAACAATTAACTGCTTTATTTCTGAAATTTTAAACTCCAGTATTCCACACACGAACAACAAATTTCTGTTGTATTTGTCACCACTCTTTTCTTCTCATAATTCCCATTTTTTTTAATCACCCGCCCCTAAATTTCCAATCCAAATCCCTCTTTCTTCCCTCCCAAACTAGCATCTCTCTCTTAATTCATTTTTATCTCTTAGAAACCTAAATTAGTCTATCTTTTACCATCACTCTGGACTTTCTTTTCTTTTTGCGTCTCCAGTACAGCAACCCTGCATCCTCCAGTCTTTTGGTTTCTCTCCTCCTACATCTGGGTTGGGGACCAGTGCTGACAAAATCAAATCACCACATGGCTTGGTGCTACCACACACCAATGTTCTTCAAACCTAACTGGGCTCTTAATTGGCCTGCAATTCTATGAGATCCTGTTCAGCCCCTCTCCTGGCCCTTGCAGTGTTTGTCCTAACATTCTCTGTTCTCTTCAAGTTCCTTGCACTGTAGCTTTTTCCCTAGTTCTTATCAAATGTTCTTGCTTCCTACTTCCCTGAGAAAAACAACTCCCTTCAACACAAAGCTCCCATAACTTGCTGAATCTTCAACTACAAACTTATCTTCACTGGCCTCCATCCTTTCCTCCTTTCCTCCTACCTCCATGGAGGCATTGTCCTGCATCCTGTCCAAGGCTTCGTCCTTCCACCTTTGCCCTGGTCTGTGTGTTCTCCTACCTCCTCAGTAGGAAGCCTGCTCCTTCAGGTCTTCCTTTTCCTCTATCACTACTTTTTGCTTTACAGTTCACCTGCATCTCAAGTCTATTTTGTTCTAAACAAACAAATAATCCTTATTTGATTCCACATTCCCTTTACCTTTCTTTCTTTTACAGCTGGAGTATACTTGCTTTCTTTCCTTGTTTCCCATCCCATTTCTACCTCATTCCATTGTCATCTTTATTTTGTTCTCACTCCTTTAGTTTAAGTCTCAAAATAACTTCTAGTCTGCAACATTCAATGGATGGTTTTTGTGCCCTTAGATTATATGAACTTTAGTCTGCACTTGACATTGCTGGTCAATCTCTTCACCATGAAATTTTCTCCCCTCTTGGTTCCTAAGCTTCACTCTCCCACATTCTCCTGATGAGAAAAGATTACTAAGGAGAAAGTGGGAGAGTACAATCTTTTGATTGCAAGGACCTGAGATTCACTCCAGTTACCACTACAAGCAGGATTTAATGAGTCTTTTTACCCACAGACATAGCCTAGAAATACAAAGTTTTCAGGAACGGCAGTTGCTTGCTTTTTTGTGTGTATGTGTGGGTAGCGTGTGCACACACACTTGTGCAGGCACATACCCCATTCTCTTTTCCAACCAGTTGGCTTCCTCAAAACTTCATAACATCATTTTTCATTTGGGACTATAATGTCTGCCCTACCTTGAGTCTTCTCAGCCATATTTCCTCTCAGCCTCTTGTTAACTAGCCCAGATTTTTGGTTTTCCATTTTGTAATATTTTAATGGCCTTACGTTGATGGCCAAATTTATCTCTTTAAACACAGGCCACACAAGTTATAGGACATTGGCTGATTGACAGATGCACACAGTCAACTGCCTACCACTCCTTACCTGTGGCCAGGATCCCTCATTCATATAGAAGGGCTTACGTTCTACTAATATTAACAATAATAACTAATATTTATATAACTCTTAAATGTTAGGCATATCTGTATAAATACTTTTTATGCATTAATATCTATTCAAAACAACCCTAAGAAGTAGATTCTGTTATTACCACCATCATTTTACTGTTAGGGGAACTAAATCAGAGTGACTGTCTAAATTTCATAGCTATTCCTAAGCATAGTCAGGGTTCAATCTCGGGCCATCAGCTCCAGAGTCTCTGTGCCCTCACCTGTCTGTTGAACCTGCCCTGATGCAGATTCCCTTAGGAGTAGGGGCTGGGGCAGAGGTAAACAGGCAATAATTGGTACCTCTCATTCCCCCAAGGCACCACGCTGGTTCCTACCTTCTTACCTTCACATAAAGCAGGCCCCTCTACTTGGAATTCCTTTCTCTGTCTCTCAATGTATAAATATTTGGAATGAATAAACAAACACATCACTGCATAGCCTTGAGCTCATCACTTCCCCTGTCTGTGTCTCAGGTTCCTCATCTGTAAAAATGAAGGGGCTGAACTGCATTCCTCAAATTCTACAATTGTGTGACTTTAAGACAAGAATAAAGGCATCCCAGAAATCAAAGGTGACTACAGTACCATTTTGGTATTCCTGTCATCTTACTTGCAGTCAGTTTCTCTGCTGTTACACGTAAAGGGAATGTGAACATTTTAGTGAATCTGTAAATGTTTGATGATAGGGGTTGCTCCTGAAATGCAATATCCTACCAAGTGGCAACTACTTGCTCAAAGGATGGTACACTGAGTGGGTGCTGATCCCCTTCCCACAGTCAATTTTGAGTTTATCACTAAGCCTGAAGCATCTCTTTTTAACTCCATAACTTCAGAATTCTAATGAGGCCAAATAGCAACTCTATTAAGACGTGCACTTTCCCTGTGGAATCAGATCAGTCAAGGCTGCCAACCATCATGCATTGTTGTATATCGTACACCAACTTTTACATGAGATTAAGTGAAAGTTTACAGGGGCTAAGGCCTTCACTGGAGGTTCTCTTTTGTGGCTTTTCTTTTAGTGTATTATTTGTCAGATTTTTATAAGAACATTATTGCTTTAAGAAAAAAAATTAAACCCTGAGAAATTACTCTCAGTCTAACGAGTTCTTTTCACTGACTTCAGACATCATTAGGGGAGGCTGTAGCCTAAGGCTGTGCATGAACTTTTTCTTCTAACTGTACACTTTATGTATAATTTAGCTTTCTTGCCTAAATTATTCAAGCAAATAGTGAGTGAAAATAATGGAGTTCACTGAAACCTTCCAGTGTATTAAAATAAAACAGTTTTTTTTTATGTTGGCTTGAATTTTTAAGCTTTTTAATCATGGGTTTCAAATGGAATACACATGTCTGGCTTTTCTTCACTTGTCTCCTGCATCTTTTTCAGAAGGAGAGAAGAAAGGAAACTAACTTTAGTAAATAATCCGTTGATTAATGGTGCTGATAACTGCTCAAAGTTGAAGTAACAGTTTTTGGAAACAAACAGCATATTGAGTAGCCAAATATATGATTGGCACATATTTTAAAAGATAGACACATCTCTTCCCCATTTTTTATGACCAGGGCAGGGCTGAAATTGAGTGACATGTTTGGAAAGGCGAGCTAATCTGCTTAATTTAAATAGGAAAGTACAGTAGCAGCATTTATACCCAAATCGCCCCCAATTTATTTCTTTTAAAGAACCAAACACATGTTCCAAGTAATAATTTTACATCTTTGATGTGCAGGGTCTGAAAACCTTATCTTTATCTTAGATAACCCTGGAGTAAATTTGGAAATCCTTGAAAGAATATGATTTTGCTGGCATATTTATTACAGTTCCCCAAACTGGGAATGTGGCCCAGGATTAGGAATCCAATTAGGATATTTTGGTATTCCCAGATATCATCTTTTGTCAATCAGAGATCAGAAGCAGCATCTCTGTCCATGGAATAAAATGAAATAGTTCTCATGGCACATGGACTTTGGCAACAATAAAGGCAATAATAACAACCAGGGTTGTGGAAGGGAAGTTGTCAGTGAGCAGCTAAGAGCTACAGATGTTGGATTCTGAATAGGCAAATGAAAGCTTGAGAATAATAGATGGGAAGGGGCAATGGCTTAAGCTCTTTGGAGGGGAAAAGAATGACCTAGAATAACAGACCTATATGTTTAATTTATTGACCTGATTGAACACAGGAAATAATCATCACAAACTCAATTTTTTAAACCATATTAGGTAGTACTATGATATTAAAAGGTAGTACTCTGAGGATAAAATGTATATCCTCTTATGATGATATAAAATATAGTAAATGGGTAAATTAAGCTATGTGATCTATGTTGGTATTCATAATATGTTTGATTCTCTCCAGCATGGCACTTTAAACAAATATTTGGAAAATTAATATTTAGAATCCTATTATTTTAAACATTGAGCACAGAGTCATGAGACCTAAGATCAAATCTTAGCTTTACAATAAGCAAGTTGCTTTACCTCTTTGGGTACTGGATTCCTGATCTGTATTATGAAGGAGTCAGACATCTCTCTAAGGTCAAAATTATTTGACTACTTACCTAGAAATTTCAATTATTGCATGTGTTTGCACAAGGCACGAGTCTCTAAGACCCCATCTTTTTCTCTAAAAAGTGAGATGACAATACTCTCAGAGAACTGAGGTTGTTAACAGGTATGAATTAGATAAAGCCTATGAAACTCAGAGGCCTGCCTCAGAGAGCCTTCGCTGGATACCAGCCCCTGCTGCTTAATCAGAAACCAGGACACTAGCTGATCTCAGACAAATCCTTTAACCTCTTTAAGCCAAGATCCTTCATCAGGGAAAACCATGTGGTGTCCACAGTCACTATGGGTGTGACTCCTTTCTCTCTATGGTCTTCACATCCCTCACCCTCTGGTCTCTCCCATCCTTCCTTTCAGGGAAAAAAAATCAGATTATTTCTAATTTTCAACCAACAACTGATATGTTCATTTTGGGGTGAGGGGGTCTAGCCATTTGATCACGTACATAGAATTTTATTACAACTGGGTGAGAGGGTAAATATCTTTATTGATACATATGGAAAAATACTCTCTAGAATTCTAAGAAGCAACATGTGAAAATGACTGTGTAGCACATCTCTATCAACACAGGCTATTCTTTTTGAAATTTCTAATTTGATTCACCCCCAAGCCATGTATCTTATAGGATACTAGAGGCCCTGTGCATGAAATTTGTGCATGGGGGGAGGAGGGGGAGATGGGCACAGGTGGTTCCTCAGCCAGGCATGCACCTGCTCATAATCTGGGACCCCTTGGGGGATGCCTGACTGCCAGTTTAGGCCCAATTCTGGATCAGGCTTAAACTGGCAGTCTGACTTTCCTCTTACAATCTGAGACCACTGGCTCCTAACTGCTTGCTTGCCTGCCTACCTGATCACTCCTAACTGCTTGCCTGCCTGCCTGTCTGATCACCCCTAACTGGTTACCTGCCTACCTGATTACTCCTAACCACTTTGCTTTCCTGCCTGATTGCCCCTAACCGCCTCTACCTCAGTCCCCACCACTGCAGCTTCATCCAGAAGGATGTCCGGAATGACGTCCAGAAGGTCGTTCTGCTGTTTGGTCTAATTAGCATATTACGCTTTTATTATTATAGGTTTTTAAAGTAACAACTCTGTGAGATAAAATGTATATGCCAAAAATTTCACCCTTTAAACTACAATTAAGTAGTCTTTTGTATATTTACAGAGTTTTGCAACCATCCCTACTAATATCAGAACATTTTCATAACCTCCCTCCAAAATAAATCCTATACCCATTAAGAATCACTCCCCATACCTTTTTTCTCTATACTCCCTAGAACTACTAAACTAATTTCTATCTTTATGAATTTTCTTATTTGGCACATTTCCTATAAATGAAATCATTCACTATTTGTTCTTTTGTATCTGGCATCTTTCACTTAACACAATGTTTTCAAGGCTCATATATGCTGTTACATGCATTAGTACTTCATTTCTTTTTCTGGCTGTATAATATTTCATTGTATGGACATACTATAATTTGGACATTTGAGTTGTTTGCATTTTGGGTTATTATGAATATGCTACTATGAATATTTTTGTACAAGATTTTGTATAAGCTTATGTTTTTAATTCTCTTGCATATAGTGTATTATTTAGGTCTAGTGTTGCTGGGTCATATGGTAACTCTATATTTAACTTTTTGAATAACTATCAAACCATTTTCCAAATTGACTACATCATTTTACATTCTTACCAGCAGTGTTATAATTTATCCATCCTTATAACTTGTTATTGTTTATTAGTAAACAATATTATTTTTTGTATATCAATACAAGTGAGTGTGAAGTGGCATGTTATTGTAGTTTTTATTTGCATTTCCCTAATAGCTAATTACATTTGAGTATCTTTTATATGCTTATTGGCCAAAGGTATACATTTCTCAAGAAAGATCTATTCAAATACTTTTTCCATTGTATTATTTGTTTTTACTGTTGAGTTGAATAAATCCTTTATATATTCTTATATATGATCAGATATATGACTTGCAAATATTTCCTTTCATCCTGAGGATTATCTTCTTACCTTACAATTCCTTTAAACATAAATTTTTAAGTTTTGATGCAGTCCAATTTATTTGTGGTTTTCTCTTGTTGTCTATGTTTTTGGTGTCATATCTAAAAAATTATTACCTAATCCAAAGTCATGAAAATGACTTTCTTAGAGTCTTATAGTTTTATTTTTCACATTTATGTTTGTGAATTACTTTTTAGGAAAAATTTTAAAGTCTTTGTTAAAATATGCCTATACTGAAAATATAAACAAGTATTAAGTTGATAAATTTTTTGCAAATTGAACATTCTCATGTAACTAACACTCAAATCAAAGAACATATATCACAAGCACCCCAGAATTCTTTCTTCTCAGTTATAGTCAAATCTCTCCCCCCCATATACACACACACACTTTTCAAAGATATTTTGACTTTTACAAGCATAACTTAGTTTTCCATATTTTTCACTCAATACAAATGTAATCAGGCTGTGTATTCTAATTACTGTCAATTTTCTTTGGCTTGATCTTGTGTCTATGAGATTTATCCACATATATAGTCATAAATTATTCATTTTCATTGCAGTAAAGTATACAGTTTTGTGATTACACTGTAAATTAATTTATCTCTTCTACTGTAGATGGACATTTGGATAGAGTCCAGTTTGGGACTATTATGAACAATGACATTCTAGTTCACGTCTTTGGTTGAATGTATTTCTGCTATATACATTGGCTGTGGTCAGCAAACAGATTCACCAGCCACCTATGACTCACAAGCTGCAGTTTGCCGACCACTGAGCTAAGTGGTCAACTAGTGACTGGATAAAGATTGCTCAAATTCCTGGAAGTAACAAGTTGCCGAGCTATTGTGGAGAGGCTTTGTGTGCATGTTGAGGCACATCTTAAATCCTTAGGCACTTAACTCTTTTTTAGCCTTTACTTACTCATACTGCTTCTGCAGAGCTACCGTGTTTCCCCGAAAATAAGACATACTTCATGGAAACATAATACATCCCCTGAAAATAAGACCTAGTGCATCTTTGGGAGCAAAAATTAATATAAGACACTGTCTTATTTTGGGAGAAATAGGGTATAAGGTCAGCCAGAGGTGAAAGATCAGAACCGTCTCTGGTCTTTCCTGAGCAGCACACATGCATGTGACCATCTAGACTCCCAGGAAGATGCTGAAGCTTCTCATTCTCCAGTTTTTACTTTTAAGTTATTCAGCTTTTTAAAAAATATATGATTTTATTTATTTTAGAGAGAGGGGAAGAGAGAGGGATAGAGAGATAGAAGCTTCAGTGAGCAAGAAACATTGATTGGGTGCCTCCTACACACCCCATGTCCACAACCTTGGCATGTGCCCTGACTGGAATCAAACCAGTCATTCAACCCCAGCAAGGCTGTTTTTCAGCTCTACTTTTTTAGATTACATTTTCCAATTGTTTTTGCTATCCCAGGAAGTTGCAGTTTTAAACAAGTGCTGCTGATAACTTCCTACAAATGTCTCAGGACAAGGGCTATGCACACTAGTCTAGTTGTGTCAGCTTTGTAAGGCTAATATGGACCTGCATGGGGTTTTGAAAAAAGTAATTTTGACCATCTTTTTTACATACAGAAGCTATTAAATTTTTAGATTCAATACCATCAATCTTTTCTAATATATTAGATAAAAAGTATTTTCTATTTTAAATTCATTTATTTACCTTTCTCTAGCTGTCTTGTAATGACATATTTATGAAATATGAATTTTGGGGGTAAAATAGGACAGGTTTAGGAAATATTAGAAGGAAATTAAGGGGACCATGGAGGAAAGCACGGCTGCAGAGCAGCAGAAGGTATATTTCCATAGAAACGGGGAGCTGGAATGCTGCAACAAGTATATTTCCATAGACTGAGGAAACTGGGAACAGCAAAAGGTCTATATTTATAAAATAAAGAGAAGGAAGCCCTTCATTCAGAAGGAGAAGAAGAAAAGGCAAAGAGAATAGGAAAACAATGGGGGGAGGAGGAGAAGAACCTCACATGTGAGGTTCAACCTTTGAGTCCAGCAGTTACTATAGTAACCAGTCTAAGGGAATAGTGACCAATCAGAGAGGATATCAAGGCACCAGGATCCGGCCTTTGTAAGCCACAGGGAAAAGGAACCCAGTGGGACCCTCTCCCCCTCCCCACGTGGAAGTTCATTCTGTGGGACTCTTTCCCTCTCCCCATGTGGGAGTCTGTACTTGTTCTTCAATAAATCTCCACAGTTGCTAATACCACCTTCTGTTGGTGGATTCATTCTTCAATTCCAGCTGACAAAGAATCTGTGTTCCAGTCCAAAAATTCTGTATCATTTACATTCATTATTTTGTAGTTTGTCTTTTCCCAAATTGTTAATCAACTCTCTGAGAACCCTTTTATGAAAAAAAAATTCCTTTCCCTACTGATTTTGAATTTCCACCTTTTTAAAATACATCTTTTGGGCTCTTTATTTCCTTTCAGAGATCTGTTTGTCCATCTGTACATAGGTATAAAGCTATTTGTTATTGTGAAATTAAAATATTATAATACTGCACAGCACAAATGCTCCCCTCCTTTACTTTCTGTTTTTCAAAATTTCTTGTGGTTTTTATCCATTCGCTATTACAGATAAACTTTAGATTCATTTCTGTTAAAATTTGCCTCCAAAATAAAATATGAGAATTATAATCTGTACTCTTTTGTAATTACATTAAACTTAAAAGTTAATTTAAGGAAATGGAAATTTTATAATATTACATCAGCAAATACCATTCCATTTTTCCTCATTTATTTTATGGCACTCAATGATATTTTATAGGTTTTTTTCCTTCAAATAGATTGAAATTACTTTGCATATTTACCTTTAGGTGGTTTATATTTTATTATTATTGTGAATATCTTCTTTTTTGCTGTATATATTCTAAGTATATTTCTATTATAAGTACAATTTTGTTTAATGTACATTTTGAACTTGGTTATTTGTTCTTGATGGACATTTCTGTAATGTGCATATAATGATACCACTTATGTTCCTTTTCATAAGTGCACTCATTCTTTATAGCAATTTCATTTGTCAGAATTTCCAGTAAAATGTTAAATATCAGTGGTGTTAGTAAATCTCCCTTATTCCTAACTTTAATATTTTACCTTCAGAAATAGCATCATCTCTTGGTTTGAGTTAGATTTTTCCATACCAAATTAAGGGAAATTCCTTCTTTTAGAATCTATGATTTCAAGATTTACTAGTGAATATTCACTTTTAGCTTTTGAAAATCTGTATAAATTCTCATATTTTTTATTCTTTTACATATTATATTAGATTTCCTGGGGTAAAACATTTTTAATTGATTTAGTAAACTATTTGTTCATGGTGCATCACTCTTTAATACATCACTAGATATAATAACTTACTAGGTTTTACTTAGAATTATTACTTCTCACTATGAGTGAGATTGATTTATAGGTTTTTTTTTTCAATATCATTTTTGTTACATTTTGGTATCAGGAATAGGCTGGCCTTGAAAAACAATCTCAAATTTACAACAGTTTATATACAATGGGAATTTTTATTAAAACTTGGAAAAGGGCACTTGGAATAAAACCCTGGGCTTAAATTCTCTTTCAAAAACAATTCTTTGACAGCATTTTAAATTTATTCCTTATGTATTACTCCATTGGGTTTAGTTAATTTCAATTATTTGTATTTTCCAAGAATTTTAATTGTTCTATTTTAGTCAACTTTAATTATTTGTATTTTCCAAGAATCAGAGGAATCATAGGATGACCTCACTCCAGGATTATAACAACCATTTACCAAAAATTCCCATTTCTGATATACTCCAAACATAAATAATTATATAATATAGATTTAACTAACTTGAATTTTTTGTTGTTTAGACTGACACATTGCTGTGTAACAATGCAGTTTCCATTGTCTCTGAGTCTGCTTCAAATGTTCTTCTTCATGGTGGTTCAATAAAGGACACCTACCAAAAATTATTCTAGAGCACTTTGTAAATGCACTGAACTAAACAACTCCCTCCTACTAAATGCATAGGTGACAGAGTGTACAGTACATTCTTTCATCCAGAAGAAATTACTCACCTGACAAACCAACAAATATAGGTGTGACATGTGAGGTAAAGAAACCAAAATACAAATAGTGAACACTTGCCTAGATTAGCTCAGATTGTCTTTACCACACCCTTGCTCAAGTCTCAACCTTCCTAGAGATTCACTCAAATGAATTATTAAAGGTTCTACTGAATTTCCAACCAGTGCAAATTATCCATGCCCAAATATGGCTCTAGGCAATGGGAAACAATTAACAACAATAATCCATGTTTTCCCACACAGCCTAGAATGTTCCAACAACAAACCTCTCTACTGCCTGGGTTGGCAGAAATTTACTTCAAGGTTCACTCATCTGAGCAGTTTGCTTTGCTCAATCCTTTGTCCTTTCTCCCTACTTTTTAACTTCAACTTTACAAGGCCCTGGCCCTTTATCCTGTCTCAGTTAGGACATCAAACTCTATTTTCTCTCTTGCTCTTTTTCAGTAAATGAGGAAGACAAAGATGGAGTCACAGACACCTGAGTGAGCCAGGAGTCAAGTCACTGAGATTCCAGCGTTGGGTCCACAGTGAGCACTGAAGACAGTTTTCATTTAAAACTCGGGAGCCTCTGTTTCTACATCTGTAAAACTAAAGCAGTTGTGCTTCATAAGGTAAATTTTGAAGTCCTTCCCAGGTTCATAATTTCTTATGATTATGAAAAAGTGATCTTTTAGAGTTCCAGGGATGGCCAAGGGTAGAATTTCCCATCTGGAGTGCTAGTCTAAGGACCTGATGGGAGCCAACTTCAACATGTGATTACTCACAGTCTTGTCTTCCCCGGCCCTTCTCTTTGGGTTGAAACTACTATAAAAGTAATCCACCTGAGTTTACCAACGAGCACAAACTTGTAATTTTGCATTTAGGTATTCACATCAACTGCCTGGAAGCGTTTCCTCCTCTTTAAGAGGCTTATTTGCTCTGAAAAGCTCAAGGGTTAACAAAAGGTGAGTGAATATTTTATACAGGCGGGCTCCTGAGGGGACAGGTGGAAGATAGGGAGGCTGGGAGAGAAAACAATGCCTGCTTCTCATGCCCCTCCCCCAAATGACCTGGAATGGGAGTTCATTTTGGGGGAGGGGAACCCTTTCCAAATCTTTCTGTCTGCAATCAGGGAACAAAAAGTAAAGCAGGTGTGTTCCCTCCAGCCTCCGGGCAGCGAAGGGAGAAGGGCCCTCGGAAGCAGTCCTCTCCCCAACTCCCTCCACTAGTAGGCTGTGCCAATAATATGGGTTCCTAGGGGTTTTCCCCCACATTTTCAATCAGTTATCTCTTCTAGAAGGAACTAATAAATAGAAGTCATATTAGATCTTCCTCTATGGTACACTGGGAATAAAATCAGGTAATATGGTAGAGAGCAAAATGGGGTCAGAGAGAGAACTTTGAATGAAGTGATTATTCAGAGAAGGCCTCTTTTAGTAACAGTGGCTACCATTTTTTGAGCACTTTATATACCAGTCAGGTCATACTTGTTATTTCATTTCATCTTTGCAACAGTCTCAAGAAGTATAAAGACTGCAGGTTTTCATTTGCAGACTTAAAAATTTAAGTCCAAGGTCCACAGCCGGTAGGCAGCAAAGCAAGGATTCAAACCCAGATGTGTCAAATTCCAAAGCTTCTGCTCTGTCTACCATGTTAACCTGCCCTCCTGGAGGAAGCTGTCTATTGCACTGGTCCTCAGCCTATTGGCATGTGAGAATCATTTGGGGGGAGAGGGCAGGGTTAGAAGATGTTGACACCTGGACCCAAACCTGTGAAATTCTTATTTGGTTGATCTAGAATGTAGTCTGGACCTTTCATAAAGGCTGCCCAGGGGAGCTAAACTCAGAACCTAGAGGAAGGTTCTGAAGATGCAGAATCATCCTATATGATCTTCCACCCTGGGGCTCCAGCCAGCCAATCATCTTACTCTAAGAAAGTACCCTATCTTCTATTTCCGCTCTTCCCTCTAGCCTGATAGGTATGGCTCTGAGGCTACGGGGCTGGGTGGCTATACAACCCATCAACCAGGTGCTGAATAGTCCCTGTTAGATTTATAGGACACTATTTTTTTTAAACTTTTATCTCAAAAAAACTTTTATTTTTCCAAACGCACAGTTGCATATAAAAAATGATCACTTTGAATTTGTAATTCTCTGTGACCCCTACCTAATTCAGGTGACAAATGAACATTCATTTCACTAAAGACAAAGCTCTGAGCTCCCATTGCATGCGACGTGGCATTTTAAGTTTATGAGGTGTTTTCAATCCATTGTTTCACTTGATGTCTCCAAAACACTGGGGATAAGCACAGCTGATGTTGTCATCCTCCTTTTACAGAGAAGGAAGCTAAGGTTCATAAAGGCCAAGTAATTGATGGATTCAAGGTTCTGACATGAGTTCTCTGTTCTCAAGACCAGCTCCCTTTTCCCTATGTAAATAGCGTAAGCCCTAGTTTGACTTTTAAGGGTTCACGTTCTGCTAATTAGAACAAAACCCAATAATTTGAGTTTAAGTGGCACTTTTACAGTTTACAAAGTATGTCTGACATCATTATCCCATTCTATTCTCATGAAAATACTGGGAGCCAGGGTGAAGCATTGTCTTCATTTAATAATAGGTGAGATTTAGTCTTGTCTCCAACTCCTGTGCTACTCTTATGAACTAAAGATTCACAGTACAAATTGCTTAAGGTAATAAATGAGTCCTATGTGCATATACAGTTTAACTAGAACAATGTAAGTGAACAAGTTTGAATTATTTGCCCTACTCATAAAGGAAATAGATAACTCTGGTAACTTTATTATTGCCCAATAAATAATTATTCCCTTCTACCTCTTCCATCCTTATTTCTTACTCTATGAGTTGCTTTGACTTCATGATGGGCTAAGTTATGTCCACTTAACTTTGGGCATGGCAATGATGATTCCTTGGCCAATAGGATGTTGATAGGTGTGATCCCAAACACAGACATGAAATATGTTTGCACAATTGCACTGCTCTTTGTGTGCCTTGGGCAATCACCTGACCAAGGTCGACCAGAAGCATGTAGCACATACCTAGACCCAGTCAGGAGCTTGACACCAAGGCCAGCAAAAGCCAATGTGAGTAGGGTTGATGTGAAGTCACCCACAGATGCATAGTGAGAATAAGTGCTAATTGTTAGAGGTCTGTGACCGATAGGTTTACTTTCACTGAATAGTTCTTTTTAGTGGTGACTATTTAATTATACCGCTAGAAACATCCTAAATATTGATTGAATTGAAATGGTCTTCATATTGATAGAGGCCATGGGCAATTCTCAGTATTTCTGGACTTTCCTCAGTCTGTGCAACTTCTGGAAGAGAGAAGCTTCTCTTCCCACAGGGACCAATGTTACACAATGGTGACCTTACGGGCCACAGCATCAAGGCCTGATTATTCCTCCAGAGAAACAGGAACCAGAAAAATATTTCAACTTCAAATTCATCCCAGTCTAAGGAACAAACCAAACCCTTGATTTTAGAAGAAGCCAGATGGGATTTGGGGGTGCAGGAGGTTGTTCAATATGTAATGTGGTGTGATACGTTTCTGTAAGACTTAGCTCACTTTCTTCCACGTCATTCTCTTTAAAAAGTTATTGAGTAGGGTTTTTTTTTTATTACTAGGCTGTCTTGAGTTGGAAAAAAAATTGTAGAATTCCAAATCCCACAGAGAAAGACCCAAGAGACCTGGTCTTTGCCCACATGGGGAGGAGAAGCTTGCTGTGGTTTACATAGGAGATCACACTGAGTCCAGTCATTTACATGTCACCTAGAAAGCCACTAGAACAGGCCCCCAAGGTTGTTGTTTTTTTTTGGGGGGGGGGTTTCCATAAAAATAAAAAAGGGACTATGGTCAGAAATATAGGCCTCAAGTTTGAATTATCCAAGAAGTTTAGTTGACTTAGGAGGGCTCTTTCCTCTTATTTTCCAAAACACTGAAGAGAGGCAGAAAGCTGGCTTCTGCAAAGGAAGCCAGAGGCAATCACTTGGACAGGAGGCACACACTCTGTAATTGGGTGAGGAGGCACACACTCTGAGATTGAGTTGGCTCATTAAATTAATTACATAAGTATAATTATATTAAATCCTATAATTAATTGCACTAAATTGGATGGCACAATGAAAATTTACCAAAAGGGTAGGGGTATTTAAGTCACTCTTCTCTCAGGTGGTGAAATGGAAACCTCGGTGTCTTGAGAGGCAACCAGAAAGAAGAATCTATGAGAGAAGAACATCTTTTCTTTTCTTGGTTGTGCCCCCAAATAGTACCAGCTGAGTTGGGACTTTATATTATCCTTGCCTCCCTTTCCTAATAATAACTACTATATTCTGAGCTCTACTTTCTCAGGCACTGTGCTAAATATTCTATGTGTATTATATTACTGATTCCTCAGGACACATTGTGAAAAATGTATTATAGTTATTATCCCATTTCTATAGAATAGAAAACTGGGGTCTACAGAGATTAAATAATTTGTCTGGGGTCAGGCAATAACTAAAACAGGCTGAGTTAGATCCTGGCCTTATCAACACACACAGGACTCTCTGCAGGCAGGAGGGAGGGGGAGGGGGCTGAACAAATCCCAGAGAAAGTACACAGCTTGGCTCTCAGAGTTGAGGACTGTCCTTTGGCATGGGGCTAATGGGCTATAGCCTCTGCCTTGAAGAACACCTCGAAGACCTGTGTGTGGTGGGGACAGGAGCAGCAGGCACACATGTAATAAACCCAGGTATCTCCAGGCCTGGGCAGGGGTGGTTCACAGTGCTGGGAGTGTCTCTGGCCAAGAATGGATTCCTCCAGTGGGTGAAAAAGTTGGCGTTGAAGCTGCACTTGGGAAAATGACTCCAGTGTTAGGGTATGTGCTGCGAGAATGATCCACAGGGCACAGGAAGCTATCAGGAAGGTGCCCAGATGGGAAAAGTAAATCACAAATCATGACATGGCTGAATGAGGGTCTAGAAAGCTCCTCTAGCTGTAGTAGGGGGTCCAATTGAAAGAAGGAAGCCATTGAAATCCCTCAGAGCTTCAGCAAAATACAGATGCTTAGCCCTACCCTAGACCTACTGAACCACAGTCTCCAAGGTTGAAGCCCAGCAAGTTTATCTTTTAGAAGCACCAAGGTGATTCTGACAATTTCTTCTGAAGTTAAAGACATAGCAAAGGAGAAAACCCATGTGAAAGAAGGACTAGAGGCAAAGGAGGAGGAGATGACAAAAATGATGCTACGATTCTAACTGGTCCTCCTGAGTGAAGGCTGGGATGTTTGGTGAGCTAGAACTCACTGCAGGGATAAAGGGACAAGTCCAGCAGTAGATGGGAAATTCACCCCTTCCCAGACATCCAGAGACATGCATCCTCAGTAGTTAGAGAGAAGTGAGGGTCAGAGCTGCAACCAAAAAATATGATTGAAACCATGGACTGGAGAGGGTTGGAAAAGATTGCCCAGGAGAGTGTTCAGACCCTGAGCCAGAGGCAACCCAAGACTTACCAGGTAACAACAGAGGAGAGAGAAGTGTTGAAAAAAGTTGGAGAGGACCCAGAGAGGGAAGTGTGGCAGAAATCAACAGAAGAAAGCTCTTAGAACGGTGTGTTCTACAGAGCCTAGAATTTCAAAGAGGTCAAGGGTCAGGACCAAGGAGATACTCCAGAGTTATCTGTTAGGAAGCATCGATGTTATTGTGTGTCAAAAGCTAACCTGGACTACGGAGAGCAAGAGAGGTGAAGGAGAGAAGGAAGGCTTTTACCCTCTTGTCTCAAGTATTCCCAGAGCTGACGTCACCTGTTTCAGAGCTGGTGAGAAAACAAGATAGATGTGTGCGAATTTAGAAACATTTACTCCCACATGGGGTGGAAGGCACCTTGTGAGCCCAGAGGATAACTTTATGGAAGGTAATGCCTCCCAGGCTGATTCAGCCTAAGAAACAGAGATAAAATGCATCAGGATTGCAGGAGAAGAAAAGAGAAGAAAAAGACAAGGCAAGATTGTCAGAACCATTTTTATTTTTTGTAATATCTGGAATGCTAATTGAGGAATCAATGAGGGGTATTATCTCAAACCTACCACTATCAGGAAATACTAAGATTTATGAGATTGATTTAACAGTCCTCATAGGAATCATGCTACTAGTAGACGTCAACCATTGTCTTCAAATGCTTTCCAGCATTTTCTGATAAATGTTAAAAGCAGCTTGTGATTCTCGGGAAGACCAGCTGCCCCTGCTGGGACTAGCTTCAGTATCCTTGTCTGTGACAAAGAGGGTGCTACTAAGGAGTAAGGAGAGGGGCTTAATGAATCACAAAGGTACATACGGTACATCATCTATCAAATAAAAAGACTATAATATTTCCGAGTAAATCCCAGAGAAAATGAATGCACTGTGTTTCAACGAATCAGGCACTGAGTATTCTCAGGCACTGAGAATATTTCCTTAGAAACTAAGTTCATAGTTTCATTAAAAAAGAGAGTACGAGAACACATGAGTGAGAGAGAGAGAAAGGCTCCGGGATTCAAGTGCACCGGTGAATTAACATCTTGTGGTAAAAATGCTGCCTGAGAAATTAAAATGATATTTGAAACATAAATCCCACGTGCTAACAACTCTCGTTATAAGCACCCGCCAGAGTCAACAGGCAGAGTTTGTTTGCTAGGAGGTTGTTTCTGGAGGCCAATTCTTGAGTTCTCAAAAAACATCTGTGCAAACGCAGGGGGAAAAGTCACGGCAATAGAAGCCATCAGCGGTTAGGTGTGTTATAAATACATTATTACTTCATTGTAATGGCACACGGGCCTTGGCTAGACTGTGGAATGACCTCACCAGCTGTCAGCCCTTGAGTTACTCTCCTTGAATGAGCATTCAAGATACAGCAGTGACTCCGAAGCAGCACAGAGTAAACACAGAGGTAATCGTAAGAGAGGAACCAGGCACAAATTCATCAACATCCCGCAAAGAAGTGGGGAGCCCTGGCCAAGCGCAGAAAGACTGGGGGATTCTTCTGTCACACAAAACCACCGTTCAAGCCAACCCCGAAGAACCTTTTTCATGGAACCTCCCAACCAGATGTCCCCCGGGCTTCCTCACTCTATGTCTCCTCTCTCAGAAAAGAGGCCTCATGGCCGCAAAGAAGCAAGTCTCCTTCCAAGGACTCTATTCCTGTAGCGGAAACTCAGAAATGCAGGCTGAGGCTGGGTGGTGGCAAAACAGCTGGGGTCCTGGCAAACGTTCTCTGTACACGCAGAAAACCAAGAACTTCATTGAGGGGTAGACTTACCTCTGCAAGTGAAGGAGCACTCTTTGAAGATAAGAAGAGTGCCCACAACTAAATGGAAAATGATGGGTGACCAAGAAGTGTCAGGAGCTATGGGGAAAAATGTGAGGAGAAGGAATGCCTGGGGGTGGGCTGTCCTCACGTAGGTCAAGTTTCCTATTGAGCCCTGGGCATCCTGAGGGGTGGCCAAAGCAGTTCAGGTTTGGGCCAGAGACAACACATCACATGTGCATAGGCCTGACAGCCAGGACGTATGATGTGCGCTTAGGGTCCTGTCACAACAGTTTAAGTGTGAAACTCGCCCTCACTGTCCTTGGCTGTTTCTTGCTGGGAAAGGCAGGGGAGAGGAGACAGGCAGAAACCCAGACATTTTATCACATCTTGCGCCCAATATTCTGAAGGAAACAACTAGATAGTAATTTCAGTGGGGAGAGAGAACATGTGGGAGGTTTTGGTAATCATTCTCTACCCCGTGCCTGAAGTCCTCTCACAGGCCACATACCCAGGTAGTATTTGTTGAATGACTGAATGAATGAATGACCACAGCAGTCATCATGCCCCATGTTTGAGGCTACATACCACACTTAGCTTAAGATATTATCCTCTCCCAGCAGAACTTCCTTCATCAATACCTGCTGGTCAACCGTTAGGTATAAAGCCTTATTGCAAACCAAGGCATGATTTTTCAGTGATGAGTATCTTTACATTGTATCAACTTGAAGGAAAAAGCACACTATTCAATTAAAACTTTGTACTAATGATTTAGGATAATGTATGTTAAATTTTTTCAGTTCAATAAGTCGTTCATTTATTCATCTAGCCACTCATTCAAGAAATACTGAACAAACAGAAAACAATTAGCCAAATGGCAATAATAAATCCATAGCTATCAATATTTATCTTAAACATAAATGAACTAGATTTTCTAATCAAAAGACATACAGTGGCTGAATGGGTTATGCACAAAACAACCACACACACACACACACACACACACACACACACACACACACAAAGACCCAGATATAAGCTGCCTATAGGAGACTCACTTTTACTTTAAAGATATACATATACTGAAAATGAAGGGATGGAAAAAGGATATCCCTTGCAAACGGAAGCCAGAAGAAAGTAGAGGTAGCTATAATTATATTAGACAAAATAGACTTTAATCCAAGGGTTGTTAACAAGAAATAGAGCAGATAGTATATAATGATAAAAGGGTCAGTTCCTCAAGAAGATATAATATTAATAAAAGTTATTCTTATGTACCCAGCATAGGAGTGCACAAATATGTAAAGGAGAAATATGTGACGGGGAAAATAGACAGCAATACAATAATATTAGTTGACTTCAATACCTTAGTTTCAACAAAGGATAGATCATTTAGACAGAGAATCAATAAAGACACATGGGCTAGAATGGCATATTAGACTAAATGGACTTAACAGACATTTATAGAACATTTCATCTAACAACAATAGAATGAACATTTTTTCCTCAAACACACTTGTAATATTCTCCAGGATAAATCATATATTAGGCCACAAAATATATCTTAATAAATTTTAAAAGGTTGAAATCATATCAGGTATCTTTTATGATCATAATAGTATGAAACTAGAAATCAATCATAAAAAGAAAATAAAAAAATCACAAATATGTGAAAATTATACAAATGCTCTTGAATAACCATGAAGCCATTTGGTCCTAGAAGAATTAATACCAATTCTTCTCAAACTCTTCCAAAAAATAGAAAAGAAGGAAACACTTCCAAACTCATTTTATGAGGCAAGCATTATCTTGATACCAAAGTCAAACAAGGACACTACAAGAAAATAGAATCACAGGCCAATATCCCTGGTGAACACAGATGCAAAAATTCTCAACAAAATATTAGCAAACCAAATTCAATAATACATTATAAGATTCATGCACCATGTTTAAGTGGGATTTTTTCTAGGGATACAAGGATAGTTCAATATCCACAAATCAATCAATTTGATACACTACACTAACAAAGTGGAGGATAAAAATCATATAATCATCTCAATAGATATAAAAAATGGATAAAATTCAAAATACTTTCATCATAAAACTCAACAAAGTGGGAATAGAAGGAGCATACCTCAAAATAAGAAAGGCCATTTACTACAAGCCCACAGCTAATATTACACTTAACATAAGAAGTTGAAAACTTTTTTTTAGATTATGAACAATATAAGGATGTCCACTCCTGCCACTTCTATTCAACATAATACTAGATGTTCTAGCCAGAACAATTAGCCAAGAAAAAAGAAATAAAAAGTGTCCAAATTGGAAAGGAAAAAGTAAAACTGTCTGTATTTTCAGATGTCACGATACTATATATAGAACACCTAAAAACTCTCCCCACCTCTCAAAGCTGTTAAAACTAATAAATAAATGTAGTAATGTTTCAGGACATAAAATTAATATGCAAAAATGAGTTGTGTTTCAATATACTAAGAAAGAGAAATTAAAAAATGCAATCCCATTTACAAGAGCACAAAAAAATAAAACGCTTAGGAGTACATTTACCCAATCTGAACATCTTTTCATAATTGAAAGCACTGAGTGAAAGCATTGCCATCAGGATTATAATTTTGAACTTAAGCCTGGCCAGTATGGCTCAGTGGTTGAGCGTTGACCGGTGAACTGGGAGGTCAGGGTTTGATTCCAGGTCAGGGATGACTTTAAATAAGAAATTAGTCCCTGTACATACAAAAAGACTTGCCATAGTTACCAACAGGCTTAGTCTTGGCAAATGCCTAATGCCAACTATCATAACTATGGCAGATCTGGGTTGATGGGTTTTGATAGGGTGCTTTAAGGGCTGGAGTTGCTGGTATTCCCATTGCCAAAAATTTTAACATGGGCAAATAGTCCCCCTGTCCTCGCAGCCGACACCACAGGCGAGGTGCAATGGGCATGGGCTCTGAGACAGCATGGCTGAGGGAAGTGGTGGCAGGTCTCTAAGTTGTCTGGTACTTAGCATCACACCCGTGAAGCACAACAGTAAAGAGCCTGACATCTCCCGGTCAGTGTGCTTGGGTTTCAGAGGAAAACTGGAATCCATGTGGTCACAGGATTGATAGAAAGCTCCTTATACAAAAGAATAGTGTGCATACCTTGATGGCTTTAAAAACTTTGGATAGTTTAAAAAATACTTCACAGACTTTTCTAGATAATGAGGGGGACTTTATCCTTTAAAATGATATCTAATTTTAAAACCTTTCTTGTGAAAGGAATATCAGGGCACAGAGAATTATGGGGGGGGGGGGGTGCGGGCAGGAATGGTTTTCCTCAATTCTTAGAACTTACAGTACTGTCAGCAAGTTTTCAGGTGTTTATTTAAATCTAATGTTTATAGAACACTTTATTTCTTAAAATAGACTTCTATTATTTAATTTGAACTTTTAGAGAAAACTTTATAGGGTGGAAGGCAGATGTTATCTCCATTTTATGGATCAATTAACTAAGGAGAGGAAGGTTGACAGTAGAGCTAGAACCAGCAACAGAGTTGACTTTTTATTCAGTGTTTTCATCCTTCCTCCTGTGCTGAATAAAGTGTGCTTGGGCATCCTCGAAATTCCCATTGTCACAATAGCACTGCGCTGCCCAAAATGGTAGACACGGCCACAGATGGCCACTAAGCACTTGCAATGTGACTAATCCAAACTGAAATGTATTTTAAGGGTAAAATACACATCAGATTTTGACACTTAGTGGCAAAAAAACAATGTCAAGTCTCTCACTAATACTTTCATGTTGATTATATGCTGAAATCATAGCAACTTAGATATACTGGGTGGACTAAAATACATTATTAAAATTACTTTCACTTATTTCTTTTTACTTTATTGAATTGGGCTACTAAAATGTGTAAGTCACAAATATGGCTCACAGTTGGTTTCTAATGAACAGTGCTTGTCTAGACAGAATACCCTGTCTGTCCTTCATAGGGATTAAGAGATAACCATTCACTTTCTATTGCAGTGAAACTCCCCTAGCGACTGGATGCCTTTCTCTCCAGCATTTCTACATGGATGTAAGCAGAAACATGATGGCACATGTGCCTGGAACCTTGTCTATGAAAAGAAGTAATGGGCAGGGAGCTATGGCTACATTTTATTTCAAGAAAATAGATGAAAATTATGGAAACAACAGCTCTGTATCACGTCTTCCTTTGGTGTTTATCTTTAAACAATCCAGTTATTCTCATTTCAGTCCTTTATCAGACTCTTTTCCAGAATGTTCCCTCATTGAATATACCTGCTCCTCCTAAACAAGAGTCCGAATCCCTACTGTCTGCCTCTCAGTCATCCTTGACCCTCCCACACAGCATCATCTTGGAAGACATTCAGCCCTCGGACACACAGAATTGAGGACCAGGGAATGTTCAGATGTGTGTTCAGATGTTAGAGATTGACTCCGAGCTCTGGGCTGTAACGGGCAGTGGTCTAATGGGGTATTTACAGCGCAAGAAGGAAAAAAAAGAAAGAAAGCAGATTGCTTCCAGAAGCCGTGCATCTGCCGCCCGGTAAGCCTGCTGGTTTGATGCACTCAGCAAAGCGCATGAAGAACTCTCAAACGTCACAGCGATTTGGTTAATTGGGTAAAGATAAGGGTTTCTGAATAGCAAAGTCGGTTTGCCATATTGGCCTGGCACCCAGGGACATGTGATGAAAAAACAGCTCGGCTGTCTGGATGCATCTGAACGCTCAGTTATTTCATAAAGCCTGCACTGTGTGTTTGGAATGCACATTTGCTCTTATGAATAACAGTAATTGTTTGGCTTGGCCTGCCTTTGTGTGACCGCCAGCTGGCAATGACTGGAACCGTGACACATGACACTCCAGCTGTGTCCACATGTTTCTGCCTCGCAGTATCCACTTATATAATTTGCTTTTTTTGATCAACAGTTGAGCCATTTAAGGGAACTCATCATATTACACATGCCCGCTACTTCTCTGCAAATAGTTCAATTGCAATTTCAAAAGAAGATTTCCATTATTCCTTGCTTATTATGGTGATATTGCGACTTCATTAAACATAGTGCAGTAAAGGATACATCCCTAATTGAACTTGAGTATTTTCCCTTGAATATACATAATTACCAGACAATAGCTTAGCATTTAATCAAATGAACCATTAAAATAGTAACTAATGATGGTCTTCCTATGACTGACAGACCTGACCCAGTATCTTTAACTTTCCCCCAGTGTTATTAGGCTTGCTATATTAGTCATTGTACATAATTAGGTTTATATCAGGGAACTGATAACTACCTGGGTTATGGTAAAAAAAAAAAAAATGTCTTATCAGCTTGGGTGTTAAAGCTACACTTGTGCTCCACTCTAGTTTCTTCAGAGAAATCTGGAAGAACCAAGCAGAAATTGAACCTGACCCAAAATACACTTGTATTTTTATTACCTTTTCCTGTGACACTGAAAACATTCGCTTAATCCCTCCTTCCTGATACCGAAGAGTAGGGAACACACACAGACCTTTTAGCTCTTGGGAAAATTCTAAATTATGCAACCTTGGTAGCCTGTGGCCCCTGTCAGTGAAACTGGACCGTTGTCGCCCGAAACTCCCCGTGGACTTCCTCTCTTGCTGCAGCTTGGGCTTCATTAAAATGCTGAGTTGATTAAATGGGATGAAACCTCAGAATAGCTGACCAGAGAACCACATGTTGACAGTCTTTACAGCCCAGCAATGGGTACCTTGCAACAAAAAAAAAATGATCATGCTGGCTGCTGAGACCTTCTAGTTGGAGAAGGGAAAACTTTTAAAATCCGTTATTTTAGTAGTCAGACTTTCCTGGCTCATGTAAGAGGCAGAACTTAGCATTATTGGAGAAATGAAATACAGGAGCTGTTTTAAAAGGTCAATGAGGAAAGGACGGGCAGGGAAAAGACAAAGATCTGTTAAATTAGTTGTCAGGAAACCTGCGTTCTACTTCAAGATCTTCCACTAACTAGTTTTCTGCTTTTGATAAATAAATAGCTTACTTGTCAAAGCATCAGATAGCTGATTCATAAAGGGGGAAGAGAAAGATAACAAGAGAGAGACCAGAAAGGCTTGTTCTTCTAATAAGTAAGGTCATTATGAAGATATAATAGGGTGATCATAAAGGCCTTGGGAAGTACAAAAATATTCTATAAATTCAATATATTATTTGTGTAGAAAGTAATTGACATGGAAGTCAAAATTGGGAGATGATAACTCTTATTTGGGACTATACTTCATCCAAAGCTGGAAAAGAAGAAATATTAGCTGAGTGGATGCTGTTCCTCTGATGGGCATTTGAGAAAGAAAAAACAAGTTGGAAATCACTTGAAAAAGTTATTCTCGGTCAACTTAACATCAATAAATTTGGGAGCTGGAAGGAACCAGAAACCGTATGGCCAACATTTTCCATTTTACTGAGTAGGAAATTGAGTCACAAGAAAAGGAACTGAATGGTGGTCCAGCAAAGAAGCCCAGGTCTCCTCACACTCACACACCGACTCCAGTCTTCACTGTCAGACTTTGGGAGAAGGCATTCTATCAAAGGACACAGAATGAGAATTAAGGGGGGTCCTTTGGGAAATATTCATGTTGCTGTGGGAAAATAAGAAGAGATAAATGGCTAAAGTGCCAGACATTGGCCCATGAGATCACAACACAATAAAAACCAGGATTTACAACCAGGGGAAAAAGCTTGTCACATGTCTGGAGGGCTTTGATGAGAGGCATGCTGGGACTTAGCAGCTGGCTGTTGGGGACAAGGAAGAAGTGGTAAAAGACAAGACGAGTGTTGGAATCTTTACCCAGTCTGAAGAGTTGGCCCCATGGGAGAGTAGCCACCAGCACAAAGAAGCGTAGCTGTCTCCCACCAGGCACTTGCTAACATTTGGGGGTGGGGGGAATTTGGAGCTGGAAGGCATGGTACAGTGACAGCAGCATTCAGACAGCAGTGATGCCTGAAGTCAGGAAGCTGACAATGTCATGGTTCTGGGTGGTCCATCTGCTTTGGAATAAGACCCCAGCCAGCAGCTGGAGTTACCAGAAACAGAGTTCAGCTCCTAGAAGAAGCTCACAAGAGCTAGAACTGTCTCAGGCATGTGTTGGGTACAATAATGAAGAACAAGGTAAAGATATCCATCTCTCAGCTACATAAGCTGGGATTCAGGCAGACTCTGTTCAGAATGGATGGAGTGCAGAACATGGGGACTAGAAAGCCTATCTCAGAGGGAGGAAGGTTGAGATTGCCCCTACATCCACTTAGGACTCCAGGTTTAGGACTGGAGACTCATTCCACTCCTGTGGTTTGAGTCTTCTGAAACACGAGTGTCTTTGTTCAGATTTGTTAGCTGGAAGACTACAACTTGAAATCTATAGTGATTGCTACTGAAATATAAAGAACTCAGGACCTAACATAACTGCAATCATTTTCCTCAATTATGCAGGAACCTAATCTTGGATTATTCTCCAGGCTCTAACTATGAGGACAGAGAAAATGTATATGTGTTTGCCAGTATGTTGCCCAACATCCTGCATAAGGCCAGATACATAGTAGTCATTCAATACATATTTATAGGAAAAAATGAACAAATAAAAAGACTTCTCCCTTCCTCTAGTGGTCATTTCATCCTTACTTCTCTGATATTAAGACCTAACCTAACACTGCTGTTGGGCACTGTGTCTGTTTTATAGAGTTGTCCACATCTGTAACGACAGCACACTCAAAACTGTGGTTACAACAGAGAATCCTAACTGAAGTACCCATGTAGTTGGGAGGAGAGGCAGTAGTGCTTTCTTTCACCATCTCTTTGCCCCTTTTCTTACTTAGAGTTCAAAGGGAATTCCAGGAGAAGGATATAAACTTATAAAAAGAACAGAACACCAAATGCTTAAACAAGGCCATATTTTCTCTTCAGTGTTATCAAGAGGGGGGTATCAGGAAGAAAGGAATAGTTCAGCATCAATGAATATTCAGTATGTCAGTGCCTAATTTAATATGGCTGGATTTTTTAACAAAACTCATTTATTTATATACTAGAGGCCTGGTGCATGAATTTGTGCACAGGTGGGGTCCCTTTGCTTGGCTGGCAATCTGGGTTGATCAGTGTGGCAGGAGGTTGGCCAGGGGAAGGGGCCACAGGAGGTTGGCCATGGCATAGGAGGTTGGCCAGCCAGGGGGAGGAGCTATGGGAGGTTGGCTATGGGAGTGCACTGACCACCAGGGGCAGCTCCTGCATTGAGCGTTTGCCCCATGGTGGTCAGTGTGCATCATAGTGACAGTTGACTGGTTGTTTTGTTGTTCAGTCATTCGGTCACTTAGGCTTTTATATAAATAGATTCATTGATTAATGTTCTATGCCTCAAATTCTTCATTGTAAAATCAGGATAAAAATAACTATATCATAGGGCCATTATGATGATTAATAGAACCTATAGATACAAAAGTTTAAGAAAAGTTCCTGGCACACAATAGATTCAACAAAGGTTACTTGGCATCATCATCATCTTTATTATCATCACCATTAACATCATAGACAAATCAGAGAAGAACAAAACTTAAGATTGTGGGCTCACTGAGAGCAAGTGTGGCCCAGTTACCACTGTTTGTTTGTTTGTTTGTTTGTTTTTAATCAATTAATATAGAACTTGGCACAAAGTGGGTGCTCAACAAATGTTTATTGATTAGCAAAAAAACATATGCATAAAGTCCAGGTGAGACTTGATTGATAAAAAAGGAGAAGAAAGTGATGATACACAAAGGCATTATGAAGAAATAGAAATTAGAGTTAGAAAAGACACGGGATCTGCATGTTTAAGGAGGGTATCATGTATATTCCTGACCATTCCTTTGGAGGACTGGATGATACAGTCTGGCAATGTGATTGGTGCCTAGGTAAGGAGAGATTTGAAAGCCAGGGTAAGATGGTTCACCTTTTTCATGAGTCAGAATGTTCACAATTTCTTCCTGCAGCAGAGAAACAGCAAACACTTAAGACAGCCCACCTATATCTAAGAAACTGTCCAAGGGTTGCATTGTGGATTAAATTTAGTCGCTGATTTAATTATGTGACAAGCCATTTACTTTTAAAATGGGTTTGGGTGGTTTTTTGTTGTTGTTATTGTTATTGTTGTTGTTGTTATTTGCTTTAAAAATCATGATAGTCACTCGAAGAATAGCATGCAAATATTCTAAAAGTTTATAAAATATAGGCTTCCAGCTATTGCTTTGGATATAGAAACTGGAAAGATTGTTGCTTCTGCAACAATAACAGTGAAAAGCTAGGTCATCTGCAAAATTAACTTTTTTGGAATCTATGAGAGAACTGAGGTTGAAGGACAAACATCTAGGGAAAGACGGGTGTTTTCAAAGAGGAAGGACATGAGCACTGACTCACCTATATGGACCACAGGAGAAAGACATGTCAGTCACACAAGTGACTAGAAAATTTTAGCTAATAGTTTTAATGAATTGAGGAAAGCTGAGCGTGGGCTACTGTGAGAATGCACACCAACCATGATACAGAAAATACAAAGATAATGCACACCTAGTTTTGCAGGATTCTTTCCATCAAAGTGGCCTGGGAACTTACCCAGGTGCTCATGAAAAAGAATGAGGACAAAGCAGGAGGCCAAAGAGAGCCTCCATTCAGGTGGGTTCACTGTGAGATAGGCACCAGGTCTGGACTTATCTTTCCTAGGGGGAAAAAACCTTTCGACATAAGAAGGAAACTTTGATCTTTAAAAAGAATTATGGAATGATGAAAATGGTTAAAATGAAAGTAATCACAAAATTCATTTTTTTCTACGTTTTAAAAATGCCCTACAATTAATTGACTGTCTAAAGCAAGAACAGGAGCAATGGAATCAAAACTGAGCTGTATTGGTGAAAGCATTAACACATAGATCAATGGAACAGAATAGAGAATCCAAAAATATATCCACACATATATGCTCAATTAATTTTTGAACGAGCTGCATGAATAAAGTAATTCAATGGCAATGCAAGTCCGCCACAAATTCTCACCTAGGACTCTGTAATACCACCATGCCTAGTAGACTGATGAAAACCAAAGTCAAAGAGAGAAACCTGGAAAGCAGCTGGAGGGGAATAATAAGACATATCAAAGGAATAGCAACAAAACATGTGACTGACTTTGAAGTAGAAAATATGGAAAATAGAAGATAGAGTAACATCTTCAAACTGCTCAAAGAAAACAACTGAACATTTAGAATTCTATATTCATCTAAAATGGTTTTCAAAAATAAATGCAAAATACTTTTTATTTGGGTTAGGATCTAGAAAGACAGAAAAGATGGTTGTTCCCATAGTAACAATAAGAATAACCCACATGCAAATTAAAATGATGTCTTTATGAATTTTACCAGCTAGCAAAGAATACTACAAACAAGGAATCATTGATAAACTGAGCTGTAGCAGGAAATGATTCCTTCATAACTGAGCAGAAAGACATGGAAGCTTCCACACCTAGTGTGATCACTCTGAGCACGGTGGAAGGAAGAGCCAACTTTCCATAATCATAGACTTCACAGATGAGGAGAAATCAGACAAACCTTAGAATACTGTGTCAGTTGGCAGGACATACTGGAATTTGGAAAAAACCCCAAATGCAGAAACAGAATGGGTAGACTTGACAAATATTTTCCTTTACCGTATCTCTGAATATTTGCCAAGAAAGCAACAGGGAAGAAGGTTTGGAAGTTTCATTTTGCCTGTTTTCACAGTAACTGAATTATTTGAGCCCTGCTGAAACCGAAGAACTTACACACTTAAATGCATACCCATGGACGTAGGCAAGAGAGTGGTGAAGACCTGGAGGACTAGGAGGAAGTGAGTAAAGTGGGGGGAAATAGGAGACATCTGTAATACTATCAACAATCCATAATAATAAAAGAATAATTGCAAATCGACCTAATGGCTGTCCAGATGACCTTCCGGACAAAGCCAGGGCTGCAGCCGCAGGATCAAGGCAGCCATCTTGGCTGCAAAGGCCTACTCTTGCACGAATTTCATGCATCGGGCCTCTAGTAAAAATATATTTTTAAAAAACAAAAATGGTAAACCAAATTTATCTGGAACCACAGTACAAACCTTTCTCAGTCAAAAAGATAGCTACCAAAGAAATTAGGGGTTAAGCTATTCACAGGTGGGCTTAGTTACTTATTAAGGTTCCAATTAATTTGGTTCCAGGAGGAATTCAAATGATCCACTCCTAACCCTAATTTCAAATCATAGGAGAAAGAGTTTGCACTCTCTGATAAGTAAACAAAACAAAATAATGTAATAGTTTTGTCTCCACTATTTTGTTTGTAATGCCTGAATAGACATTGATGATGTTTGAATAGAGATATAGTAATTTTGTTGATCCTATAAGGAACTAATTGCCACACATCTGACAAACATTTAAAAAATAACTAGGAAATATTATGAAAAATATTACTCATTTACCAATGAATACAGCCAAATTTGATGAATGGCCAAATTCCTTAAAAACACAATTTATGAAAACTGGCTCAAGGATAGACTTGACTTGTCCTATTTTTGTTTTAAAAATTTTGCTGAAATTGAAAACTTTCCCACAAAGAAACACCAGGCCCAGATGGCTTAATTAGTAAGTTCTATCAAACATGTACATAAGAAATAATGCCATGCTTCCTAAATGTTTAAGGAAATGGAAGAAAGAACAAATCCAAATTTATTTCCTGAATCCAGCATAAATCTGATGCCAAAGGATGATGAGAACATTATAGGGGGAAAATTGCAGGGTAATAGTTCTCAGAAATATAGGTACACAGATATTTTTTAAATATTAGCAAGTCAAATTCCATAATACATGAAGAGAATACTATATAATGACCAAGAATGTTTATTCCAGGAATGCAAGGTTGGCCTAACAATCAAAAATACTTCTTAAAATTCATCATATTAATAACACAAAATAGAAAAACATGTTAATTGTAATGGAGACTCAACATCATCCACTAATAACAATACCTGTCAGAAAACAAGGACTAGAAGGAAGCTTCCTCAAAATCATAGAGACTGCAGTGTGATGTGTGTGTGTATACATGGATATATACACATATTTGATAACCTACAGCTACATTAAAATCAATGGTAAAACATTGAATATATTTTTCACAGAGAACAAGGTGAGAAAGTCTACTCTCACTACTTCAAATAAACACTTTTTTAAATAAAAAATAAAATACATCAAAATTGAGGGGGAAAATTTTTTTTTGCAGATTACAAAATTATTTATGAAGAAAATCCAAAGAAATTTCTTTAAAAAATACTAGAACTAAAATGTTGCAGGATAGAAAGCCAATATGTGAAAATCAATTGTATCTATTTACTTGCAACTTTTAGAAAATGAAATTTAAAGTGCAGTGCCATAGCCAATTGAATTTTTAAAAACATCTGAACTCATTTAGGAATAACTTTAACAAAGGGAGTGTAAGGCATTTACTTTGAAAGATATAAACATTGCTGAAAGCAATTAAAGAAGACCTAAGTAAGGGGCCTACAATAAAAAAAGCAGGAGGATGAACAAATCAGTTATGGCAGTTTCATACAATGGAATACTACAGAGTGATGAAAAAAAATTCTGCCACATGTCACAGCAATAGACATAAGGTTAAGTAAGCTAAAGAAACTTGACACTAATCAGTGTATGTGCATAAATCTTTTTTATATAAAATTTTAAAAATGTCAAAATAATGGTGATAGTCATCATTAGAGTGGCTACTTTGGGGGAGAATGACTGGAATGGAGGCGTTGATGTTCTGTGTCTTAATTGTCTTGAACTATATAGATACTCATCACTGTGTTTACTTTGTAAAATTCCATATAGCTTTACACGTGAGGCTTGTGCACTTAAGCTATGCATGTTTAACAAAAAAAGTTTAAAAGAAAGTACCCTCTCCAAGGCAATTAGCCCATGCAGAAAACCCACACAGGGAAGCCACAGCCAAGCTGAGGTACTATCAACAGACACATCAACCACCAGACATGTGGATGGAGGAATTTCCAGAGGATTCCAGACTTCAGCCTTCATGTAGCAAAGGCAAGCTGTTCCTGCTATGTCCTGCCCCAATTCATGACCCACTGAGACCATAAGAGACAATAAAATTATTGTTGTTTGGGGGTGATTGTTTTGCAACAAAAGTCGCCATCAGAACATCAATTGGCAGTGCCACTAGCAATGTGTGAAATGGCTGTGTCACTGCACCTACACCTGCACCCACGATAACCACCTTCAGAAATCTTTGCTGAATTAATAGCTGAAAAAATAGTATCTTACTTTCTCATGTTTTGGGGACACTGAACTTTTTTTGTTCCTACATATAAATTCTATTTTTTTTCCTCTGGGACTTCTAATATAGTTCATATTCATTACCCGTTTTTATGTTGCAAACTCTGTGTTTCGAATCACAATTTGTGTGGATTCCTTCTGTAATGAATATTTAAAAGGCTTTTTATTTATTTTTTTCAGATGGGAAAGTGTTCAAGAATCAGACACAAATTCGGCATGAGACTCAGAACACTGAACATTTGGTCAATTGCAGTAGAGTGGCTTGTTTTCTCCCTCACTGATTTGCTGAATGGTGCTCAGCCCTGGGTGGCCTTGGTTTCCTATAGCAGGAATGTTCCCAAGAGGATAGTAAGCTAATGGTGATGATAGGAGGCTCTGTGATCCGTCAGAATGAGAATAAGATGCTTGGCAAAGTAATTGGTGAACTCAGTGAATGCCTTGAACATGGGGGAAACTATTCTGTTAAGACTTTGGCTTAATATTAAAATATTATTCAGTGTTTTCCATCAATTACCATTTAAGGCAGAGGAGAGCAAATGTATGTGGTGGTAGAATCTAAAGCAGAGCTCTTTCTATGAACTCGGGGATTCATCTTTAGGATTTATGCAAAGTTTGTATTCCACTTTTTCATGTTTGTATTCCTATGAAAGAAATATTTTTGCCCCAAACTGTGAGAAAATTAGAAACTAAAAGGAGACATGCTTTGCTTATGTTAGGCTTTTGGTATCCCAAGGACTCTGCCATATTCACCTGCAGATGGGGAAACCTCTACCTGGGTTTGAGAAACATGGAATGTTTATGCCACACATAATACTTAACACTGTAATATGAATACATCTATTTTTTATCTTCACCCAAGGATATGGTTACTGATGAGAGAGAGAGAGAGAGAGAGAGAGAGAGAGAGAGAGAGAGAGAGAGCCATCAGTTGACTTCCATACCCACCCCGACTTGGGATCGAACCCCCAACCTACGTATGTGCCCTGCCTAGGAACCTAAACTGCAACCCTTTGGTGTTTGGGATGATGCTTCAACCAACTGAGCCACCCAGCCAGGACTGAATACATCCAGATATGTCATTGTAGTTATTCCTTAGCATATTTAACAACAGCAAAATTGGAGCCTCTTCCTGTTTGTTTGCATAATGCTTGTTCATTTACTCCTTCATGGCCTTATTCAACAAGTGTTTATTAATTGTCTCCTCTGGACCAGGCACTGTCCTCATTGCCAAAATACATAAATAAACTAAACAGACAAACATCCTTGCCCTTCACATTCTAGTGGAGAACAACAGACAATAAGCAATAAACATAATAGATAAGCAGATGTTAAGCATATTGGGAACTAAAAATAAAATTGAAGGAGGGGATGCAGAGTGTGGGATGTGTTTGCTCTGGTTGGAGGAATGGTAGACGTCAGTGACAAGGTGACATCTGAGCAAATACTTGAACGTGCTGAGGGAATTACTTAGGAGGTAAGTGTGCCTGGAGGAGAATGAGTGAGAGAAAAGGAGTAAAATAGGAAGCCAGAAGGTAATTTGGGGCCCAATCACATAAGTCAATGTAAGGGCTTTGACTTTGACTCTGAGTTAAATGGAAAGTTGTCGTGGGGTTTTGAGGAAAAGAGTGGCATGGTTATGTCTTAATAAATCTTATAATTTGTATGGAGTTATTTTTTAAAGACCATACCGGCTGCCATATTAGGAGAGACCTGTGTGGGAGCAGGAAAACTGGATAAGGAGTGTACTGAGATATTCTGAGCAAGACGTGGTGGTGACACAGAACAACTTGTGGGAAGAGGTCAGATTCTGGATATAAATTGATTTGTTCAGACATTTCATGATGGTTTGGAGAGAAAAGGCCTGGGGATGGAGGGAGTGCAGGAGGAGGAAGAAAGAGATGACCTCAAAGTGTTTGGCCTGAGCAACTGGAAGATCAGCTGAGATGGGCCAGGCTATTTCGGTACATGTTTTAGGGGTAAGATCAGAAGTTCAGTTTCCAACATATTGAGATTATGTCTATTTGACATCCCAGTGGAAATGTCAAGTAAGGAATTGAATGCACATGTCTGGAGTTTAAGAGAAAGAAAGAGCCGAAACCGGTTTGGCTAAGTGGATAGAGCATCAGCCTGTGGACTGAAAGGTCCCAGGTTCGATTCCAGTCAAGGGCATGTACCTTGGTTGCGGGCACATCCCCAGTAGAGGATGTGTAAGAGGCAGCTGATCAATGATACTCTGTCATTGATGTTTCTAACTCTCTATCCCTCTCTCTTTTTCTCTGTAAAAAATCAATAAAATATATTTTTTTAAAAAAAGAGAAAGAGAGGTATGGACGTAAGATATAATTTGGGGAGTCATGCACATATACATAGAGTTTTTGAATGAGAGTCAGGAGCACTGTTTTGTCTGTCTTTTACAGATACAGCCTTCATCTCCTTGCTGCTGCTCCTGTCTTCTCCCCTATCCACAGAAGAAGCACAGAGGTGAGCAAAACCATCTCAGCAGGTCATGTAAAGGTGAGAGAGCAAGAAAATGTGGCCACAATAGGTAGGCCCCCAACCTTCAGAATTTATAGCAAAACATTTTATGGAAAGCAAATAGTAAGTACTGTGTGTGGAGAGGTCATGCTACTGACTTTTTAAGGCTATATTTACACTCTTAAGCATCTCCTGTGTGTGATATTAAAAAAAAAAACACATACAGAAGTCCAATGAGGTATTTATTGGGGGAGCATAGGTAGCAAGACTAAGTGGAAACATACTTCTATACTGAGTGGACATCCTTGCTAGTCAGTTGGTCAGTTTCCATGGGGACCTGTTTTCTACAGGCTTCTGTCTCCTGTAGTATCTGGAAAGAGTTTAAAGCAAAACAATTTCTACTGTGTTCCAATATCATTTCTACACAGTTTTGGATACGACCTAAGAAAGAGCCTTATTAGCCAGGTGAAAACTTCAGCTCAGTAGAGGAAGAAGCTCTGGAGCTGGAATCAAAAGGCTTCGGTCTTACAGGGAATCATGAACTACAGAAGACCTTACTCCAGTCCTTTAGCTTTAGTGAGCTCATAGGAGCAAAGCATAGCACAGCAGCAGGGTGGTGCTGATTGGGATCCCTTCCCATCTGTGGGCTGCCCTTACACCCTGGAGCAGCGTGCTCAGTACTGGGCATCACATAAAATAAGGGACATTGACAAACTAGGACAGCTCCCAAATAGTACAGCCAGGACAGCAACGAGTCAAAAACTCACATTGCTGAAGGATAACAGGAAGGATAGTCATGGGTTTTTAACCTGTAGTGCATGAACCTGAACTAAGATGTATCACCAGGTACACATGTGCATTTTTCTGATTGTCCACCAAAAGAAAAGTACCCCAAGCAAAGGGGCACTCTGTCAAACTGGAGACAGAGATGTTAACAGGATTTCCTAAATATTCTTCAAATATTGGGGAGGAAGTGTATAAAAGAATCAGAATTAATTTGGGCAGTGTGTTCTGGTAGGGCAAGACCTGAGTGGATATGCTAGCTTTACCACTGTCTGATGTATCTTTTCATACTTCATTTAATCTTTCTAGTGATCTTTTTTCTTAGTTTTAAAAACTGGAAGGTAATATTCATTTTGAGAGGGGTCGTAGGTATTGGAAGTAATGTCTGCAATGCTTGGCACAGTCGGCACATCCTCCCTAGTAACTAGAATTATTACTCTGTGTAACACCTTATGCCTGAGACAGAACACATGAGTGAAAGTCACAAAAGTCTAGATTTGAGATCAGGTGTGGTGCTTTTGTTTTTTTTAAATCTAACAATTGCATCTAATAATACTTACTGGAATGAATTACTTTATAAGATTCTGGGTAACCACCTAAAGACTTTCATAGGTAGACCAGATGTCTGCTGCTCTCACAGAGATTACAAAACTGGAACTGCTGCTGGTAGGTTTAGCTAATCAGTTTTGAGGCCTTTTCCAAAAGTAAAGCTCTTATGATTCTAGGCTTGAGCCTCTGATAGGTGACTCTCATTTCTCTGGTAGATGTTTCTTATACTTCTATGCCACTCATACCCTTAGAAGCATCCTCAGACTCTTCCAAGATCTGAAGAGACCGTGGGAAATTGTTTTCTAAACCATAAAGCATCATCTACACATAGGGCTTGTTTTCTGAAGTTAAACTCAGCAGCCCTTGTAATCTCCTACAGTAAGTCTTCCTCCTTCTGCAGATCCATGTCCCTTCTCTTTAGTTAGAGAATTGGGAGCCTTGCGAGTGCAGAGAATCTCAACAGGGTTTGTTTTCATAGTTAGAGCTCAATTCTATAAACTGAACACTCAAAATCATGGCTGTCTTCTGTGTCTGATTCATCCAGAGGCATTTGTTAGGTCTCTTTTTTTCTCTCTCTTTCTCTATCATTTAAATGAAAATTCTTTGCAGTCCAATTGTACCAGGTGTGTGTCCAGTTGTTCTTCAATGCCTTAGAGCAAGCCGTGGGCAATCTACGAGCCGAGGGGCCGGATCCATCCCGTTCTGTTCTATCCAGTCCGAGGATCCAAAAGAGCGGAGGGTTCTCTTGCTCTCCCCTCCGCTCCTTCACCAGCAGCCCAAGATGAGAGTGCCAGCATGGTCAGGTTGCTTTTGTTCCGGCCCTCTGGTCCAGTTTAAGAACCTATTGTGGCCCTCGAGTCAAAAAGTTTGCCCACTCTTGCCTTAGATCCTGGTCCTACTCAGAAGATGGGTCTGAATGTATAATTTAAAGCCTATTGTAAAGTGGAACAAACGGCCCAGATAAGAATAACCAGAAGAGGATTAAATTAGGAGAGTATTACGGTACAGATCCAAGCCTGGGTGAACAGCCATAGATTCTTGCTGGATAATTGAGCAGTCCAGTCACCTAGGAAAACCCTTTGATTCTAACTATTTGTATAACTGATAGGTAAGCCAATAGGCAGGACCATGGCTGAGCGGTGTTGATCATCTCAGCAGCTCAGGTGTGGAGTCACTCAGCTCTGAACATGGTAAATAAATGTGCGATCTTGACTTTGCTCCTCCAACTTCTGTGCCCTTCGGAGTCTCCAGCTGAAAAGGGAAGATTGGAAGAGATGAATTGAAGGCACTTCCAATCTTCAACATATTTTGGTCTCCTGATAATACACATAGTTATTCTACTCAGATTCTTGGACTTGACCTGAGCTATTAAAACTTGTTAACCTAACCCTTTTATGGAAAATAGTCATGGACTATGGAATAGGGGCAATTGCCTCAGGCTCCAAACTTTGGGGACTTCACAAAAAGCAGTGACTGAGTAAGGTAGTGTTTAGGGGGAGGGAAGGAGGGAGGGAGGGAGGGAGAAGGGAACGAGGGAGAGAGAGAGAGAGAGAGAGAGAGAGAGAGAGAGAGAGAGAGAGAGAACGGATGCTATGTATACACTGACACATGAAGCTCTCATCCCTTCAGCCTGGAATCAGGGTCCCTCCACTTTCTCTGGTCCCCAAGGCAAACCTGATGGACCAGTTCCTCTCTTCTCTTCATGCCTGTCATCCTGCATGTGATCTTTACATGCTACATTGTTGCTCTCAAGGCTGTCTCTAATCTATGAATATGTCTGCTGGGTGGTAGGTGTGGAAATAGGAGATACATGTGTGATTTGTTATGAGCACTCCATGTGCAAAGATGGCTCCAAGCTCCCACCCCTAAGGGAGTCTTAGGGATAGTCAGTCTCAGAAACACTTTTCTCTTTCCGCATGTCACTCACTACTTCCTGACAGTATATTATACATCTGTTCGTTACTTTATCTCTTGTCTTTCTCCAGCACCAGAATGTGAACTCCTTGCAGTTATGGATTCTATTTCTCTGGGCTCCAACATATACTCAAGGCCAGGAAATTATACATAAAATTGTTGCAGATTATAGGATTATGGGATCCAGCGCCCTCTGTTTCCTCACTTCCTTTCCTCCATCCTCCAAGGACTCCATGGAATGCTTAAAACTGCTGACAGGTGCTGTCTTTCCCCCTCACAGAGGAGGAAACAGCGAGCCGGGAACGTTTTAGTGCTTTGCCGAGACCACAAAGCCAGTTAGTGGCAGGGGCGCCGGGGCTCTGTTTCTGTTGTGCTTCCTACTCTGACAAACCACCAAGGGGCCTTTACTCAGGGACTTGTCCTATATCCTTATGCATCAAACAGGACATGCATGTGTGTGTTTTAAACATCATGGCCGTTGGTGTCCACCCCAGAGTTCCAAGTGTCCATCACTTCCATTCCCATATGAAGATCAGGGATCAGATGCCTTTCCTGCATCTCCACCCGGGCCCACGTAGTCCCCATGGGGGCTGGAGGCCAGCTGCTCCTCTGCCGCTCTGCAGAACCCGGGCGGTGGGGGGGCATCCTCCGCCCTCCCCCAGGGCCGCTGGCTCTCTTTGGGCCACCAGGGCACATGGGGATGACAGGGCCGAGCCTGTGGCATCCTTACTGATGAAGAAATCTCCCAGATCGCAGGGCCAGCTGTAAATGCAGATGACAGTCAACAAGGAGGAATCACAAAAACAGATGCCTCAGGCTCCCCGTTGTGGTGACTACGAGGGGGGTTCAGTGCCAGGGCCCACAGCCCACCCTTCTCTTTGCCGAGGAAGCCGACAGCCAGCAGATGTAATGGAGGTTGACAAGAGTGGAGATCTTCACATCAGAAAAGTGTCAAAGTCCCCCAAAGAGCCCTTCAGAAGAGATGGCCTACCGTGGGGAGGGAAGGAAAGGGATGAAAGCACGAGGCTTGCTGGGTTCTTCCCAGACAAGCTGGTTTCTATTGAAAATACAAAAGATGGGAAACATGGGCATGACAACAATGACTGTTGTGACTGTTTTAATTAGAGAAAAATCAATAATATGCGCTACGGATGAAAGCTGGTTTGGCGGAGTTTACTCCCACTGCCTGTCGCTCGTCCACTGGCATGCACAGTCCTGTCACTTCATCTGGCACAGCCGACATGTCATTTTATCGATTGGCCATCCGGGGGGGGGGGGGCGGGGGATGTGGGACTCACTGATGCAAGCTTGGGAAGGACTCTGCCGAGCACCCCGGAGTACAGAGTTGGCAAGGGAGAGTGAAATGTCTTTCCTGCCACCCACTAGGGATTCTCCTTTCACCTCCCACTTTCAAAAGGTGACATAAAGAAAACAGCTGAAGGTGAGGGGTAGGAAGTACAGAAAAAACAACAACAACTTGGGAACTGAAAAGAATGAGAAGATTAAAAAAGGAACAAAACTACACACACTCACTGGCATTACAGTGTGATGGCCATACACAGCACTTTGCTGTCCTGGGACATTTTAGAGCTCAAAGCAAGCACTCCTGCCGATGTGGAACCTGGTGATATGGAACCTGAGGATACAGACAGTGGACTGTATGTATCCAAAAGAATTGAAAATGGGTTCTTAAATAAATAAGTGTACAGGAATAAATGCTTATTAATGGATGAATAGATTAGCAAATTATGGCATATATATATATATATATATATATATATATATATATATATATATATCTTATATAATAAAAGGCTAATATGCAAATAGACCAAATGGTGGAATGACCAGTCGCTATGATGTGCACTGGCCACCAAGGGGCAGACACTCATTGCAGGACCTGCCCCCCACAGGGGGAGCACTGCTCAGCCAGAAACCTGGCTCATGGCAGTCGGACCTCCCCTGAGGGCTCCCAGACTGCAAGAAGCCACAGGCCAGGTTTGGGCCCCCTCCCCCCTGAGTAAATAAATTTTGTGCACCGGGCCTCGGGTGTGTGTGTGTGTGTGTGTGTAATATTATTCAGCCATAAAAAGGAATGAAGTAATGATAGATGAACCTCAAACACATGACACCATGTGAAAGAAGCCAGACACAAAAGGTTATATAGTGTATGATTCTGTATATAGGAAATATCCAGAATAACTATATCCATAGAAATAGAAAGTAGCCAAAACGGGTTTGGCTCAGTGGATGTAGCGTCGGCCTGTGTCATGAAAGGTCCCAGGTTCAATTTCAGTCAAAGGCATGTACCTTGGTTTCGGGCACATCCCCAGTAGGGGGTGTGCAGGAGGCAGCTGATCAATGATTCTCTCTCATTGATGTTTCTAACTCTCTATCCTTCTCTCTTCCTCTCTGTAAAAATTAATTATATATATATATATATATATATATATATATATATATTAAAAAGAAATAGAAAGTAGATTGAGAAGAGAGGAAATGGGGATTAACTGTTAAGCAGGTACAGAGTATAACAATGTTTTGGAACTAGACAGAGGTGGTGGTTACACAACATTTAAATGTACTGAATGTTGAATTGTTCACTCAAAAATGCTAATTTTATGTTATGCAAATTTCACCTTCATAAAAACATACTTAAATAAATAAAAATCTGTTTGAAAAACAATTAATACACACACACACACAAAGGAGGCTGGTAGGATGAGGCAGAGGCAGTGCCGAGTGTATCCACTCACATGGGTGGAGCTGTCCTCTCTGGTCTTTTCTCTGAGAGACTCTCTGAGGGTCCCCACATGGCTCCTGTCCCAGGAACCTGAAAGCTTGTCCCTCCCCCCCCCCTGCCTTTTGGCTATAAAAGCAAATATGCAACCTTGACAAGGGGGTGATGAGGTGGATGATTTCCCCCTAATAGACCAAACCACAGGGCCAGTGGCACTGAGGTACGGAACACTAAGGTTATAGGCTAAGGACTGGGAGCTAGATATTTGTGTAATTGTGATTATTACAGGACTGGCATTTTAAAACAAGTATTACCTTTTTTTTTTAAATGCAAACCCACATACCTCATACTCGGGTTCAGTTTCCTGTAGATCCCTCTGTCTGCCAGCTGAATGGTTGCTTCCCGTTCGGCAGTATGGAAATGCACAAGTGATGTATGGGGATCTCCACAGACGTGTCCAGGGCCCAGTCTGACTGCTCAGCTTGTTATTAATGTCCGCTAGTCAGGCCTTCCCACTGTTCAGAGAATTTCACTCCTGTGGCTTCTTGGCTGGTTTTGAGGAATCACTGTATGAGGTGAGTGAACTCGTCAGTGTGTTGGTATTTAAACTGTGGTCAGACGGTGAAACAGAAAAAAAAGAAGGGGTAGTTCATCAAAAAAAAAAGCATTCATTCACGACACTCTCTTCCTGATCGGGCCTCGAACAGGTCTGTTGCCGTCCGAGACGAAACCAGAGGTGCGGGGGACTTTTCTTTCCACGTGCCTCACCTTAGGAAGGAATGAAAAGATACACGGAATGAAAAAGATGCTTAAGACAATGTGGTGATTTTGTTCCAGAGGCACATTTGGGCCCTTTCCCCGGGAAGGGGGTTAAAAGGTTGTCAGTGCTTTCTCCAGGGGCTCCGTCTGACAGTGAACATGTGTTTCCTCCCCTTTAATCGACTCGCCAGTAGCCAGAAAGCTGCTTGTTTTCTGCAGAGGTTGTCAAAAACGATTTCGGTCCGGAGACGATGAATGATAAAAGAGGTTTTCAAACATGGTTTTGCACTGTAAGCCCTCGCAGCCCCGGAGAGGGGGGATTGTATTACAATCGCGGTGCAAAGGGCCTTGTTCCCCTGGCAAGAAAACGGTCTCTTTCAACCTGTTTGATGTGTCCGGGTGTCTCGGGGAGCTGGGGGGACACAGGGCAGGTCCGAGGATGGTCCAGAAAAGCGGGGCGGTGACGGGGAAAACCCCACACGGAGCCTCTCGGAGGCTCTTCTTTACCACGGCCCGCCTGCGTCCGTTCCCCTAAGCAGCTTTCAGGGCCAAGTGCAGGACACAGCTGCCCCGGGAGCAGCCCTGTCTCCGCAACGACCCCGCGGGGCTGAGGAGGCAGGCAGGGCCCCTGGGTGCCATCCACATTTCCTCCCTGGATGGATGGGCCTCGAGAGCCAGCATTGATGGCGCTTGTGTTTAGAAACCTCAAGAGGTTAGCTATGCCTTTCCAAAACACATGACGCAGCCTAAGCATGCAGAGGAAAGGGAGGCCCGCCATCCGCTGACATTTCCATGTTCTCAGGAGGGGAAAGAAATGGAAATCGTGGGTGTTTCAGGCCCACGGTCCCTTCTTCAAGCCTCCGGTTCCGTTCTTCTGGTCTGCTCTTTGGAAAGCCCAGCGAGGTGAACGTAGACCTTCTCAGACAGATGCTAACGCAGCAGTTATTTTTATTTATTTTTTTTTTGCCTTTCAAGCATAAGGTTATATCCTGTATCCTTCACTTTACACACACCTAAGGATTCAAGGCAGAGTTGCTTCGCCCAAAAGTATGGGATCCGGTTCGCAAAAAACAAACTCGGGTTCCTCTGCAGCAACTCAGAAACACATCCGTGCTCTACATCAAGGTGTTGGGTGTAACTACTCCCCGGAACTTCCCGTGAAGCTCCAAAACTGGACAAGAAAAGCCTCCACGGGTTTCCTAGACCCTGAGACTCAAACCCTGCCTCACATGGCAGGTTTTTATTGTCGTCTTCTTAAAGATAGACATGGGCGCGATGTGAATTGCTTGCCTCTCTGCGTGCTCGGCCAGATTCCGTAGCATCTCCCGAGCAGTCACGTGTGTTCCTTTCTTTATTATTTATGACAGTATTGAAAATATGTTTAGCTCACCAGGGGCAAATATTCCTGCCGCTTCAAAAAAAGATCAGGCTGATAGGCGGCGACTGTACCCAGTTGCCCAGAAAAACAGGGGAGACTTGGGCAAGGTGCGTGCTACACTGGTGTTTTCATCTGATTCTAATTTCTTCCCTAGCTATATAATTTTATCACCACACAGCTCATTTTCTGAATGGATCCAGGGAAGAAGTGTGGATGGAGAGGGTCAGAGACACCATACAACAGGTGCATGGAGAGAGCCGGATAGCGCGCCCCCCCTCCCCTCCACCAGACCTGCCAGACTCCAGTCACACACACATTGCAGCTTCCAGCTCTCCTGGTCTGAGCTAAGGGCACATGCCCTCCGCTGACTGATGTGACAGTCACAGGGAAGGACCACCTTTCAACCAGTAGCATCCTCAGCAAAGCCTGAACTGACGACGATCTTCCCCATGCCAACCAATTTGGCCAGGGTCAGCGCGATTTAGCTAAGTGGGCCCCATCAACTGCCTCCAGTCCATTGTGGCTCATAATCCCTATTCAGGCTGGAGTGTGCGGCAGCCTAATGAATGTGGTAATGGAATCCCAGTGTATGTTTTTCCACAGCAGGGCGCAGATTAGCATAAGTGTCATATTCTGTAGGCTTGCCCACTCTTATTTCTCAGGCGTTGCGTATGCCGGGAATTTTTCAACTGGAGACTAATACGATGAATATGGCCCACATATGCAGGGGAGCACACCGATTTTAGAAAGCAAGCGTCATAAATCTCACCTGGAGGTACACTCTGAAAGCTTCACTGGGCTCTTTTAAAAAAAAAAAAATGTCAGATTTTACACCATGGATCCTGTAATCTGAGAAAGGAAGAATTACATTGGATTTCACGCAGTTTTAAGGAATGTCATCATTTTCAACCAGGGAGATGAGGAGCAGTTTATGGCTCTCCCAGTTTCCCATGCTCAGAGCAAGTTCAAAGCTCTATTTACATGTCACGATCACCCGGAGCTGTCGGAACTGTCGTTTTGTTCTCAGAGGTGCCAAATGGGAGGGAGAGACCCTCTTGATGGGAAAATTTCATGGAGAGAACCAGAGGGGGAGAGGGTGGGGAGGATGAAAAAGCTAGCTCACTCTCCTGCTCCACCTTAAGGAGTAGAAGCTAAATGGAAAGGCAAGCTCCTGAGGAAATTTTTCAACAGACGTTTTCTTCTTGTAGTCCCTGGCAAGCACGCCTCGGCAAATACGAATGAGATTATTTTAACGTCCCTTAAGGTAGGAATTAGACCTCACAGCACTTAGACCACTTTGCATTGCTAGAAAACCATGGCCGAACGCTCCGACTCCAAGCCTTAGGTAACAGTCCGGATGTCTGTGACTTTAGCAAAACTTAAGATAAACGCAGAAGCGCCCCCCCTTCCCCTCTTTTTCCGCTGCCAAGGCAAAGGTGGTTTATATAGCCTGAATTATTGGCCTCATCGAGCCATAGGGATGAAATGCCATAGGGTTTGTTATCCCCATTGCTCTATATGATTTGGCCCAGATGGCCAATGGGTTAGGGGAAGAATGGCAATAGGTTAAGGGTGAGCGAACTCCCGGTGAACCTGACTCCTCCACGTCTCCTTAGGGGAAAGGGGGTGCTGCTTCGGAGGGCCCCAAAATTTATGACTTGATTAAGGAGAGTGTAGATCTGGGGCACGCACGCCACTTAAGTGGCAGTTTAGTATGACTAATCAAAGAGATTTTCCTGGCACCCAGTAAGTATCTGCCTAGAGAGGCCAGGAGAGAAATGCAGGGCTTGATGCTTTCAGGCATGGCGACAGGGGACCGGTCTGAGCCTATTAATCAGTCTAAGGTAAGTGCTGCCTCTATCTCATATTTTAATCTCCTTCTTTCTGCTGCGTTAGAGAAATCTCTGTGGCTCAAATAACATTTAGAAACAAAACTGTTTGCCAAGTGAATGAGACATCAAGCCAGTCGTCTAGAGTTGGGGATTAAATATGAACCTCATTTACCTTTAAGGATCCTTACGTTTCTCGCTAATCACTGTGACTCAGGCTATCGAAACATCATTGAGAATGTGGCCAGTAATGGAGCTTCATTAATATTTGTCTGTAACGATTCCAGTCTGGGCTGAGCAAATCTGAAGAAAGCCAGCCCATCTCCTTGAGTGCTAGGGACGTGCGGAGACATCAAGTTCAAGGACCGAGGCTGTCCACCAAATTCTAGCTGCCAGCTTTCTTCCCAAAGCATCTCTTCTTTGCAAAAATGGTGTCAGCAGAATGAGGCTTTCCTAAAGAAAATGCTCCAGCACTGCCTCCATGTTAACCTATTTTTAAGAGTCAGCTTGCTCAACTGGTGTGGCTCAGTGATTGAGTGTCAACCCCACGAACCAGAAGGTTATGGTTCAATTCCTGGTCAGAGCACATGCCTGGGTTGCGGGCTCGATCCCCATTGTAGGGTGTGCAGGAGGCAGCCAATCAATGTTTCTCTCTCATCATTAACGTTTCTTCTGCGCTCTCTCCCCCTTCCTCTCTCTGAAATCAATAAAAAGCATATACCAGTAAAAATTTTTAAAGCGTCAGCTCACCAGCAACAAATGCCACCAGGCTAGTTAACTGAGACCACAGGTTCTGCAGACAGAATTCACATAGGAAATTTCCGGGAGTCAGACTGTTCTCCCGTCCCCACTCCAGCCCCTTTAATCTCAACACCCATTCCTTCCAAAGTGGTAGGAAGAAACTGGGTGGCAAAAGGTATTTAAGTCTCTAAGAAAAAGGGCTGTTAAGTCGACCTTGGTAACTTAACTGAAACAGTATATGTGTAAATCCATCGAAAATCCCTGGCCTTTTACAACTCCTGTCCCAGTGGAAATCAGATCATACGACTGTTTACAAGAGACCAGGATTCATTTGGATAAAGACCCATGACAGCACAGTCCAGGATTATTTGAAATTTTAGTAACCTGAGCTTTAAAAATATTCTAAAAGCAAAATAACGAGGGACAGGTAATTGCCACAAGCTAATTACTTACGATATTTCATATATATAATCGGCGAACAATCTCCGTAAATGTCAGCTCGTGGCACTTCGGCAATCACTTGTAATTTTTATTGTTTAAAGAAATGTCAACATTTCCATTTCCCCCATGTTGAGTTAACCTGGGCCCTACACGTGGCTAAATGGGCCAGCAGAAGTGCCCTTCACACTGTTGTTTCAAAGCTGAGCCAGTCTCTGGGTTTTGGTATTTAAAAAAACACACACACACAACAACAACAACAACAAGAACAACAACACAAAAATTAGCATGAAGAGTGTACAAAATAATTTAGATGTTGAAATGTAAGATGATAGATGCATTTGTGATTATCTGAGTATATAGATTTCATTCACATTTCAGTTCGTCTTTTCTAAGTTTGGGGGGAAATTTCAGGAGATTTGGAAATATGTTTTTGCTCTATTAGCTTCTTCCTCTGTCTCTTCCTTCCCAATTACTTGCAAATAATTACTGTGAACAAAGGAACTCCACTAGAAGACTCCATAACAGTCCAAAGAGAAGGAGGGAGGGCAGAAGGTAGTCCTCAGGGCGGAGGAGAGCAGAGCCAGGTGGGCCTGAAGCACCCTCCAGGGCTGAGTAACTGCAGGTTGCGCTCTTCCTCTCTGTGCCCTGCCTCCAGCACCAGCCACACAGGGATCCTCAGGAGTCCCGAAATGCCATTTACCCCTCAGTTATAATCCATGGCTTCCCTAAATGAGTCCCAGAGTGTGGTTTTACTAGAGACAGCAGAACCAAGGCACGGTGTGTTCCCAACCCCAGGAAGAGGCTTAGAAAGGCTGATGGGGAGAGTTGGGGATTACACTCAGCACGCCCTCCCTCCCCCAACTCTGAGCTGGGGACTAAGCGGGGCTGTGGTCAGCATGGGATCTGGGAAGCAAAACATGAAGGGGAGAGACGTGAAACCTTAGGGATTAAAATGGGAGCCAATGGCTAGAGAAGCAAAGGAGTCTGGGAACCACAGGGGCAGCAGTAGCAGCCTCCCTTTGTAGGGAAAGGCAGGGCAACCAGTGTTTGAACAGAGAGTCAAGAGGAGCTTTGAAGAAAATGGGCTGCAGGCCTGCTTCCTGGGCAGGATTGTTTGTAGGCGGAGCCAGCATGGAAATCAACATCCAAGCTCGCCAGAGCCCTCACCCTGCCCAGTCCACCCCACCCTCTTTCCCCTAACCTCTCCAATGTAAGAGACTTCATCATTGGCATCTTCTTTTCCATCAGTGGATACCAAAAGTCCTATAATCAAAGCAAATCTCATCTTTGGAACCGAAAAGTTGTGGTATAAAGCTCCAGAGCAGATAAAAGGGATGGCAGATGGGGCAGTGTGAACCGAGGAAAGATAAGAGAATGAGAAAGGGCTGCCAGTGGATGGGAGTGAAAAAAGAAATGAATGTTTGTATTGGCAAATGCTCAATGGGGGGAAAAAAGATTATCTGAAAAAGGGAAGACATCAACACTTGCTTGACTAAATTCCGTCCAAAACCAAAATATTATTGAAGGTTCTGGGGGAATAAGATGAAATGTGAGGGCCCTCAGATTAATTTTGTGCCATGTTTAGACTATTTTTAGCATTCCGGATTTCAAGTAACATTCCATAAAAATATGTACACTTTAGGAAAAAAATCAGGTTAGCTTCTAAAGGGAATTACGCATTGGAAAGCTGAAACAAATTCCTTAGCATTATTTTGTCTTTGCAAAGTGGGGTTCCCCCTCACCTCCTTTTAGAACTATACATTCCATTTAGTGAAACACCAATTTGAGCAATTTTATTCAGGTCTGAAAGAAGAGAGACACCATAAAAAATAAAATCCCTTCATGTTCCTGTTTGGAATAAATGCAAAAAGATGAAAATTCTCTAGAGGGACATCATTAAATCCCTATAAATGTTAACATTACATCCCTCTTGCACAGCCTGTGATGATAGAATGAGTCAGAGAAAGCAGGGCATTTAAAATGAGTGATAGAAGGAAATAAAATTACTGGTACAGAAAAGCTCACTAATTGAGGGGCAAATGAGTTCTCACTGAGCCATGAACCAGTGGTCCACAAGTTGTTTCTTAAATTTCTGTTTATTTTAGGAAAGTATTACACTTGGATCCTGAATCTGGCTAGTGCAAAGTTTTAAAAGCAAACATATTTTGCATTTGAGATGGACACATCTCAAAACACAGCACATCTGTATTCTGTTTGGGTGATAGTTTGGGGTCTTCTTATATCAGTGTTTTTAGTTTTAAGCCACTCATCCTTTTGGGGCTGGATCTGAAACATAACTGCTGATCTGCAAAATCCATGAAAGGACATGTTAGTGAAGTTCAAGAACTGGGAAAGAGGTATTTTAGAGTATTAGAAATGTTTTTTGGTCAACTTGTAATTTCTGAAAAATTTCCCCAGATTTTTAGTTGATCATGAATCAGGAGATTTATGTGTTGATTGAAAAATATCTTTTATTCCATCAAGCCATGATATAGTGGTATGGTTTTTTTTCCAACTCTTTTTGAAAACAGTGTTGACATAGCACTCTCTTTACATCCGTCTTATCCTAGCATGTTATCCTGATTTTATCTTGCTACCACCATCATAAAGAAGTGAGAGAAGGAGGTTGTGTTCTCTGATTATTTTATGAATGGGTTTAGTCAGGACAGTTCACCTGAAGCTGCAGTAACAAATGACTGCCAATCTCAGTGGCGTGACACAACAGGTTGACTTCTCATCATGCTGCATTTCCAGTAGGTTGCTCCAGAAGTCTGTCTCCCTATAATCACCCATCTCAACCCCTGCTTTGGGGCAGGTTATGCACTGAAAGCTTTCTCCAGGAATTAACATGCACCACTAGCATGCACGTTTCAGGGGCAAAAGCAAGTCACTTGAACACCTAACATCAAAGGGGCAGGGAAATAAAATCCCTTCCATTTACCCAAAAGGAAAATAGGATAATCTGTAAACTGTCTTCATATCTCTCCTTCTTCTAATCTCCCCAACGAGAGGAGACTTTCCTGAAGACCAATTCATTGTTCACTTGAAATTTGGGTAGCACAGTGCTTTGAAAGACACACACTATCCACGCACTACTGTCATTTGAATAAAACCCCAAAGGCATGGGATCCTTTGGGCAGGAGTTGGATGTGGCAGAAATCACAAATGCTGGAACTTCGGTAACCACATGTTAGATCTTGCTGTCTCTCCGCGAAGTACTTCAATGGTGAAGGTTGGGGAGATGGAGAGACAAATAACAGTGTGTTGCCACATAAGACATTTGTCACCTGAGTGTCTCAGACAAGTGGTGTGAGGTCTCAGAAGAGGGGAATCCCGTAGAGAGCAGACAGAAGGTGGCAGGAGTTGGTCCTCACAGGATGGGCAGTGGGAAGAGGAGCAGATGCCCCAGAGGTAGACTGGGAAGTGACAGTTTCAGAACCCAGCGCTTGTCTCAGCTCTCCGAGAAGGCTCCCAGAGGACAGGGTAATACCAGCTTCTCTCTGCTCCTCACTGGACACCTGAAAGCTGGATGCCACGTGTCCCCCACTTTCTATTCAGAACCCAGGGCCACGGGCAGTGCCTTCTTCCTTTGGGTGGCAAGATTTGTGGCACCTTCATCTGCCTGCCTTAGCAAGGGGCTCAGGGCAGATCCCTCTAGTCGCCAACACCATTTCTCACCTCCAGCTATTGCAGCGAAAGCCATAGGATCTAGGATCTGAGGCCAAATAGCCACTGCTCCAGAACAGGGAAGATAAGCAAGCAAATTCCCTCTCCCTGTGGGGTCTCCCTTCTAATGAGGCAGCTTCTCCCCGGAGCAAGGCAGGAGGCTGCAAGGCAGGGAGCTGTGGTGGGAAAGACACTTTTATTTTTTTTGCAAAGTCCTTGGCCAGGAGCTGGCTTTAGCACAAACACCCCCTTTCACACAGATGCTTCAGAGGCTCCAGGGTCACTGTCCTCATGTTTCATTTGCATGACACTGGCGAGTTATTGACAAAATAATCATCATCATCATCAAGAGTCTCCCCGGAGAGTGTGTTAGTTTGTGTCCAATTAAAACTAGATACTGGGATTTGGCGCCTGGCTCCATCCTCCAAATGGCTTTTGTGCCTCTTGGCTGCGTTCTCACCAGGGGAGGAAACCGCGGGCTGGCGGGAGAGTGAGGAGCCCAGTGAGTCACTCTCCCAGGGCCGGGCGCCCTTTGAAGCCGGCTCCCTCCGCCACCCTCCAGATGCACCTTCTGCCACTCGGGCCTCCTTTCATCTTGGTTCAAGTCTTGCAGAAAAGAAAATGTAACTTTCAAACACACTTAGGAAGAAAGTGCAAGCTCATTAAGGAAAAGGAGAGGGAGGGAAAACTGGTTCCTCTTACTGCCACCTGATCGCTCTGGTTACTCAGGGTGAATTGTTTGGAGGGAAAGAAAGCAATTTAGAATTTTAAAAAAAAGAAAAGAAAAAGGACAAGACAAGCATTTTTGCCTTCTCTGTTTTAGCAAGAAATTCTTTCATTCTGATGCAAACCAATTACACTTGGATTGCACTCTTTGAAATTATGGGCGCAGTAAGCTCTCTGGCAACGGTTTTCAGCCTTGTCTGGCATTCTGTTTACACACAGTCAAGGGAGCCTTATCACTGACCTGAAAGCCCGGAATTTGCTAGAACATGTGTCTTTCTAAGGAGGTTGTTACTCTAAGGCTCCAGAAAATGTGCCTTATCACACTTCCTTCACGAAGCCTGCCTGAGTCAGAACAGTGTGAATACCTCATTTCCCTCAATTCTTCCACATTTATCTCTTTTTCCCCAACATGAGGCTCCCGAGGACAAGGAAAGCACAACTGTGTCCATCGCTGGCTCACCAGCCAGTAATAAGGCCGCCTGGAAGGTGACAGCACCTCATGTCTCTGATGGAGCTTCCTTTGTAAATCCTGTCCCAAGGATATGCTTACTGACTTGGGAGAGAGAGAGAGAGATGGTTTGCCTCCTGCATGTGCCTCCACTGGGAATTGAACCCAAAACATAGGCATATGCCCTGACTAAGAATTGAACTTGCAACCTTTTAGTGTGTGGGATAATACTCCAACCAACTGAGCTGTCAGGCCAGGGCTCTGGTGGAGCTTTTATTAAGCCCATCTGCTCAGCCCTCTTGTAGAACCAATCTATCTATCTATATAAAAGCCTAAGGGGCCATGACTGCCCACCAAATCGCAGCCAAAGCTGCCAACACCCCATGGCACAAATGCAGCCCACAATCAAGCCCAGCCCAGATATGGTCACTGTGGGAGCCAGGTAATGATGTCACATAGCAATACCCTGCTCCCTCTCCCTAGCAACTAGCCTCCTTGGAGTTTCTTCAGCCCAGTAACACCACTTGCTTTAGAGCCAGGTGCAAATATTTTACACTTTAAACAAATGTTTGTGAAGCATTTTCATGTGCCTCAGCTCATTTGATCCTCACAGAAGTTCCAGAAATAGGTAGATAGGAAACTCAGTGAAGTCCTATTTTCTCTTCATTAGCCAGAAAACAACAGAGATTTAGAAAGTTTAGAAATGCCAGATTAAAAAAAAATAAGAAATGTTGTAACTTGAAAATGACTTCAGGTTTTCTCACTGCACAGAATATAGTCAAACACTGCCACAGTTAAATATTTTACTCTTTGTTCTCCCTGTGTGATCTACAATAATAATTTGCTTTGTGTTGATATTTACTGCTGTGTTGATGACAATTACCTGAAAGAGAAGTTGGGGTGCTTTAATGAGCTGGAATAAAAGTTTAGCCAAATCAGAAAGCAGGTCTAATTAAGCAAATTTATTCTATATCTATAAAAGGCTAAGTTAACTCACACATGTGTGATACATATAAAGCTCTTGCTGGCACTAATTGCATGTGGGTGTTTTGATCCATCATTGTCAATCTTGAATTTGGTTGACACTTCTATTATAGAGAAAGGGCAAATATCAATATTAAAATATTTCTTCTAATTAATTTCCTTTCAATGTGCACAAATACGTGCACTGGGACACTAGTCCTTGCATATGATACCAGTGTAACAGGAGCCAGTGAATGCCAACTCCACCAATCACTTCAGATTCAGAAACATATCCCACCAAACTCAATACAGACCCCCCCTGACAGTTTTGTGCATTAAAAAACCCTGTAGTAAAATTTCCTCTACCTTTCCCTTCCCCATCACACACCACCATTACATCCAAGATGTTCCTAAAAACCCACTTTTCCTCAGAAGCTCTCTTCATTAACCTCACCTCCTCTCTCTTCATTCTTTTCTCTAAGCCCCAAATTACTTTGCATATTTTGGCATTATCCTTTGTAATTATTCTCTAGTCATTCATGACAGTAAGTGAGATGATCCATATTAAAATACTGTGTAAACCATAAAACACGCTCTAAAGGCATATTAGTCTCATTATTGGGCCCTGGATTAAAAGAATATGCCTGCCATTTCCTCATTATCTGTTAGCATTAAAGCACTGCCCTGCGCATAGCCGGATTCCAGTCAACACTCCTGTGTGAAAAATAGGGACAAGCCAGCACACAAATGACCGGAGGGCCCAGCACCCCTACCCGGAGGCAGCATTGTGACCTGGTTCGGAAAGAAGTCTCTGGAGTCAGCCAACCTGGGTGCAAATTCCAGAGCCACCCCTTCCTGCTTATGAACTCAGGCAAGTTATTGAACATGTCTAAGACTCAGTGTGCTCCTCTGTAAAATGGGGAAAATTATGTCTGCCTCATGGAGCACTGCAAGGCTTTCACGAATCAATATTGCAACGGGATTTGGGGGGAACAAAGGCACTAACCTCTATCAAGCGTTTAGTAGAGGACCTGATAAACAGGAGGCACTCGGAAACGAAATCACAGGTCCTCCCCTGGTTACCAGAGAACATCACACAGGGCGGGTGTCCCAGGGCCTGTTTTGGACAATTTCACATCACTACCATCTTTTCAGGAAGCTACGAAAAATTGCAGCTATGTACCCCTGAAAAAATGTGGGAAACAGACCCCCGTAGGCACACCCGAGGCAAGGAAAGTCTCTCTTGCTCCTCTCTGTGAACCGGGCACCGGCAATTCTGCACTCGTCATGGCGCGTTGAGAAGCCGTCTCCAAGAACAGAGGAAACCCAGAACACTGTCAACTCACCTCTGAACTCGGGTCTCTGTGAATGGAGGCTCTGTAGGATCTTCTGGGTTCGAAGCTACACGCAACAGAAGAGGTCTCGGCTCGATTGTAACAGAAAAAGAACTTACTGGTTGGCTACCGCAGAGCCCCAGGAGCACTGGGGACTCTGAAGGGCGGCCTGGGTCATAGGCAGACACAAGGGAAGCTCTCGCCAACCAGGACCACAGCCAAAGTCACCACCCTGGGCCCAGGGGGTCGGAACCCTGCTGCCTCTGCCACCTGACACTGGGTGTCCCCACAGGCATCGCGGCCCCTGCCAACCCTAGGCTGACGCTGAACCCCATCACCGGGGACCCTGGAGAACACAGGAGACTGCTCCTACCACCAACATGAGCTCCTTACTCTGCCTGCTTCTGTGTCACCCGCTCCAGGTTCAAACACCTGACCAGGATGTGTGTTTCCTGGCACCAAGGTTTCATGCCACATCCTCACTTGACTCCTGAAAAGCCTCAGCCTGTGGGAAGTTCCCCCAAAATGGCTTCAAAAGCTGGGCAGACAAAAGAATAGCAAATATTTTCTGCAAGTGATTTTTAAGGTTTTTTTAAATTATTATTATTGTTTGCTACAATGACTTTTATGATCACATACAATAACAATGGTGCCCTGCTTTTTTTAAAGGCAAATCTTCTATTTTTAAAATACTTCAGGTCTTTCTCTACATCACTCAAAATCCATGAAGCTTTCGAAGGATAAAGGAGAAATAGTCAAAGGAGCAGCTGAGAGACCAGGGAGCGGGACACTGGGGGCGTATGTATATTTGGATTTTAAGATGTAGAGAGAACGAAATGATCAAGAGGCCAAATTGAAAAACTATGTTTGACACCTTTTTTCCTTCCCCTGCTCTGAAAGCAGGGGGATATCTAATTGCTTCTGTTTCCTCCAATAATAATCCCATAAATAACAAAAGGGCCTAGTGTGGCTCTGTTCCCTCCGTATCAGATAACTATCTCCACTGTTTATGCAGTCGCTGCATTAATTTTAGTGCGGGCTGGCTTTTCATTTCTTTGAAAGGGGCCTCGGACAAATCCTCTTTGAGCTGTGCACTGAGCCCCGCTTCGCAGCCAAAATAAATTAGTGAAGTCTAGAACTTTGTTTTCAGAGTTTGTCGAGTTCTTTCCAGTGAAACCTTTCCCCCCATTCCAGATGTGGTGGCTTTCTTGACTCCAGCTCCTATGTTTCCTGTCACATGAACATGCCAACTTCTTCTGGAGGTTGCATGGAGAGCCAGGGCGGGTGGACACAGCTCACCTTGCTCCCACGTGACCCCGAGGAAAGATATGAATGATATGAATGAATACTGCCTCCACACTTTGGGCTGAATCACTATATAGATGCATTAACTTCTCAGAACCCTGTCTTCCGATAATGTTAACTGTGGAGGGTTTTTTTGTTTGTTGTTTGTTTGTTTTTTATGTTTGGCATGGACGGAGTGAGGGGATGAATTGAGTCAAATTGAGAATTATTCTATTACAATAAAAATATCCAGATTAGCCGAAACCAGTTTGGCTCAGTGGATAGAGCGTCGGCCTACGGACTGAAAGGTTCTATTCCAGTCAAGGGCATGTGCCTTGGTTGTGGGCACATCCCCGGTAGGGGGTGTGCAAGAGGCAGCTGATCGATGTCTCTCTCATCAATGTTTCTAACTCTCTATCCTTCTCTCCTTCCTCTCTGTAAAAAAAAATCAATAAAATATATATTTTTTTTAAAAAAATATCCAGATTATTAGGCAGATCTTAATTTGAGGCTTGAGTTGTTCAGGGAGTGGCCTCAATGTCCCACTTGTCTATGTGTGAGCAACACAGGCAAAAGCATGTGCACAATCAAGGAGGTCAGAACCGACTCAGTCGACCCAAAGGGACATGTTTGACCTACAATGTTGGTGAGAGGTACATAGTAAGTGACACAGTCTTGTTGCATTAAAATATGGCCACTAGGTTCTTGCCTTAATATAACCAGTTAACCAAGAGCACAGAAATACATTTGGATTTCTCTATACTCCCTTTAAAATTTCAGAGGCAATGTTGTCTACCACTGGGACATACACAAAATGTAACTTGAGAGGAAGTAAATTATTAAAAGAGCACTGGTGATTTGTTCAAAGACTGATTTTCTTTGAAGTCTGCATTTTTTCTACTTTCATATTCTCTGGCTTTTAAATGCAGTTTATTGTACCTGTATTTTATACATGCATATATGTATATGTGTCTTTGAGTTTCATGTGTTTTTTTTTAATTAATTGCCCCTGCTTTGACATTCCAAATGTACTCATCTTAGCCTTATTTTTATCATTAAGCTAGATTATTAGAATGTTTAGCCTCTTTGAGGATTGAAGATTGTGTTTTGAAGACCACCACCTGCAAGCCTTTTAGGAGGTGTCATCGGTGCTCTTTCTGACATTTTAATAAATAGGAAAATAAATGCTGCCCACCAAATTGTCTAATGTCAACACTTACCTCATCCAAAATGAGTGAGTCAGTTTTAATGGATTTTACAGTGTGTGCTGAGTACCTACATTTTTTTTCACCACCAATGTATCCAACTTCTTTTCTCCCCAGGCTTTAACTATAGAAACTACTAGCATAGTACAGTTTTATCTGTTCTATAAGGCGGGTAGACATAATGATCACTGCATTGTCTTCCAATTCCAACTTTCTCTGCTCAGGGATCTATCTGAATTTTATTTCTTTATCTGTAAGAGGAGAAGGTTGACTTGGATTTCCTGATCCTTGACGCTGTAGCAGGACATGCTTCTTCCACCTCTGGCACCTTCCACCAGCTCCAGGCTGTGGTCAGCCCTCCTCTTGCCTCAAACCCCTCTCACTATCCCCCCAATGTATCTCTTATTTTCCATCATCTCCCCCACACATCTCTCCAGTTCAGGTTGTTTTTTCTTCTTTTTGTAATTTTGAATTTACCTGTATGGTTTCCCTAATGTTCTGCGAGGAGCTTCTGATCACCCTTTATTTTTTTTTAGCAGGCCCAATATTTTTTAAGAAGTGCATTGTGAAAGAGAAGCAAATTGAACAGCAATGGTCAGAGGGAGAAGCTGAGGTATTACAGGTCCAGTGACAGCCTCAGCCCACCTCATTGGGAGACCTGGGATGGGAATAGCTGGTCAAAGTTGTCCCAGGTTAGGCTGAACTCGCCCACTTCTCTCATCAATCGGTCACTGGGTGTGAAAAACCAGGGAGGCCTGGCCGAGGCAGCTTTCTTCAGCTGAGACAAATTCTAAAGGGGATGAAGGCTTTCTGTCCCTAGCTCTCCTGGCTGTAATGGAAACAACTCCCATGGAAGAAGAAGCTGGGTGGTGCACCACACTGTGCACCACAACTTCATCAATCAGTTCTCTTTATCTTGATGTTCATCTTGGTCTCCCCTGGTTGAGACTTGGATAAGTGGGCATTTATTGTTTTCTTAAAGAGTTTTATGAAATACCTCTATAATCTTCCATCTAGAGTCTAAACATCTAACCTTCACCAAAACCATCCTAAATCTTAATATTGCCACTGGGCCTACTTGATGAAAAGTAAATTCTGTAGAGTAATTCTATGTGGATTCAAAGAGCATATCTTTTATGTCATTTCTTTTATTCCTCAAAATCAGTAGAAGATATTGTCATGGGACAATATCATTATCATTAATGAGAATAAGGCATTCTTAATTCTCAATTCTAATTAAAAAGAAGAGTAAGACATATCTATTACAGATTTATTGCTCGTTATGTAGCAGTACCAAGGGCTTCACTTTCATTTTCTCTAATCCTTGTAACTCTCCTGTAAGATGGATATTACTGTTCTCATTGTACAGAGAAGGAGAAAGAATGGAAGCCAGTATTGTTTTTCATTGTCCATCTTCTCATTAAGTTGCCCCACTGCCACTTCAAGCATACAAAACACAAGCTTTCTATAAGCCTTAGCAATTTAAAATAGGAAAGACCTCAGAAAAGATTCATACTGGATTAATATTTAACATACTGTAAAAAACTATTAAACCAACAACAACTCCTTCCCTCCAACCTCAAGCTTTTGTAACATCCTCAGGTTGAGATATTCTGTTACTGCTTCAGCTTGTGATTGGAAATCTTGGTTTTTAGGCTGCTGGTTTTCAGTTCAGTTTTGTTTTGCATTCATTGAATACCTTTTTTTTTGCTATAAGAAGTGAAGACCCAATCACTTCTCAGCCTGTTGGCCAAGATCAAGTGAAGAAGTGGAGAGTTTCCCTTTACCAACCTAGTTATTCAACAGCATCCCACCCTGTCCTCTGCCATAAATGCGTTTCCCTAAATGCCAGTCAGCACTCAATTATCCGCATGAGGATTACCCATGTCAGAATTGTCTCCTGCTAATTTTTAATCCCCAAATAAGTGAGGCCTGCTGCCCAGGGTGGCCTTTCCTGCCAGCTATGAGTGTCTGTTCCGAAAGTCAAGCTAATATTGGCAATAACGTGCATAGGCTCTAATTAAAGGATGTGAATCTGCTGCCAACATACTTTTAAAATTAGGCAGACAATACCTCCTGAGGCCAAACGACAATGATTTGAGGATTATCTGTTGCCTTGGATTTTCTGCGCTACCACTCTCTCCCACTGGCATGTAGAACTGCGAACTGGCTGCCCAACATGTTTTCAATGACTGCTTTAGCAGTGAAGCTGCTGATTAGTAAAGAGCTGTTGTCATAGCACATGTCAAACTTGGTAATTATCATATTTCCTTACAGCAAGTTCTACAGCTGCTCTTTTATGGTTCATTTGTCTCTAAAACTTGGGAGATAATTGCTTTCGGTCAAGAGCAAAACCAACTATTCAAGTTCAAATGACTGGATACTCTGCATTTTCTAGGTGTTAATCAGATCATGACCTGAAGGTAATGCTAGGTCTTCCAAAGCCAGACCCAGCTACTCTTTGATGAGAACAGTATGTAGCAAAAGGAACCAGATCTTTCCATGCTGAACCACCCCAACCCCTTCACAGGAGAATGTTCCGGCCAAGACATAGAAATCGTTAGCCTAGTACGAGCCAAAATTCCCAATTTGGGCCCTTGCATTTTCTAAAAGAAAACAAACACACAAAACATGAACTGTTCTAGCTCAAGGAGAAATTCTCAGGTACTAGAGAGAGATAAATACCCAGCAGGTCCATGAAGCAAAGATGTGCCTGGCAACAGTGCCAGGCCTTTCTGACAAAAAGAAAGGTTTGGGTCCCTGTGAAAGGAGCAAGTAGTCCAGAGCAACCAGAAAATGCCCACTTTCGTTTACATCCCTTGTGCAATCCTGAGGCCCAATACAAGAGTGTATGGTTCACAGTATTTATCCTATAGTTTCCATACTACGGGGTGCACAACCTCATTTGCTACTTGGAACCTAAGAACCCCAAGTCATAAAACAGAGCTCCTAAAAAAACACTCTTAAGTGATGCAGTTTCAGATATCAATTTGGGCAGCAAGAGTGATAGAGCCAGGTTGCCAGATGCAGACACTGGTGCCTAGCACCCCAATTCCTTGGTTTTCAGCTGTAGGAAAGACAAGATTTCTGATTGATTGATTGATTGATTGATTGATTATTTTACTGAACACTATCTAGGGACTCTTAAGTATCCAGGATTTATTTGTGCCTGATCTGTCAGAAGGCATCTCTATATCAAAGTGGCCTCACATAATCTGATATTCTCTTAATCAGAGAATTTTGGAGTGCTGAGTTGTCCTGAAGATTATTTTATTCATTACACCTTCCTACAGATATAATCTAAGGCTCAGAGAGGTTATAGCTGCTCGAGATAATAGCATTCACTTGAAGCAGAACTAGGACCAGATCACCCGCTTTTTGTCACTTCAAGGGAAGAGGAAAATATGTGAAACTTTCATGCTAATCTTCAACTAGATGGTAGTCCAGGATCCCCAGATTCTTCTTATTCTTCTGCTTCTTGTGGCAAAGTAGGGCCAGAGACTGCATTCTCCTCCCTCCTCTGGCCTATCCACCAACCTGGCCAATCATCATAAAACTGTAATTCAAAACATTCAGACACATGAAAGGTAGGCATTTCCTTGACATGGCTTCAGAATTACCTTCATTTATGCAATCCCTCACTACAAATATCCACAACAAATTTGTTTACAGACTAAATATGATTTTTTGGTGACCCTCTAAAGTTCTGTGTAGTAATTTTTATGCTTTATTTCTCTGCCTTTTCTCCTTATCCTGTCCCTCCAGAAAAGTTAACTAGACCCTGAGTCCAATATTTGTCATCCCCAGGAAAATGTCTCCCAGAGATCTATGTCCAGCTCAAATCCCCCATTGTGCTCCTAGGGTTGCATTTCCAGGTACTACCTGGATGCTTCCTGTATGCCTCAAGCAAACACATTTCCATCCTGACTCTTCTGTTCCTCAGTTCCTCCTCCTGACAAGTTCTTTTTCTACATAATTATTCCCTTGGCTGCCCAGGACAGAGAAAACTAGAATCTTATCACATCAAATTTTTTTTATCACTAGCAGCCAGCATTATGCCCGGCACATAGTGTGTGTGTTTTGTGCGTTATGTCGGCTTCAATCCTTGGTGAGCCTAGAAGGAGTGAAGTTCACAATGTGCTATTCTCACTACCCTTCCTCAGCCCCTATAAATTCCTACTATGGCTTATTGCATGAAGTTACTCCATCTCATACTTGGTCTTTCTCTTTTTCTGCTGCCTTCTATCTTTCTCAGCATTATTATCTTTTCCAAAGAACCCTGCCATCTCATGATGTGTCTAAAGTCTGATAGCTTCAGTTTTGTCATTTTTTTCCAGCAATATTTTCAGGCTTAATTTGCTCATCTTTCTGGTGGTCCAAGGTATTAAGTTCTCCTTCAAATCCATATTTCAGATGACTCAGTTTCTTTTCCTGTCAGCTTTCTTCATTGTCCAACTTTTACATCCATATATAGTAATTGGGACTATAAAGGTGTGGATGATCTTAGCCTGGGCCTCTAGGGACACATCTTTGCTCTCAATGATCTTTCCTAATTCTTCCTTGGCTGCCCTTCCAGGTCTCAGCCTTCTGGCACATAGTAAATATTCAATAAATATTTTAAGTCAATGAATACACATTTATATGGGCGCACACACACAAAGGTGAGGAAAATTTAAAAGATGTCATAGAAGGAATTAAAGATACTTAGAAGTTTTAACAACCAATCCATCAATTTAACTGAAAACCTGCTACTCTCTGTTGAGAATCGCCTATACATCCAGAAGATGCTCAGACCTATAGGAAATAGAGGAGCGGCGTAAGATGTGATTTTGCTTTTTAAGAATCTAGTAGGGGAGAGAAAAAGACACATTTAAAAGAACCCTAGTCAATGTAAGCCGTTATGTGCCTAAGGGATAAATCTTGTGGCATGGACTATAAGTGCAGAGAAGTTACAGGTTTCAGAAACCCCATATGGGAACAGAAAGTTGTCAAAACAATAGAAGATGACTTCATGGGTGGTGTGAGAATTTAAAGAATGGACAGAGGGCAAGACTGAGAAGAATGGAGTAGGAAGGCATTCCAAAAGAAGAACTATGGAGAAAGGCAGGACTCAAAATACAGAAACAGGCATGGGTATGGGGGTGGCAAGTGGGAATAGGTTTTCAGGCCTTAAGAAACCAGCCAAACAAGTCCATCTTAGCTCTAAGTCATCCTGTTGGAAGTATCTGTACTAATAAAAGGGTAATATGTTAATTAGACTGGGTCGACCAGATATCTTCCTGTCATCAGATCCTCCTTCCAAACAAAGCCATGGTGGTGGGGGCCAAGGCAGAAGTGGTTAGGTGGTTAGGGGTGATCAGGCAAGGGAGCAGTTAGGGGTGATCAGGCTGGCAGGAGAGGTGGTTAGGGGTGATCAGGCAGGCAGGCAGTTGAGCAGTTAGGGGCCAGCATTCCCAGATTGCCTGTTTAGGCCTTATCCTAAACAAGCAGTTGGACATTCACCAAGGCTTCCCAGAATGGAGAGGGTACAGATCAGGCTGAGGGACACCGCCTCCCCCCTGCCCCCAATGCACAAATTTTGTGCACCAAGCCTCTAGTTATAAGATAAATTCCCTTGGACAAGATGACCACCTAATTTGGAGGACATTTGGGTAAACCTGATAATCTCTAGAATAGTATATAATGGATTAAAAAAAAAAGATGCATAGCTGAACCCTGATCATATTTCTTCTTTATAAAACTCTTTAAAATCCTTCTGTAAAAAGAAAATGTAGAAGTATTTCTTTTTGTTGCCCCAGTTCATACCAGGCATTTTAGGCATCTTGGGCTAAATGAAAATATTGCCACAATGTGTCAAGTGACATTAAAATGGCCTGAATGTTGAAGAGCCAACAAGGATGATTTTATTCAAAAAAAAATCAATGTGATATTATTTATAAAAATGCAAATTAAAGCAAAAGGAGTTTTTGCTGTTTCTGTTGCCTCAACATCAAATGAATAATAAACAAATTACTGATGCTCTTAATAAACTTGCAACCAGGGTTTCTTTCCACTTGGAAATGTAAAATCGGAAGTATGATTTAGATGGATCAGTGGAAAGGGGTTATGATGTTATTGGTTCAATTTTATATTTTCCTTTTATGTATTTTTCCACATCACATTTGATTGAGGGACAACTTTGACATTAAAAACAATTACTTTTCCAATCTCTCCATTTGTTGTTATGAATGTTTTATATCTTCCCCAGCCACTCTTTCTTTGTCTCAGCCATCATGGCTTCCATTCAACTGGTTCATTGTCTGAACAAAGTCCAGCCCACCTGGGCTGAATTAGTTAGAACACATGTTTGGATGCCGAGCTAGGCCCAGTGGCTTAGACAAGAGAGAAGTTTGTCTCATTTTCATGGTTAATTTGGCATCATCAGAGTATTGAAAACTCAGTTACCCTCTCTCTGGAGGCTCTGCCCTCCCCAGATGTCAATCTTGTCAACATAGACAGCAATGCCATTATTCTCTCCTCCATACGGTCGTGGAGTGACTACTGTCATTACCTCTCAATGCTCACGGAAAGAGTGGGAATCACTTGTCTAAGTATTCACTCCTCAAGTTCTGCTTATAGGGAACCCACCTTAAGACCCCAAACTACACAGGACAAAGTAGGAATAGAATAGATCCTTGTTTACTGTAGGAGTCAAGGGAGAAGCTGGAGAAACAGGGTATCTTGTAAGTAACAGAGGATAAAAGAAATTTAGGGGCCAGATAGGGGTGAGGAGGACTTCCCTGAGGAATGCAAGACAGTGGCCGCAGCACATAAAGAGGAGGCGTGTGAAGTCAGCAGGGGAAGCCGATGTCAGTAAAGCCCTTTCCTTCTTGACCTGGGACTCCTCTGGGAGCACACCCTGTTCGGTGCCTGTTAGGTGTTGTGTTCTTAACTCCCAGCAGAGCCAGACGTTTCTGGGACTATTCCTGCTTGAACTTGCCCATTCTGTCACGGTAAGAGGAGGTCTCCAGCTGATCCATTTGTTAATCCCCTGGATTAAGCTCACATAAAGAGTGAAAATGCCACTAGGAGAGAATTCCTACAGCTTCCTGCTTGCAAACAAGATTTGCCTGCAGCTAAAGGACATGCCCAACTCTGACAGCTACTATAAGCCTTGGGTACGGATTGAAGAGGGGGAGGAGGGACAAAACAAGAAGGAAAAATACTGTGAAATGGGGCAAAAAAAGGGACAAGACAGGGGAAAGATGGGAACGGGAGATGGTTTCCAACTTTCCTCCTTGGATTGCTCTCTCTCTGCAGTGAACATGGAGAGTATGTGTTGGTTTTGATCTGTTAGCCCTATTGACAGTCAGAAAATGCTAGGCCCTATTGGTAATATTTTTAGCAGAGTAGTATGAAGAAGCAGGAGGTGTCTTCTTGCTGTTTCTTCACTACTTGGTTGATCATTTTCCATAACCTTGAAATAAAAAGAAAAGAAAATCATAGGGAAAAGTGATTACCTTTCTTATCTTGAATAAAAGCTATAATCAAGAGTGATCTTGGCCGAAACCGGTTTGGCTCAGTGGTAGAGCGTCGGTCTGCGGACTGAAAGGTCCCGGGTTCGATTCCGGTCAAGGGCATGTACATTGGTTGCGGGCACATCCCCGGTAGGGGGTGTGCAAGAGGCAGCTGGTCGATGTTTCTCTCTCATGGACATTTCTAGCTCTCTATCTCTCTCTCCCTTCTTCTCTATAAAATATCAATAAAATATATATATTTTTTTAAAAAAGAGTGATCTTGGTTTTGCCATATTTTAATGTATCTCTCCATGTGAAAAAGATCTCAAGCTTTGTACTGAAAGGCTGCAGGAAGATCTGCATGAAGAGTCTTACTGTTTGAATGCTAGTGTGGGTGCAAGAGTGTTAATGAATTTTTGGAGACCAATGGGGACTATAGTATGCTTCATTGCAAGTTAAAACCAGGTAAAATATGTTAGGTGGTTAGAATGCATTCATTCATTTAACAACTACTTATTGTGCATCATCCATGAGTCAGGCATTGTACTGGGTACTGGCGATATGCAACTATGTAAACACAATTCTTATCCTTCAAGAGCTCATAGTGGAGGGGAGACATATAAGCAAGAGATGATGGCAAGGTTGACTTGAGGCTCTATAGCTCTACTTGGATTTGGTCACACAAGGCTCACAAGCTTGTCAGTAATATGGCTGGAATAAACTAGGATTACAAGAGTAAGTAAACTCTCCAGGTGATTGTGACTGGCATACCTAGCAATGTGGTTTGAAGCCAATCTAACTGCATTGCTCTGTGAAGACCTGATTTATTCAGGTGAGTTCTAGCTCCCTCAGAGAAGAAGCATCATAACAGAAAAGGTCACACCAGACCAGAAAGCCTAGTTCATCATGTGTGTCCAATGAGTTTCCTTTCCCAGTGGTGATGATGAAACAGAAACAATCTACTCCAACTCTCTCCTCCTCCATCTTTTGTCTCAGAATCCCACTGTCCTTTGAATGGTATTTAATAACCAGAGGCCTGGTGCACAAATTCGTGCACATTGAAAGGAAATTACTTAGAAGAAATATCGCTATTTGCCCTTTCTCTATAATAGAAGTGTCAACCAAATTAATGATTGACAATGACAGAATGAAACCCATGCATATGATTGGTGCCTGCTAGAGCTTTATAGATAGATAGATAGATAGATAGATAGATAGATAAACTTGGATAATTAGACCTGCTTTCTGATTTAGCTAAACTTTTTCCAGCCCAGTGAAGCACCTCAATGTCTCTTTCAGGTAATTGTTAGCAATATAGCAGTAAATATCCACACAAAGCAGATTATTATTATAGATCACACAGGGAGAACAAAGGGTGAAATATTTAACTACATTAGTGTTTGACTATATCCTGTGCAGTGAGAAAACCTGAAGTCATTTTCAGGTTCCATAATTTCTTACTTCTTTTCAGTCGGGTCAAGTTTTCTAAATCTCTGTTTTCTGGCTAATGAAAAGAAAATAGGATTCTACTGAGTCTCCTATCTACCTACTCCAGGACTTCTGTGAGGATCAAATGAGATGAGGCATGTGAAAACACTTCACAGACATTTGGTTTAAAGTGTAAAATATTTGTACCTGGTTCTAAAGCAAGTGGTGTTACTGGGCTGAAGAAACTCCAAGGAGGTTAGTTGCTAGGGAGAGGAAGCAAGGTGTTGCTATGTGATGTCATTACCTGGTGGCCACAGCCACCATTTCCCAACTGGGCTGGGCTGTGGCCTGCCTTTTGCACCTTTGGGTCTCAGCAGCACTGGCTGCAATTTGGCAGGCTGTCACTCTGGAGTGGTGGTGGGGCCTGTGTCCAACTTGGGGGAAGCCGAGTGCTGCTTTCTGGGCAACAGGTCCGTGGTGCCATTTCTCTTAAATAGCCAATGCACATCACAACAGCTCCTGCGTTGAGTGGTTGAGTGTCTACCCCCCTGGTGGTCAGTGCACATCATAGAAATCAGTCATAAGTTGGACACTTAGCATATTAGCTATATATGTGTGTCCCTCCAGGAATTTTATGTAAACATTTTCAGCAATGGAGACCTCAACATTATCCAAACTAGCACCAAACCAGTTTTTATTGAAACTAGTATTCTAAACGGATAATTTAAATTGTGAAATCTGTGGGGGTTTTCTTATCAGTTTATTCATTATGACCATCTTTCACTTTAGGTCCTTGAATATATTCATAATAACTTCTTTAAAATCCTTATGTAATAAAACCAACACGAGTCATCTCATGGTCTCTTTCTATTCCTTTTTCCCCCTTTGGTGATGGCTTATATTTTTCTTTTATATTTAAGAATGATTATTTACAGAGTAGTTATAGTGGAAGATATGTTATAAGATATCTGAACTGTATCATCTTCCTTTAAAAGAATGAGTTTGTCCTGTCAGAAAAATGTATTAGTAGATTCTTTTTGATCCTCTTATGTTTGGTTTTATTCTTTAACAGAGTAGTCTATTTTGGTGGCATTTAATTTTGTTTTGTTGCTTATTACGTTGCCTCTTGCACCTGCCCTAACTAGGGCAGGGATCAGACCTGCAACCAAGATACATGCCCTTGACCATAATCAAGCCCGGGACCCTTCAGTCAGAGGGCCAACACTGTCTCCACTGAGAAAAACCGGCTAGGGCGTTTTTATTCCTCATTCCTTTATAAAGCATGGCCTTTGTAAGGTCCCACCTGAATTCCTGAAATATTCTTTTCTCCTCTGGCCTTCAACATCTTCCTAAATTGCATGGCCTCTGTTATTATTGTTCAGCTGCTATCTCCACAACAGTCTATCTATGTCATGTCTCATAGAATCTCAACTTTTATCTGCATAGCCCAGCCCTCGGCCAATAAATTTTCATACATTCACACATAGACTTCAGAGACATCCAGTACCCTGGAAATTCTGGCTATTTCAGGAGCCTGGAAGTCCAATCTCTGTTTCCTCAACTCAGCAAGACCATTGTTCTATTTGGTTCCACTTCCTTGTGCTATGTGGCGAGAGAGGGCCTCCAGACAGAGAAGTGTGGCTCATCTTGTATGTTTTTCTTTCCTCAAGGATTGCAGTCCCATGCCTGTTATCCAATGCCTGAAAATAATTACCTAACTCACTTGTCAAATTTTATAGTTGTTCTCAGTGAGACGGCAAGTTTGATACCAGTTACTCTCAAATGATTAAAAGCAGAAGTCAACATGCTTTTTGTTAAAAAAAAAAAAAAAAAAGATGCTGTTATCTGCATATTCTGCCTGGAACCATGACACTCTATGTTGAGGAGCTAGGGACAAGCCAACTTCCTGTGAGAAGAAGACAAAACAAAAAAGAGAAAAGAACTTGTGTCTTTAACTGAATTTACCACCCCTTGTATGTCTCCCCTTCAAACTTCTTATTACATGAGATTATAAATGTCATATTGCTTAAGCCACTTTTGATTGGATTTTTAGTTATTTGGAGCATGTGACACTTGCAGTAACTGATACAAATCACTGTGTCTGGGTCTTCTTAAGGACAAACAGCTCTATCTCCTTTAGGCATTTATCACGTGATATCATGTGAATCCAGGTCTTCTCAAATGTATGGTCTTAATGACAATATGTACTATAACCTGAGGAATATGATCAACTCGAATCTCTGCCTTGAGTGTGTGTGTGTGTTTGAGAGAGAAAGAGAGAGAGAGAGAGAGAGAGAGAGAGAGAGAGAGAGAGAGAGAGAGAAAGAAAAAGAAGAAGAAGAAGAAGAAGAAGAAGAAGAAGAAGAAGAAGAAAGAGAAGAAAGATAATTATAGCAATTTCACCCAGACAATAGAACCACACTGTATTTCACTTGGAAGGATCAAACTTGGAGATCATCTGGTTCAGGGTTTTCCACCTGGGATCCATTGAATTCCAAGGGTGTGCTTGGGGTGAAATTGGATGTAACATATTTGTATGTACACTTTTCTAGAAAGGAGATCAAAAAAAAAAAAAAGAAAGAAAGAAAGAAAGGATATCCATAGCATTCAGGTTTGGAGGGTCTTTAGAGGGGTGCTGTTTGTTTATTGGTTTTGGTAAGGTCCTATGACCCTATCTCCAGTAGTTAGATGCCACTGGTCTAGATCAAACTTGCATTTTCTACACAGAGAAAGGTTGTCTAAATAAACTGTGACTTCAGGAAAGATTTTTCCAGAATAGAGACTTTAATCTAGGATGCCTGTGTTTTTCTAAGTTGTATTCAGATGAATCTCCCTTACTGGTACAGTCTTTTCTTTCCTGCTTATATGAAGTTTTATAGGTGAATAATCTGACTCTAATACTATTTGTTTGACCTTGTACAATGTGTTTGTTTCTCTAAGCCTGAGTTTCCAAACCCTTTATTCATCTGAGTTCTTTGTTTCACCTAACATAACTGTACCTATTTAGGTAGAAGGGAATTTAGTGCAAGGATCTGAGAGAGCATAAAGATAAGCCTCTTCTGTGTCGCTCAACTCCATCAATGGCTTCCATATCATATCTATGTTTCTCAAACATCAGAAAACTGGAGAACCAGACTCAGGAATGGCAAACAGGGTCCAGGCAATAGCCAGAACAATAGCCAAAAGGATGCCACAAAGCTGGTCGAATAGGAACTTTGTCATTGGAGCTGCTGACACTGAATAATGGCATTTATCTACCATGGCTCCTTAGCCTTGGACACTGGATGCCACAGCCAACCCCACAAACCCTGCAGACCCTGGAAATGAAATGTTGAAGCCAGCTATGCCACCTGAGAAACAAATTATCTATTTTCCTGCTTTTTTTTAAATCTCTGAGGAAAGTATCTCTGTGTTTGGCTGAGGGTAAGACACCATACCCTAGGTGCAAGGGAGTTGAAGACAATAAGTATCTGAACATTTTTTGGTTTCTATACTGGGACATTTCATTAACATTTATATTATAGGAAATTTGTCAAACATCATAAATGGATTCAAAGGTTGAACAACCCTTGCAAATAAACTAACATGGGCTTACTGCTTTCCTCCATAAGGTTGGTATAATGATAAAATAAGGTAATATAGAAATACTAGAGGCCCAATGCATAAAATCCATGCACTTGGAGGGGTGTTCCTCAGCCCAGCCTGCACCCTCTCCAATCTGGCATCCCTATGGGATTGGGCCTAAACTGTCAGGTGATCATCCCAGGACTGCTGGCTCCTAATTGCCCCCTCCCTGCCTGCCAGCCTGATAGCACCCTAACTGCTCCCCTGCTGGCCTGATTGACAACTAACTGCTCTTCTGCAGGCCTGGTCACCTACAACTGCCCTCCTCTGCAAGCCTGGTCTCCCCCAACTGCCCTCCCATGCCAGCCATCTTGTGACAATGTGGGGGTGGCCATCTTGTGACAACTTGGGGGTGAACATCATGTGATGCAAGGTGTGAGGGTCAATTTGCATATTACCTCTTTATTATGTAGGATTATAATATAACATAAGCATATATATATATATATATATATATATATATATATATATATCCCTAAATGACTGGTCAATTGTTCGACAATGTTGCTATGACAACTGACCACCAGGGGGCGGATGCTCAATGCAGTGGGGCAGGTGCAATGGGGCTGGGATGGGCAGGAATGGTGCAGCAAGCACACAGCCAGGGCTTGGGCTCCTCCTCTGCTGCCTGCCACTTTGTGCACTATAGCATCCCTTGAGGGATCCCAGATTGTGAGAGGGCACAGGCCAGGCTGAGGGATCCTACTGGTGCATAAATCCATGCACCTGGCCTCTAGCATGATGATAATATAAGAAAATAATAAGAGCTCAATTAATGTTCATTTTTATCATCATCATTATTATTTTAAGAGTCACAGTAAGCTATTCTTCATATTATACCAGTGTCCATCTGGGAAGAGTAAAGTAATAATTTAAAATTATTTTATTTCAAAAAATGGAAAAATGGGGAAAATTAAGGAAATGGAGGATAATTCCAGAGAAATAAAGGTGGAGAGACAGATAGAAAGAGAGGAATAGGAAAATAAATGGGCACTAATTACAGAATTATTGATTCCTGGGGAGGAGTGCATAATCCAGGGGAAAAGAGCTTAGACATGAGACCTAGGAATAGGTAGAGTGACATAATTCAGAGCTCTGGATCTTAAAGATGACTTTCCTATCCAAGGTGCTCATGCCAAGTGAGCACAATATTTAGAGACCAATGGAAAGGCATAGAAATAAATATTTTTAGTTTTTATAAAATTAATCCTTATAGCTTGTGTTCCTTTGGTGATGGTGATGGTGGTGGTGATGGTGGTGGTGGCAATGGGTGTATGTTGTGTCTGTGTGTGTGAATTACTTTGTTTTGCTTTAAATTTACAGAGAAGATTTGAGATTTTTATTTTAAAGAAATTTTGATTTTTTTGTTATTGTTGTTTTGGCAGTTCCCCTTTCAGCCCTTCTTTCTCTTCTTCCACTCAAGTACATGCAGGCAAAAACAGTGCCTGCCAGGGTATTCCCAGTGGTGGAATCATTTGTGCTTAGCTGGCTTCTAATACCTAGTTAAAACAGTCAGGCTTTATTAAAACATCAAAAAATAATAATTCTACAACAATGACTCTCAAATCTTATAAATATAAGTATAAATATAAGAACCCCTTTTACAGTCAGTTAGCATTGCAGTCTGTTCTCCTTTTTTGTTAGGATATTGGTTCCTCCCTCTCTCCATGTGACTAAAGGGACTCTACCTCTGCTCCTCTTGAAGGAGTGAGCATGTAATTCAAGTTCACCAATTAGATTCCCTCTTTTTCTGGTTAGTCCAGAGATAGACCCATGGAGTGGGGCTGGCCAATCTGAACTTTGTTTTGCAGTTTGATATGGATGTTGGAATAAAGTTTCTCTTGAGTTCACAAGCCTTCAAGACCATGTAATCATGTAGCAAGAACCAGGACCCTCTACTCACAGGATAAAGCCTGCCTGAAAATGAAGCCAAGCAAGTCAAACAGAGCTCAGTATACCTCTGAGTTACCTGAGCCAATAACTTTTCTTTGGGGCTTGAGTTGGTTTGAGTTGGGTTTTTATTACTGGCAACTGATAGACTTCCGTATCATAACCCCTCCTCCCAGAAAAAAAAAAAAAGAGTGTTAGACTTCCATGTGATGTGAGTTAAACTTTTAGTATGACTTGACTAAATATATAATGATAAAAGTAAAGATTTTAAAATAATTTTGAATGTATTAATCATAATAGCGTAACAGGTCATTATTTTAAAAAATCATCATCTATGTGTGAGACATGTTATTGATTCAGGCTCTAGAGAATGGATGCACGAGTGGACTAATGGACTCCCAGCAGTAATTTTATTGCTTCTTTCTCCACCAATGGTTGAGAATCACTGTTTTTGAGGCTCTTGGACTTTTTGTGATATTAAGGAAAAAGCACTTCTAAGTTTCACCATAGCTTGAACCGATTTGGCTCAGTGGATAGAGCTTCAGTCTGTGGACTGAAGGGTCCCAGGTTCAATTCTGGTCAAAAGCATGTGCCTTGGTTGTGGGCATATCCCCACTGGGAGGTGTGCAGGAGGCAGCTGGTCAATGTTTCTCTCTTGTTGGTTGAAGTTCCTGGCTCTCTATCACTCTCTCTTCTTCTCTGTAAAAAAAAAAATCAATAAAATATATATTTTTACAAGTTTCACCATATTTTAAAGAGCTATAAACCCTTAGTCCAAGTTTGAAGAAAGATGCCAGCAAAGAGACTTTGAGAAGCTTTCACACCCAAAGAAGCAGAGTTTGGACTAAAGATCCAAAAGAACAAGGCCACCATCTGTGAAGACACAAGATCTACCTGTAAGTCTTGAGCGTTCAGGGACTTCCTTGGAAACCACATTGGAATCACTACCCATCCAAGGCAGTGACCGATACTCATAGAGAATCAGATGCTTGATACCCTGTTTCCCCGATAATAAGACAGTGTCTTATATTAATTTTTGCTCCCAAAGATGCACTAGGTCTTATTTTCAGGGGATGCATTATGTTTCCATGAAGTAGGTCTTATTTTTGGGGGATGTCTTATTTTCAGGGAAACATGGTAGCACCACAGCACCAAGATCACACTTCCAAGACAGAAACTGCTCTGGAGTTTGACTATGGTGCCAGAAGCTTTTAGTGATGTATTTGACACTCTATCAGAAAATTCCACCAGCGCTCCCTTTCCCATGAAAAGTTACTCAGGAAAAAAAAAAAAAAAAAAACTGGTGGAAACCCCAACAATAAAAGCCACCATTTACTAGGAATGACCAACACAGCCCTTCACAAAGCTGACGGGATGGTATGAAACGCACTAGCTGTTCAATTTCCTTTTTGACCTGTTTTTAAACTTACAACAATTTTCAAAGCTATTTATATAGCTGAAGATGTCTATAAAAATTTCTACACATTTTCAATTTAACAAAGAACAGACTTGGGGTCAAGAGGGACTGGGAGTGAGGCGAGGGAAGCCCATTGTACCTGACTCCAATTTAGCTGTGAGAGAAGGGAGTTCCATTGCCCTGGAAAAACATTGATCTTTCAAGCAAAAAAAAAATGTTAGCAGAAAAGGAAGGAGCAATAAATACAGCTCTGAGCCCTGAAGCAACGTGATCAAATGCTACCGGGGCCTGGCTGGTGTGGCTCAGTGGTTGAGCATTGACCTATGAACCAGGAGGTCATGGTTCAATTCCTGGTCAGGGCACATGCCTGGGTTGCAGGCCTGATCCCCAGTAGGGGGTGCTCAGGAGGCAGCCAATAGATAATTGTCTCTCGTTGATGTTTTCTATCTCTCTCTCCTTCTACCTTCCACTCAGAAATCAATAAAAATATATTATGTAAAAAAAGAAAAAAAAGAAAAAGAAATGCTACCTAGGCCTTTAGCATCAAGTGGCCCAGTTGCCGAAACCGGTTTGGCTCAGTGGTAGAGCGACGGTCTGTGGACTGAAAGGTCCCGGGTTTGATTCCGGTCAAGGGCATGTACATTGGTTGTGGGCACATATCCAGTAGGGGGTGTGCAAGAGGCAGCTGGTCAATGTTTCTCTCTCGTTGACGTTTCTAGCTCTCTCTCTCTCCCTTCCTCTCTGTAAAATATCAATACAATATATATATATATATATATATATATATATATTTTGAAGTGGCCCAGGAGAATTAAGCTAATTGGAAATGGTTCCTTTCAGCCAACTGTGCAGGGCCTGATGTCGGGCTCTTCCTCTTTTCTACCTCCTGGCAGCAAGGCGGGGCCATCTCTGACTTGAGTCACAGGTTCCTGTGGTGGCATCAAATGCTGGGCTTTAAAAACTAAAGTTAGATGTGGATGAACAACTGCCTTTAAAAACCCATTAAGCCTCCTCCCGTAATGTGTTTAATGTCACACCGATTGCCCGATGTCGCCTCTGCATGGATGGCGGTGGGGGGCTGCCGTTGTCCCACTAAACCACACGGTTAAGTAACGCGCGGTGTCTAGATCTGCCCCAGGACCGTCCCCTCCAGGCCGGGCCGTGAAAGGAGCGCCCGGCTTCTCTGCCGGCGGTTTAGGCTGGTTGAAGAGCAGGCCACGTTGAATGGGTGCAAGACAGCGCGCGAGATCACTCACCGCACTGTTTGGGTTGTACCTTTGCCTGCAGCAACATCTGCACCTGCATTTTGCCGTTCTCAGCAGCGGGGCATAACCACACACTTACTGTTCCAAGGCACTTGGTGCTCGGGGTCTGTTTGCTTAACATCCCGGGGAGCGATGCTCCTCTGCTCCTGGGCCGGCCCCTCAGCTGCAGCCCGGCGTTCAGATAATGACACTTGTGTTCTTCTTGCCCAGAGCAGGGGGGAGACATAAGCTCCGACGACATGGCCTGGCTCGCTCCGAATTGAGGATTCTCTTTCAAGAGCACTTTCCACCTTTGGCACATCTCCAAAGCTATCCCCTCACGTAGACGGAGTAATCACCTCGTTTCAATAAAGCGCTTCTCGGGCCATAGGCACTGGAGCAGTTTCAGTCTGAGCCAGATGGGGCCAGGAGGAGGTTTTGTCAGAAGCGGCATTTCTCTCTGTCCCTCCGGCTGCACCTGTAACATAAACAGCCATTGGAGACGGAAGCGCTCTTAAAGCCACTTCGCTGGGCCTCGGCTACCCTGCGTCCTGCGTCAGTGTTTGCCTTGGTTCGTGGCTCGCCCTGGCTTTGGGAGGCCCAGGCGCGTCCTGGCACATGCGTGAGGCCCTGGGCCAACTCACCTTGGGGCTAATTATACAATTGTAGGTGCTTATTTTTAAAAGAGGTTTCAAGTGCAAGGGAGTGAAGAGGCTTCTTTTATTTCCTCCTCCTCGGTATTGTTGTTATACTACCCCCCCCCAAAAAAAAGTTAGGAAAGTATTAAAGCTTTGCTCATCGTATTTTTTTCTCTCCCCCCCTCCTCGGCTTTGAGTCTGAAAAGAATGCTGGAAGTCACCGGAGGCCTGGTTGGAATAGAGTGTTAATTCTTCCATATCTAAGCCTCTTTGTTGAGATTCCCTTTGTCTCCCGCCCCAAGTCATTAAACACTAATCCCATCACTCTCCCTAATCCGACCCGCTGGAGCTGGAGTTCAGTTTCCGACGCCGTCTTTGTGGCTCTTCTAATAGCGCCTGTGGGTTGCAGTTGGTTCAGATGCGTTTCCAGCGTCCCGTTTCAGCCCCTTAATGAAGTGCCCTTAATGAATCTTTTCCTCCCGCACGCAGGGAGCACGGGCTGCAGTTGGTTTAGGGTTGAGTAGGGGAAGATGCCGAGTCATCTCAGGGGCCTTCGCGAAATATGACCGTCCAAGACAAAAACCTAGGAAACAGGCCATTGAAGGCTCCCGCCGCCGAAGTGCTCATTTAATTACTAAGGGTTTACAAAAGAAAATCTGTCCTTTGTAGCGGACAAAGGCCAAGGAACCGAGAAGAGATAGCAGAGGGTTTTTCCAACAAGTGATAAAAGAGGAAACGTGGTTGAGGGAAGCCGTCCGGGCATGGAGAGGACTCTTTCACGTTTGCTACTAGGGCTTGCCTTTCTGAGGAGTAGGTGTGCACAGAAACACCGACATGGTCTTTTCTGTCTGCCGAGCGATGGAGGCCGGAGAGTGAGTCCGATAAATTCCTCACGGACAAAAAGCCACCACAGTGACAACCCACTGCATTACATTTAAGACAGTCTTATTCAGGATGCCCTGGTCATCCCAGGGGACTTGGAGAAAAACGTAGGGGTAAAAACAGAGATGGAAAATGTCCCAAGCAGGGTTTGGTTTTGTTGTTTTTTGTTTTGTTTTGTTGTTTCCATTTGCGTAAACTGTTTACGGTCTCCACAGTAAGAGGCAGCTGGAGTCTGATGTCCCTCCAACACGGCAGATTGAAATAAAAATGCTGATCGGCACCTGATCCATTTTATGTGTCCACAAAAACCTATTGACCCATTCTGTGGATGGCTCAGTCAGCAGTGTTTCTCGTTCCGTGAGAATGACCCTATGGTACGTATCTACACGAGAGAATCCATTTTTCATATGGTGAAATGTCAGATTACCTTCTCCTGAGACCCCCTCAAAGGCACAAGTGCTGACACAGAGCAAGAGAGCATTGTCTGCTGAAACCGGTTTGGCTCAGTGGTAGAGTGTCGGTCTACGGACTGAAAGGTCACAGGTTCGATTCCGGTCAGGGGCATGTACATTGGTTGCGGGCACATCCCTGGTAGGGGGTGTGCAAGAGGTGACTGGTCAATGTTTCTCTCTCATCGACGTTTCTAGCTTTCTATCTCTCTCCCTTCCTCTCTGTAAAATACCAATAAAATATATTTTTTTTAAAGAGAGAAAGAGAGAGAGAGCATTGTCCTCTTGGTGTCTGAGCACCCTCTCTAGGTGCTGGAAATGTTATCTGCCCTATCCCTCAGATGTCAAAGAAGCACGTGTCTCTCCAATCTCACATTTGCCCGCATTGCTCTCTCCCGCCTCCTTAGCCTACCACCACGCAACGCCATGGAACCCTCCTTAGGCCTCCTTCTTCCATCCTAATATGTAAAATAAGCTGCATTTCCTTGAGATTTTTCTTCCTGGCAGTTGTGGTCGCTTTGGCTCAGAGAAACTCCTGAAGATTTTTTTCTCAGGCTGGAGGTGCTTTTATCAACACTTCTTATCAGACTGATGAGTTCACTGATTAATTGGACCGATTGATCTTGCTCTGCAGAGTGAGCCTGGAGAAGCTGAAGGGTTTTTTTTTAGTGAATGTAGAGGTGTCACCTTGACCCCATCATGAAATCATGTAATAAACTGGGCAACATGAAGATCACATAGAACAAAAGGCTTAGTTTTCTGATTTGGCAACTCAGGATGGCCTTGTCAAGATGCTGTCAGGTACTGACACCAACATCCGGGCTTCTGAAGCCCTGGGTTCCCTCTGGGTGCCAAGACTCCGGGCCCTCCTCACGGTCCCTGGCTGGTGACGTCTCAGCTTTATCTTCAGTGAGCATCTCCATAAAATGTTGCTTTCTTGTCTTTTTACCAGACTCAATCGTTGTTTTTATTTCCCTCCTTGGACAAAAGTAAGCAAATAAACAAACATCAGACTTTCAACTCCCTGATGAAAACCAACCAGATACGTTTGGTAACTGGATACATCCCAACAAAACGACTGTCTCTGAAACTGCCACGTTCTCCTCCTGGCCGATAAAAACAACTGCGTTTAGCATGTGGGCTGCTTTTCCGATTCCAGGGCATGTCTACTGTTGGCAGTCAAAGTCACACTTGGACATTGTTAAAATGTGCTCATATGTTCGGGGCTTCTACTTTCCTCTTAACCCACTTGCCAAATCGTTTTCTTTGGGGAGTCAAACAGCTCATGCACACACTGAGGAAAAATTTCCTGTGCTGCATGTTTTTAAAAAAAAAGAAGAAGAAAAAGAAGCTAAATAGCATCGGTTGAGTGTGTGGGAGACACTGAGGCCGTGTGCGGCCAGCGCCGCGGCCAGCTGAGTGCCAGCTGTCCTCGGAGTCCAGCCCTCGGCAGTCAGTATTCCCCGAAACCGGGCTGCCCACGGTACATTAGATCATGACGGCTACATCCTAGCAGAACTCTTTATTTAATCCTTCTCTTCCTTTCCAGACCCCAACTTTTTTTTTTCCTTCATTCTCATTTTGCATGAGCAAGCTGCATGAGCCTCCTTTCAAATGAAAACAACGTTTAAGAAATGGAACGAGGGTGGTGGAGTGGGAACACCTCCAGAAGGCGCTCCACTGAGCGTTTTTTACATCCTTCTGCACTCCATTGCCTCCACCACACACGTGGGGAGAGGGGTGGTGGGTTAGAGTACAGCTCTTTTTCTTCCTGTCTTTTTTTCTTCTTTTTTGAGGGAGGGTATATATTAATAAAGCACTTTGGTACTGAGGAATTTCCTTTTAAGAAAAGATGCCTCGCTGAGCTCTCGCGCGAACAAGTGTTGGAAGCGGTGTGTCTTTCCTTTTGTGAGTCGTGAGTAGCATCCATTGACCCGTGTCACTCATCCCTAGCTCCAATTTGCCAGGGACACGGCACGCTTAATTGAGAAAAGGGAAGATGACAGAAGAACGTTACCATTTATTAAGCTCTAAGTAGTTCCCACCTTCATGTTTACTCCTCTGGCAAATAAAACAACAGGCAGCTGATGCCCATTCATCTCTTCCCTCCTCTCTGCTAGCAAGAGGCCAGGTGCCATGGAATTTATATCCCCCTCTATATTCCCAATGCATCACACAGGGCCCTGCACTTATTTCTGGAATGAATGAATGAACCAATCTATCCGGTTGTAGATAACCTGCGACATTATCTAAAGGGAGGCTGAAATTGGACACCAGCTATGTGTTTCACACTTCCTGCGGGATTTCCCGTATGGATTCTGAGGAACTGGAATGCTCTGCTGTTTTGCTGTAGAAACACAGGCATTTCACAGGGGGAGGGGGGATCGAATGGCAGAGAGCTTACTTAAGAGATGTACACACCCGCTATTCATCAGAGACATGTAAATTAAGACAGAGACGAAAATGTATTCTGCACATAGCAGAATGGGAAAACGTTGGGAGGGAGGATAATGCCAAGTGGGGCAGTTGATGCCAGGCCACGAGAGCCCGCATGCACTGAGAATGTAAGTTGGTGAGCCATTCTGGAGAGCAGCCTGGCAGTGTTTATGTCCCATGACCCAGCAGTCCCATGTATCTGCCAGATGAGTTTACCACACATGCCATAGGGGCACACACACTCCGCACTGTGTTACTTATAGGGGCGGTGCCTTGAAGGCAACCTAGAAGTCCATCTCTAGGAGAAGGGAGGGTGGTAGTCTAAGCAGCAGGTAGAATTAAGAAAATTAGAGATAAGTACACCATATAGATAAGTTATGAAAACGGGTTTTGTGTGTGTGTGTGTGTGTGTGTGTGTGTGTGTGTGTGTGAAAATGTTAAGAAATGAAATGAGATCTACAGCACAACTTTATATAAGTAAATTTAAAACCCAATAAACCAATGCTATAAGAATATATACAAATCCACATGAATATATCAAACCCCTTAGAATAGAAATCTACAAGAGAGAAAGAAACGGGCATTTTAGAAGAATGAAGGAAAAATATAAGTATAGCAAGCGAGGGGAAGGAAAGGATTCTTTTCTGCAAAAGAACTGAATCATTTTTTTAAAGCAGGAGTTGATTTCTCCCCAAGATAACAGCATCTCTCAGAGCAAACGTTGGACTTAAACAACATTGGGCTCAGTGAGCATCCGGGCAAGAGCATCATATTTCCTTGACAAATTGGAAAGAATCCAGCAAAAGTGTCAGTGGTCTGTAAAACAGATAAAGTAAGCATCCTTGTATTGGTTAGGATAATGGTAGCTGCTGTAAGAAACAAATCTCAAAATTGCGATGGTTCAGCAGCAGGGGAGCTTGGTGTCTCAGAACCAGAACATGGACGTTGAGGGCTAGTAGACACAGCTTTAAGCCTAAAGTTTTCAACTGTAAAATGAGGATATTAAAAAATTACCGTATATACCTCCTCAATTAGGAGAGTAAGTAAGGTAATGCGTGTGAAGCCTTTATTGACTGCAGGACCTTGTGATGCTACTTGAGGAAATTATCTTGGATGTATGCAGAAAGGACTCGAAGAATGCTCATCAGAGATTCATTATGAATCCTTACATATTGGAGATAAATCTCACAATGGCCTACCACAGATTAGTTATAGAAATACTGTCAGCCATCAATATCCCTGAGTTCCATTTCCACCAATACAACCAACCACACAAAATGTTTTGTTGTTGCTGGCAGGTACCATGTAGTTAGGTATACAGTGGTTATGTGTGTACTGAACATGTACAAACTTTTTTGTCATTTCCCCTAAACAACTATTGCCATAACATTGACATTATATTAGGTATTATAAATAATCCAGATGATTATGGTCAGGGAATCTCAAACTTTTTCATCTCCTGGCACACAGACTAATTACTAAAATTCTGTGGCACACCAACAAATATATTTTTTGCTGATATGACAAAAAAAAATAGATATAATTTTCATTCATTCACACCAGACAACTATTGTTGTGTTGACTGTTGTCATTTTATTATTTTTTAAATATATTTTATTGATTTTTTTACAGAGAGGAAGGGAGAGGGATAGAGAGCTAGAAACATCGATGAGAGAGAGACATCGACCAGCTGCCTTTTGCACACCCCCCACCGGGAATGTGATTGCAACCAATGTACATGCCCTTGACCGGAATTGAACCTGGGACCCTTCAGTCTGCAGGCCAATGCTCTATCCACTGAGCCAAACCGGTTTCGGCAAGTTGTCATTTTATTTTTTGAGAACCTAAGGGAAAAGAGGTCAGTGCCCCTGACTAAATAGCCAGGTATTGCATGTTTTAAAAATTCTTGCAGCACACTGATGGAAAATGCTATGCCACTTCATATGAGGGATGCAGCATTCAAGGATTTTGTTATACATAGGGGTCCTAGAACCAATTGCCCATGGATACCGAGGAACAAATGCAGTAACAAATCAATATGCATTCCTGAAAAGACATAGGACATGATTTATTACATGTTGAGTTAAAAATGATTATGAAATGTACTTAAGGTGTGATCCACACTTACGGGTAAATGTATATGAATTTATATGTAGAACACTGATGAGAAGTGTGTATCCCCAAAATGCTGCATGGGGCCATGAGCAGGTTACAGCTACTTTGTTTTTCTCTTGTAGACCAAGGCTTTCTAGATTTTCATCAATGAACATGTACTACTTTAGAAAAACATGACTTTTAAGTTCCAGGACATACGGTACTTAATGTGTGAGTGTGATTTTTCTTCTCTTTTTGTAAAGGGTCTTTACATAGTCAAAATAAAGTAGAGAAAACAGTACAAGGATCACCCTTTTCCCATCACCTAGATTTGACACTTGTTCACATTTTACATTTTACTTCAATTTTTTTCTTGAAGTATTTTAAAACACATTTTCATCATGAAATGTCAGGCCTATAAGCTTCCACATGAATCTCTGAACTGAAGAATACTCGCTTAAACAGAGGTAACAATAGTTTTGTTTTTTTAAGTGACTATTTGTAAATACAGTTACACTCATCTATTTGTTAGTGAACACAATTTTAAAAAATTAATTCTGATTCTGTATTTAAACATGTTATGAGGCAGGGTGGTCCGAAAATCTAGCTATTATTCTAGGCTATCCATAGACTTGCTCCAGATCCATTAAAGCTGTGGAGATCCCTTTTCTCATTTGTAAAATAAAGTTATTGTGCTAAATGACACCTTCCCTTTTAGAAAAAAAAAATCCTATTTCCTTGGAGGGCAAAGAGAGGAATTCCCACAATCCAGGATGGTTCAGGGTGGGAACAGCACCAAAACAATCGCATGAGTCATTGGAGTGAGGAAATTATGAAATGTGGGAATTTGAGACGAGGGAGATATTAAGAGGTTTTTCTAATTTGTCCAATAAACAAACACATCCGTGACCTTTGGTTTAAACACCGTAAACCTTCCATCTCCCAGGCATGCGTTTTTGTACTCAAATTTTTCCAGTATTTGCATAGCGGTTTGACTGTTTCGCTCTCGCCTTTGTTTTGTCCTGTGGCAGGGCAGCTCCGGGTAACCTTTGCCAAGAACACATCCTCTGACATTCCTGCAATAAAAGAGGTGCGGGGCGAGCCCCCTCTCTCTGCATTTGCATCACAAAGCCCTGCGTTCCTCCGTGCTGTCTGCTGTGCTCCAGAAGGCGCTCCCTGGGAAAACCGCATTTTCACATCCAGCTTGAGGTGTCTCTGACGAGGCACCCTCTAGTAGGGCTCTAGCCTCAATTCTTCATTTCCCCCCTAACATAGAACTAACCCCTTCCCTGCAGGAAGCATGGCTAGAATTTATCATTTTAGGGTTTATTCACAAGCTTGATCCATTGTGTAACCAAGGGCAGTTGCAACTCCAAGCTTGGCTACTATGGATGATAAACAGGCTAGAGTAGACACCAGACACATGCTCCCTCTGTGGTCAGACACAACTTGCATCACCTCCAGGTGGGATGGGCTCCCAGGATCCCCCGTTATGGCAGAACACCAGTGAGGACTCTGCAACCTCAGGGTCTCCTTTCTCCTCTGCTCTAAACCGCTGTGTGGACACATCTCTGAACTTCTCAGAACTGTTTTCTCATTTGTAAAATGGAGCGGCTGGACCCAGTTATTTCTAAGATGCCTTTTTATTGTTACGTTGTTGTTGTTGTTAATCCTCACTGAGGATATTTTCTCATTGAGTGTTAGAGTGGAAGGAAGGGAGAGAGAAGGAGAGAGAAACATTGATGTCTGAGAGACGAGATACATCTATCCATTGCCTCCCAGAGCCAGGAATCGGATCGAGCTTGCAACCTAGGCACATGCCCCCTACCGGAATCTAACCTAGGACCCTTCAGTCCGCTGGCCATTGCTCTATGCACTGACCAGACTGATCAGAGCTAAGATGCCTTTGGTGACCAGAGGTCCCGCTTTTGGCGGGACTGTCCCGCCAAAAGTGGGACGTCTGGTCACTTTATTTTAAACATCACAATTTAGTGCTTCCAGGTGTGGTTTCTTTCTCTTTTTTTTTTTTTTCTGGGAAAAATACTGTTCCATGTGGGTTTGAAAAGTGATTTAAAAAGAATAGACGGAGAATACCTATTCGACATATTTCCCACCCAAAAGGCAACTTCTGCGCTAGTTCTTTGCTTTACTTCCAATATAGTTTAATTAACTATGCACATATCCCAAGGTTTCCAATTTGACTTCTAAGAATGTATTAGACTGGTAGACTTAACCATATGCGCAAAGATAGATGCAGTTGCTTGCCCCGTTATGGTCAGCAGGCTAGAATATCCTGAAGGTATATTAAGTGTATTGTGATATGTGTGTAGTAAGGTCATTTTTTTTTATAAATGAGGTTGATTTATAATCAGCTAAGAGCTTTTTTGTTGCAAGTAACAGAAAATCCACTGCAAACCGATTTAAATAATAAAGGAGATATATCCAGTCACTTAAAGGGGAAATCCTCAAGGACTCCCAGTCTTCTCCTCTTTCCGCCTGCTGTCAAGGGTAACAGCTTCATCCCAACCTAGTCCTCTCCTGGTCCTGGGGGACTCGTCAACCATGAACCCGGGGGAGAGTGTGCTTCTGCCCGGCACTCCACGCAAGAGTGCTGAGTCCAACTGGACTGTGCCAGCTCAGGGCAGATTCGAGACTGGAAAACACTGATTAGCTTTGGCTAATCCGCAGAAGGTGGCATGTTTCCCGGAAGCTTTGTGGGGGGACACGGACAAGTAAATGAAAACCTAAGTACTTCAAGAAAGGAGAAGAGAATGGACCCCGGAAGGCAGTCATCAAATGCCCACAGTTGTAATGACTTCTAAGATACTTTGTGGATCTCAAGGTACAGAGTACCAAAATGCTATCATCTGCATAGAAAAGCATGCTGATACATGCATGGACTAATTCTAACAAAAATTCTAATCCCACAAACATTCATTCATGTAAGCAAGTATGAAAGCCCCCACAGGAGTAAGAAATAAAAGAGACTAAGGTTCTAAGATTCCATCAAATGTTGAATATTTTCAAATAGCAGCTTGGAACAGAGGGTCTAGAACAGCACTAGCAATGCATCAACAGCCCCCCACTGGTTTGGTCTTCCCGCTCTGAATGACACTGTGCTTCAGCGTTCTCAAGAAAGGAAGAGTATTCAGCAGGAGAAAACGAACTCATCATGCAAATGACAAGGCAATCAACAATATACACGTGTTTGCACAAATCAATCTACAAACGTCACTTTTCCTGAAACAGTTTTTAACAATGCCCAAGAGCTAAGCACCAGGGATTCCACAAGGTGACATAAATCCATGGATATTTCTTTTCATACGGAGTCTCAGAAATACCTAGGGCGGCTCAATCTGTCACTCACGGAAAAGTACAAGGAATCCTGACAGTTTCTGATAGTTTCCGGAATGCCTGCTACTCGGTGGGCATTATATATTCATGGAACTAGATCACTGGTATAAATTGAGTTTCAGTAAGCTGAAGAAAAATTAGAAAAACATCTGTGCTCTGTGGAAGCCCCCACTCAGGAAGGGATAAGAGGACTTTACGTAGTCAGCCTACAGCGCTACTGAGCAAGAAGCCAGCAATGACTTCAAAAGCACATTGCAAACTGCCAGAACTACTTTTGCAAGAAATAAAATTAAGAGGCTGTGTATGTGTGAGTGTGTGTGTGTGTGTGTGTGTGTGTGTAAAGTGCTAGATTCAAGAACTGATTTTTACAATAGAGTAGCAGGTCTCCAATGTTCTCATAAGTGGAAAGTATATCGGTAAGGAGAACAGTAGTTAAAAAGGCAGAGTGGTCAAAACATGCAGTATGTTTCCCTTTGACGTGTGAGAAAGGCTTTGCTTGGAAATAACCAGGCATTCACTCAGTCATTCAAAGCACTTCAAATTTAATTCCTGCCACGGGCAAGGTACTACTGTGCTGAGACCTCTGATGAATCAGGCACACTAACCGCCTGGGGAGGGGTAGAAAGAGATATTTGGAAAGTAGGCAATTATGAAACATGGCAAGACAAGAGGAAAAAGTTACAAACATTGATGGGTGCCAGGCACTTATGGGAGGGAAAATATTACAGAGGGGTAACTGTTGCTCATTCAAAATTCATTCAAGAGGAAATAAACGTGGATTAGGTAAAATGGCATGCTAATTAAGCATGTGGCCACTGGGGTCAATGTTCAGAGCACCACTGACCAGCTGCATGAACTGGTCAGTACTTACCCCTGCTCCTGGTCTGCACAAGATCATGGAAATGGAGTTCTTAGCATGATCCCTAGCATTTAATTAGTGCTCTCAACAAGTTAGCTTCCATTATCATTACTATTGTTACTACTGTTATCATTAGGGTTTAGTTGAACCACTGTTTATCTCTTTCTCTGCTTTACTTTACTATGCATAGAACAGGGTAAACTATTAACAGGTTTACTGAAAAATTTTTAAGGGTGGGGGGAAAGGAGGATTGCTGAGAAATTGCCTATTACATTAAAGTTGTATTTACATAAATTTAATCATTAGCAGCCCAGCAATTTTACCTTTTTTATATTACCCTGGCCTGTTAATGTTGACTCTATGTCATGTTAATGAGCTATTTATTTGTCAAACAAACAAACAAACAAAAAAAAACAGTTACTTAGAATTTAATAACTCACTTGGTTTGTTCCTGCTTTAATTTTGAGTCTAAGTGTTAGTTGATTCTAATTCAGGGTCTGTGATCTTCCTGTGCCCCTCTCACTCCATCTTTATGGCATCTACACTGAAGCAGACCACAGTTCTTTGGGTGAGCCCCTATAGTAAGGGTAAGGGGCTGGGGTCGGGGGAGAAACAATTTGGAAGCGATCATAAATTAGCTGTAAATCAAAGCATTTCTGGAAGGCTGACTTTAACATCTTTCTTTGCATGACTTTACTTGTATGAAACGTGTAATAAAAATGACCTCGAGCCGAAACCGGTTTGGCTCAGTGGTAGAGCGTCGGTCTGCGGACTGAAAGGTCCCAGGTTCGATTCCGGTCAAGGGCATGTACCTTGGTTGCGGGCACATCCCCGGTAGGGGGTGTGTAAGAGGCAGCTGGTCAATGTTTCTCTCTCATCGACGTTTCTAGCTCTCTATCTCTCTCCCTTCCTCTCTGTAAAATATCAATAAAATATATATATTTTTTAAATGACCTCGATTTTCCTAAACAACTCCAGTAATGGGATACGGTTTCATTTGAAAGCGAATGAAGGAGCTAGTGCCACTTATAAATTACTGATGATTCCAAAGCTCCAGAGTAAGTCATCAGTCCTAGCAAACACAGGGCCAAGGAGAAGGTAGAACCGAGAAGAAATTGTGAAACGTAGGAAATGAAGTGACTTACACTATAACTCGTCCCAGCTGCCGTGGGAATGGCTGGTTTGAAATTTCGTAGAAAAGGGTCTGGGTTAGGAGACTGACTTCTCTGTCAGGGAGAATACGCAGCAAACCACTGTTAGGCAAATTATGGCCACTTTTAGCATCATCTAAACCCCCGACGTGACATGCACGTATAAAATATGACCTTGAGATCCCTGGGATGTATCATTTAAGAAAAGAGTGGAAAATACTGACACAAAAAGGAGAGGCCAGGATTGAATGGGAATGAGAAAGATACCTCTGCCACATACACATATACACAGTTTCGGCACAGTGTTTATTCCTTAATACTCTTATTTTTTCTATTTTTTTCTGCTTGGTATATCTCCCAACACACACATACACACACACACACACACACACACACACACACACACACACGAACTATAGCTAGGTCATCTGGATCCATTTAGGGACTGAATTTCCTAAGTGCCAGTGAGATAAACAGACCCTATAATATAGTTGTCACCTGAACAAACCAATGTTTGATCAATGGTGCATTTGCTTGGTGGAGTGTGAACCTTGCCTGAGAGCTGAAATGACAAATATTAGTAAATTATTATCAGCAGCCATCATCAGACAGTTGGCTCATTGTCCTGCGCGGTGTGAATTAGGAATCAGGAATCTATATGTAGCTGTCAATGCTACCACAGCATGACCAGATTGTTGAACAATTGACTCAGCTGCTCCAAGCTTTCTGAAAAGATCAAATCGCTCCTTCGGACCCTCAAACCCAGAGACCCGTCTCCTCCAGAAGCTCTTAGCACTGAGGCCGGTAGCAGTAGTTTTCAATCTCGTTTAGTGATTAAAATCCGCCATCAATATATTTGTTAACTTTGAAATTCAGAATCACACGTTATAGAACACCTGAAATAGAAATTAGGAAAAGATGAGCTGAAACTTCAGACAAATGTTGAAAGTCATTTTCATTTGTCAACAATGCGCAAAAAGACTTCTGCTCTCACCTCAAATAGTAATAGGTATCATTTGTTATTTTATATATTTGTTATTTGTTATCCTTATCATCATGCAGAATCTCAGTGTGGTTTAAAAGTGCTCGCTTTTATTGTCTGTCAAAACTGAAGCAGCCACTTGGCAAAGAGGTGTAAATCTGCCGGAAGAAGCACATCATTGTTTGCACTCAGCAAAGCATTGTGTTTCTGCCCAGCTTTCAATCATATCCTAATTAGCAGGGAGTTTTCAGTGAAATTCAGCAAGTGAATTTTCATCTTCCCGCTAAAAATGAATGAGAAGGTGCCGCATATTAGCGTTGGGAACACACCAGTTCAGAACTCACTAAAACTCTTTATTGACAGTATTTGAAAACAGCCTAGAGAAATTTTTTTCCAGGGTTTTAAACTCTAGAGATACAAGACATTTTGTAGGACATATACATACTTTTCTCAGGAATAAATATCAAATAAAGGTGGAAATATCTCTGAGCATCCATTTTCAAAATGCTTTCTTCAGTGTTCCAAGTTTCTTTCAAAAAGCCGATCATTTCTCTCTTCTCATTAGTTTAAGAGAAGATTCAGAGTGAGTGTAAAAACCCATCTCAGGTCATCTTCCCAATCGTTTTCATTTCTTTTTCTTTTCTTTCGTTTAAATACTTATTTATGTATTTATTTATTTTTGCAGACTTCTAACTGATCACATCTGACAGATCAGATCATCATTGCTCTTACCTTGTAGTAAGGCTAATGAAGAAGAGGAGACATATGTACTACTATTTGTAATACTTTAAACAAACAAAAAAAGACAAATGAAGAGTTTGTTTTAGGAGCAGAAGGCCAATTGTGCAAGCATTATTCATACAATATTATCTTCAGTTTGTGATTTTCTGGCTGGAATCTTTTTAAGCTACATGTCCTTTGAGTGAGAATTGATTTAAACTGATATTATCAGCTATAATTCCCACTTAGGATGGCTTAGGTACAAACTACAGTGTGTCTGCATGCTGAGTGAACAAATAAGAATATTACAGATGATACAGAGGCTTGGGGAATTTCCACTCTTTCTTAGGATGCTCGCTTACCACATGAAACTGGGATAATGAATGAATGAAGCTACATGTGTCGGTACTTCATATATTAAATACTATTAAAACTTAACCTGTTTCTTATTTTTTAAAATATATTTTATTGATTTTTTTACAGAGAGGAAGAGAGAGGGATAGAGAGTTAGGAACATCGGTGAGAGAGAAACATCGATTAGCTGCCTCCTGCACACCTCCCACTGGAGAGGTGCCCACAGCCAAGGTACATGCCCTTGACCAGAATCAAACCCGGGACCTTTCAGTCCACAGGCCGACGCTCTATCCAGTGAGCCAAACCGGTCTTGCCTATTTCTTACTTTTATTAAAAATACTTACAAGGTCTTATACTTTCTTTCTACAGCGACCTTATTGGATCATTTATGTGGCCCACTTTGCAAACTACTGGTCTACATAACTCCTATGTTCCCAGGACCTTTGCACATGCTGTTCTCTGCCTGGACCACTCTGCTTTCCTCACCCTGTTTAGTAGTTTACTACTTATCATACCCTTCAAGTTTCATCTGCACTATTACTTCCTCAGGGAGACAGTCCCAGCTCTTCCCTGTCTTCTCAAATGAGGCCAGGCCTCTCTGCTATAAGCTTTTATAAAATCCTATTGCTTTCCAAAAGCCCTTCCTAGCACATGGTGACAGACTTACCTGCGTGATAAAGAATGGCCTCTTTGCTCTCTAAAAACTGTAATCTTCACACAAGTATGGGTCACAATCATTTCTACTGTACACCCAGCCCAGGGCTCCACAAATATTCAGCATTCAATAAATATGTGTAGAATAAATGAATGAATGATTGATAAACTATAACTTATTCTGGGACTCATTTATACATAGGACATCATAAAGCATCTAGTGTCACCTTTTTATTTCATTAATAGAAAAATTGTAAGTGTGGAGAAGTACTTTCACACACTGTTGTGGAAATATAAATTGCTACAGCTGTATGGAAAACAGCATAGAAGTTCCTAAAAAAATTAAAAATAGAATTACTGTATGACCCAGCAATCCCACTTCTGGATATATATTGGAAAAATAAAATAAGTGTCTCTGAGAGATATTTGCATCCCTCACTCATTGCAGCATTAGTCACAATAGACAAGACGTGCAAACAGCCTACGTGTCTGTCAAGAGGTAAATGGATAAAGACAATGCGATGCTATTCAGCCATAAAGAAGAAGACAATCCTGCCATTTGTGACAACATGGATGAACCTAGCAGGCGTTGTGGTAAATAAAATAAGCCAGGCAGAGAAAGACAAATACTACACGGTACCCCTTATATGTGGATTCAAAAAAATTTTTTTCAAACTCATAGAAACAGAAAGTAGAATGGTGGCTGCCTGGGACTGGGGGATATGGGAAATTGGCAGATGTTGGTCCCAGGTACAAGTTTTCTGTTATAAGATGAATAAATTCCAAGAACCTAATGTACAGCATGGTACTATAGTTAATACTATTGTATAGGATACTTGAAATTTGCTAGACTGCAGATCTTAAGCTTCCTCAGCAATAATCTACACTAATAATAGCCTCGGGCCGTCATGACCAGGACGGATGACTGGACAGTGGGCCCCTGGCTGCCGAGGCATGCAGGCAGGAAGGGCCTGTGGGCTCCGGGCCGCTGGGGCATGGCAGCAGTGAGAACGGTCTGTGAGCCCTGGGTCTCTGGGGTGCCACGGTGGCGAGAAGGGTCTTTAACCCAGGCCACCAAGGCATGGAGGCAAGAAGGGTGGTAGGCTCTGGGCTGCTGGGGCGCAGTGGCAAGAAGGGTCTGTGGGCCCTGGGTCGCCAGGGTGCTGCGGAACTCTGGGTCTTATGCTTTCGAGGGTGTGGCTGGCCTTCAAACTGGACCGTGAAAGAGGGAGGAGGAGGCCCCTTTCCTCACAGAATCCACTGATGGGAAGAGGGAGGCTGCCTGCCTGATCACCCCTAACCACTCTGCCTGCCTGCCTTGCCAGAGGGTTTCCAGATTGCAAGAGGTGCAGGCCAGGCTGAGGGAACCCTCTCCCTGTGCCCGAATTTTGTGCACTGAGCCTCTAGTAGTAGTAGTAGTAGTAGTAGTAGTAGTAGTAGTAGTAATAATCCTATATAATAAAAGGCTAATATGCAAATCGACCGAGCAGCAGAACGGTGGTCACTATGATGCGCACTGACCACCAGGGGGCAGGTGCTCAATGCAGGAGCCGTCCCCTGGTGGTCAGTGTGCTCCCACAGGGGGAGCCCTGCTCAACCAGAAGCCGGGCTCATGGCTGGCAAGCCCAGCAACAGTGGTAGGAGCCTCTCCCGCCCCCATGGCAGTGCTAAGTCATCAGTCGAACATCCCCCAAGGGCTCCCGACTCCAAGAGGGCGCAGGACTGGCTGAGGGACCTCCCCACGTGTATGAATTTCGTGCACCAGGCCTCTAGTAATAACAACAATAATGTGACTATATCCTGTGCTAATTACCCTGATTGAGGTAACTATATATTGCACACGTTAAAGATATACTATTCTATTTGTCAATTATACCTCAATAAAACTGACTGAGAAAGAAGACCGTTGTGGGGCATGCCCCGGATCACACCATTAGCGGATGATAGTAGTGGGAGGAAAACCGGAGGCCCCTGATCCCCGGGGCCAGTGCTTTCCATCCATCCCGGGAGACACTAAAGAAAAGTCAGCACTGGAAACCGCCTTCTTCTTCAGCTAATCAGACTCCTCCTTAAAACCAAAAGTTGTCTGGAAAGGGAATAGAAAATAAAACTCGAGGGAATAAAGATTCAAAAACAACAAGACAAAGAACCTAGTTGGAAAGCTTTACAAAAACCACAAATTAGCAATTCATGGAAGAAGAACTATAAATTACCAATTATCATGGGAAATTATATATGCTCTAAGGGAATTATAATCTAAATTTAAAACATGCTCTTTTCCCCATCAGAGTGCTAAAATTTAGGGGGCGGGGGGAGATGGTCAGACTTGCTATTGTTAACAACGTCAGGAAATAGATCCTCTGATAAATTCTTTGTGAGGGCATAAAGTGGTACAATATTTTTCATTCAATTTAGCAATGTTGATTAACAATTTTTAAGTGTCCGTGCCCTATGACCCAGCACTCTAAGGAACTAACCATACAGATGCTTGCATGACTAAGCAAAATACATTACAGGTGGTTCGTTGTACTATTGTTCATTATAGTGAAAACTGGGATAAATACCAATAGGAAGGTCATGAAATAAATCACTGTGTATTAAACTGGGAAACTACGCAGCCATTTAAAGAATGCAGATCAGCATGTGCTGAGTGGAAAGCTAAGTTATATCGCTAACTTTTTAAAAAATGGATAATATGATTCCATTTGTGTTTCCTTTTACTTTAAACACTAAACTTCATGCTTATCTCTGAGGAGGGAGCCGTGGGAGGATTACTAGCAGGGACTTGTACTTTTTACTGCAGCGTTTGCTTCAGGATTGTTTCCGTTGTGCACAGAGAACGTCTCTCTTGCCATTGTTTCCTGCCAGATCACTTGCTGCTGTTGCTTGGAGTCTCCAATGCAGACAGTGAAGAGCTTTGTCACCCCCTGCTCCTGGCACACCTGTAAAACCTTGATGGACTTGGGGACCCTGGCTAAGTTTCTGAACCTTCCCATCAAACACAAAGGAGAGCCAACTAGATATATGGCAGAGGATGTTTGCCATTCAACCCAAAGCTCCTGCGACCTAACACATACACGTTCCCTCAGTGGGGGGACAGGACTGTGCAATCTCCCTGCATGGTCACACTCGGAAGACGAGTGCCCTTTCCCCCCAGAAGTTGTGGGGAACTTGATGGAGCCCCCAATGCCGCTTTCTAGAGTGCCTTTCCACCCAGTGGGTGAGGCAGATCAGGTCAGGGAGAGCGCGTATCAGGGGTGACTTCAGAAGCAATGGGAAGCTCTCTTGTTAAATGAGTGTGCTAGAGCCCTTCACAGGGTCAACGCTAGGACAACATGTTAAGGACATTATTTCCTTAGAACTTTGGCCCTTCCTCTTCTCCCCTTCCTGCAAACCACACCCGCTCTTCAATACCCATCTGTAACTCCACTCGCTCTAAAATGTTCAAGGTCACTTCAGCCTGACATAACCTCTCCTCCCCTAAACCAGAGCTGCGCTCTGTTGACCCAGTTGGACTGACAAGGTACTATCGTATGATATCTCCTCGCTTCCTTTTGTCATAGATTCGTTGGGAGAGCATAAATTGGTGCCATCGTTTTCAATTCAATTGTGCAATACGGATTGACATTTATGGAAATATGTGTTTGTTATTTGACTTAATGTTTGTCTTATTTCCCAGACGGGGCAGGGATCCTGTGTCATACTGCCTCATAGGATCCACATACAACCTCACCGTAAGAGGTATCTAATAATTTGAAAAACACACAAGAAAGCCAGGAATTCTAGTTTGTTTGTTTGTTTTTAGTTTGGTGATGTATGTGTACTACTCATGAACAGAAATGCAACATTTAAAATGAATAAAGAATTGCAAAACTATTTAATATTAATTTATAAACTCAAGAAGAGTGAACAACTATACAGTAGCCAACAGCGCAAGTTAACTAAGAATAAAGAAAAATTGGTTTCAACTAGAGAGTAATGTTCATGTTTCACATCCAATAAAATATCGTGAACAAATTAGGTGAAAGCTTAGAAAGATAACCAATTCTCATCAAATAGAAATAGGTGTGGGGTGTGTGTGTGTATGTTTTAAATTTAAAAAATGAAATTCAAGGCTTCTTGGTTTATTGAAGCTAGTTCTTTCATCTTTTTTAAATGACAGTTAAAGTCAAAACTGGAATTTAGGGGAAAGGAGATTTAGGACCTCCCTTCAGACATTAATAAACACTACTTCACATTCTAAAACTATTAGATATAATTTGGCATAATTGCCCATCTTTCCTGAGCAAATACATGCAACTCGGTTGTTTTAACTGCTACACTCTTCTCACAAAGAGAAATCACCTCCATTAGGGGCTCAAGGTTCATGCCTTCAAAGAGGCATGGTGAGGAAAAATTTTCGTGGCCCTGTATATTAATATAAAACTTTTACTTTCTCAAACTCATCTTAGGAGTGAGCTGAGACGTGGATTTGTTGAGACCAAAAGGTATCTTCTATGACTCTGTACTGAAGAAAATCCAAGTAAGGAGAATGAAGACATCTGGTTTTATTCCCTCTCAGCTGAATTCCATGCTGGATTTGTTGGATCTTGCAGTTGTTTAGACCTCAAAAATATTTTTCTCTGAGGACCTATGCTTTCCTATGGTGATTTTCTGTCCAGCGTGTCTCAACCATCCAACTTAGATCTTAACCCCTCATGGTGGATACCATGCATTTTAGAGAGTTTTCTTCAGAGCAATGTTAGGCTGAAGAGTTCAGTGAATCTTAAACAGTAATGTGATTTTCATTGCCATTCCCTATTATATCCTGTTTGTTATGCTGGCCTCCTGATTTCAACAAATGTGGTTCACTGTCCTTCCATTGAACTATTGGAATGAGAAGGAATTTTCAAATGTATGGTTTGATTATTCATTTGATATCTATTCCCAGTATATACCAAAAGATGGGAGGGGGAACAGAGAAAGGGAGAAAGGGGGAAGTGTCATATTGATCAATATAGATTATAATGAAACCAAAGATAACCTTCCTTCCTTCCTTCCTTCCTTCCTTCCTTCCTTCCTTCCTTCCTTCCTTCCTTCCTTTCTTCCTTCTTTCTTCCTTCCTTCTTTCATCCTTCTTGTCCAAGACATAGCTTGTTGAGGACCACCAGTTTGAAAACAATGTATCTAACCTTTTCTGTCTCTAATATATAAGTATTCATTTCCTTCTTCTTTGCCTCATTTATTTTTTTAAAAATCAGTAGTTAAGACTTTCCAAATGCTAAACATTTTTTAAATGTTTGTTTAGAAAATTTTTTTAAGTTATTTTTTTTGTTGCATAGTCAAAATTAATCAGAAAATTAAATGCAGGAATTGTTTCTGGGTTAGAAGAAAGATCTCCCTGGTCATGCAAACTTGTGGACAGATATTTATTTCTTCAGGATACCTTGAGAACCTTCCCAGGAGAAGATGTTAGTCTTGTGCCGACTATAGTGCTTGCAATGAATCACTGAATAAATTATGACCATCCACGGAGCCTGCCTCTTTGGATAACTAGCCATTTCAATCTAAGAAACATACTGTAAAGTACACTCCAACTTCTGCATCAAAAGAGAATATGTTGAGGTAAGTAGCTAAATTAGACTGCTGTAAGTACTACCTAGAACTTTTATTTTCAATCATACGCTCTTGGAAATTTCTACCTAACACTATGTTGCATATAATTCTTTGGAGCACCTAGTAGCAAACTGAGATATCCTAACACAGAAATGAAATTTCACTATAATTTTAGAAACCTGCCAAATAAAAGACTTTACAGTAAAATTTATTTTATGTACATAAATAAAAAGAATGTAGAAATTGTGCTACTATTTTTACAAGCTTTCCCTCCTCTGTTTTGTGTATGCACATATAATAATAAGATATGGGGAATGTTCCCTATGGCCACTGATTTGATTATGTCTCTGTCTATGAATTAAGTTGATGGGTGTATTTCACTGGGAAAATTGCTCTGTAGCTGAAATACAGGTTTTATGACCTCTGTCCTATTCTGTATTTTGTAGCTTTAAAAGACCTCTAGAAATTTAACATTAGGCAGAGAGTTTCTGAGACTTGCCTTTTGCTATATTATGACTAAGACTTAAGAAAATAATACAATGTTTTGCATGCTCACATTTCAGAAAGATTTCTTATTAAACCTAACAATACAGTCATTTTTATATAAATTATCTCAATTGTTTTTTTTTTCACAATTTTGGTACATAGACATTATTTATTCCAGATTTGGAATCAAACGGGGACGTATCCTTTTCTCAGTTTTTATCATTAGACCTAAAATTTAACCCAATGACTTCTCTTCCTTAGCCTTTCACAAAGTACTCAGGAAGATTTCATGACAAGAGAAAAAGAATCATTTAGCCAGATCATTATAATGCAACTTCCGAGGTGAACTTCATAAACACATAGATATTTAGAAAAGAGATGATAAAATGTAAGGCAGAGGTCATTTACAAATATACATATTTAAAATAATACTACTTTAATAGTATTAAATTCTCCAAAAAATCAAAATACATTTTTAAAAATTAGAATACCATAATTATAATAGAAAGATATGTATCCTATATTCGACTAGACTTTTCTTTAAAAAGTGAGTCTTTTTTTTAAAGGCTCTGTCTTGCACTCTTGGAGATGTATTTTAAAATTAAGAGACCAGAAGACATTTCTACTGGCAAAGCATTAGCACGGAAGAGACCTCAATAAAATCAGCAGTGAGACACTGAATCATTTCTTCTGTTAGTGAAAGTCATAGGCAAAAGTTCTAAAATTATACAATTACAAAAATAAATCAAATCACCATGTCATTTCTGCTTTTCTACATTAATAAATTAACCATGTAACATTGTTCAAAATTATGTCAGTTACGCATATAATAATCTTTTAAATTAATGAAGTGATGAAGCAGTTTGATGACACCCATGATTTACAAGGCTGCTTTTAGCTAATGTTAAAAGCCTCTCATTTAATAAATTGCCCCCTTGAGAAATTACCAAAAATGAATATTTTCTATGCTAAATGTTTCAAGGTTTACACTTTTTCAATATATTAACAAATGGCAAGGGAGACGCATTTTTCAAAATATATCTTCTCTTACATATATTTAATTGAAATTAATTAGTATATTACTTTAGAAGGAAATGATTATACAAAATCATGTAAGTGAATTTTTGTGAAGCAATAAAGCTGAATTTAAACAATGAAATCAATCAAATCCTTACAAAATGTGTATGATAAATGGGGCACCATTTCAGGCTTTCTGATTAAAGAGGAACAATTCCGTAGAATCTACATTCTTAAAATATAGCTAGTGCTCTTTGCTCTTAACTTAATCATTGCCTTAATCGTTTGTCAGCATTATTTATTCGCATTGAAACTGCATTACCGATAAGGCTTTGCCATTTTCATAATAATTTTTGTTTGCTTACTTTTATCTGGACGTTGCTTCTTGAATTGTTATATGTGGTTTTAGCTCCAGTGTATTTCTCAGTTCAATCATAAATAACAGCAGTCAGACCTTATAATCCAAGCGCATTATTTCCATTGTCTTATGCCTTTATGTGGCCTCAGAGACATGTCTGTATACAAGAGGAATGACGTCTTATGGAGCAATGTTCTAGAAATTCGTTAGGAGAGCAAAACAGATATCCGTCAAGCCAGGGTATGCTTGCAGATGATAACAGCAAGAATGAAAAGGAACTAACTATGACAAGCAAAGAAAGCCTGAAAGTGATGTTCCCTGTGCTTATGGGTTGGTTTTCATACTGTGGACACTGATTTGTATTCCATTTCTGAATTAGTAATGTGCCTCGTACATTTGGGCCAATCTTTTTTTTTCTCAAAGCATTTGCAGCTCCAGCCCTGAAAACAAGTAGAACGAATCCGTGCTTCTTGAGTCCAATGGATATAATTTTTGGCAGGCAGATGTCAAGGAAATAATTTTTAGAATTCTTACAATCGATGGCAATGTAAAGGAGAACTGCCTGTTGGCATTTCAAGTGATGTTAAGGAATTTTAAACTTTCACCCATGAATTTTTAATGTGTACTAATAATTTAGCCTATGCACAGTGAAACTGAACTAGACGCATATTGTTCTTTTCACTTTTTAAATGACTTGAATAAAGTAATAAAGGTATTGGAAAGTCAAGACTTTGGTTCTTTTATAACTTACAACTTCAACAAGCTAGTCATGAAAACAATTGTTTGCATGAGCTCCATTTTCAAGAGTTAATCAAGAAAATTGAACGGGATCAATGGTCTTGCCAATGTGCATATCCCATGGATGAACAGTTGTGGGAGGATCCCTTAGAGATGCACTGAGGCTCCTGCCTGTCACCTCCCCTGATGAGCCTACACAAGCTGCAGAAATCTCCATGCATCTTGGAGGAGGAGCCCATGAGCTTGAGGATCGCAAATTGCAAAATATTACAGACTCCAAAGTTTGAAATATCTGTCTCTGTCATCATGTTTCTGTCTTCTCTCACTCTCTTGCTCTAGAAAAATCAATGAAAACGTATTAAAAAATAAGAAGAAAAGCCCGGCCAGTGTGGGTTGGTGGATTGAGCACTGTCCAATGCACAAAAAGGTTGCTGGTTTGATTCCCTGCCAGAACCTATGCCCGGGTTGTGGGTTCAATCCCCAGTAGGGGGCATACAAGAGGCAACCAATCAATTGATGTTTCTGTCATAATGTTTCTATCTTCTCAATCTCTCTCTCTCTCTCTCTCTCTCTCTCTCTCTCTCTCTCCCTCTCTCTCTCTCTTTCTCATCAATAAAAGCATATTTTTAAAATTTGTAATATCTGATAGTTTTAGAATTGATACTTAGCTATTATCATTGAGATTATTTCTAGAAAGTAACTTCAATGTGTACAAAATTATATAGGGACAGGAATGGATGAAAATCTTTGCCTGGGTGAAATAAAACCTATTGGAGTCACAGCAACAAGAAAAGAGGTGGGAAGAATATCAAGAGCTCTTGGAGAATCTGATTAGCCAAAGGACAGACAACCTGATGTACAGGATGATAATTTTGCAATAAATGTGTAACTCCTGGTGAATCAAGCCTCATGCTTTAATCTACACTAACTATGGAAAATATGATGTTCCATCTCTGGACCTTAGTTTTTTCTATTATTAAAGTAAAATCATGGTACCATTTTCAGGGGAAATTATAGCTACTTTTTCCTCCTACCTCTGTGGAAAGGTAGAAACACAATAAGATAACATATGGAAGCATTTTTAACTCTTTGAAAGAACTGTGCTATGTAGACCTGGGAGTCAAGTAAATGGAATTTTCCAAGGTCTTTGAAAGTAAATAACAGGGAAAAGCTTACAGATTAAAACTATATGTAATATATGTGTGTGTGTGTGTGTGTGTGTGTGTGTGTGTGTGTATATATACTCAATTTTATGTGATTTTTGGCATATTTCTTTTTTTTTTTCAATATGTTCAATTGTAATGTAATGCTCTCTGTGCATGTTCCAACAAAATGCCAGGAGGGGTGGGAGGCAAGAAAATTGCCTGCCAGTGGGAGAAAGGCTTTATTTCTCTCCCATTACGTCCTAAGTGGAAACCTCAATGGCAGCTTCACATCTTAAATTCCCTCCTCGTAGACACAGAGGCACAGTGGCTGAGAAGCTTGAAGATATAACTGAGCTCTCTCCATGTTCAAATCTGCACCTTGGAAATCAGTCAAGTCTTCTACTCTTTACAACACGGAACAGCAGATCTGCTGCTGTTTTTTCAAAACAGAGCACAGCACGCCTCACAGACACAGATCCAATAAAACGCTTTATTTATTGGCTAAGCATTAGCAGTGTCTCTTATTTTACTCCTGTGACCTTCTTTGGCAGTTAGTCACACATTCCGATTGAGTAGATGCCACAAAAATATCCCTTATGTATAAAGGAAGAGGAGAGTCTAATTGGCCATCGACCTCTCCCTTCTAGCTCCCCTGGCATCACAATCCAGCGGCTTCCCACAGAAAATCTGGGCTGAGCAGTTCCTGTTCCACCCAGAATCCCCACATCTTTGATCAGAACCTGGAAGGGTACCATCACCATCACCTCAATCAGAACAAGTAGTGCACATGACACTGGGTGTTATCAGGGCAGTGTTCATTACTGGTTTGATTTTGTTGTTGTTGTTAATCCTCACCTGAGGATACTTTTTTGATTGCCTTTTCAGAGAGATTGGAAGAGAGGGAGGGAGGCAGAGAGACGGAGAGAGAAATATTGATGTGAGGTAGTGACAGTGACGCTTGCCTCCCACAGGCAACCGCAATCGGGGGTGAGGAGCAAACCCAGGTAGCACCCTTGACTTGGAATCAAACCAGCAATCCTTGGTGCAGGGGGCAACGCTCTAACCACTGAGATCACCAGCCAGGGGTACTAGGTTTGTATTTGGTTTTTTTTACTAGTGCCTTCTGTTCATAGCATTTATGATAATGACATAAGATTCCCCTTTAAAATATATACATTTACACTTTTAAAAGATTTAAAGAAAAACATGCAAATAATAGCAGGGGGAAGCAAAGATATGGCAATAATCATGAAAGTGGTTTGTGAATAGCTGAGGATGAACAAGACTGAGCCAAAGCATGCCTAAGCAATTGTGGGGAAAGCATACCACTCTCCCCTTCAGCTAGATCTTTATAACAATTACTAGGATCCAAGGGGAAAGTGCCTCCCCAGATGTTTGCATTGGATCTCTTTACAGCACCAGCAGGGTAGGGAAGCTTTTTATCACACTTTACAGATGGGGAAACTGAGGGTGTGAGGGCCCAGGTGAGTCACTGAAAGTCACACAGCTAACTAAGTGCTTCCAAATAAGGCTTTCTGTTCCAAATCGAAGACACTGTTCAGTTTAACACACAATTCATTTTAAAAGGTCAGGTGTCCGCCTGTTCCATATATCCATGCCTCCATATTTTGTCCATTAGATCCCACACATAAATGAAATCATATGGTATTTGTCTTTCTCTGACTGGCTTATTACACTTAGCAAAATAATCTCCAGGTCCAGGAAGTGGGGTGAGGGTGGGAACTGGATAAAAGAAGGTAGAGAGATTGGCCAAAGAAATACATATAACCCATGGACATGGACAGCAGTGTGGTGAAGGCCAGGGGAGGGGTGAGAGTGGGGGTGGGGTGGGGGCTGGGTGGAGGTGGGCAGAGGAGGAAGGAATGGCTTAATCTGTAGTAGTGTCAACAATAAAAAAAAAATAATGATAATTAATCAAAAGGTCATGGGACTTCGGAGTTAGGTATTGCCTTTGTATTGAATTTGTGCGTTCACTCACTAAGCAATATTCCCATACTTTTTCCAACTGTGCAACACACATAACAGGAAAATTCCTTTTGAGCAGTACAGGATCTGGATCCAGCTGAACCAATTAGTTCACAATGGTGTGCGGAGGTTAACTATCTGATGGTGATAAAACACTTTATTGATGGGAAATGCCATACTAAATCCCCCGAATTACCCTTACGTGTATCACTGTTCAGTATTTATAATCAAGGAAGTTATAGGTGGGGGAAAAATATGTGAATATCATGCAGTTGTTACGCTCCTGATCAGTCCTTGGAGAGGTGATATTTAATCCTGTCTGTCTGTCAAGCTTGGGGGAATATCGGCATTTGTCAGCGAGGACTGATGGATCAGGTAGTCGATAGACATTTAGAAACAGGCCGGACATGCTGCCATTTGGTTGTTTTATGGGAAAGAATGATTCCAATAAGCCTTGGTTTGCCACTGCGTTTGTTTAAAAAGCAAGTCGTAATTTCTGAAAGCAGAATTTGTAGCTTCCATTGCAAATATAGTCATCTGAATCCGGATGCTGAAACTCCAAAATCTGCGACATCTTCAAATTAAAACGGTTCCTCGGAAATGTAAATATTTCCACATGAAAAGGTATACACTCAGCTCCAAGTAATGTGAACATCTAGTTTCCAACATCACCAGCCAGTGAAATGCATTCAAGATCGCAGCGTGAAGAGCTGTGCTTTCTGACAGGCGAAAAGCACATAAGCAAAGATGTATTCTACCCCTGCAATTTCCCAATAAAAAGTTTCTCTAGTAGGAACTTTGATTTATCTTTTTGTAAAAATGGCTTGATCGTATGAATTACATTTTCTCAAAGGGCCAAAAACCCTGCTTGCTTTCATAGTTATGCCTTTCCTTTGGAGATACGGACGGTATCAATTTGATTTTTTTTTTAAATAGGCATGAGATCTGAAATAGAATTCTGAAGTGCTTAGAAATGTAACCTACACTCCAAGTGAAAAGCGAGAGACCACTTACACCAGCGTAATTATTTGAATCCCCCCTCCAACCTTTCATGCTAAAATGAGTGAGCATTTTCGGTTTCCATATGCAATCACTTACTGTCCTTTCCCCGCTATTAGTGTTTCAAAAGCAAGGACATTTAAATGAAAAAAAAGAACTTTAAGCCCTCTGTTAATTTGACACTGAGGATCCAATCCACTAAAACTGACAAAAGTGTCCTCTTGATGACCGCCATTGTCCAATAGTACAGCTTCGCAGGAGGGAGGACTCGTGGGGATGGGGTTGATGTGACTCCGTCTCCCTGCGGTGTCCGTGGAGAGCAAGGTGGCCTTTCATGCAAAGTGTTACTTTCCAGACCCTTTTGAACAGGGGCCCTCTGGCAGATAAAACTACCCGGAAAGCTCATTTGTGAATGTCTGATCACTGTCCCACTCGCTTTACTGGTACTTTAGTATCTTACGAGTCCTTTCAAAACCCCAAATGAGGAATCGTTACCTGGCATGTCAACAGCTCAGAACCTGCTAGCTTTGAGAAGCAACAGCAAACAACTTGCTTGTCGCCAAGTGTCCCAGTTCTGGTTAGACAAAGAAAGAGCAAAAGGATGAAAAACTGCCGATAGCCCAGACTGGTGTGGCTCAGTGGTTGAGCATCAACCTATGAACCAGGAGATCACAGTTCGATTCCCTGCCAGGGCACATGCCCAGGTTGTGGACTCAATCGATCCCGAGTGGGGAGCATGCAGGAGGCAGCCGATCAATGATTCTCTCATCACTGTTGTTTCTGTCTCTCTCTTTCTCTCCCTTACTCTCTGAAATCTTTAAAATATATATTTTTAAAACCTGTAAAGAATTATAAGCTGCAGTCCCGGCTGGTGTGGCTCAGTTGGTTGAGCCTTGTCCCATGCACCAAAAGGTTGCTGGTTGGATTCCAGTCAGGGTACAAGAGGCAGCCAATCAATGTTTCTCTTTCGCTCTCCCTTCCTTTCTCTAAAGTCAATACAAACATATTTTTAAAAAGGATTATAAACTGCAGAATACGTGTGCTTCACTTATGTACGATTCATTTACTAAAGGGGGGTGAGGACTGGCCCAGTGGGTCCATAGATTCTACCCCCGGAGCAGGCACCATGGTTTATAACTGGACTCCATAAAGCCGTAGCCGGAGACACTTTCCCCCCAGCTTCTCAAAGCCCTTGGCAAACTCCTCAGAAAGATTCCCTCTCACAAAGTGACAGACAGTTGTTAGCTGTGAAGCTGTGGAGCCCGTCCGTACACACTGAGGGTGAGGATCTCTGCCCAAGCAAAACACGGCCGTGGTCTGGGCGTCAGCCAGAAGCAAAGAGGCGCCCAGAAGGCAGAGAGGCAAGCAAGGGTGTCTCCCAGCAGAAGAGAAGGAAGGAATCAAATCATGTTCCTGCCACATTTTACCTCCCTCCCTTAATACCGGAGCGAACCTGATCACAGCCGACTTCTGCCACAACCGGGCAGCCCTGGGCATGCCTGTAGCTCAGGTCGAAGGAGCTTTCCTAGAGGTCACAAGCATACCTCAGCTTTTCCGATTCCTCCTCCCGTCTCCCCGCCACTCTCAAGACAGCCACCCCCTCTTCCTGCTCTGCCTTGGGCCTCCCCGTGCTGGGAACAGGTGGTAGGTGAAAATTAAAAGTGCCTACTTTGCTCTGATGAAAGTCAAATAAAAATTTATGGGGGGAGGGGAGAGGAGGAAAGAAGAAGGGATAACCTCTCTTTGCAAGACCAGTTTCACTGTTCATTATAACCAAATGATGCCGATTTAATTCAAAACATTTATCGAGCAGCTCCTACACGCAGGCCGTGGAAACGAAGCAGACAGCAAAAGCCATCCAGAAGTGAGGGATGGAGAACAAAGCTATTGGGTCTTTGGATCCTGGCAGGATCACCTTTGTAGAAGGGGAGAAGGGTGACCCAGCCCAGAATCATGTGGTTTGTATAAAATGAATATCCAAAGAAGGGAAGGAAACCAAACCTTCATTTGACATTCATTAAACTTACAAATATGTCAGCCAGGAGGGAATAAGCGAGTCATGTACACAGAAGTTTCAGGAAACTTCTGAATCGGACACCCTGTGGCTGAAACGGAACATGTGAACTTTAAAAAATTTTCCTGAGGCAATTTTGACCTGTGTCTCTGGATAAGAACAGCAATAAACAAGTAGTTCTCAATATTAGCTGATTAATAAAGGTCTTGTATTCGAAATATGCAAAGAACTCTTAAAACTCAACATTAAGAAAGAAAAAAAAATAATTAAAGGTGGGCAAAGATTTCACCTTACCAACAAAGATATACAGATGGCAAATAAGCAAATGAAAAGATGTTTGACATCATTTGCCACTAAGGAATTATAAATTAAGACAACAATGTGATGTACTATGCAGCCACTAGAATAACTAAAATCCAAATATCTCACAATACCGAATGCTGACAAAGATGGAGAGCAACAGCAGCTCCCTCTCACTGCTGGTGGGAATACAAACTGGCATAGCCACTTAGAAAGATGGGTTGGTACATAATGTGGTCTCCTGGATATTAGATAAACAAAACTAAGGTAATATGAAGAAAGTACTGACCTTAGTTAGTAATATTGTGAGCATATTGGTTCATTAATTGTAACAGGTAACATACTAGTGTTAAGATGTTAAACATAGGAGAAACTGGGTGTGAGGTATATGGGAAGTCTCTGTACAGGTTTCTCAACTTTTCTGTTCCTTTAAAACAATTATAAAACATAATGTTTATTTCTGAAGACAAAACATCTGTAATATTAAGGGATACAATGAAGGAAAGATATAGAAAAACTCTCATTAAAACTACAAAATGCTGCAAGGACAGATTAAAGAAGACCTGGGTAAAAAGAGATATACCATGTTCATGGCTCAGAAAACCCCTTCATGTTGGGATGTCAATTCTCTCCAAATTGATCTGCCAATTCTCCCCAAGTTGATCTTTAGATTCAATATAATTCCTGTAAAAATTTCAGGAACCATATAATTTCACTCATATGTGGGATATAAACTGAAAGCAGCAAATAAACAAGCAAGAAAAACAAACAAGCCAAAACTCATGAACAGACCAGAGGAAAGGGGGGTGGCGTATAACAAAGGGAAAAGGTGGTCAAATATATGATAACAGAAGAATATTTGACTTTGGGTGGTAAGCATGAAACAATATATAGATAATGGATTATAGAATTATATACTTGAAACCTATATAATTTCATTAACAATGTCACCCCAATTTTTAAATTTTTTAAAAAATTTTAGCAGTTTTTTGTAGAAACTCACAAACTTTAAAAAATTCATATAAAGATGCAAAATACCTAGAATAGCCAAAACAATTTTGAAGAAAAATAAAAAGAAAAGTTGGAGAACTAACATTACTTGATTTCAAGACGCCTTTTAAAATTACAGAAACCAAGACAGTAGACAAATGATTCCTGAAACAGAATAAAGAGTTCAGAAATAGACCCATATGTATAAGGACAACTGATTTTGGACAAAGTACAAAGGCAATTGAGTGGGAAAAGGATACTCTTTTCAACAAATGGTGCTGGAACAATTAAATATTCAAATGTAAAAACAATAAAGTTTAATCCACATCTCACACCATATACATTAATGAACTCAAAATGGATAATAAATCTAAATGTAAAAGCTAACACTACCAAACTCATAGAGGAAACACCTGTGTGACCTTGGATTTGGCAATGGTTTCTTAGATGTGAAACTAAAAGCAGAAACAACAAAAGAAAAAATATATAAATTGGACTTCATGAATTAAAAAAAATTAGCAAGAAAGTAAAAAGACAATCATATAGTGGGAGAAAATGTTTGCAAATCATATATCTGATAAGGCATTTACATGCAGAATATATATTAAAAAAACCTCAATAGAAAACAAACAAGCCAATTTAAAAATGTACAAAGGATTTGAATAGACATCTCTCCAATTAAGATACACAAATAGCCAATAGGCACATGAAAAAAATGTTCAATATATTGAATCGCTGAGATGCAAATTAAAACCACAATGAGATAACACTATAATGTAGTAGGAAAACAAAATTTAAAAGATTGACAGTACCAAGTGTTCAGTAGGATCTGGAGAAGCCTGAGCTCTAGACGCTTCTGGTGGAAATAGAAAATGAAATAACGTCTTAGGCAGATAGTTTGGCTGTTTTCTAAAAAGTTAAACATCAACATACCATATGATGCAGCCATTCCACGCCTGGCTATTTACCCAAGAGGAATGAAAGCATATGACTATAAAAAGACCTTTACACAAATGTTTAGAGCAGCTTTATTTATAATACCCCAAAACTGGAAACAACCCCAACAGCCCATCAACAGGTGAATGGATAAACAAGATGTGATAGAGGAACACTACTCATCAATACAAAGAAATCAATGATTGAATGATACCCATAATGATATGGAGGAATCTCAAAATAATTACACCACATGAAATAGCCGATCCAAAAAAAGGGATACAATATGTGATCCATTTACATAAAAGCATTCAAATTGCAAACTAATATATAGCAACAGAAGGTAGACTAGTGGTCCTGTGGGGTCAGGAAGGAATTACAAAGAGACAAGAGAAAGCCAAAGGTGATGGATATACCCACTACCTGGACTGTGCAAATGGTTTCATGGATTTATATATTCACGTCAAAAACTATCAAATTGTACCTTAAATACATGTTCTTTATTGTAAATGAATTCTGTCTCAAGAAAGCCATATTTTTAAAGTGTGGTTTTCAAAAATAGATACATACAGCTGGATCAGACACTTGAGATTTGAGGAGGTCATCTTTCCCTCACCTTTTTTCTCCCCCAAACAGCTGACTATTATCAGGTAACCTCAGGAGAGAGAGACACTTCATTCATATGCTCCTGTCCTCAAGGTCCTTTCCTCCCACTGAGTCCTCAGAAGCCAGGAATGGGTGAAATATCTCATGGAATAATAATAATCTTAGCTCCATTTTTATAAACCATCCTATACTTGCTAAGGCACATACACATGTATGATCTACTTCTTTGCCATTATTTGTATGCTGTACATAGGTGGGTATTATGTCATTTGACCAAGCGAGGGAACATGGACATGAAACAAGGAAGTTCAAGAGCTTTGCTCAGAGCTGGAACTGGAAATGAAGTGTCCCGGCTAAGTCCAATGCATTTTGCAGGGCACTGTTTGCTGTGTAAGTCAACCCATCGCCTCACTCATAGAGTAGAATTAAGAGAAGGCAGGCTGAGCAAAGGTGTCTCCCTGCTTCTGCCTACACTCAAGGAGCCCACTAACACCCCTTAATGGCATTCCACATGCTCAGTTACAATAGGTTCTATGAATCCATCATTTTTGTTTGTTATGGACTGGAATTGAAGTAAGCTGACTGATAATCAATTACAGTTAATATTTATCAAGTTATGCATTGAGTTAGTAGTTACTGCATTATTGCATACTTACTAAAAGCCTCTGTGGAGGCTACAACTATGATCCTCTCCATTTGACAGATGAGGAAACTGAGGCACAGAGTTTCAGTAGCTTGAGCAAAGTCAAACAGTTGTTATGTGCAAGAACTGGGGTTAGAACTCAGTGTATGACTTCAATGATTCATTCTTTGCTCTAATAATGTGTTTTATGGAATACATGCAAATTCAGACATCTCTAGATTGTGCTTAAATAGACTGAAAAGCCATAAGTTAGATTGGAAAGTGCAGTGATATACCTAATGATACAATTTAGGACCTGCTGCCCCACAACCCCCATCCCCATGGCGGGAAGGATTCCTCTTCCTCTTTATATGCCTCCTCTTGCTGTTCTTCTGAATCCTATGATGTATCCCATGATCATAGTAGCATTTGTTACAGTAGCTAAGACCTGTAAACAGCCAAGTGCCCATCAGTAGATGAGTGGATAAAAACCATGGAATACTATGCAGCTGTAAAAAGAAGAAGAAGAAGAAGAAGAAGAAGAAGAAGAAGAAGAAGAAGAAGAAGAAGAAGGAGGAGGAGGAGGAGGAGGAGGAGGAGGAGGAGGAGGAGGAGGAGGAGGAGGATCTTTTACTCTTTGAGACAGCATGGAGGGACTTGGAAAGTATTATGCAAAGTGAAATAAGCCAGTCAGAGAAAGACCAGGATCACATAATCTCACTTATATGTGAACTCTGATGAACAAAAAATGTAGCCAGAGGCATTGAAGTATGCAACAGATTGACATATTTCAGCGGGTGGGGGGCAGGAAGAAATGAATCAAAGAGCATATATGTATAACCTTGGTCATAGACAATAGTGTGGTGAAGGCCCAGGGAAGGGGTTGGAGTGGTGGTGGGGGTCAATGGGAGGAAAAAGGGGGATATATGTAATACTTTCAACAATAAAGATAATTTTTTTTGAATCCTATGATGTATCCTACGTTTGGACAAAGGACTCCAACAAGTCCTGGCTGCCCAGCTCAGAGGGAACCCCGGTTGAGGTACAGCTCACACATGAACCAAAGGAGGGCCGGGAGTGGCGTGGTGAGCCCCCATGCATCACTCACTTCCAGGGCAACCTCACAGCAACGGGAGGGATGCAGTACAATGCTGTCCCATCACCGCAGAACCGTCCCGGCCCACAGACAGTCACCCCCTCCAAAACTGCTCCATTTGAATAAAACTTTTAAGCCCCCCCCCCAAAAAATAGATTCCGAATGAGTAAATGAGAATTTTCAGATAGCTAATAAATGTGGGATATTATTTCAGAGACTTTTAGAATTTTAACAATAGAAATCATGTTCTTAGGTTTTCAGTTCTGTAGAGAAGTCGTCAATAGGAAAAAATAACAGATAATGATAATAAGATTAGAAACTAAATTTAAATGTAATTTGCATCACTTTTTATCTCCTGGTTTTTCTCTCTTGATAAACAAAAACTACCTGGTATAGTGAAGAAATATAATTCCATTACTTCAAATTTCCCTCAGAAGAACACACACACACACAAAAAAAAAAAAAACTTTAAAGAAAAATATGTGGTCCACCAGGGTGGCTCGGTGGACCTATAAACCAGAAGGTCTGGGTTCAATACCTGCTCAGGGCGCATGCCCAGGTTGCAAGCTTGATCTCCAGTATGGGGCTTGTAGGAGGCAGCTGATTAGTAATTTTCTCTCATCACTGATGTTTCTAACTCTCTTTTTCCCTCTCCCTTTCTCTCTGAAATAAATAAAAATATTTTTTAAAAAGAAAAAAAAATGTGATTTTTACATTACCAGGAAATAAAGATTTGGAAAGGGGGGCACAGGCTTAAATATATTTTTATTCCAGTTTTAAATGATTTTAATTCTTTAAAAAAAATGTAAGAGCCTAAATTGGTTTGGCTCAGTGGATAGAGTGTCGGCCTGTGGACTGAAAGGTCCCAGGTTGGATTCTGGTCAAGGGCATGTACCTTGGTTGTTGGCACATCCCCGGTGGGCAGTGTGCAGGAGGCAGCTGGTCGATGTTTCTCGCTCTCTATCCTTCTTCCTTCCTCTCTGTGGAAAATCAATAAAAAATATATTTTTTAAATGTAAGAATTTTTTATGTTGAAATATTCAACCTTAAAACTGCATCAAAAACTAGACTTTAGATGTTCAAGTGCATTATTTAACTTTATGTTTATATAGAAGTAAAAATAGCTTGAAACTAGAATGAAGATATTCAACTCTTTAAATCATATTTGTAATTGCTTCAGGGTATGATTAAATTACTTACTTTTTTTCTGTATAAAAAAGGAGATTCGTGACTTTTGGAAAATGATCCTTAACATCAGAAAACAATGTAAAGGAAGTAGTTTATTATATTCAATATGCACAAGTAATATGCAATAAACCAGTCGGTTCCAAGGGAGAAGTAAGTTGAAATAAACTAATAGCACAATACAAATCATAGTGCAAAATTAAATTAGAAAGTAAATTCGAGTAAATGCTACATTTACCAAAAATTAAGAAAAGCATTAGTATTATTTATAGTTTTAGTAATATACTATTTTATCTGTATGGTTGACAGTACATTTTAAATATTTTCTTATAAAAGCAATCAATTTTTAATGTTTTTAAAAGGAAAATTAAAAAAACTACAGAACTGGTCATTTTCTATGAATTTCATATATACTTTGCTTAAATGAAATCACAATACTTATGCAACTTGCTTTTTTCATTTGAGAATATATAATTCTCTTTCTTTTCATAGCATATAGATTGCTTAATTTATTCATAGTTGATAACATCCTATACATCTACTGTAATTTAGTTAAATAATCCTTTATTAATAAGTTTTTCTATATTTCACATTTTTCCTCTATTAAAAAAAGCTAAACAAAAATTCCTATACATATACCTTTATTCATTTGTGCATGTTTATCTATTGAATAACCAGTTTCTCTAGAAAATTGAGTTCAAGAATGGATACTTAAAATCTTGATAGATAATGCTACATTGGCCTCAAAATGTTCTCACAATTCAAACACTAAGAATGTGTGAAAATTCCTGTTTCATCTGCCTTTCACCAACAATTGGGTCTTTCTAATAATTTTCCTTCTTATCAAACTAACATGTGAGATGACTCATTTTTAAATTATAGATGAAATCGAGCATTACTCTTATGAGTATTTATTACTTGACATTTTTCTCCTAAACTTCTCATTCCTTCTTATGTTCATTTTCCTATTACATTATAGGTCCTTTTCTCTCTAACTTGCAAGATACATTTCATGTTGAGGAAAACAGCCTTTGTCTGTGTTGCAAACCACCACTCCTTAATTTGTTGCCTTTACATTTTGGTTTGATTCTTTGTACAGTGCAGAACATGTATCTTTTATCCAAATACCCTTGGTCCATTTATTTAACAAATATTTATTTGCATATTTACTATGAGCTAAGGGTACACTAGACCAATACCAGACCAGACCTCATCGACCCTAAATTGACCTTAACACCACAGGAGAGAAGCAAACATTGATCCACTAATAAAAAAGTACAGAATTTCAAACAAAGGAAAAGAACCAGGAGCAATTTTTCCTCTATAGCTTCTAAATTATCCATGCTATATACTTCACATGCCATAATTACAGTTAGGGAGATTTTTGTTTGGTTTGGTTTAAACAAATGTGGAATTGATTTCAGAATAGAGAGTAATGTGGAAATCCCATCTCTCTCTCTCTCTCTCTCTCTCTCTCTCTCTCTCTCTCTCTCTCTCTCTCATTTATTAGCAACATCGTGTATCCCCCGGTGCTTTGATATGCCAAATTCATCACACCCCAGTTATTACTTGAGATTACCTTATTCTCCAGATCTATTTCATTTCACATCTATATCTGATTCAGTATCATACTGTTCTAAATGTTGTGTTTTCATAATTAGTTGTAATTATCCATAAAAATTACAGGATGTCTTTGTGAAGGGTGCAGAATCCCGGGTCTTGGCTGTAGTTGGGTACAGGGGAGCACAAGTAAAATTAACACTAAACATCCCAATGGGCTACTATGCCTGTTTAGACTCCATGACACTCCTTCTCACATCCTTAAAAAGGCAAGCTGCTGAGGGGAGACAGGACTAGAGGATATTGTTTTTAGTCCTGGGGTAATAAGACCTTGAACATCCTTACTAGTCCTCTTGCCCTGGAGGTGGCCTGGGCCATAAAAAAATTTAATATTTTTTATTAAGACCTAGTATTCTAACTTCCAGATATGCATCTAAAAATGTAGGAAATGCCCTAAACTGTTTGGCTCAGTGAATAGAGCCTTGGCCTGCAGACTGGAAGGTCCCAGCTTCGATTCCAGTCAAGGGGATGTACCTGGGTTGTGGACACATACCCAGTAAAGGGATGTGCAGGAGGCAGCTGATCGATGTTTCTCTCATCTATGTTTTTAACTCTCTATCCCTCTCTTTTCTTCTCTGTAGAAAATCAATAAAATATATTTTTAATTTTAAAAAAAATATATTTAATTGATTTTTCACAGAGAGGAAGGTAGAGGGACAGAGAGTTAGAAACATCAATGAGAGAGAAACATCGACCAGCTGCCTCTTGCACACCCCCTACTGGGGATGTGCCCGCAACCAGTGTACATGCCCTTGACCAGAATCGAACCCGGGACCTTTCAGTCCGCAGACCGACACTCTATCCACTGAGCCAAACAGGCTTCTGCAATAAAATATATTTTTTTAAAAAAAAACAAAAAATAAAAATGTAGGAATCTACACACACACACACACACACACACACACACACACAATGCCCTCAATCTTGATTTACAATAGCAGGGGGAAGGGAGACTAAATATCCAAAAATAAGCAGTACTTAATATATGATGGTACACTTAGGCTTTGTAATATTGGAGAGACATTAAACACAGATACAGCCATTGCCAGTCTGGCTCAGTAGATAAGAGTGTCAGCAGCAGAGTGAAGGTTCCTGGGTTCCATTCTGGTCAGGCTCCTCCCTGGCCCGGGCCCTGGTCAGGGTGAATGTGGGAGGCAACCAATCAATGTGCTTCTCTGACACTGATATTTCTCTCGGTCTGTCCCTCTCTCTTCCACTCTCTAAAAATCAATGGGAAAATATTCTCGGGTGAGGAATATATATATATATATATATATATATATATATATATATATAGTAATAATTTGAAAAAAAATTAATAGAACGGTAAGCCAAAGCACATAATTCTATAACAACACACATCTGAGAAAAGAAATTGTTCTACATTTGGATGGAAGTATTATGGACTTTTTTCTTCTTTTTCTTTAACATTTCTTTCTCAGTACTATTTTGATAAATTAATCTTTAACTTTCTGGTGTGTTTATCCAATCTTTCAAATCAATACAATTTTAACATGATCAGAAAGGGTTGGGGACAGACGAAAAGGAGACAATTATTACTGAAATATCCTAAGCAATTCCACACACTAAAAATGATAGAATTCTCTTATTTCACTTGCCATACAAACTTCAAACATTTGAGGCCTAAAATATGAGCCATTTTTCTCATGTCTTTGTTAATTATCAGAAATGCCTCCTTTACCTTTGAAAGTATAATAAAAGTTCATGGAATGCTTGATGAATTTCCCTCAGCTGTGGATTGAGGTGGGGATGGGGAGCCATTTTCATTCAAGGTGACTAGAGATCTCTAGAACGACTTCTGAAATAAAGTCAGGGGCTCAAGTGATACACGAACTGGCCATGGAGGCTAATCCTCCTGGTCACACACCACCACAGAACCCCACCCTCCCACATCCCTCTGGATCTTCTTTAATCCCTATCTTGTCACATGGGTAATCAATATAATTAGGTTATCACAGGGTTTGCTCAGCGGATAGAGCATCAACTTACAGACTGAAGAGTCCCAGATTCGATTCTTGTCAAGGGCATACGCCCAGGTTGCAGGCTCAATCCCCACTAGGGGGCGTGCAGGAGGCAGCCAATCAATGATTCTCACCATTGATGTTTCTATCTCTCTCTCCCTCTCCCTTCCTCTCAGAAATCAATAAAAAATATACTTAAGAATAAGTAATTGGACAATTGAATTAATGGATTAGTGAAAAGCAATGTCTAGAGTCAAAATCCACTGAAAACATGACAGATCATTTCTAGTGCTTGCTAGTATACACTGTATATCAGTCCCATGCTTGCAATGCTTTTTGTCGGGCTGCATTTAAAATAGCAAACGCCATCAACTGATTGTGAAATCCAGTCTCTAGAAACCGGGACACATCTCATAGACCAAGTTGATTCCTAGCTTAAAATTCAAAATCTCCTATGATCCCATCCATTCAAATTAATGACATGCTGAGTTCAGTTATTAATTACACCGCTGCTCCAAAGTGGCTAATGGCATTGTGTAAGACGCATCCTCGGAGAGACTTAGGTCTGTTCGCCCTGCCCTTAGTGCAGCACGAGAGCATAGCGTTCTTCGGTGTAATGTCCCCTCGAAGTCTGCAAATATTAAATATATTTTAATAAGTCCCTTTGGATGGGACTTTTGCTCAGGGTTGGGGAACACGAGGAACCTGGAGTACAGAGTAATTTGCAAAGTCATTAGCGGCGTTTCCTACCCAGGTGATAGCTCAGAGGAGATTTAATTGGATAAAATTACCCCATTCTGAGAATAATACCTTGTACTTTATGTCACAATTATCATGTAAGGATCTGGAAGAGATTTATGAACATTGATTAAACATCGGGGCACCGTTTTTGAAAGAGATGGTATTGACATTATTTTACGGAGCCCAGAGAGGGGTCCTTTCCTATTGCAGAGCACACCGCTAGCAAAAAACAGCCCCCATCGGCAGTGGCTTGATGTGGGGGCCTTGTCCTACCCCTTCGGAAACTGCTCACTGCGTACCTTACTATAACGGAAGTGGTAGGAGCAAAAACAACAAGTTTTAGTCTCTTGGGGTATCTTACAATTGCCACAAAAGAATTTATTTCTGATTGTTAGAGTCAGAAAAATGCTTAACTCATTTCTCTGAAGCCCTTCATATTTTATTTTATCTGGAGAAATTCTGTCTATAATTAGTTTGCCCTCCCCCTTTCAGCTATACACTCTTGTCATCAGCAGATTCAAATATGAAATTCACAAATCACTGGGACTAGGAGGGATATCAAAAACAGAATCAGGTCCTCTTAATTTCTAGGTGAGGTGCCTCAGGCCCAAGGGACCGGAAGGATGGCAAGGGGCCTCTGTCCAAATATCGAGGAGGCTCTCCCGGTGTTGAAATGCCTCTAGCTGCAGAAAATGCCCCCACGGGGCTCTTGAGATCTTGACCGCATCCTTAGTTTGCTGGGCAATTGAGCATCTTGAGCAGAATGGGCGTAAATGATTCTGTGGCCACGCATTACAGTAAAACTGATGGCAGAAAAATCCGAGTTTTCAGCTCAGTACAATTCAACATAAAAGCTTTACCAAACTCTAAAGTTTTAATTTGACTAACAACCCTCAATAGACTTGGATGCTACCAAAATGAAATAATGTGTATAAAAGCACCTATCCCAGTGTCCCCCCACCACCACTCTTGCATTCTAACTAGCCCCTCCCACCTCTCTCTACCCCCTCCTGGAACCTGAGCTCTAAAACTGCTTGATCCACATATCTGTATGCACGCGCCTTAAATCCTGCCGAGTAAGTTCTGTTTGTACTTGCAGAGGCTTCAAGTGCTCTATGAGATGTTTCTTTAGATGCTTACAAATCATTGTCTAAGCTTTCCTCAAAAACAAATAAACATTAAAATGAATATGCGTGCATTAAAGCTCATAATCAATAAAGTATGATCAGGAGTGGAGCTGGAGAAAGCATATACCCACCAATGAGCCAGACTAACAGCTGTCACAGGAGCCTGTGTTCGGAAGAAAAGGCTGACGGGTCCTAAAGATGTGCGCCCCCCAATTCAGGAGCCCCCCCACCCCATGCAAGTGCCTGCTTTTTAGATTTGAGCAAGACTCCCTCTCTTTATACAGAAAGTCACTTTCTGTTTCTATTTGCTCACCAAGCCCAGGGCAATCGAAATGCAAGAATGGAAATCACATTTGTTGTTGCTATTGTTGCTTTTGTTTGATGCCTACCGGTCATCAGATGACACATTAATCTCATGAAAATAGGTTCTGATGACACAGCAACCTTTCTTTTATCACACCATGTTGAAAATACCTTTTCATCGGTTGCAATTTTTGAAATTCTGGAAATAAACATGGCAACAATAACAGTGATGATGCTGACTGGGCAATGTAACTATGGCAGCTTATCTGCTAAGGAAGGAAGGAAGGAAGGAAGGAAGGAAGGAAGGAAGGAAGGAAGGAAGGAAGGAAGGAAGGAAGGAAGGGAAAGAAAGAAAAGGAAAGAAAGGAAAGAAAAGAAAAGAAGAGAAGAGAACAGAGAAGAAAAGAAAAGAAAGAAAAGAAAAGAAAAGAAAAGAAAAGAAAAGAAAAGAAAAGAAAAGAAAAGAAAAGAAAAAAAGAAACCATGACAAAGCTGATAATTTTTGCTCTTTTCTTTTGGAAGATAAAAAAAAAAATTCTAATATTTACATCTTGGCCCCTCCCTTCCCCTAACATGACAGATAATTCAAACTATCATCCAAAGAGTTCACTATACTGTAGGAGAAAATATTTTGGAAGTGAAGCTATGTCTTTTAATATTTCCAAGTTAAGAAAATTCCTATCTGATAAAAAGCAATACTGTTAGATAATGTCATATGCAAAAAAAGGGTACCATGTAATTAGAAGTGCATTTAGACAGAAAGACAGAAAGATGAGATGTAAAAGCAGATAATTAGTGCACTGTTATAATTAGCAAATACTTCTCAGTCCCATGGTAACTGTGTCTAGAAAGGACTCCTGCCTGCTAAGGAGAGCTTCCTCAGAGCAGTTCCTCTCTTCCTTTAAATGGAAAGTTTGAGTGGCTGTCTCCTTGAAAACCATGCTATAATATGTCATAAACTTATGTATGTCTATAATATAGTTTTATAAATGCAAAAAAAAATTCCGCTATAAGAACAAAACAAATATTATATTTGTAGAATGAAAGAGCTATAAGAACTCTATACAATCTTGCATTCTATTTATCATGTTGAGTGTGATCTCTCAAAAAGATGTATTATTTGCACAACACCAGATAACTTGGAAATAGATAGGAGCCAACATCTCCCAGGGAATGCGGTTAATCAGTTCAAAATGTCTGGCCCCTGGAAAGAGGGACGCTTTCTGGGGATGTCTTCCAGGCCATTGAGTATTTCTAATCTTTTTTTTAAAAATATGTTTTATTGATATTTTACAGAGAGGAAGGGAGAGAGATAGAGAGCTAGAAACACCAATGAGAGAGAAACATTGACCAGCTGCCTCTTGCACACTCCCGACCGGGGATGTGCCCGCAACCAGTGTACATGCCCTTGACCGGAATCGAACCTGGGACCTTTCAGTCCGCAGACCAACGCTCTGCCACTGAGCCAAACCGGTTTCGGCGAGTATTTCTAATCTTAGAGGAGATGATAGGAGAGAAAGAAAAAAGGAACTCAGAAATTCAAGCAAAAAAACAAAACACACAAAAAACTTCTTTTCTCATGCCCACTCCCCCCAAATGTTTCACATAATAAAATGGCCCGGTTATGGAGAGATTTACCATGACTCAGTACACAGCCTTTGAACCCAAACGGTTGTGTGACTTGAAACTTTACTTGCGAAATGGAGATCATGATATGTTCTCACAGGGTTTGGGGGATTAAAGGGAGATATTAGGCCTGAGCATGGTTTGCAAACCGTGAAAAGTTTTATTGAATTAGAGACAAAAAATTAAATTCCCAACGTTATCCCCGAACATCAAAAACTTGTGTAGGTCAGATAATCAACTTCACCTGACGGACGCTGTTCTGAACAAACAGGGTAAAACCAAAAGGTTGGCCGAGCCTTACCAACTCATCCACAGGATGCAGGAGTTGGCCAAACACTTTCAGTTGACCTGAGATCCTGAGATCATCTGGGCCGAGCAGTGACATACGGTGACATTGGCGAGAAGGGCAACTTGACAGCGGAGCAGAGAGAAAAGACCGATGAGTGAGATTCACTCGTCTTGTAGCCACCGTCCAAAAGATGCCAGCGACAGTGGGGAAAGCAGGTAAACTTGGACACAGTTTGTGGACCTCTTGTCTTCTTAAAAGTTTTCAGCAAAGCAGCGATGATGGCCTGGAATCTGCGTTAACGGCAGTGTATAAAGTGTGTAAATGACGCTGAGCCTTTGCCCTCGGCTTATCTGAGACAACAACTCAGGCTTTTCAAGAAGGTCTTCCACCAGAAGGGAGTCTGTTGTGCATCTGGATGGTTCCCGAGCACAGGGTGGGAGAAGCCTGGGGTGGCTCCTATGTGTGCTGGCACGTGAATGGTTTGATAGAAACTCTTAAGACCACTTACTGTCCTCCAGAATTGTTCTAATGAAGCAGGTACATTGGTGGTGATGCAGTCCGAACTTTTAAAAAAGTACTTTTAAAAAGTATGGGGTATGCAGCTTTTTAACTATGCCCATTTACAATGATTGGGATGGAAGGATTTTGATAAACAAACCAAAAAGAAAGTGATGGATTAAAACAAAAACAAAAAAAAACTGATGAATACCAATAAAAGGAATAGACCTTTTTAGAAAGCATTTTTAATCAGCTCCCAGGGATGGGGTAACCAACTGAGTCAGCAGAAATATATTACAGGCTCATCCTAGCTAATAAAAGAGTAATATGTAAACCGACCATCACTCCAACACATAAGATGGCTTCCCCCATGTGGACACAAGATGGCCACCACAAGATGGCCAGCAGGGGAGGGAAGTTGGAAAGAACCAGGCCTGCAAGGGAGGGCAGTTGTGGGTAATCAGGCCAGCAGTGGAGGGTAGTTAGGGTTGACCAGGCTGGCAAGGAAGGGCAGTTGGGGGGGACCAATGCCTACAGAGGAGAGCAATTGGGGGGGACCAGGTCTGCAGGGGAGGGCAGTTAGGGGCAAACAGGCTGGCAAGTGAGCAGTTAGAAGGTGATCAGGCTGGCAGGTAGAAGCAGTTGGGGGCAATCAGGAAGGCAGGCAGGCAGTTGGGAGCCAGCAGTCCTGGATTGTGAGAGGAATCTCAGATTGGAGAGGGTGTAGGCTGGGTTGAGGAACAACCTCCTCTACCCCTATGCACAAATTTTGTGCACCAGGCCTCTAGTAGGAAAAGAAAATGGGGGGGTAGAAAAAGAAAAGAGAGAATTTTGAAACAAATTCAAACTATTCCTTCCTGGGGTAAGAAGCTGAAAGCACTGAAGAAGGCTCATTGGTTGAGCATCTTAAACAAGTAAGCCCTAAGCATTTAGTGGGTAAGAGTCTCTGAAAATATGTAATATTTTTCTGTCTAAATTAGCTTTGGATAATAATGGGTGTTGGGCAACTACCATAGAACTGCAAAAGTGCAAAACTAAAGAGAGTTAAATGCTCAGAGAGAGAAACAACCACAGTGATTCTGTACCTACAAAGCAGAGAACTAAGTGGCTGTGGGCATTTGGTTCTTCTTCTTCTTCTTCTTCTTCTTCTTCTTCTTCTTCTTCTTCTTCTTCTTCTTCCTCTTCTTCCTCTTCTTCTTCTTCTTCTTCTTCTTCTTCTTCTTCTTCTTCTTCTTCTTCTCCTCCTTTTTTCTTTTAAACATTTTTATTGTTTTCAGAGAGGGAAAGAGAGATAGAAACATCAATGATGAGAGAGAATCGTTGATCGGCTGCCTCCCGCACAGCACACACTGAGGGTTGAGCCTGCAACCCAGCATGTGCCCTGACCAGGAATGTAACCATGACCTCCTGGTTCATGACAACCACTGAGCTAAGCTGGCCGGGCTGGGCTGTGCTGGGCTGTGCTAGGTATTTAGTTCTTGTCACATCAAGGCCATGGTTGGTCCCGTTGAGTCATGATTGCTAGTAGTGCAACATGGCTAGGAACTCAAACATGACTACGCGTAACCTTCAAAGCAGTGGTTTCCACAGCATTGGAAGCTCAACCACACTCCGCCTGGAGCTGGGGTGCCGATTCAGGCGGATGGTAGAGTGACAGTTATTCAATGAGTTGTAACTATCCATTTTCAACTTTGTGGTTTCCAAGTTCTTAAGCATTCTGGTTGTGCTAAGGAATGCTTTTTGGTTTTTTGTTTTTCTTTGGTTTTGAAGATGGTCAGGTGTTTATGTTGTTTCAATAAATTATTATTTTAACTTAATTCCACGTTTAGGAAAAAAACAAAGTAGAACAAAAGCTTTCAGGGAATGGGGTTTGGTTTGCTGAGATCTGTCACCACTCTTAGGCCTAAGGAAATTAGATATATGTCTAAATTACCTCTTGCCCCACTGATTCAGTGGACACCACTGCGGTGAAAAGGCAGGTGTGGAATCAGGGAGCTAGAAAAGGTGCCTCCAAAAGTTGCCTGGCCAGTGGAGCAGGGATTAAGTGTTTTAACCTCCAAACCACACCAAAGAATATCCAGACAAAATCTAATGGTAACAAAAATAATCCTATGCTTTTGACATCTCTTTGTTTACTTTAATTCTTTCAGGTGTAACTTTCAACAAAGACCTAAGTTGTCATTTTCAAACGTAGGCAGTAATATCTGGAGATTACTGTGCCTGGAGGTACTAAGGAATTCTTCTGACATTTGATTTCCTTGTCAGAAGAATCTCAAAAAAGGGGTCAGTTGAGAGTGAATACATTTAAAAAGAGCTCCAAAGTAGAAGCATTTATTTTTTTTTCCCCTTCCCTTGAAGATAAAGTAGGAGAGTTTCAGTTTTCAGTGTTTAGAAAGTTTTTATGAGAAATTATTATCATTTTTTATAGTATGGAATCTAGTATACTTTTCAAAAATTGCTTATTGCTAGCATGCAATAAGCATGTATATGCAATAAGCATAAATTTGTAATTTGGGCCTTACAAATGCCTAAATCATAGCGATTATATTTCAAAATGCTGTCTTGTAAGATGAAGGCTTTATATAGCTCACTAATATCAACAAGTTTGCAGTTACGAGTACAAGACACAGTCCCACTCCGGACACCAAAGCAGACTTGTAAGATATCAGTGTTGATTTCTTCCTAAAAGGTGTTGCTTTTTTCCTAATCATGACTGTTCACTCCTTTCTCTTCGGATTGCCTCTTAAAAGTAGAACAGGGCACATTGAACAGATAAAGATGTCCCTAGCCTTTGCTTCCCAACATGAAGCCAAGATGATTTAGGAGCGCATACCCGAGCAAACCACTTAAAATGTATTAGGGCATTTGTTGTAGTTTGCATTAGGAAAAATACAAAAGAAATCCTATAACGAAGTTTCACTTTAAAATACACTTACATTTTATCTTGGGTAAGAGTCTTGTGTTTTTTTGGGTTTTTTTAGGGACAAGTAAATAGCAATTCTGAGGACATTAAGACCAGGCAAAAACCCTAGGGCTGGATGCAAACAGCTGAAGCCCACGCAGAGAAACATTGCTTTAGCCCTGCCTTCTCTAATCCAACTCCAAAGCATCAACTTCTTTAATACTTACTATGAAATAGGTATTATTGTGATGATGTCCCAACGGTAAACATTTTTTTGTTCATTAGGAAGCTACACATTTTCTGCCTAACTTTATAATATAGAATTACTAACTACAAGAATCTAAAGTATGCTTAGAGATCAAATTAATATACTCATTTCATCTTGCAGGGGATTACCTTTTTTTTTTTTTCCTTTCAAATGTGCCTTAGCCAGCTCATTCAGATTTGAACCCAAGTGTCCTAACTCTCAGCTCTGCCACCACTCACCTCCACTACCCAGAATCCTGGCTAGGAATAATTTGTCTCTGCAAGGAGCTTTTTTCTGATACAGCCAGCTTCCAAAATCATTCTTCAGTTTCCGCCTACAATCTCTAAATAGTTGCAAATACAATCGCTTACAGAGCAGTATCACAAAGGCCTCTGTTCCTCAGAAGACTTTTAACTGAAAGATATGTGAATGGACAAGTATGTAAGAAAAATGCACTGGGCTTATCACAAAGACTAGGTTAGGGCATCGCACATTACTGCGTTTTAAACCTCAAAGGGTGTTACCTTATTTTTGCTAATACTCAATCAGTTAAAAAAAAAAAATCAGGAACCTCCACCAACTTTTCAAATAACAAGCCTACAAGCAGGTTTTCTGTACGAGACGCCCAAATCAGGACTGAAATCAAGGTTAACAAAAACTTCCAAATGAAAGGCTAGAAGTAATTAAGGAAAGAAGAGGGCAAGAAATAACTGATTTTAGAGGCAACATCTGGAGCTAAAAATAAAAATACTTCAGAATTAAAAGGGGCTACTCAAAAATGCATCCTGCCCTTCTAAGTTGCGGGATGTCTTTGTCGAGGGCTCGGAAGCCAGGGTCTTGGTTGGCTGCAGCGGGGTACAGGGGAGCAAAGACAGAATTGAAACCTAAACATCCCCATGGGCTGCTATGTCTGTTTAGACTCCAAGAAACTCCTTCTCACATCCTTAAAAGGCAAGCTGCTGAGGAGGGACAGAGCTAGAGGGGAGGTTGTTTTTAATCCTGGGGTGAATAAGGCCTCGGACATCCTTACTTGTGCCCTGGAGGTGACCCGGGCCAGCCTTCTGCTTAGGGTCATTCAGTCGCAGGAAGCCAGGCAAAAGGCTAGAGTTGTTTGTTTATTTGTTTGTTTGGGGGATGGAGGTTGAATGGAAAAAAGCAAAGCACCACCAGCACCAAATCCTATCTGTCCTTCCTGCTCTGTGGCAGGTCTTCCACAGGTCAGCGGGCTCCCCCCTGCTGCTCTCCTCAGGGGGTCAGTGTTGGAGTCAGTGTTGGGGTGGGGGTGGGGGTGGGGGAGGAATCACCACCCAGCCCCACACTCACACAAGATCATCAACTTCACACACAACTGCTTCCAACAGGAAGCATGTGGTAGGAAATGCTTCTTCTGTGCTTGTTTTTATTTTTTATTTTATTAACAAATGGAATAGCTAGCCCTAGCCGGTTTGGCTCAGTGGATAGAGCATCGGCCTGTGGGCCACAGGGTCCTGGGTTCGATTCCCGTCAAGGGCACCTGCTTGGTTGCAGGCTCCTCTTCAGGCCAGAAGCCTGGTCAGGGATCCCGCAGGAGGCAACCAATCCACGTGTTTCTGTACCGTCGCTGTCTTTTCCTCTCTCTTCCTCTCTCTTCCTCTCTCTCTGAAAGTCAATGGGAAATATATTCTTGGGTGAGGATTAAAAAAAAATAATAAAAGAAAGAAATGGAATTTATAAAAGAGAACTTTGAGACGGGCAGAAAAGAGAGAGAAGAAATTGGATAGGTTACTTAGCCTCTCTGGGTCTCAGTTTGCTCATTTATGAAATGGGCGAGTGGAACTAACGGCCTTCGCCTGACCCTCACATTCTCTGTTTCTCCGGGAGGGGAGGGGGCTGTGAAAAGTGGGCACCAGACAGAGGATCACCTTGGCTACTTGTGCTGGTGACCGGCACTCCCAGGGCAGGAAGGTCCTTCAGGGGACGGCCCAGGTGACCTTTGGAAAGAGGTGGGTGGTGTTTGTCTCTAACCTTAGTGTTCCCACCCCAAACCCCCATCTCTCTCTCTCTCTCTCTCTCTCTCTCTCTCTCTCTCTCTCTCTCTCTCTCTCTCTCTCTCTCTCCTCTTGTTTGTGATTGAACTTGTGGAAACACCAACAGCTCTGCGGAACTAGTTAGGAAAGTCCATATGCAATCCTGCACAAGTCTCTGCCAGGTCCCCGGGAAGCAGGAAGCCGCGCTGGGGAATGAAGGGCGCCTTTCCCCGTCCCTGGGGGGGGGGGGGGGGGCGGGCGAGCGGAGGCCGCTTCCCCGTGGCCCTGGGCGGGCAGGGCCGGGTCAGGTTCCCTCCGATCGGTTTCCCGGACTTTGTCTCCGTTCCTGCCACTTGCCATCTTCTCTCCGTTTCTGTCGCTGTTCCTCCGTGCCTCTCCCCTTTCCTCCCCCCCCCCCGCCAACCTCTCACCTCTCCCCCCATCATCCCGGTCGCCCCCCGCGCCCCGCGCCGAGCTCGGCTCCCCGTCTCCGGGCGGAGGGAGCGCGCGGGGCGGGCGGCGCTGCGGGGAGGCCGGGCGCCCCCACCCGCCGCCGCCGGGCTCCCCGCGGAGAGCACCGCCCGGGCCCACGGGTCCCCGCGGCTTCTAGTCCCACCAGCGCCCCTGGGACCGTAACTTCGCCCGCAAACGCGCGCCGGTTCCGGTCCTTAGCCGGGACCGCCGCGGCCGGGGGGGGGGGGCGGCATTCGGGGACCCGGGTCCCCAAAGGCTCCCGCGCCCCAAACCGACCGGCGGGGCAGGAGGAAGCGGGGAGCGGGCGGCACCCCAGCCTCAGGGCCACCCGGGAAGAGCCGGCCGGGCGTGGAGGCGAGGGGCTAGCTTCCAGAGCGGGGCCGAGAGGCCAGCGGGTGAGCCGGAGCCCCGAGTCCGGACGGGAGGAAGGCGCCCTCGGGTGCTCGGCCCCCAGAAGCCGGGGACAGGCCGCCGGTGTCCCCGCTCCTCCGCCCAGCGGGTCCCCGAGCCCCGCGCCGCCACCCCGCGCCGTTCTCCGCCCCGCAGAGGCCGGACCCCAAAGAGGAGAAGATAGGGTGCTCTCAAGATTGTCCTGGGACGGGGCACCGGCTGGAGAGAGGCCTTTTTATCATGCGCTCTTCCCAGATATTTCGGGGTCCCCGGGGAGGTTCACGTTCCTCCAAGCCAACCTCCCACCCTCCCCGCCCAGCCAGGTGGGAGCAGAGCCCGCGGCCCCCACCCCGGGGTGGTGGGTGCATCCCGCCCGGGGACTGGGCGCCTGGGATGGGGTGCAGGCAGGACCCGCCTGTAGGTGGCTCTGCGCGCGGGGACCTGGCACCCCGACATGCCTGGGCGACAGGGACAGCCCGGCGGGAGGGTCTACTGCGAGGAGATCCCCGAAGCGGCACCCGATCCGCCCGTCGCGGACGCTGTCCCGGCCGGAGCGCGCCGGAGCAGGCGCCACCCACCCCGGGCTGGGGCCGTGGCTGTGGCCGTGGCTCGGTTGCGGGCCGATTTGTTTGCGGTTCTCAGAGTCACCTTCTAAACCGGTCCCTGTCTCGCATAAATCACCTGGAAGGGGGGAGGTGGGGGGTGTGGAATCGTGATTTTTTAGCAAGTGTACCACAGGCTGACGTTAGTTGTTTGGAAAAAAGACCTGGAAAGATGATATTTACTTTTCATTTTTTAAAATAAGGACACGGAGCACTAGGTTTTCAGATACCCACCAGGGAATAGCTGCTCCTAGGCAGGCGAACTCCGGCTCCCGGCCCTCTCCTTCGCCGGGTCTCAGGCTGCCAGAATGCTTTCTGAGCTGCAGGAGGCCCCGGGTGCTCTTCTCATTCATTAGCTAGCTCAATGAAATGTTAAAGTGTTTATTTTTGAATAATCAGTACGGGTTTTCCCCCCCTCTGAAGGTTTTCACAAAGTATGCCCCTTTATCCAGCGGGACATGAATGTTTACCATGAGCAGTCTGGCCCATCCTGTTGCTTCAAAGATACATGTTTGCACGTTGGTGACCAGAGAACCTTCTCCAGCTCTCAGTGTCCGCTATCCGCTTAGGATGTATGTATCTATCAGGCGTGTGAGGACTTGGTAATTGGTTCCCGTTACCATAAGGCTTTTCTACATTTTCTAGCTACGGCTAGGAGGGCCTTGCTGCTGCTTCATTCTGGACCAAGGGATCCAAACACCATCTCATTAAATAACCTTTCACAGCCCCGTTGATGATGCTCAAGTTAAGGAGACCTGGTCCACCACTCCCATCACCCCCTCCGCCACACTGCAGCACAACTGAGAGCATCCTGGGTTTTTTGTTTGTTGTTGTTTTTTTCCACTCTGCAAACATAAGCAAACTCCCTGCTTTAAGGAGTCTACATCAGCCCAAATCCTCTGCCATATCTAGATTTAATACACTACGTTAACATCCTTCTGACACAGTGCCGCATCATTTGAAGCAGATCGTTGAAGTGTATTTATGCATCAAGAAAATGTCCTAAAACTGCCTCCTTTTTCACTATTAGGTTATTATTAAAAGGCACCCGAACAACTAGCCATGTGCTACTAGGTTATATTAAAATTCAATAGGGAATTTTAGCTTCAGAAAAGCAGATGGGCTGTTTTAAGAGTCTTGTACCCAAGTCTTCCACCAAAATCAGCTTGACTCCTCTATAGTACATTGGCATTGGGCTTTGTTTATATTTTTCTTACATAAAGTCACGTCTGTATGGTAATTGTGGTTGTTCAGAAACTATGTCAATATCAGAGGTCAAAGTTAGCTCCATGCATTTTTTTGTATGAAGCTTCCATAATACTAGGGCTCTATAAATATTTTTAAAATCATAACCAAAATGTATACAATGTTTTTACATGTTTAAGAGAACATCAAACAGCCTCTGCTACATAAAAGCATCTGACTGTGAATTTCACCCTCACTTTTTCCCACATGTGGTCTCCAAGTGAAAACAGTAATGTTTCATGTTTTTAATCCAAGATTGCCAAAAAATAACTGCACTAAAATTTTTCTAATTACCAATTTCATTTCTCCCCCTCATCAAAGTACTCTTCTGGATTATTGAACAATATCATGTTCCAGATCCCAAGAATTAACCTGTACATCTGGATTACCTAGGCAGTAGATACATGTAACTTGACTGTCAAGCCAATTCACACTGAGAGCCGAGTAACCACCAATATTTTTTTCCAGAGACAGAGATGCTAAGCTTGTCCGAACATCTTTCTCTCTCTCTCCAAGCCAACACACACACACACACACACACACACACACACACACACGACTGTATAAAGTGTAGGCTTTAGCCTTGTGCCTTAATCAAGTGGTTGAGGTATGCCTATCATTAATATAATGTCCTAAAGATTTGAAGTCACAAGACCTGCACTCTGAGTCTAAATTAGGTCGCGTGTCCTCTCTTATTATTTCCTAGTGGCAAGTCACATCCCCTTCCCACCCACTCCCCACCCCCAACACTGGACAAGAGAAAAGTTTAAATCATAGAGCTGTAGTTTTTCCATTGTCCAGTAGACGGCACAAAAGATCAAGCCTTCAAATGCTGAACAATCCACCGAGGCTGTTTGTTTGACTTAGTTTGGAGAGTGTTTGGCGATATTGTTCATTTTAAACAGCCAGCCAGCCAGCCGGTGTTGTCTCTGTGAAGCCAAGAAGTATCTCAAACTTGAGATAACTCACCAAGGTTCTGAAAGGAGGTGATCGGAAAAAGCTTTTCTATTTACACAACAAAATGCTGCTTCAGATAATGCACCTTCACAAGCGAGGAGTTCTAGGGAAGTATGATTGAGAATTTACTTAACAGTTACCTTTAAAGACATTAAACCGACGTAAATTACACGGCATTTCATTTTTAATTATTTTCTAATGGCTAAAGAATATTAACCTTAAAAATCATAAGTTGGGATTCTGCACGACGCAGCTAGGCTATGCTTTTTATTAAAGTTAGCATGTAACTCAATCCAGAAAAGGAAGCGTTGTATTTCAAATGGACTCAGATATACATGAATATATAATATGCAGCTGAGAATGGGGAAGAAATTCTTTACAAGTTTTGTGAATAGCTTTTGGAGGATACACTGGAGGATGAAGCCATTAGACGTGGTTGAAACTTTGCCTCTCCTAAAACAATGTGTGGCTTCGGCTAATATTTATATTTTACTTAAAAGGCTTCTATTTCTTCTTTCATTCTGCAGACACTCTTTCTGTAGAACCGGGGCGGGAGGGGGGGGAGAGCAAAGTGTGGGCTAATAACTCATTTCCCAGTTAATTTTATAAAGAATTTATAGCACTGTTTAGAAAGTTTTAAGACAACCATAAATTTTATTAGGAATATTTTATTAAGCCCTCCATTTAATTAATAAAAGACCTCTATAACTTCTGAAAATGTCAGAGCTAGTAATTATGTTAACCAGTGTAATTTTCCCCCCTCTGGAGACCAAAGCGTTTTTAATGATTTGAAATAGAAAGATAGTAAGGAAAACACCCCCACCACCACTCATGCCCACCCCCCTACCCCCCCCCCACCACCCCTCGTTTCTTAACTTTTGCATTACCCAGCCAGACTGTAGTCACTTAGGCATTTTCCTGTGGACAGTGGGAGAGCCTAAGCTGACCTCTCATTGACTCCTGAACTGGCCCCAGACATTCTCGGCTCTCTGAGGCAAAATGCAGTAAACAAATGCCCCAGTCCCTGCAGCTTTAGGGCACTTGATTATCGGCTTCCCTAATCCCCTCCGTTAACCCCCTCTCCTATCACCTACCCGAGTTTCTCCGTTTTATAGACCTCTAAATAGTTTATTTCTGTTTCCTCGCGGCCATTCATTAGCTTGGTACCTTTCTCCTATCACACCCAGCCTCTTATCTTCAGCATTCCTCTACTATCTCTACTAGATTTTAAATCTATTTTCTTTAAGCTGTCCTTCCCGCCCCCGAGCTCTGTTTTTTTGAAGTGTAAATGCTAATGCTTTGGGTGAGATGGGGACGATGAAAGTTCTCGTAGTCCCTCCCGGGGATCCCCCAAGCCACTGCACCCCAGGACAGCCAAGAGGCCAAGACCTACCCTAACAGTTTCACAGGCATCTAAAAGTTAGGTGCCGGATGATAAACCCTTATCGTTCTGTGAGCACAGCTGCCAAACTCGATTGATGAGCGGGCTTTTGTTTATTCTGGGCTGGCAAATTCACACACACACATTTTACCTTAAGGGATGCCTCTTTCATTTCTGTGGCGCTTGGAGCCCGATTCCTTAAGGGTGAACTTTTGGGGGACAAAAGCCTAATGCGGGAGAGAGATCTTCCCAAAGGCACACACGATTCCTTCTAGAAGAACAGAAAATGAGAAGGGAGTTCGCAGTGGGGACTGTACCAATAGCCTCAAGGGGCAACAACACCTATTTTAAATGCCTTCTTGCAAGAGTTTGTAAACAATAGAGACGTAGGCCCCAGCCGGCCTCTTGAAAGTCCCCCTTCTCTGTAGTTGAGAGGCTATATTTGGATTAGGAAGGAAAAGCTGACTATGGAAGGCCCATGGGCAAGAACCAGGGGCAAGTGACAGAACCCTTCACTGGGCCAAGTTTTCCCACGGTAAAAGTGCAATTGCCTTCAAAACCAAGTGTTTGGAATAAGCGACGGATGCATGCTGTCACATCACGGGTATAAATGTGGATGGCCCTTTACTGCAACCATCCCTTCACCTTTTCCTCTTAATAGGTGATTAATTGCTGCTCTACTACAGCAGGGTTTGTTTGGGTTTTTTTTTCTCTCTCTCTCTTTCTTTTTTTATGGCTACTAGATTGCAACTCTAGATGTCCGCCGCGCAATTTCTCTCAGCAAGCCCCGACTGTAATAACTGTTTGCTAATTGTAAAATCCTTATCCAGAATGAGGTTTGGGCAAACAATTTGTACTACTGTAATTACACTGTAAAAGTGTTTCAGTTCCCCGATGGGTCAGAATTAATCTTAGAAGGGCCTAGGAGTAGCCGTAAGTTTACAGTTATAAATGGAGAGGTGGGGGCGGGCGGGGGGGGGGGAGAGAGAAGACACTTTTTCAAAACTAGCAAGTTTACTTTAAGCCCACACACAAACTATGTCTTTAAGAGGAAAAAAAATCCGTGTGTAGGTATTTTAGAGTGCATTTCTAAAGCAATCTGTCTTTAAGCAAAAATAGTCTTCCTAAAGTTTTGAAATGTTTGGTTGTTTGAAAAGGGTGACTTACCTGAGCCTTCTTTGTTCACCTCTGCCAGAAAACAAAAGAAAACATTTACCAGAAAGAAAGCAACAATAAAAAGTTATATATATATATATATATATATATATATATATATATATCCCTAAACTGGCCTTTTCCAAATTTGAGAATGTGGCTGCGGAGTTGAGGTAACTCCAAGCTGGTTACCTCAGGCTTGCCGGAGAACCCCTAGGGCTGTTAAAAGTCTACAGTCATCGAAATGCATTTCGCAGGAAATTTCTCCGAGTTAAATTATACTTACACCATTTTCCTCACACTTCATTTAAAGATCATAAACGTAGATTGCGCCCGAGTCAAGGTTTGGCTTGACACCCCCTCCCCTGGCTCCCTCCCCCCTCCAGGGCCAGCGGCGCGGGTGCTGGCGGGCCTGCCCCTTCCCCAGGCTCAGGTACGGGCCCGAGCCCTGGGCTGGGGTTCGGGGAGGGCTTGCAGGCCGCCGGCCCAGTCTGGGTCTCTCCGCCGGGAAAATCGCCTTCCTGAGACCCAGCGGTTCCACCGGGGCCTGAGGGTCTGTGTGCGAGTGCACAGGGGGCTGGGGTGCATGCAGGCAGGGGCGCCAGGGCGCCGGTAAGGCACCTGGGTCCCCTTGGCTTGGGCACGCGGGCCTGCCTGCCTTCCCCTCCCGCTTGTGATGTGCCTATGGCCGGGCGTCTGGGCCAGAAAATTCTATGCAGTGTTGGCGATGGAGAAAAGTACAAGACCCTAAAACGAGAGAGGAGAGGGAGAGAGAGAGAGAGAGAGAGAGAGAGAGAGAGAGAGAGAGAGAGAGAGAGAGAGAGAGAGAGAGAGAGAGAGAGGGACTATGAGGACTGGAGTTTAAACACTCGGATCTCTTTGAAGGCAAAGCGCATCTGAGGCTCTGGGAGGAGCACAGTGAGGAGCCACCGGGGTGCAGGAAAGCTGGGGAGACTCAGCTGCTGGGCTTTATGGGAACCCCACTGCCCACTGCTGGGGGGACGAACGGGCAGGCTCGCGCCCAGTGCGGAACGCAGCAATAGATGTGGCTCGGGGAGGCTGCGTGCGCCCGCCCGGTGGGACCTGAGTCCGGATCTCTCAGATCCCAGGCCTGACGCTCGCCCCGGGCCCCCTGCTCCTCCCGAGCCCACGTCACAGACACTGGAGCCCGGCCTCTCGGACTGCAGCAAATTCTCTCTGACTTAGCGCTCCTTAAGAGTTGGCCTCGATGCGTTTTAGAGCTTCTACCTAACCTTTTCCAAACCATCTCTGGGACAGGAACCCCCTCATCTGTCTCAACTCTTCCCCCTAACAATGCCCCCCCCACCCTGCACCCCCCCCCCCCAGATCGGGGTGGGGTCTGGGTGTGCGGGTGGGTTGGGGTGGGGGCGGCGGGGGCGGCGGGGGCGAGGGGCTGGCTGCTTTGGGGAAGTCAGCCTCTTAGCCTCCATCAGGGCGGGAATCCCGACTGGCAGTTTGCATTCCGGGCCGATCGAAGCTCCCTGCTGATCGATTATTTGATAATTGATTTTCCCCCCAGCCAATGCGGGGCCGCCTTGGCGGGAGCGCGTCCTGATTGGCCGAGCCCTCCTCTACCGCTGCCTACCGAGATTTGGGTGAGTTCATTTTCCAGCCGACCGCAGGGGGAGTTTTCTGCGAGGTTTCAGCGGCAGGGAGGGAGAGGGGGGGGGGGGGGGAGATCTCGCTCCGAGCCGAGCGAGCCGCGAGCCCAGCTTGGAAAGGGGAGGCTTCCAGCCCGCCGCCGGCTGAGCTGCTGAGGCTTGAGCCTTTTCGGCAAATCAGAGTCGGGCCGGCTGGAAAAAAAAACAAAAACAAAAAACAAAAACCGAAAAATAACATCACCACATGCAATCAAGGGCAAGCTTAGAGTGGCAGAATAAAGAAAAGGCATTTGTAAAGCCAGAGAATAGGTACTTAAAAGGGAGAAAGTAAAAGAAAAGAAAAAATCAGCGGCTGGGCTGCAGCCTCCGCGTTGCGGGTCCAGGGGCAGCTTTTTGTCTGGAAGCTCGGCTTTTGATGGGGATGGCTTTGGCGCGGGGAGTTTTCCCCGGGCCGGGTTGGAGACAGGAAAGCGGAGCCGGGGGGCGAGATGGGGGAGGAGAAGGGGCAGAGGAGAGCGCCAGGCGCCGCCAGGGAAAAGCGGGGGGCGCCGGGTCCCTCCAGGCCCGAGCACGGCTTCAGCCGGAGCCCCTGGGCGCCTCGAAGACAAAGGCGGCGGGGCGGCCGCCGTCCCCGCCGCCGAGCGCGCCGGCCCCGCCGCCCGCCCGCCCGCGCCCTGGGCGCACGGCCGCTGCGCCCGCCCGGAGAGGGTCTGCGCCGGAGCCGTCTCCCCGCGCGCCCGGGCCCGGCTCCGCCCGCCCGCCCGCGAGGTCCGGGCGGCCCCGAGCCGCGTCGGGTTTCGCTTTCCGGCGATCGTAAATAGCTGGGTGTTTGTAAACAGGCGCTGGGGGCACATTCCCGGCTCTGAGCTCATTGTTCCCTCCCTTCCCCGCTCACTCCGCGCAGGACTCCGGGGCTGGGGAGGTGGGGATGGGGGGGGGGGGGTCCTCCAGAGCTCGGAGGAGGTGGGGGCGCCCAGACCCCCAAAGTGAGAGAATGCAAGCATTTCCTCTCCTTGGGCCGAGGGTCTACCTCTGACAGCAAAAAAAAAAAAAAAAGAAAGAAAAAAGAAAAAAGAAAAAAAAAGCCTCGTAAGCCGGATCTGCAGACAGCCCCAGCCATCCCCACCCCGCGTCCACGGGACTCCCTTAGCAGAGCCTTTCCCAGCCCGGCGGCTCCCTCTCCCTCTCCTCCCGCTCCTCCCCGCTCCCCTCTCCACTTTCCGACTTGCGAGTCCTTCGTTCCGAGAACCCGGCGCTTCCCTCTTCGCCCCCTTCCGCCCCGAAAACCCACCGGCAGACCCCCATCCTTTCGAGGAAAGTCAGCAAGTCGATGCGCCGCGGAGCCCCCTTGCAAAAAATAATAAACTCCCGCCACTGCCCCTGCTCCTGCCCCGCATTTATTCCCGGTTTATTTCAAGCCCCGGCTTTGGGGAAGAGGGAGAGGGAGAAGGGAGAGTCTGCAGGGGGAGGTGGGAGGGGAGAGAACACGGGGAAAATAAAGCCGGCGGCCGGGGGATCCGCCGGCCGCGGCGGGGCGCGTGTGCCCGGGGCGCGCGGGCGCCGGCGGGCGGGCGGGCGGGCGGCTCCGCGGAGCGCCTCCCCGCGTCCCCGGCGCGGCCGGAGCTCGCCTCGCGCACCCACCCCTGCCGGGGAGCCTACTTGCTGCAGCCCAATGCATTGTGTAAGACGCGACCTGTTATGGCCACCACTACTTCCGGGTTCTAGCATTCTGGTCGGAATCCACCTCTCCGCCTGTGCAACACACACTTTACACACACGCACGGGGACCGCGAGCGGGCAGCATCGATTGTGGCTCCTTTAAGACAAACTCAGACAGACATTTTTTTTTTTTCCTCTCCTAACCCTCCTCCTCTAATCTCCCTCCAGTGCAGCAGTTGCAAAGAGGGAGAGAGAGAGAGAGAGAGGAGAGAGAGGGGAGAGAGAGAGAGAGAGAAAGAGAAAGAGAGAGCGAGCGAGCGAGCGAGAGAAAGAGAGAAACTGATTAGGAATTAGGACTGATTCAAGGGGAAGCGAGCGCTATAGGGCTTTGTGCATTTGAATATTAACATTTGAGGTGTTCTGACCAGAAGAAGACAGAGCGGATGATCATTCATTCACCACGTTGACAACCTCGCCTGTGATTGACAGCCGGAGTGGCAGAAAGCCATGAGATTTGGTAGTTGGGTCTGAGGGGCGCTGGCTTTTTTTTTTTTTTTAAACTGATTTTTTGGGGGGGAGAGAAGATCTGCTTTTTTTTTTCTTTCCTTTTTTTTCCTTCTTTTTTTTTTTTCCTCTTTTTTTTTTCTTTCTTCCTTGCCCCCGCTGCTGTCTTGGAAACGGAGCGCTTTTATGCTCAGTGACTCGGGCGCTTTGCTTCAGGTCCCGTAGACCGAAGATCTGGGACGAATAGCTCACGCTGCTGGAGACGCTAAGGGATTTTTTTTCGTCCTGCTTTTGCATTATTGTTTTGTTTTTTTTTCTCCGGGGGAGTTTGCGTATTTGTTTCCTTTCACACTGGCCTTAAAGAGGATATATTAGAAGTTGCAGTAGGAAGGGAGCCAGGGAGGCCGATGGCGCAAAGGGTATGTATTAAAAACAACAACAATTGTGGGACTCAAATGTGAGATTACATTGAAACGGGGCCGAAAGACACTGCTTAAAAAGTTTCCTTTTTTTCTTTTTCTTTTCTTTCCTCTCTGTCTTTCTGAATGAGGCTCCTAAAGCTGTGGCCTAAAGTGGGGGTATTTATTCTGTGCGTTTGTAAACTTACGTATGTTTCATGTTAATTGGAATAATCAAGCTTTCTGTAGATTCCTAACCAGCATATATATAGATGTATAAATAAAAATACGACTTGGGGCGGTCAGCTGGTTAAAAAATAAAAAATTATAAAATAAAATGCTAGATAGCTAATGCTATATGAGCGTTCAGAGAGCAAAAGTTTAGGGCTTTTTTTAAAACTAAAATACACAGCTAGAAACTTCTGCTATGTTATTGATTATGTTCGTCTTTAATACTATTAGAAGCATTTAGCTATTGAAAGCCAATAACTTTATCAGAGTGCAACTTATTGGGGGGTCGAGAAGCATTCATCTTGGAGAAAAGTAATTTTAACGTGCATGGATTTTTATGCAAGGTAATCCTTAGAAAGTTTATCTTAGACAGCCCTGCACTAATTGGATACTTAGCACACAGCTACTCGCTTTTTAAAATGCAATACTAATTTCCCCAATATTCCTATTCGAATGGAAATGTGGTGAGAGTAAAGTGAGACAATGACAACCCAACTGAGGTAGTTTCTTAAGAGAAAGAGGGGCTACAAAAAAAACCTTCCTTGCATAATTTGTGTCCTGGCCCTCAAAGCCCTGTTTGCAAAAGAAAGTTACTAGGCTGACACTTTTTTTTTCTCCTCTCTCCTTTGGTTCAGGCAAATGTCAGCGTTCTTCCAAACTCTTTTCACACCTTCTGGCTCTGAGGAGATGAAAGTGGCAATTCCTCTTTTCTTTGAAAATCATTTCACTCTCGACGCCTTCCAATCTTGAGGGGGGGAAACCACTTGCCTTCAATGCAGCAATGAGAGAAAAATCTCAATAGCTAAATTTTGCACACGAAAATAATGACAATCGATCTGAAAGCAGGGTTTCTAGAGGAGGAAGGTGGTGGGTTGCATGTGCATTTGCTACTGAATTTGCTTTCGACCTGATGAGTACCATTTGCCCTATTAACTCCTAGCCCTGGGAGAAAGTTCTTAAAACTAGAAAGAATAGAATAACTAACTGTTCCAACAACAGATTCCCTTTACTACTGCTTTGGGATGGGAATTGCCCAGTTCTAAATCCAGCTGGAAGGTACGAGAAAAACTGCCCTTCTCTGAGTTTCGCTGATAAGGGGACCGGCTAGTTTTGTATAATTTAGAGGAGTTTGTCTTGGAAAGCAGAGGAGAGGCAATGCCTACCCTCTTGCTGGCAGGGAAAGAAAGGAAGGAGCCCGTCTGAATTCACGTGCTTGGTGTAACTGTGCCCATCCTAACTTTTTATTTTTTTTAATTCCCCCTGATGAGAAACCAGGCGGGTTTGCTGCACTGTCCTGGCACGTTTTATTATTGTGATTTTGAGTTTCCTCCTATGGAGACATGCATGTTTTACCTTCCGCCCTCCGGGAGAAAGCCTCCCTTTCTCTCCTTCCTTTCTTGCTGAAGGATTCTGAATTTCTGAATCAGTTGATAGGGACACAAGTTAGGGCATGACCATTCATCCTAGCCGGGTTTTGCCGAGAACCCTAGACTTTTTTACTTAAATAAAAATATATATTTTAGATTTTTTAAAAAATCTCAGCTTTTTAGAGATGCAAGGCCACCGAATTCGAGGTTGAATGATCCCGCTGCTGGACTGACATTGTAGAAGCTCCCTGCCCTGCCGGTTGGGTCCCCCCCTAGCCCGCCTGGCCTTCTGAACCTTGTTTCTCTCCTGTTTGTCATGCAGTACGATGATCTACCCCATTACGGGGGCATGGATGGAGTAGGCATCCCCTCCACGATGTATGGGGACCCGCATGCGGCCAGATCCATGCAGCCGGTCCACCACCTGAACCATGGGCCTCCTCTGCACTCCCATCAGTACCCGCACACAGCTCACACCAACGCCATGGCCCCCAGCATGGGCTCCTCCGTCAACGACGCGTTAAAGAGAGATAAAGATGCCATTTACGGGTAGGTACCACGGGGCAGCAGGTTAAACAGCCCAGCCGCGGTGGTGCTAACCCTGTTTCCCTTTGCCCTCCTCCTCGGTCAGGGCACAGCCCGGGCTCTCGGGACTGGAGATCCGGTGGTACTCGGTGACTTTTCATTTCGCCTTGCATGGAGAATGTGGGGAGGCTGCCCGCCGACCGGGGCGCCCCCCATCTCCCTGCGCGCCCCGCCGCTGCCCAGCGTCTGGCTGTGCCGAGGGAAGGGGTCGCCGGGCGGGAGAAACTGCCCCGAGCTCCCTCTTGCTCTCTCCGAGGGAGGCTCGGTGTGTCCCGGCTGGAAGCACTGTTTTGGGGAGAAAGCGTTGGAGGGGGTTCCTCACTGTAGACGCCTTTGTGTTGGGAAGGAAACTTTTAGTTTCAGGGGGAAAATCTTTTAAGCCACTGATTGTCCTGACTTGCTAAGTGTACTCGGCAGCCCCGCGCTGGCTCGGCCACCGCACAATGAAATGCAGGGAGGACGGTCGCGGGCCAGGCAAGGGAACACGCTTTGCATTTAGAAAGTTTGACCACGGTAGCCCGGGCAGTCCCGGAGAGGGGCATGGTCTGAACGGTGACGGGCATTAGGGAAACTCCTGGTCGTTTTAGGACTTTGTGGTCCGGGGTGAGCCCTGCAGGATTTAGAAGGAGAGGTGCGGGGTGCTAACGGGGCCGTGCTGTTTTCTGACCGCGGTTCCCGGCGTTTTCCCTGCCGGCCATGCCATCCGACAGTGGGCTGGTAAAAAACCGTGGAAAGAGCCTCGTGCCTACTGTGTGCTGGTGAATTGGGGGCCCTCTTTTTGACTTTGCAGCAACTTTTATTGCAACTAGTTACAAAAAGAAAAAGAAAGAAAGAAAGAAAGAAAGAAAGAAAGAAAGAAAGAAAGAAAGAAAGAGTCACGCAGCACTGACCCTCCGGGCTGCACAGCCGTTCGGCTTTATTTTTCTGGCCCCTTGCGCGCTGGGCCGGTGCAGATCCCAGCGTGTCCTCCCCGCAGCACCCACTGCAGATGGTTTAGGCTCCGGCACAGAACGTTTGGGGAAGCTTTCCGAGGGACCCCAGCCTGTGACACTCCCAGCTGGCCTGTGAGCGCTCATAAAAGACGTGGGACACCTCCTTGGACATTCGAGGAAGCCTTTTCTCCCCCCTTCCGTGTATGGGCTGAGATAAGCGACATCTAGGCCCCTCGCAGCACTGGCTGCCCGGCCATGCCACAGAGGCAAAATGAAAGGCTTTCTGGCTCTCCAGCGGGACCACCGGCAGGAACTTTCTTTGGGGGGGCAGTGGGGGGCGATCGGCAAAGGCAGGGGCGATGTGCAGGGAGCCGAGAAGGCGCCTCCTTGCTCTCCGAGGGCCCCCCGGGGTGGGGATCGGTGGGGGCAGCCCCCTGACAGCCGGTTCCCCAAGCCTTGCAGGCCCTTTCCCCAAGTTAGCTGAGCGCCCGCCGCCGAGATCCTGGCTATGCCAGGCCGCCCGGCTCTCCCAGCCCCTGTGCCCGCACCCCTCTCCGGCTCCCCCGGCTCCTGGATGTGCGGCCGGCCGAGGGGACCAGGGCCGGTCGGGTGGGAAACTTCATTCAAAATGGCTGCTGGAACCCGCTTGGGTTTTATTCTCAGCAAATGTTACCAATTCCTCCGGCCAGAGAAGCCAAAGGGATCCTCAGATACCGTCCTCCGTGGCTCGGGGCCTCCCAACTTCGGGGCCCTGAGAGCCAGGGGAGGTGAGCAGTCACCTGGGTGGGGGGCAGGGGGGAGGAGAAAAGTAGATGGCAAAACCCGGGGAGGGGGTCCCCGCCTCCAGCCCCTCTGACTGCTTCGCTTGGGCGCCCTTTCTCACCCCCACCCCCGCCCCCCCTGACTCGGGACTAACCGTTGTGTTGTTTGTGACTGTTGTATTTTCTTGCAGACACCCCCTCTTCCCTCTCTTAGCACTGATTTTTGAGAAATGTGAATTAGCTACTTGTACCCCCCGAGAGCCAGGGGTGGCGGGCGGGGACGTCTGCTCGTCAGAGTCCTTCAATGAAGATATAGCCGTGTTCGCCAAACAGGTCAGCAAAATAAATGTTTAAAAAGTAAAGGGGGGAAAAGGAGGGGCCTCCCTTTCCCCCCTATCCCCCCACCCAGCACATTTGCAAGAGTCATTAGCAACTAGTCCACCCCAGGCCATGCCGGGTACAGCTACCCTGAGATGTCCCCACTGTATAAGTAGTGTCTGCCGGTTGGGACTCAAAACCGCCCACATCCATCCCCACTGGAGATGTAGAAATCCACGGCCTGGTGCAGAAAACCCCCTTTATGAAAAATAAAATCACAGAACGACACCCCGCGCTGCAGCCGCTCGGACTTGGTGAGCTGGCCGAGCAGCCCTTTGCAGAATCCGAGCTGCCGGGGGAGGTCCCCCCGAGAGCTGGGGGCTTGTTCTCAGCCCCAGTCTCCTCTGTGCGTGGTTTTTGGGGGACCAACTCGGGGTCACCGGGTCCCTCCAGGAGGCTACATCCTGGCCCCGACAGTGTGAGGAGTCAAGAAAGTTAGGGAGGCGACCCGATTTCAAATGTTTGTTTTCTTCCTCCCTCCCTGTCCCCCCCACCCCCCCAACCCCTTTTCCCTTCTCACTTGTATTTAGATTCGTGCAGAAAAACCTCTATTTTCTTCTAATCCAGAACTGGATAACTTGGTAAGAGCGGACCCCTATTCCCCTCCCTCAGCACCCCAAATCCTTCCCCTCAGCCCCCCAGTTTCGCTCTGAGGGCCCTGAGGTTTCTAGACGGGTCTGCCCCGCCGCCGCCGCCGCTGCAGGTCCGCTGCAAACGTGTCCGGGACAAGATCCCCGGGAAATAATTTTTTTTTTCTGGAGAGGGGCCGGGCGAGCGGGCGCAGAGAAAGGCGAGCTTTTGTTTTTTATGACAGCCGGGCAGCGCAGCTCTAATCAGCGCGGGGATTTATCTGCGGGCCTGTCAGCGTGTGTGCTTAAACTTTGCAGACTTCCCAGCCCCCGGAGTCGCCCCGGGAGGGGCGGCCAGCGGGCAAGGGCCCCCTCACCGCCCGTTTGCCTGGAAGGTGCGCCGGAGGCAGCAGGAAGGTTTTGCAGCGCTAACAGCCACAGTTCTGGGGGCTTAATTTGTGACTGTTTTCCACGCACACCTTCCAAGGAAACTGCTAGTCCCCAGGATGTGGCCCTTTTGAGGGTGGGGATGGGGGTGGGGGGAGGCCCGTGGGGCTGAGAAAGGGGAGAGAGCCATGGGGGAGGAGAGTGTTTATGATCCCCACTTAGATGCTTTGTTGTTGTTTTAGCGATTTCTCTCTCCTTAAGAAATATAAACCTCTAAGATCGTACCCAGTCGCCGCTATTAAGTTTTAGTGTTATTGCCATAAATCAAAATAACTCTATTTACTGGGGGTGTGTGGGGTGGGGTGGGGGGGAGGCGGGTGGGCTGGAGATGCCAGAGCCGTGACAGCCCGTTTTCCGCAAGCGAGGAATAGGGTGCTCATTCTTTTTGTGTCTTTGCAGATGATTCAAGCCATACAAGTATTAAGGTTTCATCTGTTGGAATTAGAGAAGGTAATTGTCTCCGGGCCTCTTTTTCTTTTTGCCCCCTGCGCCCCCCCCCCCCAAAACACGCAGGACGGGGGAGTGTTCGGAACGGCTGAAGTTCAGGCTCCTGAAACATTTGCATAAATGTCTTTCTCTTTCTGGTAATTAGTGTCAAGGCCAATCTCTGCATCCATTTCTCTTTGCAGTTTAATTACAATTTCAGCCACTAAAACCGGGATCACAAACGCCCCGGCCCTGTATTCATCCTTAATACCTTGCTGGCTTTGTATAAATAGTTGCAATTCTATGCAACCCCCTTGATGTTAAGAATGCTTTTGTGAGTTGCTTCACAGGTTATACCTTTGTGGCCTCTCCTCTTCCTCCTCTTCTTTTTTTCTTTGCTGCCTCGGTGGGGGTGGGGGTGGAGGGGGGAGTTGTGTTTAGTTTTAGTGAGTTTCTGGAAGACAGCCTGAGAGCAGCGGCAGGTCAGACGCAGAGGGGAGGCCGGGTGGGGGTTGGGGGGGGGTGGGGGAGCGGACAGGGAGTCTGGAGGAGGTGGTGGGAGAGACGCATTAAATGTTTTGCAGAGACAAAGCAGAGTTTGGTAGTGGCATCAGTTTCTTGAAGCTGCAAATCCTGCTGCACATCCCACCCTCGCACTCAAGAAAAGGGTGTGGGGTAATACAATGGCGCTAGCTGTTCTATAAATCTCAGCCATAAAAACTTAATGCATTGTAATTCAAACTAACATCAAATCGCAAGCGCACTGGGGTTCCTTGTGAATTTCTGCATGTCAGTGATGACGGAGGCCTGGAAGAGACCTCTCCACTGGCCCCTAAATATTCTGAAGCCATGGGTTTCCTTTTTGTATTTAAAAAATCAACGTGATACATGTTTGTGACTGTTGGTTTTCCCCCCATATATCGATTACTGGGGATTTGACTTCCTTTTATTTTTTTCCCCAAAGGGAGTATCCTAAACTATGCTTCTTATGGATAGAAACCCTAATTTCAAATATTATAGGGGCTTGGGTTGCCAGGAATATATCCTATGCCACCACAGTACTGGTCCTTTGAATATATATATGTATAATCATATATCCCAAATTACACAGAGATGCATTTTTTTCCCTTAGACATATTGGGAAAAGGACCTATGATAAAGTCACCGGACGGAATTAAATAGTTTACCTTAAAATGTCACCCACACAGGTCACCCCTCTAATGGCCACAGCCCTGCAAGCAGATGAATTTAGCACGGGTGTTGAATACGTTGTAGCCTGTGAATCATCTTGTCACTGTCAATTTTCTGGGATATCTCTATTTTGCAAGAAAAGAAAGTTATTCCTAATTCTGGATGCGTCTGGGGGTCTCTGGAGGACAATTGCCCTGTGTTCCCCCTGTTTGGAAGTTTGGATCTCACAAAGGGGGGGTGTGGTGGTGGTGGTGGTGGTGGATTGCACTTGTCAATGTCATTTATCCCCCTCTTGATTATATTTCCATTTTTTTTTATTTCTGTCATAATGTAGGTACACGAATTATGTGACAATTTCTGCCACCGGTATATTAGCTGTTTGAAAGGGAAAATGCCTATCGATTTGGTGATAGACGATAGAGAAGGAGGATCCAAATCAGACAGTGAAGATATAACAAGATCAGCAAATCTAACTGACCAGGTATGCGCTTTTCAATTTCAACATCCCTGGGAAGATAAAAAAAAAAAATCTGTATGCATATGGCTTGCTGGGTCACTACCATCTCTTTTTATTATTTGCATCTGATTAAGCCCCTTTTAGATACATTTCCATCGAAATGAAAATTTTTTGAATAATGTGGCTATTATTGCTTCATTAAGGCCGGCTCTGGGATTCGACGTGGAGAGATGAGCTTGCGAAAGCTTTGCCTGCAAACTTGACCTGTTTCTTGTCGCTTTTAATTTTTGTCTTTATTTTATTTACCCTCTATGATAATGGCAGTGTTAACCGCCAGTGACCGCCTCTGATTGTAGGGCTTTGTTCTGGAGCACTGCCCCAACCAACCCCCCCTTCTAATCTTGAAGAAAGGAAAAAGAGTAGGGTCTGCTTATTTCTTATTTCATTAGGAATAAACCCAAGATAGGTGGTCTAAGGAAGACAGCCGGGGGTCGGAAACCTAGCAAATGCTGGCTGTTTTCTCCCCGTCTATACGGTTCATTAGCCTGTCTTGTCAGTTCTTCTCGGCCGAGCGCTTCTGGAGCTCACTGAACACTGCTTTGTGCAGTGCTCTCGCTGCAAGCTCGCCCATTTTATTGTACTTCACGGACAAAATAAGACCAGGCCGAGGGTGTGCAGACAGATAGACGCGGACCTTTCTCCTCCACCTTTCCGCTCATCCTCCAGCTGGTACGTGCTCCCGGGGCCCTCTGGGTTGGCAGCTTCTGAAAGTGTCAGCATCAGGGCACCTTGGCGACTCCCTCGGTGTGGCGGGCTGGGGACCTCAGGCCACCTTGACTCCCAGCTGCCGCCTTTGGCTGGTTGAACCCCCTTCTCTGGCGGCGATCTCCTTCCTGGCCCTTCTTCCGCTGCGTTGCTGAGTGGGGACCACTTTTGTTTGGACTTGCTGTGGGGGGATGTGTGTGCGTGTGTGTGTGTGTGTGTGTGTGTGTGTGTGTGTGTGTGTGTGGTGGGGGATTTCTCTCTCCCCCCCCTCACTCCAACACCACTGTTTGCTCCCAGGGTCTCTCTTTCTGTCCAGTCGCCGCGCCTCCGGATTGGTCCAGAGGAGTTGCAAAAAATAGCGTGAAAGTGAAAACGCGAGGCGTGGGTGGGATGAGACGGGGCTCGTGACAGCTCTCCGTTGCGAATTGTTGCAACGCGTCGAGAGATTTGGGGTTGCGGGGGGCCTCCTCCGCCTCCCCCCTGTGTGTGTGTATATAAGGGAAGAAGGGAAGGCCCCGCGTTGTTTCTCTTTCTGACTTGGCACGTGAGCCCCGTCTTGGGGGAGCCATCAGCCTGTCTTTGTTCGGCTCGGGGGCCGCCCGCCAGGCCGCGTTCCTGGCGAGCTCTGCCGGGGTCTCCCCGCCGGCCAGTGGCTCCTCCTGCCCAGTCCTTGTCCGAGGGGAGGAATGCTCTGCTCCCCGGTCTGGGTGTCATCTCCAAGCTCCCTCCTCTCCAAGGTCTACCCCTGCAGACAAATCCCCAGCCTTGATTTCTCTCTGGGGGAGCCCGGGACAGAGGCTGAAGCCTCCTTTCCCCAGGAGGGGCGGAGGGCAGGCCGGGCTGAGCTATCCAAGCGCCCCCGGCGCGCGCAGCGGCCCTAACGGTTACTTGGCAAGTTGGGAACTCGGGACCGTGTAGACGAGTGCCTGCGCGATGCCGCCGCGGCCCTGCCCGCCGAGGGGGGGAACCTGCGGGCGGCTGGGGGGGCGGGCCTGGCTTTGACCCGGAGGGCTGCCCCCCAGCCCCCCGCCCCCCAGCTGCTCAATGCAGATTCCGCCGAGGAACCCACCCTCGGGTAGCCGCTGTGGACTCAAAACCACCGTAATCCAACCAGCCTAACTAGAAAGTGGGATTCTGAAAGCTTCTAGTGCTGGGTACATAAAGCTATTTGAGCAAATTACAAGAAGCGCTCGGGGGCATGAATGAAATCAACACTTTAATTGCCTCCAAAATGAAGATTTATGCCCCCGTTTTCTCAACGAATCGTGATTTTTATTAAAGTCAAAGATAAAGGACCCAAGTTACGGGGTTCCCCCCCCCGCCTTTTTTGGGGGGGGGGTAAGGAGGGAGACAACGTGGATATGCCATCCGTGAGTTCTTCCCCCTTACTCCTCCGGCAAACTTTTTTTTTTGGTGCACAAGGACTTTAACTTGAGCTGTGCAGACCGGTAGGCACTTCTAGAGGGTAAAAATATATATATATATATATGCATTTGGTTCTCCTCCTCCCTCACCTAGGCAAGGAGAGGCGCGCTTAGGAGGGGGCGTCGCAGCTCTGGCGGAGCTGGTGGCGCTGTTGGCCTGTGCGCCAGGGCGCGCTCTGGAGACCCCCCTTTTCCTCGCCTCCCCCCCTCTCCCTCCAGCCCCCCTAGGTCTCAGATGGTCGGGGGGCAGCACACCCAAGTTCGGTGGGTCTAATGGGCCGCTTCTGCGGAGCCAGGAGCGGGGCGCCCGGGCTCCCTTTGGAGCCGGGAGCGCAGAACGCGGGGCGCACCCACGAGGGCTGAGCCCCAGAAGCGGAGTCTGCCCCCCTGTGCGGGGAGGCTGGGAGGCTGGGAGGCTGGGGGCAGAGACAGGGCACTGGGGCCGCCTGGTGGGCGCCAGTTTCCCCCGCTGGAGCTCGCTGGCCGGCCCCTGGGGGCGCTGGACCCCCTCGCGGGCACCCTGGGGGCGAGACCCCGGCGGGGCAGCCCGCCACCTGTCTGCCCGGGCGGCGCGGGCCCGGGAGCCCGGCGCAGGGCGCGCTGCGGGCCCGGCGCTCCAGGTGCGGCGCGGAGGGACGGGCGCGGGCCTCGTTCGCTCATTAACCCCAACGTCTCTAGGGCCCGCCGGCGGCGGCGGGGTTTACTTTATGTTACTTTTCCCCCTCGGAGGGCGCGAGGACTGCCACCGGCGGGCGGGCGGGCGGGAGGGCGCAGGGACCCGGGGTCGACGGCTCTGACGCCAGCCAGCCGCTCTCCCAGAAGGCGCAGTCTGTGCAAATCCACTTGGCCTTGTAGGGCTGTTGGCTTATTTTTATTTTTATTTTTAATTTTAAAAAATCGCATTAAGACGACGGTAGAAGCTGTGATCCCCTTGCCCCGGTCCCGTCTTCCCCTCGTTCCCACCTCCCAGGCCCCGAGGTCCCCGCGGGCGCAGCCCCGCCGGGCGCCCTCTCCCGACGGCCGGCCGGGCTCGCGGCCTCCGCAGGGGCGTTCGGGGCGCTGGAGGCCCGGGTCCTGGTCCTGGGGGTTTTGGGGACCCGGCGGGGCATGGGAGCCGGGGGAGTGGGTGTAGAGGGGGACCCGAGTGCGAGGCGTCGAGGCCAGGGCTGAGCCAGGTTGGCGGTGCAGAAGGATGCAGATGGATGAAGGGACGAGGGAGGGTGTTTGGGGGTCCAGCGGGGAACTGGGGGCGCCCAGAGCGGTTAGGTGGGGAAGAGCAGATCCAGGACGCACTCCGAGAAGGAGCCGTCCAAGGAAGCCGTCCCAGGGCTGTCTGTTGTCCGCCACTCCTGGAATGGGAGCATTCTCCACTCCAGGGCCCGGAGGAGGGAGCGGGCAGGGAGGAGCGAAAGGTCTCCGGGCCCCGGTGGCCCTGCCCGCTCCCGGGGAGCCGCACCGGCAGGGCCTGTGCGCCGGGCTCCAGCCGGGCTTCTCCCTCAGGCAGCGGGAGGCAAGGAAAAGGTCCCTCTGGATTACAGTTTTTATCCAACAGCAGCTCTCCGGGGACCCTGGGCTGAAATCTGCATTTAACAGCTCCGGGGCTGGGGCTGCCGGCGGCGCCCTGTTGCATGTTAATCCAGATCTGTCTCTGACATCCAGGGGGGAGCAGTGTGGCTCTCAGGGATGGAACCAGAGAGCCACGCTCCCCGGGCAGGTTAAATGCCAAATGCTGGTGAGCTCCCAGGGGAGGAGACGGGCCGGTGAGGCCCAGGCTGGAGAGGCCAGCCCTCCCTCCCGGCCTCAGATACCCAGCCTGGCCCCGGCCAGTGAGCTTTGCTTCCCGAGGGGGCCAGGGAGCCCTGGTGGTGGCGATTGTTTTATTTTAAAAGCCCGGCATGTTGTTTCCCAAGCACAGCTTAAACATCAAAATTCTTAGCACTGAACTTGTACTTGACTGCAAACGCTCCCCCCCTTGCAGAGTGGAAGGAGGGTGCGTCTGAGGGGGAGATTTGAGCTTGGTCTTTTGGGAAGGTGTTTATGGTCAGGGATGGGAGGGCAAGGGACAGCCTGATGTCCTTGATGAATGGGATCTGCTGTTTTAGAGAAAAAACAAACAGCAAAGGCCATCGGATATTTGCTAATACCAGAACTGCGGGCAATTTATTTCCGTCCCATAAGAACACTGGACACAGAGATCAGGAAACAGGAAAATGGTCCCACTGTCAAGTAGTTTGTTTCTAAATGCTTACACATGGATACATCTCATTTAAATTGTAAATACTCCATAGGGTCCCACTTAAGGCCTTAATCCTGGGACCTCTCGGTCCACAGGCCTGGCCAGCCGTGGGGTCTTGGAATTACCTGCTTTTCCTTTTGACTGTTGTTGTGGGCCATGTGGTGCTCTCTGAATTTCTTTTTTTTTGAAATATGTCAGAGGGAGATTATGGCGCGATTCTCTTCAGTGATTAAATAATAAGGTGTTGACTGCTTGTCGCTACACTGGCTAATTGGGATGTTCGTTCTGGGCCCTTTATTACTTAGAATTCTTTGAATTCAAAGTTAGTTGTTTACCAGGTGTGTTTCCCTGATTACCTTCTGATTGGCTTTTAGTGTGTATTTGTGTGCGAATTTCAGGGTATGGATGTATTGATTCTTAATAGGAGCTCTTGAACACGTTTTAGAAAAAAAAAAGAAGTATAGATTATATACAGATAGATTGAGGCCAGTTACATTGTTAAATGTCTGGAAGTCTCAATACGAATACAACAGAAGTTATTCTCTTTTCAGAGCACCTCTCCCTCCCTCTTTTCTCTCTCTCTCTCTCTCTCTCTCTCTCTCTCTCTCTCTCTCTCTCTCTCTCTCATTTCTTAGTCCCCAGTAATGCTAATGCTACTTTGCACAAGTAAAGCCCCATAACTAACTGTTGTTCAGCGATTTCCCTAGCTCTGTGGCAATAGGTCGCTCAAATAGCAATCCTTCTCTCATCAGAGTGACTCCATCGCTCACGATTTGGAAATACATAGAGTGGTTGTGTGTACTATTGCTATCGGCCCTCACTTAGGGACTTTTTATTAGAAAACACTGAGAAGCTCAAATAGTAGTAGAGGAAGAAGAAAAGGAGGGGGACGAAAAAGAGGTTTCAAATATGGGCCCCGCTTTCCAAAAAAGTAACTGGAAATACCGTGCTATAATTGTCCCACTTTGAAAAGGAAACAAATTTTAAATCATTATGTTTTTAAACACTCATATGTTTAAATGTTAGAATGTTTGTCCTAGCCCCGGAGATTTAAAACACAGCTGTTGCTGGGCAATGGAGGGGGAATTATGCAGTTAAACTCCATACTCTCAAACACAGAGGCTGTTTGTGGTCTCGTAGTAGAAATCTAGGTTCAGTAAGGCCAAGCAGATAGGCTCACAGTATTACCGAGGGGGCCTTCTGTCATAAGACCAGCTTACCTTCCCTGGCAGGTGGAGTTGGATAAACTGGGAAGAATGCATAACCAGTCACATTAAGACACTTGTCACAAATGAAAATACCGCCAACATGAATTCAAATGAAGTATTTTCACATGGATAATGTTATACTTTCCATCGCAATGGCAATATTTTCTTCTGAAAATATAAATATGTCAGGCAAATGTGGGATGCTAAAGCTTTAATAAATGATCATTTAACCATCAAATACAACCCAAGTATGTATACAGAAACTTTTAAAGGCAGGCTGGCACTCAGCCAAATTCCTATAGGGACTAGCAGGGAGATGATCAAAAATGGGCATGAAGTAAGACTTCCTGTAAGAAGGTCCATAATTCAACATTATTTGACTCCAGTGTCAGGGAGATGGTTGAAGGATAGTAAACTGATACCGCTCTGTCATTTTTGTTACACAGTCTTAAATGATTGCAACTGTAGTATTTTATGTGGCCTCTTTTGGATTACGGTATTTGCCATATTTGTACGAAAGGAGTGCTTGACTTTAGGTTACGAGACAAAAATATTTGCCACTTCTCGCGAGCGCGAAAAAAAATAATATTTAAAAATCACTACGTCAAAATTATGGGAAAGCGTTCTTTTACACGTACAGAAATAAAAATAGAAGACACGCGACAGCGTATCTGACAGCTGTGCATACATTAGATTTAAAGGTTTTCAAAATCCCAAGTAAAACTAGACTGCTGTAAGCCACGTGGGGCGTGGTGATCTTTCTCATCAGGAAATGTCTGGATGTAATGCTTGTATCGAATGTGAGGGTCTAAAAATGTAAAATTCAGTCTCCCCAGTTAAATTTTAATAAGGCTTTCAAAATTTGACTTTTGGGACCCCCGTACAAGTTTGGGTATTTTATTATTAATACTTGTAAAGGAAGGTTGTGTGTACAAAATCAGGCTTGGAAAAATTCAAGCTGATGAGTATGTGTATGTAGTGTAAGAGATAATAGGATTTCTTCCCTCTATCCTTAATTTAACATGCCGAGATTTTAGGATTATAGAAATCTGGGGAAGCTTTGGGGAGTCTTAAACAACCTCTCCACGAAGCATACCTGTGTTGGGCAATCACTGGATTTCCCACACTTATAAATTGGACATTTTAATAAATGGTATAAAGGCTACCCTGTGAAATAAACAAGAATATATCCATTTAAATATTTGTCACTAGAATCCAATTTCAGTCAGTTTAATGCATTCATGTGTGCAGAATTAAAGCAATTGGCAACACTTTATTAAACTCTCTCGGAACGTTCTCTCCAAAAAGCATTTCTTAATCTAGGAAATATGTTCTTGTTAAAGGAAAACACCACAGTGCAAATCTCTTGAAATTATTTTATAGTTCTTTACTTCTTGGTGTGGGATTCCTAAAATATATCATAAAGAGTTATTCTCTGGCAAAATAAGCTTATTTCTACATTTATTGAATTATACACCTGTTTTTTTATTGGTATCATGAGTATATACAGTTAAATACAAATTATAACCAGAACTAAGTCATTAACTCTCTTTAAGATATGCATTAAGCATGCTATGGCTTTTCCATGACATATGCACTACTATAAATGGATGGAGGGTGAATAAACAAGTGGTGAAAATAAATGTTACATTAATCCTCAAAAATACACTTCTATAGTTGATTCTTCCCTTGATATTTTTTTCACGACTCTATTTACAAGTAATAGGATTTATAATCATGAGGTAAAGAGCCTGGAACATGAAATGTTACGGTTATTTTTAAAACTTAAATGAAATTATATTTTTTCCATAGAAAGGAAATACTGTTACTACTAATGAGTTTGCTAAGTAATACTTTTAAAAAAATCACCACAACTTTTTTTTTATGAGTTTAATAAGTTTAAGCAACATTTTATAGTCTTGCTACTTTTTTCATTGGGACACAATACAGTCTTAAATTTTACAATGAACTGAAACATACATTATTCTGATTGACTTGGACAGTAGCGGTTAGTAAATAAATAACGTTTTGAGGGATATTAGAATTATTCCCTGACATCTATGCTAACTCGGCATTCGTTGCTGTGGCTGGTGAATTGCCATTTCTGTAGGTCTTTTCCTTCTTCGCAACACACAGGGATAGTATGTCTGTTCTTCACGCATTATAAATATCTTGGTTGTTGGTTAATGTTTAGCAAGGCAGAACTACGGCTCTTTCTTTTCCTGGTGACTCCTTTTGCTCTGTTTGGTAAACCTCCTGTGCCTGTGATTTGATCTGGAGCCACTTGGCTAGGTCACATGTCCCTCTCTGAGTACCTCGTGGGCCTCTGTGCACACGCGGGTTCATTTTGCTGTGAAGACGAAAAATATCACTCACCGTAGAGTGGGAATGAATGGAGACGCAAGTCTTCACACTTTCCCAACCCGTGCATTAAGGGGAAAACTGAAAACTGTCCTTCTTGTTTGCCCTCCCAGGGGCTACAGAGACTCATCTCAGCCCCTTTCTGTCCTTCCTCTTTAAGGCCTAAGTGTTTGTTTTCAGCGACTGACCGTATTCTTAACTGATAGTCCATATTTGATCCCAGGCCTCCAGGATTTGCATTTTATTCTGCATTTGCATTCCCATTATGTCCCCCTAGAAACTCTTTAAAGTGAAGTGTGTTTCTGACTATTATGAAACTCTGGAAAAAGGAAGTTTCTAATGAAATCAACAGTCATCAAAGGACAGTGAAGGGGACAATTTGAGGGAGAACCCGGGTTTTCTCATCCCATCCTAACTTGTCAAAGGCTTGTTTATCTCTCTCCCTTTACAAATATTAGAAGCCACATGAGTAAGAATTTCTTCGACAATCAAACTCCTCTTAGTGTCTCTGTAACTATTTGGATGTGTTCTCGAACATTAACTTGATTTGATAGACAAGCTATAATTAACTGTGACCTATGGTGTTTTCTGTTATTCAGAGACTGTTCCTTAGCGATTTGAAAACTTAATTTCCAGCTAAATGGTGTACACTGTCTGAGGTTATAAAGGCACACTCACACTACTTGCAGGAAATAGTGTGTGTGTCTGTAGGGCTTCAAAAGGGGATAACGGGGTGTGTGTCGGGGGAGGATAACGATTTTTACAGGGTAAAGTCCTAGCAAACTAGTGCAAATGAACTCTTTCTCCCCCCACCTAAGATAGTTTCCTTTCTATTATTCACTGCAATGTTAAAGTTTTTTTACACTGAAGGAAAAAAACCCACAAAAACACAAAGAAACAACCCTGTATAAATATAAAAAGTCATACATGGCATTTTAAATCTAGTTATTTCATTGAGCATAAAAACCAGTAGTGTAGAGAGAATTAAAAATCACAGCCAATAGGTAAGATGCTATTAGTTATGGTGCTACAATCAGAATGGACATTTTAGCAACAACCTTAAATGGGGCATTTGGGGTTCACTTGGAACACTTAGTTGAAAGTTCCCACCAGATCTGGAGTTATTTTAAACCCCCCACTTAAGTATATGTTAGTTTAAGAACTTTGTGCTAACTAGCTCACCATTAAAGGTTACTTCTATCTGAAATTGTTCATTCATAAGAGACTCCGTCTCCTAAGTATCCACCCTGCCCTTCACTCTTGAGCAGTTCAGATAAATGTATGATTTATTTACAGTCTATTGTATACATTATTTATGGGAAATATGCTATAACTCCACAGAGCATATGGAATTTATCTTTGCCAGATATGGGTGGCCTCGCTGCCAGAATTGGCATAGACCTAAGAAGATAATAAGGTTACAGATAAATCTGGGTGTACAGATAAATCTCATTACGCATTTGAATTTCATAATTCCAGATGCAAGTGCATTCCCCCGTTTTTTATTTTAATTGTCATAGTTTTGGGGGCTCTTGTTTCTGCCAAAAGAGAATCAGGAGCTTGACATTTCAAATTGATCGTGATGATAAATTAATTTCTTTGAAGGGGAAGAGATACAGAGTAGCAGAATCGTTTAACCCCTTCATTTCTCTCAGCATGCTTCTCTGTCCATGAATGTGGTTTACATTTTCTGAAGAATATTGTCCCTGGACATTTTTAACGCTGGGTGTGTATGTGGTGGCAGAAGGGGGGTGTGAGGAGGGGGGTGGGATCAGTGGTGGGATTTTGAAAGCTCTGTTCAATAACAAAGTCATCAAGGAAAATATCGGGCTCATTGTGTCCTGCATTTCCTTGCCCAACGTAATGGAGACACGTAGACGGTGCTTGTTCTGTGCACATCCAATGTACCGTTGGTGCTCACGTATTTTTTTTTTTTTAGTCTAATAACTATTCAGAGCTGGTATCCATCTGCATTTGCGCGAGCATAAACATTTTTATTCTGGAATTTGGAATTTGCAGCAACTCAATTTTATTTTCCAAATTACCCTGCCATTTCAATTAGGTGCATTGTTCTTCCCTCTGCTGTTTCGACAGCCTAAAGATTTGCTTGCCACCCTAATAGTGAGTGGTTTGAGCGTCTCATATTTATTGAGGGCATGCAAAGAGCATGCCAATAGAAAAAGAGGGGAATAAAACATGAACAAATCAATGAGGGGGGCTTTTCTTCAGGTGTGGGGCACATCTACTACTCCAAACACTCTATAACCGTTAAAATAGTATGAATGGCTCGAAGAATAATAGTCTTGGGGGTGGCTGCCGAAAGGCATTCTGGTTAACTGGAATTCCTTCAAAAGTGCGCCCACAGTGCGACTCGGCCTCCTGCTTCTGGAATTCACAGTTGCTTTGGCTGAGCTCTCGGTTAAAGTGCCTTGAAATATAAAAAACTTGGCCATTCCAGGAACCAGCAATGCAGATTAAAGTTCAAGATGCTTTGAGAAAGGTCTCTCCGGTGATTTTGTCCAAGACAAATGACTAAGGAAGGGATAATTCTCTCACACACACACACACACACACACACACACACACACCCTGCCCCGTCTCCGAATTTAACATTGCGAGAGCTTAAAGACTTAGAAATCCTGGAGGAATGTCAGGTACTTCCAAAATAAAAGTTGATTGAAAATACAAAAAAGCTGAAGTGCTTCCAGAAAGAAAACCACAGGGAAATTGTAAAATCCCCTGTTGCTAATTGTGAGTGGATATCAGTGGTAAATATCAATTTCCAGGGTTCTTTTATCCAAGGTGGAGTGCCATAAGGTACTTGAATTCCAGACTGCATGTTGACTGAATCTCCCCCCCAACCCCCCATTCTCACATCAAAACTGTGGATTTTCTGGACTGAGGGTTGAGAAGGAGAATAGAGAAAACTCCAGCCGCACTAGGGGAAGAGCCAGTGAGCGAGCGCACTGATTGTCACTCTGAGCTGCGGCAGTGCCCCGGGAAGGTGTATTCACTGTAGGACTAGAGCTCTGGGGTTTGAACGAGGCTCTGCTGGGAGAGAGTGTCTACCTCCATGAGCCTCACTTTCACCATCTGTAGCATGGGGATAGTAGGAGAACACACATTATGGAGTTACTTGTAAGAATTATGTAAGAATGCATATAAGCCGAAACCGGATTGGCTTAGTGGATAGAGCATCGGCTTGCGGACTCAAGGGTCCCAGGTTCGATTCCCGTCAAGGGCATGTACATTGGTTGCGGGCACATCCCCAGTAGGGGGTGTTCAAGAGGCAGCTGATTGATGGTTCTCTCTCATCGATGTTTCTAACTCTCTATCCCTCTCTCTTCCTCTCTGTAAAAAAAATCAACAAAATATATTTTTTAAAAAGAATGCATACAAAGCATTTAATATAGTAAACCTTATGTAAACAGTACAGTACATTAAATAATATTTTATCATTTTACTTGTACTCTGCTCAACTATAAACAACGTGCATTTGACTTGGGGGGGGGAGATTGAGTAGTTTTTGTTTTTTTTTATCATAGAGTTTAAGAAAAATATCACTTTAATTTTTATGAGGCGTCATTATCATCCTGATTCCATTACAGTGTCAAAGGGATTGGTCCCTCAGCCGTGTTGCTGAGACAGCACAGTGAGTTGCTACAGATTCACTCTCACGTCCAACTTCAAATAGCAGTTATGTGCTGATCTGGTGCTGAGTACCCTTTTCCCGCATTTCTGAGTACCAATGCGACATGGCCAAGGCCCAGTTACTCACAAGGTCTTTTTTTTAAAAAAATATATTTTATTGATATTTTACAGAGAGGAAGGGAGAGAGATAGAGAGCTAGAAACATTGATGAGAGAGAAACATCCACCAGCTGCCTCTTGCACACCCCCTACCGGGGATGTGCTCGCAACCAATGTACACGCCCTTGACCGGAATCGAACCCGGGACCCTTCAGTCCGCAGACCGATGCTCTACCACTGAGCCAAACCGGTTTCGGCTCTCACAAGGTCTTGTTAGCTACTTATACTCAGAATACAGTGTTTTCTGCCTTAGCAGATGTTCTTTTTGCTAGGATGGTTGCCTAGAAAATTCGTGGTTTGAAATTGTTTCATATATGACACTTTTGAGTTTATTTTATCTTAATTTGTTTGCAGAATGAGAAGCGCTGAATGCTGTTACAAATGTGAAATAAAACATTGGGAAGCAAGCAAACATATAAAAGGGATTTTATGACTCCAGGTACACTGGCATAATTTAAAGATGCTTCTGCCAATCCTAATAGAAAGGCTAGAAAATTCTCCGGATTTCAGCAGAAAGCTTTTAGCAGATAAATGAAGAATACAAATTTTAAATATTTAGGCATACATATTTGGAAATATATGGTGCTAGGTGGATTAGAGCGTTTTTAAAAAAATGTAAACATTTAACTCTGCACTACAGTCCATAGATACGATTTCAGGAGTGGAAGCTCGTAGAGCCATTAGAATAATTTAATACAGGAGTTTATTTTTATTAATAGCACGCCAGCCACAATACGACGGCATAGGGAAAGGAAATGTTATTAAGACACAAATTAGAACTTTGACTAAGATTCCTAATGCAATGAGGCTTTCTCATCTCTTCAGTTTATGAGATTTCTTTTTCTCCACAACAAACTGCTTAGTAGAATTTGAACATTCAGTGCACTTGAATAATTTGTGAATTACTCATCTACTTTCTGGTTTTAAGGTTTTATTTTTATTTTTATTTTATTTTTTATAAAACTGATTGTCATTTCTTGGTAGCAGTTTCTCTCTGCTTGTGACTTCTTTCCCCTGGAGGTACCCACCCTTCTGGATTCTCTTCTGAGACCACGGTGGGGTCCTCATGGGATGGTGTTGGCATTGATTCTCGGTGTAAAGCAACTGGGCAGGATGGATGTATCAGTGCTGCGTAGGTTTCTTACGGAAAGCTTTTGGAGCCGAAGCCGGTTTGGCTCAATGGTGGAGCGTCGGTCTGCGAACTGGGGGGTCCCGGGTTCGATTCCGGTCAGGGGCATGTTCATTGGTTGCGGGCACATCCCCAGTGGGGGGATGTGCAGGAGGCAGCTGGTCGATGTTTCTCTCTCATTGACGTTTCTAGCTCTCTGTCTCTCTCCCTTCCTCTCTGTAAAGTATCAATAAAATATTTTTTTTTAAAAAAAGAAAAGAAAGCTTTTGGAGTATTTTGGGTGATGGTTTATATCAGTAGGTGTTTGCTTAGCATTATGGATTCAGTTAAAACTTTTCGGATGAATGAGTTCAAGAGTAATGGTCTGAGAGCATCAGCGTTGAGACCTAACAGGTATCAGACTGTGGGCAAGTTAAGATTTTAAGGGTCATTGGGAAAGGGGACCCCAGTGCTGCTCTTGGTCCAGCGCCTCCGCCTCCTGGGGTCCTGCCCTCACCGCCCAGGGTAGCCAGGCCTGGCGGAGAACCGGGCATAGTCTTGTGCAGGACAGCAAAGTGTGTGAGGGCTAGAGGACTTGAAAACTGCAGTTGACTGCCAAGCTGCTTCACATTTCATGACAGTCTAACATTAAAATTAGGTTTCCCACAATTTTTTTTTGCCTGACTCCTCCGCGCGTGGTGGGCGTATGTTGCCGAGAGTGTGCGCTTGTGCGTCTCCCCGTGTCTGAACCCCAGGCTTCGGTGATTCCTGGAGCTCAGTCACCTGATACTAAACTTTTCCTCTAAATACGAGATTACTCCTTGGAGAATTTTCACCAAAGGCAAAAAGGAGAGAGAGAAAAAAAAAAGCACAAAAATTCTCCTCCTCCTCTTTCTATGCCTCATTACACACAGAGAGAGGATTCAGTGTTTGAAAAATTATCATTTTTGTAGGTTTTATTTGTGGTACGTGAGAACTGGGAAATGAGCTCAATTTAACAGATGCTGTCTCTGCCTCCGCAAACTACCCATGACTGCTATCATATGATCGTATGTGTGCGCGTATGAACGGTGTGTGTGTGTGTGTGTGTGTGTGTGTGTGTGTGTACTTAAAGCAATACATCGCAGTTGCTAAATTGTTAAGGTTTTCCAGATCAACCTTATTTGATGCAGAAGTAGACACACTCAGGTTGTTTGTAAAGACACCGGCTGGCACGAGGCAGCCATTAAAACCGAGTCATAACGGAGGGATAATTGGATGGTCATTGAGATGCGTGGCCAGATTAAAAGTCCTCCGTGGCAGATACGGTCGGGCTGGAAGGGCGGGAAGAGGAAGTGCGGCGTCTCGGTGAGACCTGCGGGTTCGGAGAGCGGTGTTGGGTTGCCATAGTCTCACCACCAATTTGCCATCTGCCTGGAGTCCCCAAAACTACCCCTCAGGCCGCTCTTAAGTGGGGCAATAAGCATATTTTATCGCAGCATTAAAAAGGGCTCAACAAGAACCCTGGCAGGCCTACACACTTGGCAGAGGCAAGGTGGGAGGGCGGGGACAGGGGAGGAAATGAGAAAAAGGAGAGAGTCGGTGGAGAGAGTCAGGAGAAGCGTGCAGGGAGAGGACCTCCTGACACGTGGGCCCCCCCCAGGCGCGGCGTCAGGCTCTTGCCAGCTCTGCCCCGCACGACCCTCGCCTCCCCACGCTTGTCATGGTCGGCAGGACCGAGCGTGCACGTAGAAGAGGCTTCACCTCCAGGCCGTCCCCAAGCACATTTTAATGCAGCCCCTGTACCCACAGCACGTGTGCACCCCGAAGTATCAATCTGCGAGCTTCTGGTAGTCAAAGCCATCTCAGAGCTCACAGGGAAGAGGGCGGGTGTACTGTGTTCCAACAAAACTCCCTGCTCACACTTGTCATGCCTAAGTGAATCTTGCTTAATGATTTCCAGGGATTCTTTTGAAATCCATAGGAAGAATTTCACTTTTTTTTTCTTTTCTTTTTTTTTTCTGAATGACTTGAATTTGAAGTTGGGTAGACGTAGTTTTGAGAGGAGCAGGCTTTACCTAGGGCTCTAGCAAATTGTAGGCGCTCTTTGGTTGTGGAGTGAGTTGAATGCTTGCGCGCATGGGGTGTTCCGGTTATCAAGCAGGCGTCACTAAGATTTTCAAATAGGAGTGTCAGCATATCAGACTTCAGACTGTTTTTTTAAAAAATCCTTACCCAAGGATATGTTCTTATTGATGAGAGAGAGAGAGAGAGAGAGAGAGAGAGAGAGAGAGAGAGAGAGGATAAAAAGAAGAAGGACAAGAAGAACGAGGAGGAGGAGGAGGAGAGATGGAAACATCAATGTGAGAGAGAAACCATCGGTTGCCTCCTGCAGGTGCCCTGACTAGGGGTCGAACTCGCACCCTTCTGGTGTGTGGGACGATGCCCCAACCAACTGAGCCACACCACCAGGGCCCCTCACAGACTTTCATATACTCATAAATAAATGAAAATCTCAGCATCTCCTATTTCTCAGTGACCCTGTCTGCTGTGTGTGCTTTGGGGGCGAGCATCGTCCCGTGTGTGTGTGCACGTGTGTATGGACACGTGCAGATGTGGGAATTGGAGTGTGTGTACATAGGAGCATCACACACGTGGGTGTATTCCCCACCTGGACTGGTGACTCCCCGACCTGGAGGGGCTGGATGGTTCACTGGAGAGGTGCCAGCTCTCTCAGGCCCCAGAGATCATTTATCCCAGAGACTCTGCTGGTCGGAAAACGCAAATGAGAAGAGCAAGAGAAACCCGCCCATGGATAGGTGCAGGCTAACTTTCCATTTTGAACACTGTGGTGATGTCATCATTTTTTACACAGCTGCTATGTGTGTCAAGGTCACCAGACTCCCATTTACCCGTATTTTGGAATAGGACAGGAAGGGTAGAAATTTGGAAGAAAAGAACCCCACTATTTCTGGCCTGAACAACAACAGCAAAAAAAGATTCTGGCATCAGACTGATGTGATGGATGACCAAGGGAGAAGACATGTCAAAGTGCTTTGTATTCTGTAACATGATTTATAAATATTAGGGATCAAATTAGACCTGATAGGGTGGGGAGGAGCAGGCCACCTGTAAAATCATGTTATTTGAAGGTGAAAATAAGATCAGTTTGCATTCCCTGAGCACACACCAGCTGGGAGATAGCCCAAGGCATACCAAGCTGTATGCTAAGCCAGCTCGGGTTAACCCATTGTTCCAGAAGCCTATAACTGCATACACCTGTATGTAGATAGTTCAGGGTTGACTAGGTCAGCCTGCGTTGTTACATGCACAACTATAGTAAACTCTAGTTATTGAGTGCTTGCTGCATGCCTGGAAGTGTATGTATGTTATGTCTGCAGAGGAGTATTTTTATATATATATATATATAATTCATTTTTTAAAGAGAGGAAGAGAGAGGGATAGAGTTAGAAATATCAATGAGAGAGAATCACCCATCAGCTGCCTCTTGCACACCCCCTACTGGGGATGTGCCCGCAACCAAGGTACATGCCCTTGACCGGAATTGAACCTGGGACCTTTCAGTCCGCAGGCTGATGCTCTATCCACTGAGCCAAACCGGTTTAGGCCAGAGGAGTGTTTCTTTATCCCCATTTACAGATTAGGGACATGAAGCGTTAGGGAGGCTGTGACTTGTCTAAGGCCATGAGAGTGTTGTCATCAGATTTCACACTGGGGTATGTGTAGCTTCAAGTTTCCTTTCTTTGGACTGTGTTATAGGGCAACTGAGTGTTAATATATTTTTACGGTGGTGTGTGGTTATGTGAATGCGAGTTTGTGATATGTTTTTAAATCATGCAGGTCGTGTTTAGATGTTTTATGATATTTAATATAGGAGAGCATAGCATCCGGTGACAGTTTAACACAGGGATCCTCTATATATCACTTAAGTTATTCATTTATTTATTCAAAAATATATTTGTATCTAATGTGGCATAGACATTGTTCTGGGAGGGAGGGTGAAAGGGTGACTAAGGTCTAGTCCAGGACCGCAGACCATTCCCAGTGTAGAACTGTAGACAGGCACAACCGGCCACCACACAACAATATGAGAGCCAAGTGACAGAGGAGGGCATGAGGTGCCCTCAGGGCTCTGGGGAGGAGAGCTTCACCCATCCTTGGGGAAGTGTGTGTGTGTGTGTGTGTGTGTGTGTGTGTGAAGGCATTCTGGGGAAGGTGATATCTGAGCTGTGACTTAATTAAGAAAGTAAGAGGTGATCAGGGGCTGGGGCCAGGCAGGGCAGAGAAGGTCATTCCTGGTGGGAAGGAAGGGCCTGAAGGGCCGAGCATCGTAGGCCATGGGGAGCTGTTAGTTCATTGACAGGCATTTCCTGAGTGTCGGGCTCTATGCTTGATACACAGGATGCAGAGGTGAGCACAGCCTGTCCTCATGGAGCTTATATTCTAGTGCAAGCATGTCAAACTCAAAGGCTAACATAGGCCAAATACATGAGGCATGTGGCCCACGGGCCATGAGTTTGACATGCTTGTTCTGGTGGACTCGCTTAAAGCTGAGGAGTGATTTGACTTGAACTCTTTAAAGCTGGGAGGGCCTTAACAAGAACAGCAATCTCTAAGTTGAAAAGTGAGGAATTTATTTGAGAATTACTTAGGGGGCCTACTCAGGGGAGAAAATGGGCAAGAGTTGATGTCTGACTGTGTGGTGGGGGACGGGGAGAAGGTGTCCCAGGCGGTTCTGAAATTTATGTCATGGATGGATGGGCTTATACCTACTGGGATCAAGAACAAAGGTAGAATGTACAGAAAGTTTGGTGGAGGGATGTTAGCTTGGACTTGCCGAGTGACATGGGCATCTCTGTATGGAGATGGCTTAGCAGCAGTTGGCCATTCAAGTCCAAAGACCAAAGATGAGATCCAGAGACGTACATTTTGTAGCCTAGGGGTGATAATCCCTATCACAGCAGTGAAAGGACTTGTCTAAAGAAAACATGAGAAATGACAGGAAGCCCTGAAGTATGTCCAACATTAAGGCACAAATGGGAGGGAAAAAAAAAGTCACGAAGGGAAGAAGAAGGAAAAAAGCCACCAAATGGATAGCTTCGTTCAGGTGGAAGGAGAGTTTGGGAAGTTGCAGTGTGTCTGTGGGAAGGCTGATGGGACAGTTTAATTCGCTGAGCACAGATGGAGTATTGAGCATGGCGTCTACATTGTGCTGAGCCAGGAAAGAACAAGACAGGGAAGATTCATAGACTAGGCTGGCCCTGGAGCAGCCTGGAGCTAAGGAGGTCATCGCTTCTATGTCACTACTTGACACCGGCTCTCAGTGTCACGTTAGAGTACAGGCTCCATGATCTCCAAGGTCTTTCCAGCCCTAGTCTCTTCATCTAGCCCAGTGGGCATCTCTTGGAGAAGTGGTTCTCAAACACTTCAAGGATCACATACCCCTTTGAGAATCTGATAACAGTGATGATAGTTACGGACACTATCCCCATGGGAGGGAAATGTAAGTATGTACATCATTACAAATATTGTTGTTTTTTTTAAAAAATTTTTATTGATTTTTTTACAGAGAGGAAGAGAGAGGGATAGAGAGTTAGAAACATCGATGAGAGAGAATCATTGATCAGCTGCCTCTTGCACACCTCCTACTGGGGATGTGCCCGCAACCAAGGTACATGCCCTTGACTGGAATTGAACCTGGGACCTTTCAGTCCGCAGACCGACGCTCTATCCACTGAGCCAAACCGGTTTCGGCCATCACAAATATTGTTAAAATAAGATCTCTCCTCCCTTCTATAGAATGGACTTTAGATTAGGACCCCTTGTCTTAGCAGGTTTTCAGTAGATGAGAGCATAGACATTGCTTGCTCTGAAATTGTGTACATCGAAGAAAAGAGCCTCTTTGGGACTTCATTTAGAACCCATGACTAAGGTTTGCTGTACATCTGCTGGTAATGCAATGCATCATTGATTTTATTCTGTCAGCTTTATTTTACAAGTGGCCCCAAGCAACTCACAACTTCACAGATATATGATGCACATAATCAAATGCACATATTTTATTTTAAAAAACAATAATGATGTTCGGTGTAACCACATTACCGTTGCAGAGATATGATCTTGCCACCGAGTCTCTGGTGGATGGATTTGGGGGGAGTTTTCTGATTAGGGCTGTCCTACATATTTATACTCGCAGAGTTCATGAGCTATTTCTGATCCCGAGACTTTAATCATGCTTAATGAACTGAGCTAAACATAATTCTTGTTCTGTTTTGGTAACCTTGCGGATTCTCCCTTACTGCTCGGCTTCATGTGAAGACTCCGTTCTTGAAATGCTAATATCCAAAAAATGCTAATTCAAGAGGGGGCCCACAAAAGTTAGATTTCATTTCAGAGAAAGTGCGCTCAATCCCCGCAGGCCTTTGGGGGGGGGGGTGATGAGCAAGGCGGTGAGAGGGAAGAATGAGATGAGGTGGGAAATATTGGCCCCGGCCTTGGGCGAACACAGACATTTAAACACAGAGGTTGCACGAAATTTGGATAAACTGAGGTGGAACCCAACATTCCTTGCATGAACGCCTGTATAATGTGGGCGATGGCTGTGAGAAAAGAGAAGCCCCGGCATCTGAGACCCAACACAATGAAAATGCAATGAATCGGAATGCCTCACAGATCATAGCGGAATCAGAATTTCCAGCAAGGAAAATCTTTTCATGGTGAATTAAGTGGTGGATGAAGAAAAATGGTGATGAAAAAAAAGGTAGGCACAGATCACACACACTGGGCTCGGGGCTCACCGCTGAAGATTTAAGAACCTCAGCTGAAGCTATGCAGCATAGAATGTGGGAAATTGAATTTACTAAACAATTAAGCATTGAATTAATCTACATCCTGCACAGTAGAGGAGTGGGGGAGGGGGCAGCGCGGGGCTGAATAAATCAGCGGAGCTCATTAAGAGATAGTGCATATATCAGGTCCGTGGTAGCAGCAAGGAGGACAGTTTTCTGTGTCGCCGGGCATCATTCTTCGGGTTCTAAGTCACCTTTCTGGAGTCCTGGTCCTAATCAGATTATCAGACGCGCTTCTGATGAGGTGAGTCTGTTGCTCTGTGTTTTTAGCTTGTTGCCACTCGCTTGCCTATTAATTACAAGTCCGATCAGCAGTCCGCGGGAGTAGAGAGGGACAGCATAAATAAAACGAGAGTGCCCGGGAGATGTCACTCGCAGGATGGCGTGCATCCTGAAACTCCCCCGGGTTCCTGCAGCCTCCCACATGCCTTGCTGGTCTTTTGTTCAATTACAGTTAATGCAATAGTTTGCCATTTTCTCCTTCTAATTATATTTTCAAGTGGGATTTGTAGCACACAGAAAAACATCCTTTTACATGTCGAGGCACCGGGGTTTTGTGCCTGGCATTGTCTGTCCCCTGGGTGCTGTACCATTCTTTCTGCAGCGCTCTGAATAAACAAGTCCCCCCTTTTAGAGCTGCAGTTGTCCAAACTGGAAATTTATGCGGTTAACTGTTTGCATTCTGAGCATGTGTTCCAGATGACGGCTTACGGCATCCCCCTGGCATGCGGAAGAATGCGTGTTTGTCCGGAGCCCCGCTTTCACAGTCCCCCTATCTCCCCACCACCGGACCGGCGGGTCAATTAGCACTGATGCTGAGAACAAGCATAATGGCCCAGCCCAGCATACCAGGGGCGAATCTCCCCGTGACTTTATTTCATTTTCCAGGCCGCGGTCATCTTCTGGCCAGGATGACAGAGTCGGTGGCGGGCCGGCCTCCTTCTCATGGGGCCCTCAGTCTCTCCCTGATTCTTACAGAGCATCCTTCTGAGATGGCATCTTTCCTCCTCTTGACCTGACTGTCTGAAACCTTTTGATCTCTTCAGCGCCCCCCTTACCTCTTCTCTAGGACATGAAAATGCTTTTCAAGCCGAAACCGGTTTGGCTCAGTGGTAGAGCGTCGGTCTGCGGACTGAAAGGTCCCAGGTTCCATTCCGGTCAAGGGCGTGTACAGTGGTTGCGGGCACATCCCCGGTAGGGGGCGTGCAAGAGGCAGCTGGTCGATGTTTCTCTCTCACTAGCATTTCTAGCTCTATATCTCTCTCGCTTTCTCTCTGTAAAAATAGCAATAAAATATATTTTAAAAAATGCTTTTCGAGAAATTAGCAAAGAGCCCTTTGGTTTTTGCTTGCGTGTATTGAAAATCCTGGGAGAGCCGAAACTGGTTTGGCTCAGTGGATAGAGCATCAGCCTGCGGACTGAAAGGCCCCAGGTTCGAATCTGGTCAGGGGCATGTGCCTTGGTTGTGGGCACATCCCCAGTAGGAGGTGTGCAGGAGGCAGCTGATTGATGATTCTCTCTCATTGATGTTTCTACCTCTCTATCTCCCTCTCTTCCTCTCTGTGAAAAATCAATAAAATATATATTTTAAAAAAAAATCCTGGGAGGGCTGATAAGCTTGACCACTTGCGACACAGTCATGACCCGTTGACGTCCCGTGACTGAGAGGGAGGTGGACATATTTTACACACAAGATCACCCTGCTTTTCCCACTTGCTGTCTGGAAGGCCAACTGGCGCTTCCTGGAAGGCAAAGCCAAGAACCAGCTCTCTGTTTTGCATCATCCCTACTGTGCTGCGGATGGCCAGTGACTCAGAAGGCTGTTTTTTTGGGGAAAGCTAGTACTAAAAGCTAATTAAAATCTCTTCTGGCGATAAAGGGAGATTTGAGGGGAAGTGTCACCGTGATTGTTTTCCCCAAGAATTTAATTTACAGCCAGTATTTTTCCCCCCCTATCTGAATGCTACTTTCAAACGCACCCACTGATAAGAAGCAACATCTGTTTTCCGTTCAATCGTACACGGAGGCTCCGCATGGGGCTGAGTGCGCACAGCCCGCGCGAGTCTATTGTTATCCTCGTCTCTTTCTTGTCCCCGTGCCTGGTCCATTTGCCATGTGCCATCCGGCAAACAGCTGACACATACTTGCGATTATGGACCCCGGCCTAATTGTGAGGTCTTAAAAGCTCTGCCATGTTTGCCTTCCAGGATGAATCAGAGGCCGCTATCTCTCGCCGCCGCCGCCTTATGGACCCCCAACCTCATTTTTGCATTTTCAGAGGGGCAGGCTGTTGTGCCAGAGGGTTTTGCTGATGTTAAAAATAGTCAGGATCAAGTGGCAGCATTTCTGTCCCCCTCCACCCCCCCCACCCCTGCGCTCACCCCCGCTTCTTGCTTGGAATGTTTTTGTTTTCCTTGGTAATAAAGCATGCAATTACTTACAGAATAACTATTTGTACATATCGTTTCAGCTTAGAAGCAGAAATGGGCCAATTTTCAACGTGCCAGCGGAGCTCTGAGCTGGCAGCGTGTGCCCGGGGCGGGGGATGGGAAAGATGGCACGGCTGTCCCTTCCACCTCCCGTGTGCCCTGTCCCGAGAAGGGATCTGGTGGGGACCAGCGGGGACAGACCGCTCCATTTGGATTTCTGACTTGTGTCCCCACAGCCCTCTTGGAACAGAGATCACGACGACACGGCATCCACCCGTTCCGGAGGCACCCCGGGCCCTTCCAGCGGCGGCCACACGTCACACAGCGGGGACAACAGCAGTGAGCAAGGTAGGAAAGCTGTTCTCCTGATTCTCCTCTGCCGTGTGTTCCAGGGGGAAGGGTTGAAAAACAGCAGAAGAGTCTAGGTGGTGACCGTTACACAGCTTTTCCCAGAACATAAACCCCACGTCATATAAGAACCCGCTCCTCTTCTGTTACGCCCCTCTCCTTCCCTTCTGCTGTGCCAGGCCCGCTGCCTGCCTGTCACCTGGGCCTCTCCTTCACACAGGGCCCGTGGGTCACCTGAGGGCAAGGCTGGAGACGTCAAAGTTGGAATGCACGGGGACACGATGCCACTAATACTGTCCTACGCAAATACAAAGTATTATTATTATTTTCCCTTAGAGGAATTCTCAATTGCTCTTGAAGACACACCCCGTAGGATTCCAAGTTAGCAATGCCCTAAAATGCTTAGCAGGCGGTGGGCCTTTCAGAAACCCATGCGTTAGGAGTCCCTCTCCGCTGGGTTGAAGCCATTCTTTTGCATTTACTTATCCGACGCTCTTAAGTGCTCGGCTTTATGGCAAGGCCGGCCTACAGGGAATTAGGAAGAAAGGGAAAGAAATCAGACCGCTTTGGTTTGTGTTGCTCCCTGAATACACGTACCCACGGACAGACCAGTCTGCTCGGAACCCAGAGGAAATAAAGTTTTGGCCTGAAGCTGATCTTCAGCCAGTGGGTGGAAGAGTATTCAGAAGTCTTGCGTTGATTTTGATGGGACCCAGCGGCACTGGCTTTTGTGTTCCATGAATGCAGCCAACGTGTAAAGGGGTCTCCTCTCTCTGAACCTGTAAGGGCAGCTGTGTTGAGGTTGACGGAGCCCACAGTAGGTAGGTTGCCTGAGCCCAAATCGGCTTCCATGATCACATTTCATTGGAGCGCTGTTAGCCAGCAAAATAATTTTGTTTTCTAACTTGAACCCTCTCTACCAATGAGAATTGCAGTCCACAGTGAAGTTAGCCTGATGAGTTTGAAAACAAAACAACAACAAAAAAACAGGAAAGTTGATTTTTTTTTTTTTTTTAGGCACATGGATGCTATTTGGACTGGGAGTCACTTTTTTTTTTTTTTTTTAAAGGCATCTGAGACATTTTGTAGTTCAAAGCAGAGTCGCTGACTTCATCACAACTCTAAGGCTAGTAAAAATGGAGCCCGGAATAGTAAACGGGTTTGGAGCTGAGACAGAGGGAGGCGACCTCGGCCCTCTGACTTTTATGGGAAAGCGAGCACGAATCCCCGGGGCCTTTCTCCTCTGGGGGGTGTCTGCCTGCTGTTGGGGTGCCATGGCTCACAGCGCCATAGCCGGGGTGACGGGGTGATGTCAGCGCTGGCCCCCGAGAGCCCTGCTTTCAGAATTCATCTTCCGCCAGGCGCCCCCCAAAAGGTGGGAGTGGGATGGCGGTCCTTTATCCTCTTCTCCAAAACCGCTACGGGCGGGGGGAGGGTAGCGGGGGGGGGGGGGGTGTCATAGCCCAGGGCTTTGGTTTGGGTTTCTTTTCCTTTTTTCCACTTCTGGCTTTTCAAGTATCTGTCATCCGTGAGCGCGCAGGTAGTTGTGCCGCTGCTGTGTTGAAAGGCTTGGGAGCAGCTAACATGGGCTTGAATTTGAAGTGATAAGGGACTACGTTCCCTTCAACGTAATCTGATAAAAAGGGTTTTTGGAGGGCGAATGCCCCACCCGAGCCGAGTCTTCCCTGATGGCACGTCAGGACAAGCAACTGGGCCTTTTCCATGTCCCCTTTCCCTTCATTGGTGCTCTCCAAAGCCCGTTTGGTGATGGACTTGATCGTGACCAAGAGCCAGGGGGCCTTGACATAGCTTGAGTTTTCCAGTTACGTTGTTTCTCCTTACCATTTTCATAAAAGACCCCCTCCTAGTTGTTGTTTTTTTTAAGCTTTTTTTTACATGCATCATCTCCTTGGAATGATCTCAGTTGAGCCTTTCTGAAACCATCCTGGGTGGCAGCTAAAACAGGTCTAGCCCCATCGGACAGATGATGGGGAAAAGGTTATAGGGAAGAATCTGTTGAGTGTCAGATCCTACAATTTCGGTTTCCTGATTGCTTGCGTAAGAGTCTCGTCTTCATGCTCTCTTTCCCTGGCTCCCCACCAAAGGACAAGGGTTCTCCACCACTTCCCTCCACCGAGCTCACATAGAAACGTCCCGTCCCCACCGACTTCCCCTTCCGCTCGCCCACCCGCCCGATAACACAGGTGTCGGGAGCGCCACCTCTGGCCCTCCCCGCGGCGGGCTGTCCTAGGCGGTGTGACTTATTCCTTGCTAAATGCAGAAGGACGCCTAGAAAGTGTTGCCGCCACAAAGTATGTGCATTTCCATGCCAACCGCGGCCCTTCTAAATCTCCTTTTCATCCCCGAGGCCCGAGGAGCCGGGCCCCGGTGCAGGCTGCGGATTAACTGTGCACCGTGGCTTTCCCGCGTCCTCCCCGTCTGCCTCTTCTGGCAGGCGCGGGCGCGGAAGCCGTGCCAGCGTTTGGCCCGTGGTGCATGTCCTAAACAGTTATTTACACAGTTTGAGTCCATTTCAGTCAACTGGGTAAATAACAGCCCTCTTCAAAAGATTTATAAATCCATAAATATGTCTTTATACATACCCGATAGACAGAAATAACTCAATCTGTCCGAGAACACATCCAAAGAGGCGTTCTCCCCGCAGACGGCAGTAATACATATTTTAAAACTTTCTCCGCTGCATTATGTGTGCTGCATTTCTTTTCTCCCCGTTCCTTTTCAATTTCCACCACTTCATTACGGCACCCGGGGCACAGAAGGAGGAAATCCTCGAGGCCCCGGGCCTGTGTTAGAAAACCGTATCTGCCGCACTGTGGAGGCATCCAACAGGCTGTAGATCTTCGGCCGGGTCCTGTTCTTTTTGGACTTTCAGAGTACATAAAAGAAAACAAGTCATCCAGGAAATTCGTAATGTTCCGAAAGATTTCAAAATGCAGGAACAACTTCTAGTTAGCGTTGCAGCAATTTGGGGGATTTTGAGTGCCTGATAATTTGCCAAAGTGGTGGCTGTTGTGACTGATGGGATAGTTGTAGTAAAAAAAAAAATTTTTCCTGCCGAAACCGGTTTGGCTCAGTGGTAGAGCTTCGGTCTGCAGACTGAAAGGTCCCGGGTTCGATTCCCGTCAAGGGCATGTATATTGGTTGCGGGCACATCCCCAATGGGGGGTGTGCAGGAGGCAGCTGGTCGATGTTTCTCTCTCATCGATGTTTCTAGCTCTCTATCTCTCTCCCTTCCTCTCTGTAAAATATCAATAAAATATATTTAAAAAAATTTCTTTCCTAAGCATAAAAAAATACAAAATTGAATCTTGGGCGTTCTAAAGAGTGTTATATATCAGAGAGGTAATTAAGAAAAAGTATACTATATATATATATATATATATATATATATATATATATATAACATTTTGGAAACACCTCTTTGGATATGTTCTCGACAGATTGAGTTATTTCTGTCTATTGGGTATGTATAAAGACCTATTTATGGATTTATAATATATATATATATATATATATATATATCCCCCTGGGGTTTACCGTTCTGTTTATTCGTGATTTGTGTAATAAATCTTTCCCCCAACTCAAACTACTTATCATGCAGCTCTTCCTCCGGACCTGCTTTCATTGGCTATCAGCACTCTGGGCCCTCGCAGGGAATCGGTGCTTTAATCGGTGAAGCTCCTCTAAGGGGGCGTGGGAGGGGAAGGGCTCACAAATGAATTGGGTCCAGCTTGCCGCTGCCCTTGCTAGGACATTGATTTTGTCCACTCTTTAACTTCCTCAGAGCACTTCCAAAGACAGGCGATGGAGTCCTTATTCTCTCCCTGTCAATTATTTGCTCTTTGCCCGTTTCAGAAGAGAAAAAAAAAAGGTCCAGCTCAGAAATATTGAAGAGTGAGAAGCTGTCAGAGCCCGCTCTTGGTTTTATCACAGCTTTGGGATGGGGTGTCTGCAGGAAGCCCCCGAGCAGAGTCTCATAGGCGGAGGGAGACACTGGCAGATACGTGGCTCTTCTATTGTGTCCTACTGTGCGTTGCTGCTGCCCTACTGACCGTCATCTGGGCCTTACTCTAGGAAGCATGTGCTGTGGGGTGGGAGAACACCAAGCCAGTCTGGTGCCTTTTTGTATTCCTTCCCTGGAGGGCAGCTTTCTATGCCTCACAGGCAGCTTTACCTAGGGCAGGCCCCATTTTTGAGTTTGGGTGCTTCTCCCTTTTGTGGTTCAAAGTCAAGAGCCAGGAATACACGATCACCATGCAGCAATGAGATAACATGGTCAGGGCTGACAGTCTTTCCATCTCCCGTTTGGTCCAGGAAGGAGGTCGCAGAGGTTGAAAGAGGCTGAGAGACTTGCCCCGAGTCACACTCTGGTTGGTGGAAGAGTTGAACTTGAACCCCGTACAGTCTGATTCCAGAGCCCCCAACCCCTAACTACGGTATTCTAGGTGACAAGATGCTCTCGTGTGGCTAGGGATGGAAAAACAGGTCCTCTGGCGGACATTCTTTCTGTTATCAGTCGGACAAACTCCTCCCCCCGGAGTCCTCACTGTGCCTTGTAACAGTGACCGAGCTTCGGGAAAAGACAGACTCAGCGTTAGCCTCAGGGGGGTTATCCGCTGCTGGCGAGGGAGAGTCTAGTGTTGTGCGCTAAATAGAAGGATGATTGGGTAGGTACAGAGAGGAGCGTGATGACTGATATGATTAATTTGTATTATGTATTAAGAGCCTATCCCGTTTCACTCATTCACAGATTTATTGAATTGAGACTAGGAGCACAGAAAACAAGTAAGGGCATTTTCTTTTTTTTTCCCCTGGCAGAACACTTCCCACTTAAAGCTCACCTCATTTTCCCCTTTTGTAAGGATAAAGAAGAAGTAGAATTGCTACATTGAAATTTGAAGTACACCATTTCAACCCTAAAGGGCTTTAACGGTTGCTGGGACCTCGAAAGCCCACTTATGAACTTCTCCTTTGGGGGGGGGGGAGGAGAGCAGGACTCAGATCAACAATTGTATCTTTGCTCCCTCTCGGGGGGGGGAAAAAAAAGGCAAAAACAGCATGTTTCTTTAAAGAGGCACAATTGAAAAGCACCGCAACTTCTTTATAATGATGTATCAATAGTTGCAATGCCTCCCACTGCCCCCCATCCCCCCCTCCACGCCAGCTTTTGTGTGAGTTCAGGCAACCTATAGGCAGAAGGCGATGCCATTTATTATTGAAGGGACTCTCCAGGCAGTTGTTTCAAACCTGTGAAGCCAGCAGGCAGGGCTGGAGGGGAGGGGGCAGGGGGAACCCGGAGAGGGGGGGGGGGTGGGGAAGGGCCACGTTATGTTCCAGATGACTAAGCAACGATTTATACACCAGCTCGCCTTTTTTACATGAAGAAGAAAAGTAATAACAGCCCCAACCCCGGGCGTTTCAAACAGTCAGCTGTCTGATGAATAATGGGATAGGTGGGAAGGGGCGCTCTGATTGGATGTCTTAATGAGCACATTTCGCCCAGAGTTTGGGCTGCAGTTCCCCTTGACCTTTGCCCTTTATTGACCAAACTGACACTTCATTTTTCACATACTTCCAATTATGGCCCGGCTTAAGTGTCGCCCTCCCTCCTTTATGCCTTTCCTACGGACAACTTGAGAGGGGTGGGGGCGACGGAGGATATTTTCATTTGAAAAACTACCTTCGCAACCCGGGTTTAGGGTGTAATCTGTTATCTGCAGGTTTGTAGACGAAAACACACACACACACACACACACACACACTCACACACACACACACACACACACACACACACAGTGAGTGCTGCTTGTTGAGAAACAGTCTTCTTTCTATTTTAAAAAAACAAAAAAACAACCACCTAGTTTTAAAAACAATGTTTAGGATAATCTAAGAACCCTGAAAATGAAGAAATATGTTTAACAAAGAGTGGGGTGTGTGTGTGTGTGTGTGTGTGTGTGTGTGTGTGTGTGTGTTTTCATTTCATTTATTTCATTTGTCTGTTGGCCAGAGTGAGTTGAATGAACTATTTTTGTGCACTTCTTAATCCTTGTACCTCGCAGGGAACTTCTTATATTTGAGTGGCTCTAGGATGCACTTCTAGCGGAGAGGAAGGAAAAGTAAAACATAACTGGCCACAGGCCTCAGCCCTCAGACCGCGGCACCCGGCGGGCTCCTTTCGTTGCACTTAATGCTGGACTTGTACCCGGGCCCGTGGCCTCAGCAGGCCAGGGGCGGGCGGACTGGGAAAATGACTTCCTGATGGGAAAAGTCAGGTGTGAAAAAAAGAAAGGGGAAGTTATTACACTCCGCAAACCCCGTTATCAAAAGGTCCATATCATTAGCTTATCAAACATGTGGAATTAGATGGATAGACCGAATTGTTTTCCCAGGAACGCCCCGGGCGAGAGTCACCTTTCCTCTTATTGACTCAGCGAGGGGGGGGTAACTGCTTTCTGTTCTCCGCTGGCTTAGCATCCTGAAAGCAGGTCATCTTAAAAACAAAGAAATAATACAACTTCCCCATCGAAAAGTAGTAACTGTATATCGAGGGGCACGAACCTGGCCGTGAGTGTCTTCCCAGAAAGTGCATTTTCTCACCCTGAGGCAATACCTCTAGTAAACTTGAGGTCAATGTTTTTTTTTTTTCACCTTAACTGGAAAAAAAAAATGCATCTGAAATTGTTTACTCCCAAACAGATTTCCTTCTAACACAGGACTGTTTGTCTCCAACGTGGATGAAGTGTTACCTGTTTTATTAGGTAGCCCCCTCTGGCATATCCATGGCATACTTTTACCATAATGCGGTAATGAAAGAATGTGTAAAAGGCAGACAAAGGTTCTGTCTTTTTTCTGGAAGGTGACCTCTGTGACCAAGTAACTGCTCTACTTAGGAGCTTATTAAAAACTCAGGAAAAAAAAATGAGCTTTTCATACTTCACAGGCATTGATGTGAAAATGAGCTGTCCTGTGAGGAGTTTTCTTGATCATTTTTAGAACAATTGATTAGCCAAAGAGCTACTGTCATTAGTTGACACTGACTGATAGCAGTGTGTCACCAGCCCTGAAGGTCAGCGAGGCGGCTGGAGTTTCAGCGTGCCTTTGATTGACCTTCGCTGATTCCATCCTCGTGCGATTGGGTTTGAATAGGTCTGCCCTTCGATTCGAAAAGACAGGGCATTAGTCAACAGGGCCATCGCTTACATTTTCTGGGGGATTGCTCCTTTTTGTTTAGGTGTGAATTCACGGTCTGGCTAGCTTATCAAATTTAGAACTCTAACTTTTGAAACTGAACACAATTCGGTCTCCCCCCCCCTTTTTTTTTTTTGCCATGTTAGGGTGGACTCTGTATGTGATATAGACTTTGCTGCAGATGGTTGCCATTGCCACCTGTGCAGACATGGGTTTTGTTGTTGTTGTTGTTTTTCGTATGGAGTGGATTGGAATTTTGTTGCTGATGTTGTTGCTGGAGTTGTTTCTTAGAGAATATCAATTCCCTTGTGACTTGGAGAACTTCTGAAGTTATGCACCAGTTCTTTGACTTTCTGAGAATTCATTACATTGGTTCTCTCAAGAATCAAGGGATAGGTTTAAATTACAAAAGGAGAGGTAAAGGATTGTACGCATTATGATGTTATGTCAATCATCATTTAGCTCTGCAGTCAGAAGATGGGGAAACTTTTAAAATAAAGGCATCTTCCTTTTGGCTTCACTCAGGCTGCATACATTAGCGCATGCTCCCTCATACCAGCCTTAGCTTTCAGGGAGAGAGGAAGATATTTCTATTGGAGTTGACCCAGAAGGTACTGGTTCATAAGGCTCAGTTGTTTCCTTCTAAAATTGTAAGGTATGATTCCCCTGAAGTGCATCACATATAGAGGAATGTATTCTGAACTCATATTAATAGCACGCATTTTATTGCCTTACATAAATAATAAAAGTGGTCATCTGAGTTGTAGAAATCCAGATCTTAATGTGTAATTATTTAATTCACTTTCTAACTGAGACCTTTCTCTTTATTCTCTCTCGCCTTCCCTTCTTCTCTCGGTTCTGCATGGGGTTTTGAACTATAAGCAAACACTTGTTTTTCAGGTCGGCCCTCCCAGGCGTTCCAGGGCTATACCACACACAGCCTGGCACAGCTTAGATGTGTGTTTCAGTTCCGACCCAGGAAAATAAACCAGGAGGGAATCCATTGTCCCACGCGGTGGATTCTTCACATGGTGTCATTCTTGGCAAGGCCAAAGCGAGGAAGTTAATTTTAGGGAAGCATCCATTTAATATAGCCCAAGGAGATAAAAAGAGTCTAGCATTGTAATTGTTTCTGCAGATGGGCCAACATATTGTCATGCGTTGTATTTAAGCAGGGAAACACACATTTATACATTCTAGTCAAGTCATCAACAGTGTATTAAGCACTTATGCATGGAGGCGCTCTGTGTGAGGCTACGAAATGAGGAGGTCATAGTATTTGCCCTCGGGAATTTTGTGTGTGCCATCAAGAACACCAAGCCTATGGAAGTGAACTGTTCACTAAATACTGGGTATTCTTAGGGAGCCAAGTTTACTTATTTCACCACATACCAATCACCCAGACACAGTGAACTCTGGTCCGGGATATTGACTGTAAGACAAGTGAGAGGTATTTAGTCTAACCCGCAGAAGGACACCTTGAACTTGTCCTGTGACTGTCATAGAGGTTCAGTATCTCTGAGGCCCTGTGGGACCAACTTTGATCTACAGCCCCATCTTGAGCACTTGGATCCACCCTCCCGCACAGCCAGGGCCTCTGCATGCTGAACCATTGGTGTTGTCATTGGGCATTGCTTTCTCTACCATTAGAGACCCGGCTGCTGACTCATTGGGATCCCCTTCAGGGAACCTCCACATTTTGGGAGTGGGGGTGGGGATCTCTTTCACAATGTGGTGAAGTCAGTGGGTATCTTGTCAGAGTAATGTTTTTATTAATGCATAAACAAGACACCTAGGCTATGAGGGAAAGTAGTTATATCAAAATACTTAAAAAAAACTAAAAAAACAAAAACAAAAACAACCAAAAAAACAAAAACAAAAACAAAAAAACCCAAAAGATTATATAGGGATATGAGTGCTCTGTAACTATGCAGTAAATATAAAGGTCTAGCTCTAATTCTGTTGAAATAGTGGTAAATGTAAATGACATTTTAAGGTATCTGTGACAACTGTATTGGGATATGTAACTATGATTTCCATCGGTGACCAAGTCCCAGGTCCTGCTAGTAGTTCTGTGGTTGGTTATCTGGGTAAACACTTGAAAGGAATGCCAGTTCTAATTAAAGGCTAGTGAGAAGAAAATGTAAATCCTTTCCTTCTAAAGTACATGGATCTTCTGAGTTCTCACCGTGGACCCCTTTTTTTTAGGGGTGGGGGTCTATGTAGTGCAGGTTAAAGACTTCTAAACTTAAATGTCATCCGCTGGAAGTACTCTGTGACCCTGCAGGTTGGGGGAAGTGACCCTCTCCCGTGTTGCCATGGTAGCCAGGGTCTTATCCTTTGTCACATATTGAAATGAACCATTCACTCCTCAGCCTCCCTAGAATGCTCCTGGGAAGGCACTAGTCTTCGTCTTCAAACGTCCTATGCCCAGCGTCGTTAGGGGCACATGGCCACTGATGGATAATGATTTATTAAAAAGGACCGGGAACCCCCTCATGCTTTCGGATGGTGGCTGCACTGTGTTTCCCTTAGGACTGGTTTCTTCTGGGTGGCAGATGGCTCATCTCACACGGCGATCTCTGTCAAAACGTGAATAGATACCGAGGTCTCACCTGTCCAGACGCTTGAGATGTGTTTGCACAGGAGGACTCGGGAAGGATTCAATGGGTAGCTCCTCTCAGAAGTTGGTAGTAGATGGGTTTAAGATTGTACCTTAAATCAGGCCACCCATATAACTAACTGCCTGTTCTGCCTCCTCCTCCTCTTGGGTACCATCCTCTGGCCCAATAAGGAATGGGTGGGGGTCGGTGGCAACATCTTAGTATCTTCCAGAGAATCTTAGGGCGGGGGGAGGATGAAGTCCATGGCGGGAGTAGCTGTGCTGCCGTGGGAGGGTGCCTCTCTCCAGTGCCGTTCCCAGCAGCAGACGGGGTTCCACGCCAGGGATGTGATATGTTGCTCAGCTCCTGAATTTATCTCGCTCCCTCGTGAACGCTAGCACTAATTAAGGATAGTGGTAGAGGTTTTGGCTGGCGGCCTGGCAAAAACTAACCCAAACAGGAGATTTATGCCAAGCACTTTCCTTAAAAAGGGGTAGGCGTCGTCTACCTCGCGCATTGATTGGTCCCCGAAGTGTAGTTGGTGAGTTGGGTTTTGCTCAAGTGTCTGCCTTTGTGGATTAGTTCAGTCTTGCAGATAATTTTCCGTAATTACTGAACCTAAAAGCATTCTGTTTGATTAGTACAATTAGCTTTGGCTTCCCCCCACTTACCAATATCAACCCCTATGCATTCCCTCCTAGAGAGAGGTCATCCTGTTTCCTAACAAGGAAGGAAAGAACTTCCTTTTACTTCTTTCCATATCGGGAGAAAAGGAGAACCTAGCCTTGCCTAGAAAATGTTAAATGTTCTTCGAAACCAGGTATTTCTAAGAAAGGGGGAATTGAAGCGTGCATGCAGGAAATGCTGGAGTTGCCAATAGGCTTGTTGTTAGATTATTAGCATTAGATCAGTGCTGTCCCTTTAAATATTTTGTTTGTGGTAGCTTGAGTGTTTTCTTGAGCGCTATATGATAGCGGGACAGGGAGCATCTTGACACCCTCGTGTACTTTTGGATACCTTAGAAAAATGAGTCCTCGCCAGGTTTTCTCGGTGGTGAGAGCGCTGGCCCAGGGACTGAAGGGTCTCAGGTTTGATTCAGTCAAGGGCACATACCTCGGTTGCAGACTCCATCCCTGACCCTGGTCAGAGGTTGGGACATGTGTGGGAGGCAACCAATTGATGTGTCTCTCTCACATTGATGTTTCTCTTTTTCTCTGTCTTCCCCTCCCTCCCACTCTCTCTGAAAATCAGTGGGAAAAAAATATCCTCGGGAGAAGATAAACAAAAATGTAAAAAGATGTATCTTCATTTTAAAATGCACTTACATATTCTCCTCTTCATTCTAAGAAAGGACTTAAAGAAAGTAACAAGCATATATAGTATACAATAAGATAAAAATAAGTAGATGAGGATATTTATTTATTTATTAAAAAGTATATTTTTATTGATTTCAGAGAGAGGGAGAGGGAGAGAAAGAGAGAAGCATCGATGATGAGAGAGAATCATTGATTGGTGCCTCCTGCACACCCTCTCCTGGGGATCAAGCCCACAACCAGGGTATGTGCCCTTGACCAGAATTGAACCCGGGACCCTTCAG